>CM038677.1:310048479-310761613 GCA_021605205.1 Aegilops longissima
GTTATTCCACACCTCCATCATCAAGCTGCACACCACCCAATAGCTGTGCACCGCCTCCACTTCCACCACCCATGGCGAACTACGAGCTCGATCCACGGTGTTTCTTGCCGGCGGATCATGACATTGTGGATGCTGGTCCGCAGCGGCTACCACGCACGTTCTACACACCGGCCCGCTCCCCTTCCCGCCACCATGAGTTCTACATGGTGGGGATTGTTAAGCCCATCCCACAGCCGGAGGATGTGCCTCTCCTCCGCCAACATGTCAGAGATTTCATAACCGATGAACTACAACTGCCAGTTTTATCCTCTCAGACTTGGTTCCAGGGTGCTGGGCTATATCAGATGCAAGACCCAATTGAAAGTTCAACTAATCCCCGGGTGGTTTTGGTAATTCATAACAACATATAGCTCATTGAATTAATATCCATTCAAGATTAATGGTTCAGAAAGTTCAATGATTGGTATGGCATGGACTAGAGATGTGGACCCCCCAAAATGCTAAGGACACATATTGATAAAAGCTCAAGATCTACATTTTCATTTTAGTGATCCAAGATCACATAGAGTCCATAGGAAAAGCCAATACTATTAAAAGGGGATGAGGTGTTGCTTAATGGCTTGCTTCCTCAAAATGCTTAGTGATATGCTCCAAAAGCCCTCACCAACTTTCTCATTTCCACATATGTCCTAAACCTAAAGTCAAACCCGGCCCCACCGATTTGATCTATCCGGCGCCACCGAGTTAACTTGACATAGCCATAGCTATAAACCCTAATAAGTTCGGACTCACCGATAGGGATCTCGGTCTCACCAAGATGGGATTGCAAACTCTTTGTTTCCCTTCGTAACATTTTGGTCTAACAAAGATGAGCGATCGGTCCCATTGAGTTGGCAATGCAAACTCTCTGTTTCCTTTTCGTAATGTTTCGGTCTCACCGAAATGAGAAACCGGTCCCACCGAGTTTGCCTCACCAAGTCTCTGTTTCATTATTACTGAAATCTGTCTCACCAAGTTCATGTGATCGGTCTCACCGAGATGAGGTTTCGCCCTAACCCTAGCGCATCGGTCTCACCGCGTTGGTATCGTCGATCCCACCGAAAATCCTAACGTTCACATTTTGAACCAGGGCGGTCTCACCGAGTTTCACTATTCGGTCCCACCGAGTTTGGTAAATTGTGTGTAACGGTTAGATTTTGTGTGGAGGCTATAAATACCTCTCCACCCTCCTCTCCATTTGTGAGAGAGCCATCAGAACGTGCCTACACTTCCACTACTCATTTTCTGAGAGAGAACCACCTACTCATGTGTTGAGACCAAGACATTCCAATCCAACCACAAGAATCTTGATCTCTAGCCTTCCCCAAGTTGCTTTCCACTCAAATCATCTTTCCACCATATCCAAATCTGTGAGAGAGAATTGAGTGTTGGGGAGACTATCATTTCAAGCACAAGAGCAAGGAGTTCATCATGAACACACCATCTATTACCTTTTGGAGAGTGGTGTCTCCTAGATTGGTTAGGTGTCACTTGGGAGCCTTCGTCAAGATTGTGGAGTTGAACCAAGGAGTTTGTTAGGGTAAGGAGATCGCCTACTTCGTGAAGATCTACCCAAGTGAGGCAAGTCCATCGTGGGCGATGGCCATGGTGGGATAGACAAGGTTGCTTCTTCGTGCAACCTTCGTGGGTGGAGCCTTCCATGGACTCGTGCAACCATTACCCTTCGTGGGTTGAAGTCTCCATCAATGTGGATGTACGATAACACAACCTATCGGAACCACGCCAAAAATCTCCGTGTCTACATTGCGTTTTCTTCCTCCAAACTCCTCCCCTTTACCTTCATATGCAATGATTTACATTCCGATGTTGTACTCTTAGAATTGCATATGTAGGTTGATTGCTTGACTTGTGTTATGTTGCTAAAATCTGCCAAGACATGAAATTTGGAAAAGGTTAGATTTTTATTTGGTCAAGTAATCTAATCACCCCCCTCTAGACATACTTTTGATCCTCAAGTGGTATTAGAGATTTGATCTCCATTTGCCTTGATTTCCATAGTTTTGGTGATCATAGCCTTGGTTTCACAACCTAGGAGAGTATGGCGTCTAGTGAGGGAAATTACCACCGTAGAGGTCCTTCCTTTGATGGTACCAATTTTTTTAGTTGGAAGCATATGATGAAAATGCATATTCTTGGACATAACCCCGCCGTTTGGGCCATTGTGTGTATTAGCTTGCAAGGTGAATTCTTTGATGGAAGGGAACCGAATCATGAAGCTACTGCTAAAGAATTGAAGATGTTGCAATACAATGCTCAAGCCTGCGATATCCTCTTCAATGGATTGTGCCCCGAAGAATTCAACAAAATCAGCCTTCTTGAGAATGCAAAGGAAATTTGGGATACTTTGATTGATATGCATGAAGGTACCGACTCCGTCAAGGAACCCAAATTGGATGTACTTCAAAGTCAACTTGACAAGTTCAAAATGAAGGATGGTGAAGGTGTCGCTGAAATGCACTCTAGGCTTGCTCTCATCACAAATGAGATTATCGGCTTAGGAAGTGAAGAGATGACCGATAGATTCATCATCAAGAAGATCCTAAGAGCCTTGGATGGAAAACATGATACCATGTGCACATTGATCCAAATGATGCTCAATTACAAAGATCTCAAGCCAACGGAAGTCATTGGTAGAATTGTTGCTCATGAGATGTCACTTAACACTACTGGAATCTGGCACTTTGCCATCTGCCATGGCAGATGGCAAAGGCATGGTCGGCGGATGGCAAAGGCTTTGCCATCCGCCACAGATAACAAACAGTTTATCCGAAACCCTGCGGTAAAGGCTTCTTTGCCATCTGGCGGCTGATGGCAAAAGAGTCAGCCTTTGCCATCACCGGCAGATGGCAAAGCCTCTTAACGGGTTAGCCCGTTAGAAGGTTAACGGCATACTTTGCCGTCGCGGCAGATGGCAAAGGTGTAGGCTCTTTGCCGTCTGCCGCCAGATGGCAAAGGCTGCATGCTTTGCCGTCTGCCAAATAGATGGCAAAGAGCTTTGCCATCTGGCGGCAGATGGCAAAGAGCCCAAATAGGCCAGCCCAAATTTTACATGTAGATGGCACATGGCCTCTTTGCCATCTGCCAGCTGATGGCAAAGCTCTTTGTCATCTGCCAACAGATGGCAAAGTGACTATATTGCCCCATTTAATTTTGATTTTTCTTATATCAGTTCCTTTTCATAGAAAATCAAACACAAATATATTTATATGACTAATATAGCATATTCAACACATATTACCAATAGTCATGAACACATATATATCCAACACATGTTTCCAATTGCAAGCAATTAACCAAAGTGGTGGCATGGAGCATCAAACTGCTAGTACCTCTGCTCAAAAACCTTTTATAGCATAGCATTTCTTGTCCCTAGTATGCACCACATGAAGGTTCCATGGCCTTATCTCGTGCATGTTCTTTTTCAGTGTGACATGTACTTTAACATCATCTATAGTCTGCAGAGATCACCATTACCCACATAAAAATCATAGAGCAACAGAAAATGCTACTTACTATGTGTGATTGCATAAAGTTACCCCGGTGCTAAACCTCATATTAATGCATGTTATGCTAATTATTATTTTATCACACCCTCATGCCGCCGTCATTTGTCAACTGGGACACTGACCGCTCAAAGCCATGCTACATGATGGAGGAGGTAGACCGAGAGGACTTGATGTGGGTGCCGAGGCGGATCGGGAGGCTGCCACATGGACATGACACATCGCCTTTGCTTGCATGCTGCAACAAACATACATATTAAAGTATAAATATGCAACAAAACCAACATCACAAAAGCGATAGGACAATATAATATTGCTGGAACAAAAGGTGTATCGATCATCAAATTTCTTTGACCTACAAACCAGCCTAGGAGAAGTTCATCTATGTGAGAAAACCAAACATCAACTCAGCTAGTGGAGAACTGAGCATAATATTGTAAGCAAGAAAAGATAAATAAGTAAAAAAATAAGTTATCTCGGCAAGCAAACACTATGCGGCCCCTCTCATCACCACCATTCTGCTCATCTATTTTCTTGGCCCTCTACTGTCTAAACAAAGTTGCAAGCTTTTACGAAACAAGAAAGCTTGTCATCTTTGCTTCTCAAGAAAAACCTTGAAACCCATCACCATTGCATAGGTGCAGTTTACAATAAAGCTAACCTGGTTTTAGCAAACAGGAAATAAAGCCACAATCAGTAGATAAGCTAACAATTAACAACTATGAAAAGATCATTGACGCTTTTCAAGTTGAAGTAGTAGTTCACACTGCAATATCTGGTGGGTTCAGAAATTATTTGAAGTTTTACATATGATCTACTTCAAATAATTCAAGAAAAAAGCCCGATTCTCTATTCAACACTGTGAACTTCTAACCCCAGCTCATCATATCACTATTTTTTACTGCACTTCCGAGCAGCCTAGATTATATGTGGTACAAGCATATGCTATTCATATGGTCGTACCATTCAACTAACAAAATGAATTAAGTCATCTTGGAGATTTATTCCACCAAGCACAAATATTGTATCATGAATCAGACAACAAACTTTTATTTGATTAGGAGTCTACCTCTAGAAATAGTAGCACATGAGGACATGACTTCCTATGCCACATCTGAAGAAATTGAGTTGTTGCGACTGTACCTGTTGAGCATGCGCACACACTGCAGAGGAATCAAAACCGGGCCAAATCAAACTAAGCTCATGAAGGAAGCGCTTCTTAACATCGAATACAGGGACAAAAAGCTATAATTAAAACATTTAAATTTGAACCACTGTGAACAAGAACTATTTGTTTGGCCCATCATAGTTCTCACTGCACACTATCAGTGTAGAGAAACTCAGCGAGCCACAATCAGTCACTATAGGAAGCAGCTTGCCTACACAGTGAGCATGCGCACACTGCTGGTAGGAAAGGTCGAAGTAGAACTTCTTTGAGATATAGTAGTTCTCTTCAATGGCAGGAAAAAAATCATCCTCAGTGAGCGGTCTGCACTTCCAAACAATATTGAAGCAAACCTAGGGGAAACAACAGCTCAAAACCAAATTAAAAGTTATTATCGTTAATCAATAAGTGGCACTCAGTAATACAAGGAAAGCAACATCTCGTCACAACTAAATCTTAGACAGTTCACCACAACCTTTTACACCATGTTCCTCATTATAAGTGGCTAGTAGTAGATGAATGATGATTTTCAACAATATTTCAGAATACATAATCCCACCAACTATTAAATACAGTTGTAAATGAGCCTTTAGAATCTTTATGTGAACCAAAGAAAAGGACAATTGCAATTTACAATCATTCAACTAATACTTTCTCGAGTTCTCTAAACCTAATAGAACCATATTATGATCATCAACAGTCAAGAAACATGGCACCGGCAATTGCACTTCATAGATCATTCAATCACTACCTTTTGGGGTTTTCTAAGCCCAAGGGTTTAACAGTAGCATATTATACTGGATTAATAATCAAGAGGCAAACAAGGGTCATTGCAATTCACACTTCAGAGATGATTCAATCACTAGCTACTCGTGTTCCCCATGCCCAAGGGTGTAGCATAACAGAACCACTAGATCATTGATGGCGCGCGTTGCCGCGCCCGTCTATTTAGAATTTTCTTCAATAAAATTTGCAACTATTGACCTATTTGTTAGCAATAAAAGAGAGGTAAACTTTAGTTGGCTTGCAAAGAAGTACTGGGGTAGTACGGCAGGATATGGTTTTTCTGCAGTCTAATGAGCTTCAAACGGAGCGAAACGTTTGATGGGGTAGATAGTTAAACCAAGAAAATTAAGTGTGGTTCATATTTGGGACTGTAGATTCATACAAAATGTATACTACTGTTTCTAGAAAAGAATGATTAAACTGCACTTTGTTTTCTTTGGCGAAAGGAGGACACATACTACAATACAACATTTTGATATTTTGGCATGGGAAATTCTAGAAATTTTAGTGTGGGAGAAATTACATGATACACTAAATGTTTTTATCTGCTATATGTAGCTAAATAATAGATCCTTAATAAAGTTGTAGACAATTATTATTTCATGATGTATTTGCCGATAATTACATGCACATTTTCAATGTTCGCTTTCATGAATTGGAGACTTAAGGAATGCATACATAGAGATCCAAAGAAGAAAACTGATTTATGATTTCATCAAACAAAGGACTGGCCAAATCTAGAGATAAGAAAGGGGCAAAGATAGTAGCATGAGCGGAAGGCACTTACGATTGGAGTGTCCTTTGAGCTACAAGAATGGTTCATGGCACACATGCCTTTGGAGTGAGGGGGCTCCTATGGCGCCGACGATCAGCAGCCGAGGCTGCTGCCCGCCACGCAAGCATCGCCACCATGGCACCTGCCCAAGATGGTGTTCGCCGAGTTGGCGATGGATCTAACAGCCAAACCACTCCATGCTCCTGCGCGTCTCTCGAAGACCGCAGCAAGGAGCTCAGATCTGCATGGGAGGAGACCTGAATCGATCAGCAAGGCAAGCATCGCCTCACTCCGATTAAGCCGGCCGCTGAGAAGTTCATCTCTCATGTGTTCGATGTTATACAATGCTTCAAGTCTACAGCCAAAGAGAAAGATTGTTTGACTTTTGATAGAATAAAGTTTGTTTAATTGAGAGGCCACATCTCTACTTGAATACTTAAAATCAGTTTCTTTTCTTGCGAAATATATTACCAACAAAAGATAATCCCAAGTAGGAAAACACCAACGATCTTGTGCGTAATGGCACTTGGCAATTGACACCCAAGGGAGGAATACGCAAAATGCATACCTTCACCACGACGAACATAGATGCAAATTCAGGTTGCTATTACCCCGGCCTCCCGCCCACAAGATGAAAATACAGATCGAAATCGAAAAAGGGGCTAAAATTAGCCGGAGGCGGCCTCGCGTGGATCCAAATTTGGTGGCGGCGGAACAGGCGGCAAAAACTAGCGCTGCAGCCCTATCTTGTTCTTGAAAAAGCAAACAAAGCGAGCAAGGCCGACCGGAGGCCGGCACGGCAGGATGAACTAGTAGTACGGTAGCAGCAGGGAAAGAACATACGTGCGTGCACGGCGGTTTGTCGTCTTCTCTGGCGACGGGCAAGGGCGCGCTTGCTTGTCGATTCTAGGGGCTCGCGACGCAGCAGGGCGGGCCGATGGAGGAGTAGCAGCAGGGCGGCGGCGGGGATCCTAGGGCGAAGAAGGGGGAGGAGGAGGAGGAGGTGGGAGGGAGCGGCAGCGGGTGAGGAAGGAAGGAGCGAGGGGCGTGGGGCTGTGGATTGGGGCTAGGGTGAGGAAGGATGTTTTTTTTACCTGGATGGGTGGGGAGAGAGGGAGGGGATAACCCCACAGTTTTTTTTACCTGGAAAAAATAACCCATCTCTTTGCCATCTGCTAGCAGATGGCAAAGAATCTTGCCGTCTGTTTGGCGTATGGCAAAGACGTATGGTACGCCGTTACACTCGTGGCGGCCACAGATTTGCCAACCTCTTTGCCATCTGCTGGCAGATGGCAAAGATTATTTGCCATCCACTAGCACATGGCAAAGAATTGGCTGATGGCAACCATGTTCTTTGCCGTCTGTCAGTTCTTTGCCATCTGTTTTTTATAAGCAGATGGCAAAGACGTTCTTTGCCATCAGCTGGCAGATGGCAAAGAGCTGGCTGATGGCAAATTCCCAGTTTCCAGTAGTGTAAGGATAATGAAGAGCTTCACAACAAGTCTAGTGGCGCTTACAAAGCTTCATGTGATGCTCCTACATCATCAAGTGAGAAAGAAGTCTTCATTGAAGAATTGAGCCTAATGGTGAAGAACTTCAACAAGTTCTACAAGAGTAGAAGCAAAGAAAGAAGTTCCAAGTCAAGATCCTACAATGACAAAAGATCTTCTCGTCGTGATCGCAATTGCTACAATTGTGGAAGACCCAGACACTACTCAAGTGAGTGTACGGATCCCTACAAAAGAAGAGAAGAATCACCTAAAAGGAGAAGTAGAAGAGAAGAATCACCTCCAAGAGAGAGAAGGAGTAGAGATGATCGTTATGAACAAAGAACCTCTCGCAGAAGCAAGGATTCAGAAAGGAAGGACAAGTCATCAAGGAGCTATACAAAACGAAGACATCAAGCTCATGTTGGTGAATGGGTATCCGGTTCCGACTCCGACAACCACTCCGAGAGAAGTTATCACTCCGACTCCAAATATAGTCAAGATGAAGGTGTTGCCGGTCTAGCATTTGTGTCAACCAACTTCTATGACATATTTGACTCACCAAATGAAGGAATTGGAAGATGCGTCATGGCTAAAGGCCCAAAGGTATCACACCCCGAGTATGTCGATTTCAATAGTTATGAAGATGATTTGCTAGGTGATGATGATTTAATTGTTGATAACTCTAGTGATGAATACTATGATGAACTTGCTATTAATCATGCTAATCAAGATAAAATGAATGACGATGATAAGAAGGAGATTCAGCGTCTAACTAAAGAACTAAACACTCTTAAGTTAGCTCATGAAACTACCTTAGAAGATCATCGAGATTTTTTAAAGACTCGTGAGAAGCTACGCTTTGAAAAGCTCAATCTAGAGCAAGAGTATGGGTTCTTAAAAGCAATCAATGATAATCCTCGTAAGAAAATTTCTTCTTACATTGCGAAGCATTTACTCTTGTCTACTTACATGCCACAAGGAAAATCTAGCAACAAGAGTAAGAATGATTCTTCTTCTAGTAGTAACAATAATCATGCTAAATCCAATATTGTTGCCTCTAGTAGTTATCTTGAATCCACTAGTGATTCTCTTAGCCAAGTTACACTTGAGCAAGAAAATAGCTTATTGATGGGAATTATAGAGAAAGGTGTTTATAAGAGCCTTATAGGAAGTAAGCAATTCGAGGAAATTGTACGCAAGCAAGGAAGGCACCGGAAGAATCAAGGTGTTGGTTTTGAACGAAAGTTCAATGCCAATGTAGTTTAGTGGGAAGAAGATCAATACCCCAAGATGAAGTTTGTTCCTCAACAAGAGAAATATTATCCTACTTCCTTCTAGGGGACACAAGCTCAAGATGATCTTCCACCACAAGACCACAAGCTAAAAGGCAAGGACAAGCTTCAAGAGGAGATTGATGCATTTGAAGAAGCTCCTAAGGCTTTGGTCAAGTGGGTTCCCAACACTACATCAAGTTCTACTTCATCAAGTACGACTACAACTCCAAGGATTCCCATCAAGATGATGTGGATCCCGAAGAATAAGAACTAGAGACTTTGTGAGGGTGACTCCGCCAACATACTTCACTCATTCTTTTGGCAAGGACAAGTGCAATCAACTCTCACATCTTGCACTAGTTCAAGGAGTCACAAACCCTCTTTTTGGTAAGTCAAGGGACAAGGTAACCTAATGTTTTCATGGACATCATATTGTGTGTACTTCACTCTATGTCTATGGATATTATTGTATGTTCCTTGTGGGACTAACCCATGCAGGTATTGAAAGTGCAACTCACTCTAATGGATTGCTCCAAATGATCTACATCAACATTGATCATCTACATATTCAACACCTACATTAAGTCATCATTGACAAAACCCAAGGTTAGTTCATCCCTCTTAGGGGGGATATCACATCTAGGGGAGCTTTACTCTAAGAACTGAGCTAAAGCAATTATAATGGTGTGAACACAACAATGCTTTATGTAAAAGTGGCAACCCCAGTTGTGCTTAAACGATGAGTATGACCTACGATCAAATGTTCTCGTTTGACTCCCCAGTCAATATACTCATATATAGATGACCTAGATATCGCCAATTGCTTGATAGATGCTAGAGTGTCTGTGCATGCTTTGGCACATATTTCATTTGCCATATTATTTTGTGAGCATGCTGGATGCATATTTTTCTCATTCGAGGACATCCATTTGTTGCTTTGATTGTTTAGTCTTTTCTTTTGCCAAATGGATGGACAAGAATGCCTAAGAACTCCCTCTAGCTATCTATGCTTTTATCGTCTCAAACTCTATTCATGCTACATCACAAAGTTTGATCAAGTGAGATTCGAACCCTCTGGGTGAGGAGCACTCAGAGCCACTGATTCATCATAGACTTAAACTTCCAAAACCTCTTAGTGTATTTCTTTCTGACCGATTCATTCATTTCGGTCATACCGAGTTCATTGAGTTGATCTAGGTTTCAATCTTGGTGCAACCGATTTGAACAGTTCGGTCACACTGAGTTGCAGTAACCGTTTGTGATTCTGCATCTCAGTGCCACCGAGTCGTTCCACTGGGTCACATCGACAGGGTCTAGATATATATACCCATGGGTTGAATTTTGGAAATTTCTCCGAAACCCTTCGCCCGTGCCTGTCAAGCTCCGCCGACTCGAGGTCTCCGGATTGTCTCCTCTGTCGCCAGCGACCCCATGCCACTGGTCTCCGCCACCGTCAACGGAATCTTAGCTGCCGTTGTCGCCGTAGCGAGTTCCCCACCGAGTTAGGGTATGAACTCGACCCCTTTGTGCATTCCTCAATCTGCTTCTTAGCACAAAGATCAATGCCATGAATCTTACCACGTTTGAGATACTTCTATCCAATCAAAAACTCCTTTAGATTAGTTTTGATTCGAAAACTTAGAGTTAGGTTTGCACTGAATTCATCTCGAACCGACCGAGTTGTAGAAATAGGATTCACCGATTTGGCCTAGGCCATTATACTTGTGATTTTTGGTCTAACCGAAACTTACTGATGCTAAGCATCCCACGTTCATCCCCATGTACACTCCGACTCTCCAAGCCCCAAGAGGACATATGACGAGACCTCGAACATACGCCATTGGACACAAGGTGAACTCGCTCCTCTTCGAACCATCACTTTCCACATGTGAGACATGGCTACTACCTCAAATATATGTGCTATGCATGACCAGGAACAAAGAGGAAGACCATGGACAAGACGGCGAGGACACCAAGTACAAGGAACTACTGGAGAAGCTCCAGCGAGCGAACGTCCGGACGACACCAGACGACCGGCCTCTCACAGCGAGCGGACGTCCGGCACTTGGTGGACAATCGGCGCCTGAAGACCAGCCTACGCCAGCTACAGACCTCGCAGCGAGCGGACGTGCAACCCCGCACTGGACGTCAGGCAATATTAACGGAAGTCCGAGGCTTCCGGACGTCTGGTGTCACGACCACAGAACACTTTCAGCGGACGTCCGGCGCTAGCGGACGACCGTTCCCCCTGGAACCACCGGACGCCCGGTGCCCAGCGGACGTCCGGTCCCTGGCTGTGTCCAGTTGCGGGCCGAGGCCCATGTACTCCTTCTTCGCCCCATTTGCACTATGACTATAAATAGGACACCCCCTCCTCCGAGTTAGGGTTAGCATTGGTTTAGCTCATATGTGATACAGAGCTTTGCTCATCCATACGGATCTACTCCACGAGAGAAACCGCGGCCCCTCTATGGAGAAGATCCACGTTGGATTCAAGACCCCCTCTTGGGTGGCCCCATCAAGACCTCCTCACGGAGAAGAACCGGTTACCCTATGTATCGTCCCTTGTTGGATTTGGACCGTGTGATCTCTATGTGTACTCGGATCTAGCATATGTTTGACTATATCTTGTTGGTTTGAGAGATCCTCTTATGTTTTCCCTTGTTTTCTCCTCGTGTTCTTAGTTGGGATCCGCTCCTTTCGTGAAAGGTCGGCCGTATAGGGTTCCACCCTACATCATCTTGGTATCATGAGCCAGGTTGATCATGATTTTGGAGCCTCCCCTCTTCTTTTTCTAGCTTGATTTTGTTATGTTCTTCCCCAAATTCAAAAATTCCCCATAAAAAATAGCCCCAATTTTTTTGTGATTTGTAGGTTTGAAGAAGTTTGGTTGATTTTGATCCATGGATTTGTTTGGTTTCGAGTGGATCTAGCATTTCCCAAAATTTCCCTATCTTTCATCCACGAAATCTCCTCAATTTTGATCCCAAAATCCTGTATTTTCCTCCCAAAATCGCGTCCCGGATCTCGGATCTCGCGTTGACCCCGACCCACCGGACGACCGGCACTTCTACGGACGTCCGGACCCCCACGAAGCACCGGACGTCCGTCATCCACCGGGCGACCGGAACCACCCAACATAAAGAGATTAGCGGATTTCCGAGCCCGACCGGACGTCCGACGACCGGACATCCGTCCATTTACGGACGTCCGATACCTGTAGCTATTGACTTCGGCTGATTTTTGTTTTGTCTGTAACTAATTCATCCGAACTCCGATTTTGATGTTCTTTAGCTCGTTTTGAAGCTATTGACATCCCCCTTCTCACAAAAATACTTCCAACATCATTTGACTCCATCAAATTTTGTGAATTTTGGCATCTTTGCCTAGGGCTTCCACCACATCATCCGCATTACCACCACCGACTTCCGCAACCTAACCAATTTTGTTCCCCATAGCATTACCGAAAAAGGCTTTCGCCCCGCTTTATAAATAAAGCAAACCGCCAAGAGAACACATACACAGACTAGTTCAGAACTCACACACACACCCAAGTCACATAACGAGGAGTACAAAGGTTCTGCTGAGGGCACAGCTCAACAAGCCTAGAATAAACAAAAAGGACGCGCCAATTCATATGTCTAATCCGCCTCGGGAGGCGGAGGGGGCGGCGGCGATAGACGGACGACCATCGAGCGAAGGTCGGTGATGAAGGCGGTGATGGCGTCGCGGTCCTGAGGGCGGCTAAGCGGCCGCCATAGCTGCAAGTAACCAGACAATTTGAAGAGAGCGTCAGTAGCCCGTCGAAGAGGAATGCGCTGGATCACAAGCTTATTGCGAATCGTCCAAAGGGTCCACGCAAGAACCCCGATCTTGAGCCACCTAATGTGGCGAGAGGGGGAGGGGGAGTTTTGGAGTTCGGCAAAGAGGTCGGGGAAGTTGGTGTGGCACCAGTCGCCTCCCACAGTGTCCCTAAAGCAGCTCCACAAGAATTGAGCTGAGACACAGGAGAAGAAGATGTGATTCGAGTCTTCGAGGGTACCGCACAGGGGGCAAAGGCCGGACCCAGGGCCATTGCGTTTGTGGACCTCCACCCCAGACGGAAGCCTACCACGGATCCATTGCCACATAAATATCCGAATTTTCAGTGGCAAGCGGATGGACCAAACCGCCGGAAGGGGGGGGGGGGGAGGGACGGAGGAGGGGGCAATGGCCGAGTAGAGGGACTTGGTGGAGAATTGGCCTGAAGGCTCAAGACGCCACCGAACCTCGTCCGGGCCCGCATCCAACTCCGGTTCGTGGAGAGCGATGCAATCGAGCAGCTCCAGCCACGCGGCCGCTTCCGGAGGCCCAAATGGCCTCCGGAAGGCGGCGCCCTAAGTCAATAAGGGCCCTCTCAGCGGAGATTAGGGGCGGCAGAATGGAGAAGAGGTCGGGGAAGCGGGCCGCAAAGGGGGAGTCTCCCGCCCACCGGTCGAACCAGAACAGCGTCGCTGTACCCGATCCAACCGAGATGGAGGTGCCAATGTGAAGGACGGGAAGCAGTTGGACAACCGATTGCCAAAACTAGGATCCGCCGGATCTCTGACAGAAGGCGAGGGGCTGTCCGCGCAAGTACTTGTTCCGGATTATGTCAAGCCAGAGACCACCATGGCCCTGCGAAATGCGCCAGAGCCAGCGTGTGAGGAGGGAGATGTTCATGCGTTTAGAGCACATGATACCGAGGCCTCCCTGTTCACGGGGCTTGTAGATGTCCGACCAGCTAACCATGTGATATTTCTGCTTATTGTTGTCACCCGCCCAGAAGAAGCGAGATTGGATTTTGGCGATCTCATGGTGAAGGGTCTCATGGAGGCTATAGAAGCTCATAAGAAACAGGAGGAGGCTAGTGAGGGAGGAGTTAATGAGGATCGTACGAGCCGCCTTTGACAGCCACCGGCCTTGCCACGGCTCCATGCGTGTTTGAAGCTTGGCCACCGTGGGGCGCAAGTCCGTGACAGTGAGCCGAGAGTCACTGATGGGGGTTCCCAAGTAGGTCATGGGAAAGGAGCCGAGGCGGCAATTGAGGCGGTTGGCGATGTCTAAGGCGTCAGCCGGAGAGTAGTCCATAACCATCACATCACTCTTGTCGAAGCTGATCTTGAGGCCAGACATTTGTTGGAAGCAGAGAAGAAGGAACTTGAGGTTAGCGATGTCCGTGTCCGAGCCCTCGACCATGATGATGGTGTCGTCGGCGTACTGGAGCATGGAGATCCCAGATCCGCCCGCCAGATGGGGGGTGATCCCATGAATGTGGCCAGCGGCTTTGGCCTTATCAAGGATGGCGACAAGAGCGTCCACCACCATGTTGAACAGGAACGGAGAGAAAGGGTCTCCTTGTCTAACCCCACAAAGGGTGGGGAAGTAAGGCCCAATTTCTCCATTGATGTTCACAGCAGTGCGACCACAGGACACCATCTGCATCACCTGGGTGACCCAACGATCATCGAAGCCCTTCCGGAGCAAAACTTCCCGAAGGAAGGACTAACTAACAGTGTCGTAGGCCTTGTGAAAGTCAATTTTCAGGAAAACCGCCTTAAGGTGTTTCGACCGGACCTCATGGAGAACTTCGTGAAGAACTAGCACCCAATCCAGGATATACCGCCCTTTCACGAAGGCGGACTGGTTGGGGTGGGTAATGAGGTCTGCGAGCAGGGTCACCCTATTGGCGTACCCTTTAGCCAGAATCCGGAAGATCACATTGATCACCGTGATCGGGCGGAACTGGCGGATGTCGGAGGCCCCCGACACTTTGGGAATGAGCGAGATGATCCCATAGTTGAGGCGACCAAGGTCGATGGTCCCAACGTAGAACTCGTCAAAAATTGCCATGATTTCCGGCTTAATCACATTCCAGAAGGTTTGGAAGAATTTCACCGGAAGGCCGTCCGGACCCGGGGCCGAGGAGGGATTCATGCCTCTAATGGCCATCCATACCTCATCCTCCGAGAATGGCGCCGTGAGGGCGGCGTTCTCCGCATCTAAAACACACTGGCGGCCGGACCAGCAGTCGAGGGCCAGAGACAGGCCGCTCCTTGGAGAGGCATAGAAAAGGGATTGGTAGAATCCGTCGACATGAGCCCTAATGTCGCTCGGGGACTGCAGAAGGGACGGACCGTCCCAGAGGAGGGGGATGGTGTTGCGTCTCCGGCGATCGTTAGCTATGGCCTGAAAGTAGGCAGTGTTCGCATCGCCCTTCAGCACCCATTTCTGGGAGCCCCGCAAGCGCCAGTAAGCTTCCTCGTATGTGTAGATAATGGAGAGTTGGTCTTCCAGGTCATACCGAGAGAGCCACTCGTCAGGGGAGAGGCCGACCGTGTCCGCACGGAGGTCCAGTGCCTGAATGGCGGTCAGCAGGGCCTTTTTCCGCTCGCGGAGGTCACGGCCCAGATTGGCACCCCACCCCTTCATGAACTGCCGGCCGCGCTTGGCACAGAGTTGCCAAGAGTCAATAGCAGAGGGGGGGCGGGAGTGAGGGAGAGACCTAGTCTCCACCCATTGAGCCCCAACAGCCTCCACAAATCCAGTTTGGGACAGCCAAAATGTCTCAAACCGGAATCTAGGGGAGATCGGAGGACGCTCGTCGGAGGAGGACAAGAGAAGAGGGACGTGGTCGGAGCCAATCCGCGTGATGGCCCGAAGAGAGGCCAGAGGATAGTGGAGGTCCCATTCTGGGGAGACTAGGACCCGGTCCAAGAAGGACTGGGTCGGGGAGGCTTGCCGGTTAGTCCAGGTGAACCTGGCACCGATCCTATCTATTTCGCGAAGACCCAGATCGGCAATGCAGTCGTTAAACATCTGCATACGTGCATAGTTAACATGATCATTGCTCTTGTCTTCCGCGAATCGGAGGAGGTTAAAATCGCCTCCGACAACCACCGGCAGGGAGGCCGCCGAAACCTTGTGATTAAGTTCATCAAGGAAGGACGCGGATCTACTGTGGTCAGTCGGGCCGTAGACGATGATAACCTCCCATTTAAAGTTCAGGGCCCGTTCATAAAGCTCCATACTAAGAAAGAACTGGCCCCGGTCCATACTTCCCACCTCGAAGGTGGCATCCTTCACGCCCAGAAGGATGCCACCCGAATGGCCGGCATTCCCACTAGAAGGGAGCCAGTGCCACGCAAAGAGGTGGGAGCTCAGTCGGTCAAGCTCCGGCAAAGAGAAGTCAGAGCGCATGGTTTCCTGGATCGCCACTATGTCAATATGCTCATCGCGAACGTACTCGATGAGTTGGCGGCGTCGGCCGTCATGGCCAAACCCGCGGATGTTCCAGAATAGGGCACGCATTAAGGAGCCATTGGGGGGCTGCTTGACCCCAGGACGCGGGAGGCGCTTTGGGCGCGGAGAGCGGCAGTGCGAGAGCGGGTGCGGCCCCGAGGCTCAGCCTCCACCGCAGGTGGGCGGCCAGCCGTCCTCCGGGGCTGAGACGTGGTAGCCACCGGAGGAGGGCCCGAGGGGATGGGAGGAGCGAGGAGGGTCTGACGAGCCTCCGCCAACTTCCCATCAAGAATCTCGCGATCCTGGATGGCCGCTATCTGCACTAGGGGGGGGGGGTCGGATTCCCCCCTGAAAACGATCGCGAAATCTGATGCAACCTTCGCAAGGTGCCCTAGAGGAATCGCTTCAAGTGCCGAGAATGAGCAAGTAGAAGCTGAAGGAGGGCAGCCGGCGTGCACTGCTCCAGTTTCGGGCAGCGGCCGAAGCTCTGCCCTTCGGGGATGGGAAGAGCAGGGCTACCGTCCGGCCGGGCGGCCTCGAGCCTGACGCTCCGTCGCGAGGCTGTCACCAGGGTGGAGGAGGATCGACCACGGTGGGCGTAGGCCGCGGACCGTGGGGGAGGGGGCTGGGGAGCCAAGGGGGTGGTCACCCGAGTCTCGCCCTCCCCGTCGAGTCCGCCGAGCCATGAGAAGGAGCCGCGGCTGGGATCGGTCGGGCGCCCGGGGTGAGAGGCGGGGTAGGCGACATGGCCTCAGGAGCGGGAGGAACCCTAGTTACCAGCACCAGCGGCGATGGGGGGGGGGTAGCGGTTGTCGGGGGTGGAGGGGGGTCCTTGGGGACGATCGCCAGGGGAGGCGCTCTGAGGAGGAGCGGCGCGGCATCCTGGAGCGACGTCTGGAAGGTGACCGGGGAGGAGCAAGACGCGGCGGGAGGCCCCGTCGAAGGGGAGGCCAGGACGAAGGCGGACGACTGCACGTCGCGGGCCGTCAAGTCAGGGAGCGTGACGGGGGAGCGGGGAGAGGAGGCTGGGGCGACGATGAGACTACTTAGGGACGTCAAGTCCCATAGCATTAGTGATTGCTTGAGTAGTGATTCGAGTTGCCTAATGTGTTTAGGCTACTTAGGGACGATTGCTTCTTAATCAACCACCACCTTACCTTCCGCATAACCTTGCCCACCATACACTTTCGCCACCCCAACTTAACCCAATTTTGTTTGAGTTGTGAGTTGTGTCTCCTAAGGTGTTTCGGCTACTTAGGGACGGTGACCTTCAACTCCGACTCACATAACCCCATAACCTCCACTTCCACATTGCCTACTCGCATAACCCATCATTGCTATTTCGCAATCCCTTTGAGCTTCTGCAAAACCACCACCGCTTTCCGCTAGCACCATTTGACATTTGTCATTTGAGATTTTGAGTTTGCGGTTTTTCTGTTTCCTAAGGTGTTTCGGCTACTTAGGGACGAGTCTCCATCATCTTGGTATCTACATCAAGAACACCGCCACTCGTCATCGCATGAGGTCATCATCGACTTTAACCACTTCACCTTCATTCGTCCATGGCTTACAAACGAGAAACCTTCGACGGTAACCTCCATATTGGTATCATCTTGGTATCGTGGTATCCCTCCATTGTATATTCCCTTTCCATTTAATTGATAACCCTAGCAAATTTTGCTTCACTTTCCTATCGAGACTATCCATTTGAGTATTGCCGGCAACGTTATTTGTGCACATTAGTGATCTACATCTTCCATTGCATACATACCATATCATCTTGGTATCATATCATCCTTTGTGTCACAAGTTTGTTCCCGCATATATACAATTGATATCTTGGTTTGTGCATTGTGCAAAAGTGGCCATACAAAAAAAAGAAAAATAATAAGCTTTTAAGCAAAAGAGAAAGAGCAAAGAAGCTTGTAAGCAATAGCCATAACATCTTACCACTTTGCATAAGATTGTCATATCCGACCATCTTGGATCAAACACCGGGAACCATACATATATAGCATACTTAGGATAGATAGCTCATCCATTTTGCATCTTATAGGTTGTGCACCAGTGTCGTATCCGCCTATAGAGAAATCATGCTAGCGTCTTGTGACGCCCCAAGACCGACACTCCAGACGCCTCCCATGTTTTGCGTGACCGTCGTGTGTTTTATTTGTATGTTGCATTTCATCATGTCATCACGCGCATTGCACCTGCATGTTTTCATAAATACTCGTAGTCGTTTGTGGTTACCGCTTTTCTCTTTGTCTCCGTTGACCTTTTGTCGGGCCGCTTTGTCTTTGTCAACCTCTCTCAGACCCCTCGCGCGTGTCCGAAACTTCCCCGAACCTGAACCGGACTATCGTTACCGTTGGGTCCGGATCATCCCCAAACATCTATAAAACATATCCATTTGTTTTAATTGGATTTCCTTGTCTATATCCTCTCAACCGCCCGATTACGATCGTAGGGATGTGATATCCCGTAACCTAAATTCATCTGATATAAATATCGGGGCAACCCTAGACCCTAGCCATCCCATCCACCCAGTCCCATCCGTGCCGCCACCACTCTCATTCTTCCCCTCGGGATCCATCCCCACCAACCGCAGCCTCCGACTAGATCACTGGTTTTCCGCTCAGCCGCCCGAGCATCTCGATGGATCGAGGGCTTTGCCTCCAAGCACAGCCTCCCCTGCTCATGCCCCAAGCCTCCCGTCGTCCAGGAGCACGAGCTCCATCGCCTCGCTGCCGCCAACCGGAGCAGCCCATCATCCCCGTCATTGCCGAACCTCGCCGCTTCGCCGGATCCCGCCGTCTCGGCCCCGTCCCCGTCGTCTGTACGTGCCTCAAGCCGCGGTCGCCTTCGTCCCCGCAACCCTCCAGCTTCTCACGAGGGAATCGTTCGAGCTCCTCCCATGGCCCCGTGTCCCTTCATCTCCGCCTCCTTCGGGCCAGCCGTTGCCGGCGAAACCGAGCAGATGAGTCGCCCTGCCCGCATGCCCGCCGTCTCTCTCTGCTTTCCTCCCCGTGTTTCCTCTCTGAATCCTCTTCTGCATTTTTCTTTCTTCAGGCAACAGCATCGGCCACTGCCCTCCATGGAGCCCAAGTCACGCCGCTGGAGCTCCATCCCCGCGCCCGATCTGCTCCAAGCCGCTCCGCAGGCCAAGTCCCTCGACCCACCGACCGGAGCCACCTCCTTGTTGTCCCCGGCACCGTCGCGCATGTGTTTCCTCTGCTTCGAGGACGAGGCCAGTGCCAAGTCCTCCTCGAGTCCCCTGCCTCGGATCCATGCTCGCCGCGCCAAGTTTTGCAGCTGTACAACGCCACCAGGGAGTCGTCGCCCTGCCAAGTCCCTCGCCGGAGTGAGCTCGTCCCCAAGTCCACCGCCGCTTTGCCAAGTCCCACGCCAAGCCAGCATGGCGCCGTTGCGCACCTGCTTCCCCTGCTTTGAGCAGCAATTCGGGATCGAGCTCGCCCCGCATCGCTCCCGTTGACCAGTGCCTGGGCCGCGTCCCGCGAGCTGGCCCAGCCGGTGCCCCCCATGCCTTTTCCCCCCACCGAACTGGGCCTGGCCCAGCTAGGTGAGCTCCAGCCCCGCCTCTCTGTTAACCCAGTGCCCAGTTGATTCGGCCTGTGTAGGTTTTTCCCCAGATCTGCGAATTTGGCTTTATCCAGAGACTGCAGTTTTTCAGAAAACCCCTTAATGTTCATGCATCTATAATTCACAAACCATGCATTCGAATGAAATAAACTATATATGTAAGATGCTCAGTTTTTCATGTACTTTCATAATATGCCACTTTCATACATGTTAAACATGTTGAAACTTGTTGTTTGCATTAATTTGTATAAATGCCATGTTAAAATGCTTTCTTTCATACCTAAATAATCGTAGCTCGGAATTGAATAAACTTTATATGTAAATGGGGTGGAAAAATGCCTAGTTTAACATGGTGGCATTACATTGCATGTTTAACAACTCTAAAATATGATTTAGGGCAGAACAGTACCAATTCCAAAATATGCATATGAGGATTTTCAAGAATTGTTGTTTGTTGTTCCGGCCCCATTTAAACTTGCCTAAATAGTTAGTTTATTTATGCTTCACATCTTGCCATGTTTAACAACATTTAATATTGTTGGGTACATAACCGAGAGAGAACTAAATGAGTCATGTGGTGTTTCGTCAATATGCAACTCGTTGCATATTGAGCTCCACCTAATTTGTAGTGTTGTTTGTTGCATTTGCCCTGCCATGAATCATTAAACCAGACATGCATCATACTTGATTGTGCATCATGCCATGTTCATGTGATGGTTGTTTACCATGTCGTTTGTTTCTTTCCGGTATTGCTTCTTCGAGTTAGTTTCGATAACGTCGTGTTTGTGAGGATTCGTTCGACTTCGTCCGTTTGTCTTCTTCATGGACTCGTTCTTCTTCCTTGCGGGATCTCAGGCAAGATGACCATACCCTCGAAATCACTTCTATCTTTGCTTGCTAATTGTTTGCTCTATTGCTATACCACGCTACCTACCACTTGCTATATCACGCCTCCCATATTTCCATGTCAAGCCTCTAACCATCCCTTCCTAGCAAACCGTTGTTTGGCTATGTTACCGCTTTTGCTCAGCCCCTCTTATAGTGTTGCTAGTTGCAGGTGAAGATGAAGATTGTTCCATGTTGGAACATGGATATGTTGGGATATCACAATATATCTTATTTTAATTAATGCACCTATATACTTGGTAAAGGGTGGAAGGCTTGGCCTTATGCCCGGTGTTTTGTTCCACTCTTGCCGCCCTAGTTTCCGTCATACCGGTGTTATGTTCCTTGATTTTGCGTTCCTTACGCGGTTGGGTGTTATGGGAACCCCTTGACAGTTCGCTTTGAATAAAAGTCCTCCAGCAAGGCCCAACCTTGGTTTTACATTTGCCTAACAACCTATTACCCTTCCCTTGGGTCGGCCAACCCGAGGGTCATCTTTATTTTAACCCCCCCGGGCCAATGCTTCTCTAAGTGTTGGTCCAAACTAGAGCCACTTGCAGCGCCCCCTCGGGGAAACTCGACGTCTGGTTTTAGCTGTACGTAGTGCTCATCTAGTGTTGCCCTGAGAACGAGATATGTGCAGCTCCTATCGGGATTGTCGGCACATCGGGCGGCTTTGCTGGTCTTGTTTTACCATTGTCGAAATGTCTTGTAACCGGGATTCCGAGACTGATCGGGTCTTCCCGGGAGAAGGTATATCCTTCGTTGACTGTGAGAGCTTGTGATGGGCTAAGTTGGGACACCCCTGCAGGGTATAAACTTTCGAGAGCCGTGCCCGCGGTTATGTGGCAGATGGGAATTTGTTAATGTCCGGTTGTAGATAACTTGACACTTGACTTAATTAAAATGCATCAACCGCGTGTGTAGCCGTGATGGTCTCTTTTCGGTGGAGTCTGGGAAGTGAACACGGTTCTTGGGTTATGTTTGAACGTAAGTAGTTTCATGATCACTTCTTGATCACTTCTAGCTTCTCGATCGTTGCGTTGCTTCTCTTCTCGCTCTTATTTGCGCATGTTAGCCACCATACATGCTTAGTGCTTGCTGCAGCTCGACCTCATTACCCCTTTCCTACCCATAAGATTAAATAGTCTTGATCTCGCGGGTGTGAGATTGCTGAGTCCTCATGACTCACAGATTCTACCAAAACAGTTGCAGGTGCCAATGGGACCAGTGCAGGTGATGCCACCGAGCTCAAGTGGGAGTTCGATGAAGATCTTGGTCGTTACTATGTTTCGTTTCTGGTTGATCAGAGCCCAGTTGGGACGATCGGGGATCTAGCAGTTGGGTTATCTTCTTTTCTTTTGGCTTTGACCGTAGTCGGTCTATGTGAGTATTTTGAATGACGTATGATTTATTTAAGTATTGTGTGAAGTGGCGATTGTAAGCCAACCCTCTTTATACCATTCTTGTTCATTACATGGGATTGTGTGAAGATGACCCTTCTTGCGACAAAACCTACAATGCGATTATGCCTCTAAGTCGTGCCTCGACACGTGAGAGATATAGCCGCATCGTGGGTGTTACAAGTTGATAATCAGAGCCATCCCCGACTTAGGAGCCCCCTGCTTGATCGAATCGCTGGCGTTGTTGAGTCTAGAACAAAAATGTTTTGAGTCTTAGGATTATATATATCGGAGAGTAGGATTCTTTTTACTCCTCAGTCCCTTCGTCGCTCTGGTGAGGCCTCCTGACATAGATGTTTTGAATTTCCTCTCCTCAAATTTCACTAAAATTTTTTTTAGGATCACACGGGTATCTTGGAATCGTTCCGATGGTTTTGTGACGAGAACATTGTTCTTGGTGCCTCCTGACATTTAGGGGTTGTGGCAGTGTCCCGGGGAGTTGAGCTCCGAGGTGTTGTCGTCACAATTTTATCGTTGCAATTCTGGAATACCTGAGTTTCGCCGACATCGAAAATCTCTTTTATGCAGTTGTTGGTGAGATAACCTCGACGCCACCCAGTACTGGGGCGGGAGTTCGGGAGTATTGCCATAACTCGTATAACGGATGCTTTTCGAAGGTTGAGGTACACGATTTCTGGAGTTTTCTTGGTTATGTGTTGACGGATGGATACAGCTGGATCTAGGGATTGTATGTTTGGGTGAGATATATTGCATCCCCTGTATCCCCAACACCAGATTGCATAACCAGAAAAATTCGGGAGTTTATAAGTGGGAATTCAAGTAGCTCCTAGAATATCTTTCCAACAGACACATGATACGATATGGGATCTATCATATGTTTGTTTCTGGCTTATTTTGCAAGCCAATCCTTTGTTTTGTTTTGAGTTCTGGTATTCGAGTTGCTTCAATGTCAAGTGTTGATTCCATAACTTCCCTAAGTGATGTTCTCACACTTCTATGTGAATACCAATCCTTCTTGATCATCGAGGTTGTCATGTCAATTCTTTCCAACCGGTGTGATTCTCTTCAAGAGGATCCTATCATTTTTCCCATCCGCAAGATCAACTCAAAGTCTTCTCAACGTTATTTGTTTCATCCGTCCCAAGTTGCCTTTGTTTTTCCCACCCTCCCACCCTTTTCTTCAAGGACTCAGATTTCTTAATCAAGTAACCTTTTTATTGATGCGAGGTCTCTTCATTCTTTTGTTTCAATGTTCTTATCCGGTGATTTCCCATGCAGATACTAACGGAGCCTTAAGTTTATCATTATTCATTCTTTTTATTCTTCGGTGGACTAATTTCAAACCTTCAATGTTGATCACATTCCTTTCCTTGTTTCAAATGCTTTCTTATGCCGGTGCACCTATTAATCATCCACTTCTCGCTATTCAATTGTTCCGGAGTGCCGAAGATATCTCAGAAGATTCGTGTTTCCATTCTTAATCCGTTCAAGTTATTTCGAGGTTGTTATCTCATTCAAGCCATTCAAATCAACCGGTGCAATCTCCCTTTCAAGTAATCATTCGAAGGTGTTTCTTTTGAGTGGGCCCTAACCCACAGGTCTTTTCCCAGGATCTTACCTGACTCTTCTAATTTTCCCGGAGCTATTCCCAAATTCTTTTCAAAGTTTGACGTAAGAATGAGTTATCATCAGCCAAATGTCTTTCTCCAAGATCTTACAAATTCTTTTCATTGTTGGTTCAACCTTTCTAATTTTCATCCTGAAGTATCTCAACAATTTTCATGGTGGTTTCTCGTCGTCATTTTCAGATTTTGAAGACCGAAGAAGAGATTCCCTTAAATCTTGTCCATTCTCTTGAAGATTCATGGTTCTAGCTTGATGCCATCCTCTCATAATTGTTTTCGATTGCGAGAATCCTTTTCACCCATCCGGAGCAATCAGGAGTCTTTCAGATTGATTCCCCATAGTCAATCATCTTAGAATTATTCATTCCAGCTTTCAGCTCTCGTTCTCCAAATCTTACCGGTGCATCATTCAAGTATCCGCTAATCAGTTCATGATCTCTTCGTTCTCATGTATCTAAACTCTGTCAAGTATCTTTATTCGTTTTCTAATTCTTGCCGATGAATTGCGCCTTTGCTACTTTCATTTCAAATTCTTACGGTGGTTCGTTCAAGAGTTCTCTTCCTTGGTTATCATATCAATTCATTCGTTCTTTCCAATCCATTGGGGGTTCCGTCAAGACTTTCTCAAGTTTGGCTATATATCTTCAATCTTTTCAACGAGAATAAGTGGCATGCCAAATCCGTTGCTTGTCATCAATCCAAATTGGTGACGGGTACACATAACATAAATCTTATTCTTATCTCCTCGAGGTGATTAATTCCTTCTCCTAGAGTTTGTTCATGATGAGTAAATTTCTCGGTTTCAATTCTTTCATCTTTCTTTTTCCGGATTTCAAAGTTTTCTCAGTATATCGTCCTGAAGCTCCATCTAAATCATTGCAAGACTTCACCTTGTTCTTTCAACTTATCTTTTTCTTTCTATCATCCTTTTGTTTACCGGAGTTCTTCATGGAGGCTCTACATGGTGGTTCATTAAGGATTCCTTTCATTCTTCTATTGTTCTTCAAAATTTCTCTCGAAGTTATGATCCGCCAAGCTATACTCAAAATTAAACAGGGTGCTTAACACATGTTTTGTTTTGAGGAGTTCAAGCATTCTTCATCTTGCATTCCGAAGTGCAATTGTTTCTACCTTATTTTGAGATGGTGATATGTCATTCTTGACAATTTCTTTTCATGTTTCATGATTCACAAGTTGTCAAGAATGAGATATTTAAACCCATCATATTTTCTTCATTCATGGGATCTTTTCAACCCAACAATTTCTTCGTTGATGTTATCTTGGTATAGATTTCACCTAAAGCCTTCCTTTGGGAATGTTGCTATTTGTGGCGCTCATCAATGATCCAAGTTTCTCCTTCTCTTCTCGGTGAAAGAGTTTTCATCTCCTTGTTGATCTCAATCCAATCAACTGTTTTCGTTAGTGGCGGGTTTTCACCTCATAATTTTGAGATATTTTCCATAAGTCCACTACAAGCTTTCGTTTTTGGTTTTCCAACAACTCTGATCTATCATTCTTTTAAGGATGCTCTCTCAAATTTACTTGTAGAACATGTTGTTTTCTTCTCCGTTCTTTTCATTGCATTCTTTCATTTCTACCGGAGGCATGGTGATATTGCTCTCTTCGAACCATCTTCTTGTTTTGTCAAAATCATCTTCTTTCCTTGCTTATCCATTTAACCGGAGTGTTGTGTCATCTCTTCAATTTCTTTTCATCTTATCAAGTTTTCCTTCTCTTTTCTACCAGAGTGCTGTCCAAATTCTATCATTCTTGTTCCTCGGCTATCACAATATACAGGTGGTTGCATATTTTCTTTGGTTCGTTAAGCTCTTGTTTCATGTCTTTCAACCTACAAGGTTCTCATGGTGTTCCTTGTTTCAGTTTACTACGGAGTGCTCTCGATTCGCTCATCTCCGTTGTGTCATTTCTTTTCGAGATGTTCAACTTCCAAGGTTCATTGGTTTCACTCGTTTGTCGAAGAAGCAACTTAGTTTTACCTCTTCTCTTCCTCTTCCGTTTCTCTCCGGTGCCATCCTAGATCTCGGGACGAGATCCTCTTGTAGTGGTGGAGTGTTGTAACGCCCCAAGACCGATGCTCCAGACGCCTCCCATGTTTTGTGTGACCGCCGTGTGTTTTATTTGTATGTTGCATTTCATCATGTCATCATGCGCATTGCACCTGCATGTTTTCATAAAAACTCGTAGTTGTTTGTGGTTACCCGCTTTTCTCTTTCTCTCCGTTGACCTTTTGTCGGGCCCCTTTGTCTTTGTCAACCTCTCTCAGACCCCTCGCGCGTGTCCGAAACTTCCCCGAACCTGAACCGGACTATCGTTACCGTTGGGTCCCGATCATCCCCAAACATCTATAAAACATCTCCATTTGTTTTAATTGGACTTCCTTGTCTATATCCTCTTAACCGTCCAATTACGATCGTAGGGATGTGATATCCCGTAACCTAAATTCATCTGATATAAATATCGGGGCAACCCTAGACCCTAGCCGTCCCATCCACCCAGTCCCATCCGCGCCGCCACCGCTCTCATTCTTCCCCTCGGGATCAATCCCCACCAACCGTAGACTTCGACTAGATCCTTGGTTTTCCGCGCAGCCGCCCGAGCATCTCGATGGATCGAGCGCTTCGCCTCCAAGCACAGCCTCCCCTGCTCATGCCCCAAGCCTCCCGTCGTACAGGAGCACGAGCTCCATCGCCTCGCTGCCACCAATCGGAGCAGCCCGTCATCGCCGTCGTTGCCGGAACTCGCCGCTTCGCTGGATCCCGCCATCTCGGCCCCATCCCCGTTGTCTGTACGCGCCTCAAGCCGCAGTCGCCTTCGTCCCTGCAACCCTCCAACTTCTCGCGAGGGAATCGTTCGAGCTCCTCCCGTGGCCCCGTGGCCCCGTGTCCCTTCATCTCCGCCTCCTTCCGGCCAGCCATCGCCGGCGAAACCGAGCAGATGAGTCGCCTTGCCCGCATGCCCGCCGTCTCTCTTTGCTTTCCTCCCGTGTGTCCTCTCTGAATCCTCTTCTGCATTTTTATTTCTTCAGGCAACAGCATCGGCCACTGCCCTCCATGGAGCCCAAGTCGCGCCGCTGGAGCTCCATCCCCGCGCCCGATCTGCTCCAAGTCGCGCCGCCGGCCAAGTCCCTCGACCCACCGACCGGAGCCACCTCCTTGCTGTCCCCGGCGCCGTCGCGCACCTGCTTCCTCTGCTTCGAGGACGAGGCCAGTGCCAAGTCCTCCTCAAGTCCCCTGCATCGGATCCATGGTCGCCGCGCCAAGTTCTGCAGTTGTACAATGCCACCAGGGAGTCGTCGCCCCGCCAAGTCCCTCGCCGGAGTGAGCTCGTCCCCAAGTCCACCGCTGCTTTGCCAAGTCCCACGCCAAGCCAGCACGGCGCCGTTGCGCACCTGCTTCCCCTGCTTGGAGCAGCAGTTCGGGATCGAGCGCGCCCCGCATCGCTCCCGTTGACCAGCGCCTGGGCCGCATCCCGCGAGCCGGCCCAGCCAGCGCCCCGCCATGCCTTTTCTCCCCGCCGAACTGGGCCTGGCCCAGCTAGGTGAGCTCCAGCCCCGCCTCTGTGTTAACCCAGTGCCCAGTTGATTCGGCCTGTGTAGGTTTTTTCCCAGATCTGCGAATTTAGCTTTATCCAGAGACTGCAGTTTTTCAGAAAACCCCTTAATGTTCATGCATCAATAATTCACAAACCATGCATTCGAATGAAATAAACTATATATGTAAGATGCTCAGTTTTTCATGTACTTTCATAATATGCCACTATCATCCATGTTAAACATGTTTAAACTTTTTGTTTGCATTAATTTGTATAAATGCCATGTTAAAATACTTTATTTCATAACTAAATAATCATAGCTCGGAATTAAATAAACTTTATATGTAAATGGGGTGGAAAAATGCCTAGTTTAACATGGTGGCATTACTTTGCATGTTTAACAACTCTAAAATATGATTTAGGGCAGAATAGTGCCAATTCCAAAATATGCATACGAGGATTTTCCGGAATTGTTGTTTGTTGTTCCGGCCTCATTTAAACTTGCCTAAATAGTTAGTTTATTTATGATTCACATCCTCCCATGTTTAACAACATTTAATATTGTTGGGTACATAACCAAGAGAGAACTAAATGAGTCATGTGGTGTTTCGTCAATATGCAACTCGTTGCATATTGAGCTCCACTTAATTTGTAGTGTTGTTTTTTGCATTTGCCCTGCCATGAATCATTAAACCGGACATGCATCATACTTGATTGTGCATCATGCCATGTTCATGTGGTGGTTGTTCACCATGTCCTTTGTTTCTTTTCGGTGTTGCTTCTTCGGGTCAGTTTCGATAACGTCGTGTTTGTGAGGATTCGTTCGACTTCGTCCATTTGTCTTCTTCATGGACTCGTTCTTCTTCCTTGCGGGATCTCAGGCAAGATGACCATACCCTCGAAATCACTTCTATCTTTGCTTGCTAGTTGCTTGCTCTATTGCTATGTCGCGCTACCTACCACTTGCTATATCATGCCTCCCATATTGCCATGTCAAGCCTCTAACCATCCCTTCCAAGCAAACCGTTGTTTGGCTATGTTATCGCTTTTGCTCAGCCCCTCTTATAGCGTTGCTAGTTGCAGGTGAAGATGAAGATTGTTCCATGTTGGAACATGGATATGTTGGGATATCACAATATCTCTTATTTTAATTAATGCACCTATATACTTGGTAAAGGGTGGAAGGCTCGACCTTATGCCTGGTGTTTTGTTCCACTCTTGCTGCCCTAGTTTCCGTCATACCAGTGTTATGTTCCTTGATTTTGCGTTCCTTACGCGGTTGGGTGTTATGGGAACCCCTTGACAGTTTGCTTTGAATAGAAGTCCTCCAGCAAGGCCCAACCTTGGTTTTACATTTTCATAACAACCTATTACCCTTCCCTTGGGTCGGCCAACCCGAGGGTCATCTTTATTTTAACCCCCTCGGGCCAATGCTTCTCTAAGTGTTAGTCCGAACTAGAGCCACTTGCAGCGCCCCCTCGGGGAAACTTGAGGTCTGGTTTTAGTTGTACGTAGTGCTCATCCAGTGTTGCCCTGAGAACGAGATATGTGCAGCTCCTATCGGGATTGTCGGCACATCGGGCGGCTTTGCTGGTCTTGTTTTACCATTGTCGAAATGTCTTATATCCGGGATTCCGAGACTGATCGGGTCTTCCCGGGAGAAGGAATATCTTTCATTGACCGTGAGAGCTTGTGATGGGCTAAGTTGGGACACCCCTGTAGGGTATAAACTTTCGAGAGCCGTGCCCGCGGTTATGTGGCAGATGGGAATTTGTTAATGTTCGATTGTAGATAACTTGACACTTGACTTAATTAAAATGCATCAACCGCGTGTGTAGTCATGATGGTCTCTTTTCGGCGGAGTCCGGGAAGTGAACATGGTTCTTGGGTTATGTTTGAACGTAAGTAGTTTCAGGATCACTTCTTGATCACTTCTAGCTTCTCGACCGTTGCGTTGCTTCTCTTCTCGCTCTTATTTGCATATGTTAGCCACCATACATGCTTAGTGCTTTCTGCAGCTCCACCTCATTACCCCTTTCCTACCCATAAGCTCAAATAGTCTTGATCTCGCGGGTGTGAGATTGCTAAGTCCTCGTGACTCACAGATTCTACCAACACAGTTGCAGGTGCCGATGAGACCAGTGCAGGTGATGCCACCGAGCTCAAGTGGGAGTTCGATGAAGAATTTGGTCGTTACTATGTTTCGTTTCCGGTTGATCAGTAGTGGAGCCCAGTTGGGACGATCAGGGATCTAGCAGTTGGGTTATCTTCTTTTCTTTTGGCTTTGACCGTAGTCGGTCTATGTGAGTGTTTTGAATGATGTATGATTTATTTAAGTATTGTGTGAAGGGGCGATTGTAAGCCAACCCTCTTTATCCCATTCTTGTTCATTACATGGGATTGTGTGAAGATGACCCTTCTTGCGACAAAACCTACAATGCGGTTATGCCTCTAAGTCGTGCCTCGACACGTGAGAGATATAGCCGCATCGTGGGTGTTACACGTCTCTCTTGAGTTGTGCAACATGAGCGTTTTCCGTGGATTCCACATTTTGAGCTCATTCCTTGGTTGCACGATCCCATTTATCTATCCGTGTGTGTGTTTCCGTGTGCCACATATTGCTATTGGTCTACTTGTTACACTTGCCAATTTGTGAATCTCTTTCAACATTATTGACTCTTGCTAACATTTTGCATCAAAATTTTGTGCCACTATCCACACCGAGCTCCACCATAAGCCTTATTTGTGTAGTTGTGAGAAATTTACGAGATCGGTACCAATTGTGCTATTTCCTTGTTACATCATTGAGTGATCATTGATCCATTCTCAACATCTGTCAAGGTACATTTGGCATAGTTCTTCTCTTTCTTCCACTCATATTTTCTCGAGTTTTGTGATGGATAGGCAAGGCTTTTCATCTTCGGTCTTCGACAACAATGACGACGCGAACAACTACATCACCAAAGCGTCCATCTTCGATCTACAAAGACAAATGCAAGGCGCACAATCAAGATTGCGAGAGCGCATCAAGAACATCTCCATCGACATTTGTCACTCCGAAGCAAAGAAAAGGGACTACATCGACAACAAGCTTTCCGCACAAAGGCCTTGTTGATCAACCGTTCTTTCCCTTCATCATCCTCAAGGCGGCAACATTCAAGTAACAAGTCTTCGGAGCGCAAAAATGATACAAGAGCAAGTCGTCCACGTCAACATGTCCATGGCGACCACCATCACACTCGTGATCCACATCGTCATGATGGGCAGGTCACCTCCAAGCATCATATGCACGACGATGATGAACGACATCTACTACGAGCTCAAGCTGAGAACGAGACCGTCATCATGAAGATGCTCAACAACGCAAATGCACAAGTCCAACAAGCCCTACTTCACGCCAAGGACAAGCTTCATGAGCAAAAGAGAAGACTGCGAGACGAGCACCACCAATATAGAGCTACGGCTACACCCACCACTTCGGCATCTTCGCCAACTGCTATCAAGGCATATTCGCCTTTGTACGTACGACATCTTCGCCTACTTCCCATGAGTTCGCCTACATCGACATATTCAACAACAAGGTGACCACCTACAAGCGAGGGCGACACTTCCATCTTCGGAAACCCCTCAAGAAAGATGGCCGATCATGGGAATTCCCTTCGATCATGCAGATGAGCTATGAGGTGCCACATCATATGGGCCTCCAACAACAAGACGGTGACAAGAAGGTCGAGAAAGGGCCATCCCCTTCGACCACGACGACGAGCACGAACCTCTTCAACAACATGAAGATGGCGCCCATATTGGACTCATACTCCGAGTCAAGCTATGCAAGCACACATGAGACCTTCTCTTTGGTCTCGGAGGAGAGTGATGTTTTGCCACATCATACGACATTCATCTTTGGAGACATTTGCACCTACACCTCTCCGACACCCACATATGACGAGATGTCCCAATTCCCATGTGACGAGAGCCACCCCACCATGAGTGATATGAGTGACTCCACCATATGTGACATTGAGTGCATTTCCTATGAGAGGATGAGTGTGACCATCACTAGCCCCACACACGAGAGCATGCCACACATCCTATGTGAGGTTGAGAGCCATTTGAGTGACTCCACCAACCATATGAGTGAGTGCATCCTTGAGGGAGTGAGTGAGCCAAAACACTTAGTGAGTGAGTTAGTTGACACGGCATGTGAGGCCACTATGATTTCTAACTACTTAACCTCTACTCCGAGTGTGTTTTCTTCTTTGGTGCTAGGTCTCCTACATGACGACATGCCTACCCTCGACTAGTCCATACCTCCAATGGAGACAACGATGGCCATGGTGGACGATGATGCACCCCCCACATGGTTCCATCAAGATGAAGATGACCATGACTTGGTCTTCGACACCTCACCTACAACACACGAGCGATGCTCCAAAGGTAACATAGGTGATGGTACTTCTCTTGTCCCACTAGTGGACTGTTTTACCAATGATTGCTCGCATGATGTTGACCCACCTATTCCCATGCTTCATGCTAGTGCGACTTCCTCATGTCATGACTTACCAATTTATGATGAATATGATGATGAGCATGTTGAGTTGCCTAGTTGTGATACTATGCTCCATAGGATATCATGTGAAAATTCTATTGGTCACGTCATGTTTGATAATCATTTAAACTTGTCATATGCTATGAGTGAGATCTCCCATATTGTATCATTTCAATCTCAACATAGTAACTATGCATGCCCCATTAAAATAAATCCCATTTGCACTTATGGCATAGATGACGAGATGATGGTCATTGGCTTTTGTTTTTCATGCGATGATATTGCCATGCTTCCTTTACATGATTTGCGCAATTCATCTACTATGTCATGCCATGATCACATTGTTCTGAATATGCTTTGTTTTGGATGTTGTCAATATTTTCCATGTGATGTTTCTACTAATGCTCATGAGGAGACCCCCATAGTTTCCTCATACATATTAGGAGATTTTGATGCATTCCATACTTTGCATGATTCCCATAATTGTGTGCACCACATGCATTCCATGAATAACAATGCTTTACATATTTCTCGTGATGCTTTACACAATTTGAGTCTCCATTATGTTATACACAATAAGAAACCTATCATGATGGATGACATGTTTCTATATCACGCATCTCATTTATTTGAGCATTGGCTATTTTGTGCTAACCAACACATGCATGTATGCATCATGATGGATGATGTGTACATATACCACGCACACACAATTTTCCCTTTGCTTTTGTTTTGTGTAGGTACTCATGATCAACCGTCAACCTCACAATCCCATGAGTTGACGAAACGAGCTCTTGAGAGCAACGATGATTTGGGATCCCATGGATTGTTCTTCCCACCGCTCTCTTCGCGCAACGGCTACGCGCATATCTTTTACTTGGCTCTCACACGAATATGGGCTATATACCACTTGTCATCTTATGCCCATACTATCGTATTCACTTTGCATGTTATGCTTGCTTCTATGCCATTGCCATGCAATTGTGACCCTTGCTTGCATCTACCCATGATTCACCATTTTACTACTCATATGTGTATTTGCATGCTTGGTGGAGATCCTTGTAGCTATTGCCATGTTTATCATGTGCCTCATGATATTGATGCTTGTTGTGTTGGGAGAGTCATGATGTCCCATTACTATTTACATATGGCCTCTCGCCAATACATTGATGATATTTTGCTCAAATATTGCTTCCATACTTGTGATATCTCATGTGCATTATGTATGCCCACCATTTGCACACATGACATGATTGCCATAATTACCTCTAGTACCTTGCATCTTTGCACTACTAGCTTGCTTGACTTGATTCATATGATTGCTTGCTTTGTCGCATCACCATGTTCCATTCTTACTCGCTTTCTTGGGTTGATGACATATATGTTCATGCCTCTCACGTGATATATCTTGATCTTTGTCATTTGTCTGCATTAGTTGCATCTCTCATATCACCTTGTATTGAGTGCCAACTTGCTATGCTTATTGATTGTGGAGACTTGGACATATTACTTGTGATGCATGCTTGTTTGATTGAGCCTATTGTATTTGGTTGTTCTCGCATCATATGCCTCCATACTATGAAATGCTCCCTTGTTCTTTCTTATGACGAGCATGATGCATACACTTGTTTGGTATCTTACCACACGAATGATAGGGTTTGCACTTCCGCTAACCTCATTTGTTTTTCCGAGTGTTTCTCATGTTCTTTCATTTTGAAGGATTCACAAGGTGGTACCATCACGAGACATATTGGTTATGTGAAAGCATACAAGATGCGCAACTCCATCATCCTTGAGCAACTCCTAAAGGTGACCTCCTTCCCTTTGATCCATCCTCAAATACGCATATTGGATGGGTCATTATTTCATTGTTGTTTCCTTCTTGTTGTCTACATGATGCATCTAGCGAACATCGGAGCGACATTGGAGATTGGCTCTATGGACCTTTACATTGAGGAGCGCTCACACTTATTGGATGCACCTTCGGAACTCCACTCATGCCACGACATCGAGATTTGGTACATCAAAACTCCTTTGACTTTTTGTGCTCACACATGTCATGCTCGATGGACATATCATACTCACCACAAGTCTACACCCCATGCATGGATTGACTCACATTATGCTTGTCTTGTTGCATCTATTTCCATGTCATCCATGATATATGAGCTTGTGCACTTCCTTAGCAAGTTTGTTGTGATCTTCCTTGATGGCATATTCTTACACCATGATCATATTGCCCACCATCAATTGCATGATCACATAGCCACATTGAGCACCAATTACCATGTTCATGCTATTGATAAACCGTCTCACTACGACATCATTTTGCACCGTGGTTGCATTGATCATATTCACAACACATTAGTGTGTACAATGAATGCTTTTGCTCCCATGAATGCTTTGCATATCATTCTATATCATCTTGATAAGCTTCATGCACTTTGTCACGAACAATCTTGCCGAACGGACTCATTCTTACTTGATGGACACTTTGTGTGCGCTAACCATTGTATTTCCAAGTGTTGCTTGTGTTTGCTCTTTTTGCATGTCTATCACTCCGGAGACACCTTGGAGTACTTGGATTGCGCCATGTCTTCAACTACGTCCAACTAAAAGTCCGTCCACGACAACCGTTTCCATGGTGATGAGGATCACGACCCGAGGTCGGATCTTTCCCAAGGGGGGGGGGAGATGGTGCGGAGCGTCCCACGTTCATCCCCATGTACACTCTGACTACTCTCCAAGCCCCTAGAGGACATATGATGAGACCTCGAACATACACCATTGGACACAAGGTGAAATCGCTCCTCTTAGAACCATCACTTTCCACATGTGAGACATGGCTACTACCTCAAATATATGTGCTATGCATGACTAGGAACAAAGAGGAAGACCATGGACAAGACAGCGAGGACACCAAGTACACGGAACTACCGGAGAAGCTCCAGTGAGCGGACGTCTAGACGACACCGGACGACCGGCCTCTCACAGCGAGCAGCCGTCTGGCCCTTGGCGGACGACCGCCACCTGAAGACCATCCTACACCAGCTACATACCTCCCAGCGAGCGGACGTCCGACCCTGAAACGGACGTCTGGCAATATTAACGGAAGTCCGAGACTTCTGGATGTCCGGTGTCCCGACCACAGAACACTTTCGGCGGACGTCCGGCGCTAGCGGACGACCAATTCCCCTGGAACCACTGGACGTCGGGTGCCCAGCGGACGACCGGTCCCTGGTTGTGTCCAGTTGTGGGCTGAGGCCCATGTACCCCTTCACTTCACCCCCATTTGCACTATGACTATAAATAGGACACCCCCTCCTCCTAGTTAGGGTTAGCATTGGTTTAGCTCATATGTGAGATAGAGCTTTGCTCATCCATACGGATCTACTCCACGAGAGAGACCGCAGCCCTCTATGGAGAAGATCTACATTGGATTCAAGACCCCCTCTTGGGTGGCCCCATCAAGACCTCCTCAGGGAGAAGAACCAGTTACCCTATGTATCTTCCCTTGTTGGATTTGGACCGTGTGGTCTCTATGTGTACTCGGATCTAGCATATGCGTGACTATATCTTGTTGGTTTGAGAGACCGTCTTGTGTTTTCCCTCATTTTCCCCCTCGTGTTCTTCGTGTTCTTAGTTGGGATCCGCTCCTTTCGTGAAAGATCAGTCGTATAGGGTTCCACCCTACATCACTTACAAATCGGTGTGACCGAGTTCGATTCTCAGTGAAACCCTAGCAATCTCGGATTCACCGAGCTGTGTCTCGGTCTGACTGATTTCACTAGTTTCGACTCTAATATTGCTTCGGTGTCACCGAGTTTAACAAATCGTCAGCTCCGAAATGACTTTTGTAGAAAACTAAAACTAAGTTTTTGACTCATTTGTTTTGCAAAATCTCTGCACTTTGTGATGCTCATCCACTCTATCTCAACTATATCTATTCATAGGGTCAGCTTTCAGCTTCCAGCTTTCAGTCATGTCAGACAAGAGTGACAGCCAAAACAGGTCTGAGGAACAGGTTAACTTAAGTGAGGGCACTAGTCCCTCTGACAGCTATGATGAGGGTAGTAGAAGCACCCCAAGCAACCTGCCTAAGGCTGCTACTAGGCAGAGGAGGAAAACAAATTCAGATCTTGAAGACGAGGACTTTGTCATTGAGGAGGAAGTCACCTCCAAGAAGAAAGTGCTGAAAAAGGAATATGCTGCTGCTGCAACCAAGCCTGGGTTGCAGAAGAAAGCTCCTGCCAAGAGAGTGCCAATGTCCAAACCCAGAGCCTCAACACAGGAAACCATTGAGTTCACTCTTGAACCAAAGGAGGCTGGTGAAGGCAGAGGAAAGAAAGGGTCAAGAAGACTATGGCCAAGGTGATTGGCAGATCCTCTATGATGAGAGATCCAGATGAGGAAGAGGATGATGAAGAAGCTGCTGTACCAGCACCCAAGACTCAGAAGTTGATGGGGGATGCCATCAAGTCAGGGGCTGCTCCATCAAAGCCCAAGACTGCCCCCAAGGCTGTTGCTGCTGCTCAAGCTTCTAAGCGTGCAGCACCCAAGAGATCAACTAGGAACATACCAGCTACTGAGAAGAACGAGGCCCTAGTGCCTGAAGTGGAAGAAGAAGAAGAAGAAGCCCAAGTGCTCAGAAACATCAAGCCCAAGACCCCAGGAAAGATGCAGGTCTCAGATTGTGGAGACAGTCAGATCCCTATGCCACAAGAAGGACTGTTGTAGACTACATGTTTCATACTAAGGAACACCAAGATTTCTATGAGACTGTCCTCCTGGACAAGAAGCCCATTGCAAAGGAAAAAGATTCAGACATTGTCATCTAACAAAACTCATTATGGGCAGTAAAAAGAAGGCTACAGAGTTCTTACTTACCATCCTACACTTCGTTGTTGTCTTGGATAAAGTGTAAACAAATACTTTAATTGCCACCTTTTGACCCATTTTACTAACAGTCTTTATCGGCTTCCTCACTTGATGATGGTTCATCGATATCTCATTGCCCCATATGCAGAAAGGGTCGAAGCGCGGATATTTACCAATGACATATGTACCTAAAAGCACCAAGTTCATATTAGAAGCAAAATAGCAATTGCACAATGATGTAGTACAACACTCTTTTATAATATCTTATAACATTCAATATACTTATATTATGGGCCGGAAGGAGTTTATTGCATATTTACAAATTATCGACTGATTAACTGTTGCTGTATGCATGGGTTAGAGTTAGTTTGAGCTAGTTCAGGCTCAAATAGCCCTAAAGTATATCCAAACATGAGGGCTAGTTTCAGCTAGTTGCATCTAAGCCACCCAAAAAAACTATCCCTCCCAAGAGGAATGGAGCTAGTTCTCCTAGTCCATTTATTGTCAATCTAACCAGGTCATCCAAACACCTCTTTGAATGGAGTTAGTTCAGGGTTAGTCATCAGCTAGAAACTAACTCTAACCTCTAGCCAACTTGAGTATCCAAACAGGGTTGTGTCGGTGTACAAAAATAGGGGTACGTTTTTGTACCCCTTTACCTGTGCATGGGCAGCCAGAGCCGCGCCCACGGCCACACCAAGCAGAACGAGGGAGGTGAGCCAAGGTAAGACCGAAGCCCAAGACAATCAAAGCAACGCCAAGGCCAAGACCACAAAGAGCAGAGGGACGAAGTAGGTTCCCTCGGCTAGACCCTCGCCGGGCGGCCTCAGCGGCCCCGGCAAGACCCTTGCTGGGACAGCAGGTCCCGCACCAACAGAGCGAGCCAACCTTGAGCCCACGGCCCCCAGTGCCATCATCAGCGTGGGGCCAGGGCTCGGGAAGGCACCTCTGTGGTGGCATGCAGATCTTTGTGAAGACATATTCAAGATCAGATGAGGATTAGAAGACGACGATTGTTGGCAAGATCCTTGCCGAGGAAGGCCACCAGACCCCCGGCAAGATCCTTGCCGGGGACGACAGCACGCCACGGCAAGACCCTTGCCGGGCCACCCGGCAAGGCCCTCGCCAAAGACGCCGGCAAGGCCACCGCCAAGCCCAGGTCAACCAAGCTTCCGCCACCGTTCACATGCAGCTGCCAGCCCAACCAGCTGGGCGGGCACCTGCGTGGCAACATGCAGCTCCCAGGCCAACTCACCAAGCGCCTGCGTGGCGGCATGCAAATCTTTGTGAAGGCTCCACCACCACGCCAACTCAGCTGCCTGCCTGCCTACATGGCACCACACGCATCCCTGGCCGAGGCGCGTGTTGAAGCAAGGAGGAGCGGCGACGGACGGGATGGGCCTCACCCCCGTCCCCGATAAAGCAGAGGGACACCTAAGCTACGCATTAAATGCGTCTTGTCCTGTAATACGAGCGATAAGCTTAGGGCACTGTACGCATTTCCACCTCCTGTGTGTCACTGTGGCAGCCCCTTCCAACTATAAAAGGAGGCCCATGGCATACTGGAGGAGGATTCGGCTCTTTTGAGCTGTGCACTGACCACAGCTAGTTAGAGAGCTCAAGAACTCTCAGAAATACACCCACCAAAGCAGGACTAGGGTTTTACGCATCCTCGTGGCCCGAACCTGGGTAAAACGATCCTTGTGCTGTCTACTAGTCCTGCTCTCCTCGCAACCCTGCACCCCGGCAACCGTAGTAGGGATTCTTGTGATCCCATAGGTGTCGTTCCACACCGACAGGTTGTGTTGTTGTTGTTGTTGTTGCTGCTGCTCTTCTACGTATATCTAGACATCATCAAAACATTAAGGTAACACTCTTCCTTGTTGCTATGCAGCCTAGGATTGCATATTTAGACATTAAGTACAGTGCATGTTGCTATGTAGCCTCAGATATATTACATATGGCCCTAGTTAACCTAAAGATAAATGGATTACAGATATATTCAGTTAAAAGTCCGATTCACCGATTAGTCCCTCACTAGTACGCATCGGTGCTATACAAACGGTTTTTAACCCCTTTCCCTGACAGCATTTGGAACCATCGCCTAGTGAGTGTGGGCGATAGGGCGTCCTTCCCATACGACCCAGAAACCATCGGGGTAAGCCCTCCTGGCACACACGCTCAGCAAAAGGAGGTCGTGTGCGACCGGCGAGCGCTAAAATACGGAAATACGTACAGTAGAGCTCAAAAAATACAATTATACAGGCGAAATTGTTTGCGGTCACAAGTACATCCCACACAGTCAGTCCTCGCTAAACGTTTCCGTTCGTATGTACATCCCACACAGTCGCTCCAAGGAAAACGTTTCTGTTCACAGGTACATGACACACAATTTTTCCCGTTAAGTTGTTTGTGATAGCATTGCCACTGCAAACGATATTAACAATTTTATCATTTGCGTTATTGAACGCATCACACACGGTCCGTAGAAGAAACTGTGTGGCAAAGGTTGTCCATCACACACAATTTTCATGTGGTAAACGTTTACGTAAGGTGGCCTAACGCAAACAATTTTCAAGAGAAAGACATGTGTGATTGTTCATTGATCCAACACAGTTTATTCCTAGAAACTGTGTGCGTTGCCTGAGGTCATTGCCCACGGTATTTTTTCAATAACCATTTGCAATAGCAAAACCCAATTAGCAGGCTAATTGGCCAATTATTAATAATCCATTTATTAATCTAATTGACATTCATATTAAGCACATAATATATTTCATTTCCATATTAAGGAAGCAGAATTTCATAATTGAAATACATCATAGTACAACATGATATAGATTCAGCACTCTGCTACCCCATTACACAACTACACCAGCACCAAGTTTCACATGCAATATGTAGAACCTTTCTAAATTAGCATCATAGACGGTATATAGACAGATGCATCTCATCTGGAAAACTGCTGAAGCGGAAGGAAAATATTGAGCTTTCATTCATGTTGAAGGTCTTTGCAACTTTAGGCCAGTGCCTGTGGATGATTGAGCGTCCGTCCTTCGTCCTCTTCAGGAACACTTCAATATTGAACCGTGGGTGTTGTATGAAAACCTTCCTCGCCTCCTGACCATAGAGGTGGTTTGAGAGGTAATCATCAGTGAACTGGTTTGGAAAGGCCTGAAAACAAGGGTGTGCATAAATATCTTCTCTATATTGTAAATGGGGCAAATGAATAAAAAAAAGCAAGGTATAATAGTTAGTACCATCTTGTAGTGAACTGATGTCTTCTTCATTGTGCAGAAAAAGATCTTGTTGTTTTTTGTCTCTAATTTCTTTATCCTAACAATATTTCCGAGTTTCTTGATGTGATTGATATTCATGGACAACTCATTTCCCCATACGCAAAAAGGTTCGAACAGTGGGTCAAAACCTCTGACAGCAGGACCTACATATGCAAGACCAAATTGTTAAAAACCTAAATATTAGAATGGTTCCTGCAATTGCACAATAATGTGCTATTAGACAATGGACCATGCACGTGCTAACCTCGATTTTTAAACCTCATTGCTTCCCATTGTTTCCCTGCAACACATATAAGGTAGTTAGTCATCAGGTTAAGTAAGGGTTCACATGCTATCAGTAAAATATGTTGATGAGAAATAAGCACATTGCAGATTCATCAGATTAATTCAAGCCACATGGAAAACACATTTATCCAAACCAAGCATGATTAAGAACTAGGAAATATATCACTTGTATATGTTTCTCATGTATTAAGTGCAGCCAAATTTGATTTATTCCTCACATGAACAACAATACAAAATTCTACCCACGACAATTGGACATCGCATTGCAGAATTGAACCAAGCAGTTAACTAAACACCACAACAAATGAACCAAACATTAACTGAGCACCACATTGCACAATATAACAGACTCCTAATAGAAGATCAGGCAATTAACCAAACCAAGCATGCTTAACAACTTGGAAAAATAGAAATTGTATATGTTTCTCATGTATTTACTACAGACAAATTCAACTTATTCCTCACATGGTATACAATAACACAATGCACCCACAACTATTGAACATCGCATTGCAGAATTGAACCAAACAATGAACTAAACACCACAACACAAATGAACCAAACATTAACTGAGCACCACATTGCACAATATAACAGACTCCTCATAGAAGATCAGGCAATTAACCAAACCAAGCATGCTTAACAACTTGGAAAAATAGAAATTGTATATGTTTCTCATGTATTTACCACAGACAAATTCAATTTATTCCTCACATGGTATACAATAACAGAATGCACCCACAACTATTGAACATCGCATTGCAGAATTGAACCAAACAATGAACTAAACACGACAACACAAATGAACCAAACATTAACTGAGCACCACATTGCACAATGTATAACCAAACCAAGCATGCTTGACAACTTGGAAATATAGCAATTGTATTCGTTTCTCATGTATTTTGTAAAGATAAATTCAATTTATTTCTCACATGGAAGACAATACCAAACAGTTAACTGAAGATGACAACTAATTAATAAAACAATTAATAAGTGAGCACCACACTGCACGACATATAGCATGGTAAAATTAGATAGCACAATTCAGTAGAATTTGTGAAGGAATGGTAGGAGCAGCACACGCAACGGGTAAACCGAGCATGCTTAACCGGCGTAGCTAGCAAATGGCAAGGTGCTCCTCCAAGATTTGGGGGTCGGCACGAATGGCAGCCATCGTAACCTCATCCGCGCTTGCGGCCGCGATTTGCTTCTCCGCTGCCAAATGCTCCTTGAGATCCTGGCTATACTGCGTGCACCATGGCTTAGGGCGGCGCTTATTTGGTGGAGGGGTCGGTGATTTGGGTGGAAGGTGTCGCGCTTGCGCTGGCGGTTGGGGTATGTGGGATGTGGAAGGAGGAGGAGGATGGGGGTCGGGTGTGGATTACCTTCCTGGATAGACGAGGCCGAGCAGCGTTACGGAGGGTCGCTGGGGAGGAGGCTGCGCTGCAAGCAAGGAGTGAAGGTTTCAACTTGGAAAGGAAGGCGGAAAAAGGGAAAATGTGGCTTTTGGTATGGGGGAGGGGCGGGGAGGTAGATATTTCCGCGGAAGCCGAAAATTTGGAATCGCTTCAGCGAAAAAACTGGCACGCAAAGTGTCATCAGACACGGTCCCTTATTTAGAACTGTGTACGATATGTGAACATCACGAACGATTCAGATAACTTAACCCGTGTGTGATGAGTTTGAACATCAAAAATTTTGGTTCGAATTTCCATGGTTACAGTGGTCATCCACATCATTGCATAATTTGGGTACACAAAGGAGACTGCAGCACACCCACACTTCTTAATCGAGCAAGTTCAGCAATTAAACAGAGCTAGCTGACCAAAACATTACTCTAACAAATTAAAGATCGGTGCTCTTAATTAAACAAAACAAAGAGTACTAGTACTACGGCTGGTGCTCGTCGATCTCCGCAGCCGCCTCCATGTCCAGCTTCCGCCGGACGGTCTCCTGGGAAGGGGCTCCATGGCATCCATCACACCATACTCGGCAAGCATCTCGCCATCCGCGTCCACCATCTCTTTGGAAAAGGCCGCCACGAGCTGGGCATGGGTGGCCGCGATCTGGGCTTGGACGGGCTCCGTCGTCGCAAGGTATGTGGCGGAGGAACGGACGGCTGCTCGAACGCCCTTGGCGATTGCCAACTCTTCGGCCGTGGGTTACCGACCGTTGTCGGAGAAGCTTCGTTCGGTTTGTGTGGTGACCGCCACGAGCTGGGCGTGGGCGGCCTCGACATGGTCGTGGGCGGCCTCCATCAGGGCTAAGGCCGCCGCTGCGGAACGGACAGCTGCTGTGCCGCTCTCGCCAGTTGCTATCCCCGAGGCAGATGTTGCTGCCGCCACCTGAGAAGCAACAGGGGCCGTTTGGGCTGCCTTGGCTGCCCGATCGCAGATTGCGGCCACGCTCATGCACCTTGTTAACACTCGCATGTCGGCTGCGGCCGCTCTTTCGCCGGAGTGGGCCACCGAAGTTGCCCTCACGAAGCGGGTCCACATGCCCATCTTTCACCAGTGACGATTGAACCGTGAAATGATATTTGGGGAGCGAGCTAGCGTGCTTGAGACGCCGGTCGTGGACTGTAGACGATGTACCTTGTCATGTAATCCATAGGCGTACTATACACCGACGGTGCTCTAGGATATTTTGTGCTGCATCTCACACGGTTGGTGATAATAAACTGTGTGCGATCTACTTGATTTGAATTACATAATGGGGTCACAGCGGCGATGGACGGTGTTTGAATTGCTAGACCTTTTATCTGCAGTGAACATGCAACTATATGTGTGTCGTAAAAGAATTGGAATTATTCAGGGTTCGTTTGAACATTTTATACATTAAATTGGTTTTCTAGCCATTTCAGGTGCACAATTCAAAATTAAACTACATGCACATGCTCCGGTGCACCAACATGGGTTGTAAAATCATATATGTGTCCATTGGTTTATGGTTATGTCCCATGCAAGAAATGGGGATGAAATTCAAACACCACGGCACCGTGGCTCTCACAACAAGAATGATGGTTTCGGTAGGGAATGTTTCACCTTCTGGACGAAACGATATCCATTGCCTCTTCTCGATTTCAATTTTTTTCTAGTGTCAACATAGAACAACAGGAGTGTTGTGTTAATTTTTTGGGATTCTTCGGGGTTCGTTTAGACATTTTATGCACTAATTGAGTTTTCAATGCATTTATGTGCATAATTCAAATTTGAACTACATGCACATGCTCTAATGCATATAAATTGGTTGAAAATTCAAATCTGTGTCCTTGGTTGCATGCTTAAGTCCCATGCAAGAAATGGGAATGAATGTCAAACACCCTGCCACCGTCACTCGGCAGCAAACATTGAGATACCTGGTTTTTAAATTCTATTAAATCCAAAACTCGTCTGAAATTCATGAAACTTGGCATGTTATCATGAGCGGCATCAACATGCCGTGGGAAATTTTTTGTCCCATTTGGAGCAAGTTTGGGTATATGCTTCTCACAAACCAAAGCTTCTCACAACAAGCATGATGGTTTCGATAGGGAATGTCCCACATTTGCGGACGAAACAGTGTCCATTGCCTCTTATTGCTCAAAAAAAATTTCTCGTGTCAACATAGAGCAACAGGAGTGTTGTGTCAATTTTTGTGATTTTTTGGGGTTCGTTTGGATATTTTTATGCATTAACTGAGTTTTCAATGCATTCATGTGCATAATTCAAATTTGAACAACATGCACATGTTCTAATGCATACAAATTAGTTGAAGATTCAAATATGTGTTCTTGGTTGCATGCTTAGGTCCCATGCAAGAAATGGGAATGAATGTCAAGCACCCTACCACCGTCACTCGGCCGCAAAACATTGAGATACCTGGTTTTTAAATTCTAGTAAATCCAAAACTCGTCTAAAATTCATGAAACTTGGCATGCTATCATGGTGTGGCATCAACATGCCGTGGTAAATTTTTCTCCCATTTGGGGCAGGTTTGGGTATATGCTTCTCACAAACCAGAGCTTCTCACAACAAGCATGATGGTTTCGGTAGGGAGCATCCCACCTTTGGGAACGAAACGATATCCATTGCCTCTTATTGCTTTCAAAAAATTTCACATGTCAACATAGAACAACAGGAGTGTTGTGCCAATTTTTGTGATTTTTCGGGGTTCGTTTGAACATTTTTATGCATTAACTCGGTTTTCAATGCATTTATGCGCATAATTCAAATTTGAACTACATGCACATGCTGCAGTGCATATAAATTGGTTGAAAAATCAAATTTGTGTCCCTGGGTGCATGGTTAGGTCCCATGCAAGAAATGGGAATGAATTTCAAACACCATGGCACCGTTGATTGCAGGCAAAATATTGAGATACCTGGTTTTTAAATACTAGTAAATCCAAAACTCGTCTGAAATTCATGAAACTTGGCATGCTATCATGGAGCGGCATCCACATGACGTGGTAATTTTTTTGTCCCATTTGGGGCAGGTTTGGGTATATGCTTCTCACAAACCAGAGCTTCTCACAACAAGCATGATGGTTTCGGTAGGGAACGTCCCACCTTTGGGGACGAAACGATATCCATTGCCTCTTATTGCTTTCAAATTTTTTCTCATGTCAACATAGAACAACAGGAGTGTTGTGTAATTTTTTGTGTTTTTTCGGGGTTCGTTTGAACATTTTTATGCATTAACTGAATTTTCAATGCATTCATGTGCATAATTCAAATTTGAACTACATGCACATGCTCTAATGCATATATATTGGTTGAAGATTCAAATATGTGTTCTTGGTTGCATGCTTAGGTCCCTTGCAACAAATGGGAATGAATGTCAACCACGCTGCTGCCGTCACTCGACTGTAAAACATTGAGATACTTGGTTTTTAAATTCTACTAAATCCAAAACTCGTCTGAAATTCATGAAACTTGGCATGCTATCATGGAGCGGCATCAATATGCCGTGGTAAATTTTTTGTCGCATTTGGGGCAGGTTTGGGTATATGCTTCTAACAAACTAGAGCTTCTCACAACAAGCATGATGGTTTCGGTAGGGAACGTCCCACCTTTGGGGATGAAACGATATCCATTGCCTCTTATTGCTTTCAAATTTTTTCTCCTGTCAGCATAGAACAACAGGAGTGTTGTGTCAATTTTTGTGATTTTTCGGGGTTCGTTTGGACATTTTTATACATTAATAGAGTGTGATAGATTTTGAGTGGTTCTTCAACCACTGGTTCAGTAGGTACAACTAATTATTTTGGTATTTTGCGTTTCCTACCCATAGCTAAAGATAGAAAACAACTAAGAACAACAAATAAAAATTACTTAGTGATAAAGCAAACAAGCACACACGAGAATATTCACCCCACGCTATGACTCCCCGGCAACGGCGCTAGAAAAAGGTCTTGATGACCCGCAAGTATACGGGATAGTTGTAGCCTCTTTTGATAAGTAAGAGTGTCGAACCCAACGAGGAGCTAAAGGTAGAACAAATAATCTCTCAAGTCCTACCGGCCACTAATACGACTCTACGCACGCTTGACGTTCGCTTTACCTAGAACAAGTATGAAACTAGAAGTACTTGGTAGGTGTTGTTGGATAGGTTTGCAAGATAATAAAGAACACGTAAATATAAACTAGGGGCTGTTTAGATAAAGATGCAATAAAGTAAATATAGCGAGTGTGGAGAAGTGGTGGTAGGAGTTGTGAAATTGTCCCTAAGCAACTGACTACGTTACTAGACCGATAATCACTATTGCAATTCTATTTGAGGGAGAGGCATAAGCTAACATATCATCCCTTACTTGGAATTCTATGCACTTATGATTGGAACTCTAGCAAGCATCCGCAACTACTAAAGATTCATTAAGGTAAAACCCAACCATAGCATTAAAGCATCAAGTCCCCTTTTATCCAATACGCAAACAACCTACTTACTCAGGTTTGTGTTTCAGTCACTCACGAAACCCACCATAAGCAAATCATAAACATATTGCAAACCCTACAGCGGGAATCCCTCACGCTTGCGCGACACTGAGGGCACCATAGGTCAGCACCAATAATAAAACATGCAACTGAAACAAATCATACCAATTCATCAATCACCGATAGGACAATAGAAATCTACTCACACATCATAGGATGGCAACACATCATTGGATAATAATATGAAGCATAAAGCACCATGTTCAAGTAGAGGGTACAAAGGGTTGCGGGAGAGTGGGCCGCTGGATATAGATGGGGGAAGGTGAAGGAGACGTTGGTGAAGATGATGGAGGTGTTGGTGAAGATCGCGGTGATGATGATGGCCCCCGGCAGCGTTCCGGCGCCACCGGAAGCAAGGGGGAGAGAGCCCCCCTTCTTCTTCTTCTTCATTGACCTTCTCCCTAGATGGGAGAAGGGTTTCCCCTCTGGTTCTTGGATCCCATGGTGTGGGAGGGGCGAGAGCCCCTCCGAGATTGGATCTATCTCTCTGTTTCTGCGTTCTGTAATTCTGCCCTGGCACCGTTTCCTTTATATCTCGAGATCTGTAACTCCGATTGGATTGAAACCTTCGCCCAGATCGTTTTCCAAAAATTAGCTTTCTTGCGGCCAAAGAAGGGCATCAACCACCTTACGGGTGGCCCATGAGAGTGGGGGCCGCGCCCACTGTAAGAGGGCGTGGGCCCCTATCTCGTGGCCACCTCGGGCATCGTCTCGCGTTGATTCTTCCTCACAAAAATCACAAATATTCCAAAATAATTCTCCGTCCGTTTTTATCCCATTTGGACTCCGTTTGATATTGGGTTTCTGCGAAACAAAAAACATGCAACAGACAGGAACTGGCAGTGAGCACTGGATCAATATGTTAGTCCCAAAAAATAGTATAAAAAGTTGCCAAAAGTATATAAAAGTTGTAGAATATTGGCATGGAACAATCAAAAAGTATAGATACGACGGAGACGTATCAATGCACATGCTCTAGTGCATATAAATTGGTTGAAAAATCAAATCTGTGTCCTTGGGTGCATGCTTAGGTCCCATGCAAGAAATGGGAATGAATTTCAAACACCATGGCACCGTTGATTGCCGGCAAAACATTGAGATACCTGGTTTTTAAATTCTAGTAAATCCAAAACTCGTCTGAAATTCATGAAACTTGGCATGCTATCATGGAGCGGCGTCAACATGTCGTGGTAAATTTTTTGTCGCATTTGGGGCAGGTTTGGGTATATGCTTCTGTAGGACCTTGAAGTATGTCTAGAGGGGGGGGGGGTGATTAGAATACTTGAGCAATAAAAACTTAACCTTTTCCCAATTTTAGAGTTTGGTATATTTTAGCTATTTTAGGACAAGTCAAGCAATCATCACACAATTCAAGCAAGCATGCAAAGAGTATATAGGCAGCAGAAAATAAAGCATGCAACTTGCAAGAAAGTAAGGGGAAGGGTTTGGAGGATTCAAACGCAATTGGAGACACGGATGTTTTTGTCGTGGTTTCGATAGGTGGTGCTATCGTACATCCACGTTGATGGAGGCTTCAACCCACGAAGGGTAACGGCTGCGCGAGTCCACGGAGGGCTCCACCCACGAAGGGTCCACGAAGAAGCAACCTTGTCTATCCCACCATGGCCGTCGCCCACGAAGGACTTGCCTCACTAGCGGTAGATCTTCACTAAGTAGGCGATCTCCTTGCCCTTACAAACTCCTTGGTTCAACTCCACAATCTTGTCGGAGGCTCCCAAGTGACACCTAGACAATCTAGGAGACACCGCTCTCCAAGAAGTAACAAATGGTGTGTTGATGATGAACTCCTTGCTCTTGTGCTTCAAATGATAGTCTCCCCAACACTCAACTCTCTCTCATAGGATTTGGATCTGGTGGGAAGAGGGTTTGAGTGGAAAGCAACTTGGGGAAGGCTAGAGATCAAGATTCATATGGTAGGAATGGAATATCTTGGCCTCAACACATGAGTAGGTGGTTCTCTCTCAGAAATGGTAAGTTGGAAGTGTAGGTTCGTTCTGATGGCTCTCTCCACGAATGAAGAGGAGGTGGAGGGGTATATATAGCCTCCACACAAAATCTAACCGTTACACACAATTTACCAAACTCGGTGGGACCGAATCAACAAACTCGGTCGGACCGAATTAGTAAACCTAGTGACCGTTAGTGATTTTCGTGGATCGACATGCATCTCGGTGAGGCCGATATGGTTAGGGTTAGGGCATAACGTAATCTCGGTGAGACCGATTACTCAAACTCGGTGGGACCGATTTTGGTAATAATTCCAGAGAGTTGGCCAGGTAAACTTGGTGGGACCGATTTGCTCTTTTCGGTGAGACCGAAATGTTACAAAAAGGAAACAAAGAGTTTACATTGCAATCTCGGTGGGACCGATCGCTCACTTCGTTAGACCAAACGCTACTGAAGGGAAACAGAGAGATTGCAACCCCATCTCGGTGAGACCGAGATCCCTATCGGTAAGACCGATTTGCTTAGGGTTTGTGGCAGTGGCTATGACTTTTGGAATCGGTGGCGCCGGATAGAAAGAATCGGTGTGACTGATTTTGGCTTTAGGTTTAGGTCATTTGTGGATGTGGGAAAGTAGTTGAGGCTTTTGGAGCATATCACTAAGCACATGAAGCAAGAGGCTCATTAAGCAACACCTCATCCCTTCTTGATAGTATTGGCTTTTCCTATAGACTCAATGTGATCTTGGATCACTAAAATGTAAAATGAAGAGTCTTGAGCTTTTGAGCTTGAGCCAATCCTTTGTTCTTAATATTTTGAGGGATCCACTTTCATCATCCATGCCATGCCATTCATTGAGCTTTCCTGAAATAATAGTCTTGGAATAGCATTAGGTCAATGAGCTATATGTTGTTATGAATTACCAAAACCACCTAGGATAGTTGCACTTTCAATCTCCCCTTTTGGTAATTGATGACAACATATAGATCAAAGCTTTGACAAATGATAATAAAATTTAAATAACATCGTCGCTTTGAGAAGTATGTGATAAGCAAGAGCTCCCTAAATTTGTGCATAGTTTTGATTTGCTTTGGACTGCAAATGCACAATGAATTAGGCTCATGGGTTACTCTTCCATGTCACATACATCTTGGTGGAGCGCTCAAAATAATAAACAATGAATACATGCACTCATCACCAAGCATAGTGAGTGATCACATAAGATAGATAGGATAATTTCAAGCATGCATAAGTGTAGCTTATGATCAAACACATGATCATCAATGTCTCACAAGCATAATATCTCAACCAAAAGCAAACAAAGTTTAAAAAACCACCAAATAAAGCAAGAGAGAACAAAAGCAACACTGTCTCTCTCGAAGCCTATGATCTATACATTTTTCTCCCCCTTTGGCAACAAGTTACCAAAAATTTCATAGAAAATGCATAGTGCTAGATCGACTCTCAGGCTTGATCTTCAGGTGGTGGAGTCCGGATAACGCCGAGGACAAAAGCTTCAGTTGAAGTAGATGGAGCTGGAGATGGTGGCACTGAGGCTGTAGCTGGTGCAGATGAAGTTGCTCTTGTGTCAAAAACTGGCACAACAAATGATCTCTGGGCTCTAGGCACTCTGGCAAATGCATCAGTTGTTGTTTTTCCCTTCCTCTCCTGCATGTCATCTTGTAGTTCCTCCACTGCAGACTGAATCTCAGTTACTTTCACATCTAAGTTATAGAACTTTTGTTCTATGATTCTCTCCAGGCTCTCCTGATTTTGAGTGAGGGTGGCCAATCCCTTCTCAATCCTCAGGATTGATGCTATTAAGTATCCGAGCTGCTCGTGCTTGTTCTTCAAGAAATACTCAGATGCCTCCTCTTGAGTTGGCATCTTGGCAGCTTTCTCCCTCTTTGCTTTCTCCTTCTTCTCCTGAGCTTGAACTGATTGTGGATCATCTTCATTCATGACAACCTCATTGTCCTCAAAGTCTGGATAAAGTGGACAGTGTTCCTTATCCAACTTATATTTTCCTGTGCCCATCTTTGAGTTTATCAATTCTTGAATCTGAGGTGCATATCCATAGCTCCTCTTCTGATCTGCTGCAGCCCTCTTGATTGTTTCAATGATCAGGCTCATGACTTTGAACTTTTGTGGCACATCAAACACATGCAACATGTTGATGGCATGCCCTCTAATCATGTTATGGTCACCAGACTTGGGCAACAAAGTGTGCCTCAGAATCCAATTTATGGTTGGCAACCCTGACAGCAGAAAGTGAACTGATCCAAACTTGTGAGTTCCTAATGCCTTGTCTGGAATTTCCTTGTACATGTGAGCCATTGAATTGTGACCCATCTTCTTCTTTGCATCAATGTCTAGGTCATCCTCATTTTCCTCTAGGGCATTTATCAGCTTTGCCCATTCTTCAACAGTTGACTGGTACCTTGTACCTTCAGACATCCAAACAATTCTTCCATCTGGATAAAAATGTGTTATGGAGTAGAACTGCATGATAAGTTCATCATTCCAATTTGTGAGCTTTTGCCCAAAAAAATCTGCAACTCCACAACCAACAAAGCTATCTTGCACTCCAGGATAGTGCTCTTCATTCTCCTTCATGAAATTCCAGTCAACCCACCTCATGTCATAGACAATGGGCTTCTTGTCCAACAGAATGGTTTCATAGAAGTCCTGATGTTCCTTTGTGTGGAACCTGTAGTCAACAGCAGTTCTTCTCATTGATGCATATGGATCTTCCATCCTCCATATCCTCAGCCATGAATCCTTCCTGATTCTCATGTCCTCAGCCACAGGATGGGCATCATTGTGGTCTGGTATCTTGGGCTTGAGCTTCCTCATAACTTGTCCTTCTTCATCTTCCTCATCAAGATCCTCAGCACCTTTGGGCCTTGTTCTTCTCAGCAGCTGGAATACTCCTGGTATTCCTCTTTGGTGCAGACTTGGCCTTGGGGGCAGCTTTGGGTGCTTCCTTGGGCTTAGATGTGGCAGCCCCACCCATAAGCTTTGGTGCCTTTGGAGCTGGTGCAGCAATTTCATCTTCCTCTTCCATCATGGAAGGCTTCCCAAAAACTCTGGCCATGGTCATCTTGACCCTTTCCTTCCTTTTCTTCCCTTCAGCAGCAGGCTCTTTGGGATCAGGCTTCTCAGGCAGTTTAGTTGATTCTCTGGCCTTGGACATTGGTTGTCTTCCTGCAGGCCTTTTGATCTTCATGCCTGGCTTTGCATTCTTTGTTGAGCCATATTCCTTCTTGAGCACCACTTTCTTGGAGATAGCCTCATCTTCCTCAGCTCTATAATCTTCATCCTCTGACTCTGAAGTTCTTTTCCTCCTTTGCCTAGTTGCAGCCTTAGGCAAATTGATAGGAGTACTTCTGCTCCCTTCATCTGAAGTTGAGGGACTAGTGCCCTGACTCAAGTTCATCTGCTCTTCTGACCTGTTCTGGCTGTCACTTTGATCAACATACTGCAAAAGCTGACTGTTGACCCTGTGAAGAGTTGTAGATGAGATAGAAAAGATGAGCATCACAAAATGCAGAGGTTTTTGCAAAAGAATGACTCAAAAGTTCAGTCTTAGTTTTCCACAGAAGCATTTCGATCCACCGATTTTCAAACTCGGTGATACCAAGCAGTTTTGGAACCTAAATCGATGATCTCGGTTGGACCGAGTTTCATTCGGTGGTACCGAGACTGCTAGGGTTTCACAGAATTCTCAAATCGGTTGCACCGATTAGTAATTCTTGGTCAGACCGAGAGTCACTAGTGCAATGGCATAAGCCAAATCGGTGAGACCGAGTTTTTCAACTTGGTGGGTCCGAGATGGTTTCGGCGGAAACCTAAACCTAAAAATTTGAATCACATCTAGTCTAAGAACTACTTTGGCTGGATAGATGAGTTTCAATCGTGGCAAGATTCAATATGAAAACAATGTGCCAGGAATCAGACGTGGATAGCACAAAGTTTAAGTCCATACCCTAACTTGGCGGTGGGCTTGCTACGACGGCAATGGCGGGGACGAAATCCGTTGACGGCGGCGAAGACCGGCGACAGGAGGCTGCTGGCAACGAGGAGACGATCCGGAGACCACGATGGCAGAGCGAGCTGTTGCGCGGGCGAAGGGTTTCGGAGAAATTTCCAAAAAAATTCCCGTGGCTATATATAGCTCGACCCTGTCGGTGTGACCGAGAGGAACAACTCGGTGGCACCGAGATGCATAACTGTGTTCAGCATAAGAAATCGGTGAGACCGAAAGTTCAAATCGGTTACACCGAGATTGAAAACTCAGATCAACTTGATGATCTCGGTAGGATCAAATGGAATGATCGGTCGGACCGAGAATCACTAAGAGGTTTTGGAAGTTAAGTCTATGACTAATCGGGGACTCGAGTGCTCCTCACACGAGTGGTTCGAATCGACTTGATCAAATTTTGTGATGTAGCATGAATAGAGTTTGAGACGAGAAAAGCATAGATAGCTAAAGAAGGTTCTTAGGCATTCTTGTCCATCCACTTGGCACAAAGAAAAGAATCCAAACAAGCAAAACAACAAGTGGACGTCCTTGAATGAGTAAAATATGCACCAACATGCTCACACAATAAAATGGCAATTGAAATATGTGGCAAAGCATGCACAACCAATTTTAGCAACTATCAAGCAATTGGCGATGACTAGGTCATCTATATATGAGTATATTGACTTAGGAGTCAAATGAGAACATTTGATCATAGTTCATACTCATCGTTTAAGCTCAAGTGGGGTTACCACTTTTACATAATGCATTAATGTGTTCACACCGTTAGAGTTGCTTTGACTCAATTCTTAGAGTTAAGCTCCCCCTAGATGTGAGATCCCCCCTTAGAGGGATGAACCAACCTTGGGTTTTGTCGATGATGACTTCATGTAGGTATTGAAGATGTAGATGCTCAATGTTGATGTAGATCATTTGGAGCAATCCTTTGGAGTGAGTTGCACTTTCAACTTGCCTACATGGGTTAGTCCCACAAGGAACAAACAAGAATATCCATAGACATAGAGTGATGCACACACAAGATGATGTCCATGAAAACATTAGGTTACCTTGTCCCTTGCCTTACCAACATGAGGGTTTGTGACTCCTTGAACTAGTGCAAGATGTGAAAGTTGATTGCACTTGTTCTTGCCAAAATGATATGAGTGAAGAATGTTGGCGGAGTCACCCTCAAGAACTCTCTAGTTCTTCTTCTTGGGATCCACATCATCTTGATGGGAATCCTTGGAGTTGTAGTTGTACTTGATGAAGTAGAACTTGACGTAGTCTTGGGGACCCACTCGAACGAGGCTTTAGGTGCTTCTTCAAATGCATCAATCTCTTCTTGAAGCTTGTCCTTGCCTTTGTTCTTGTGGTCTTGTGGTGGAAGATCATCTTGAGCTTGTGTCCCCTTGAAGGAAGTAGGATCATACTTCTCTTGTTGAGGAACAAACTTTGTCTTGGGGTATTGATCTTCTTCCCACTCAACTCCATTGGCGTTGAACTTTCGCTCAAAACCAACACCTTGATTCTTCCGTGCCTTCCTTGCTTGCGTACAATTTCCTCGAATTGCTTACTCCCGCAAAGGCTCTTGTAAACACCTTTCTCTATAATTCCTTCAATAAACTATTTTCTTGCTTAAGTGTAACTTGGCTAAGAGAATCATTTGTGGAATCAAGAGAACTACTAGAAGCAACAATATTGGATTTGACATTATTATTGTTACTACTAGAGGAAGTATCTTTCTTGTACTTGTTACTAGACTTGACTTGAGGCATGTAAGTAGATAAGAGTAAACGCTTGGCAATGTAAGAAGAACTTTTCTTGCAGAGATCATCATTGATTTCCTTTAAGAACTCATGCTCTTGCTCAAGATTGAGCTTTTCAAAGCGTAACTTCTCATGAGCCCTTAAAAGTTCTCGATGATCTTCAAAGATAGTTTCATGAGCCAACTTAAGAGTGTTTAGTTCTTTAGTTAGAAGCTCTATTTTCTCCTTATCATTGTCATTCATTTGATTAGCATGATTAATTGACGTTTCATCATAGTATTCATCACTAGAGTTGTCAACAAGTAAATCATCATCACCTAGCAAGTCATCTTCATCACTATTAAAATCAACATACTCGGGATGTGTTACCTTAGGACCTTTGGCCATGAAGCATCTACCAATTCCTTCATTTGGTGATTCAAATATGTCGAGGAGTTGGTTGACACAAGTGCTAGACCGGCAACACCTTCATCTTGAGTATATTCGAGTCGGAGTGATAGCTTCTCTCGGAGTGATGGTCGGAGTCGGAGCGGAAACCCATTCACCCACATGAGCTTGATGTCTTCGCTTTGTGTAGCTCCTTGATGACTTGTCCTTCCTTTCCTAATCCTTGCTTCTCCGTGAGGGTCTTCGCTCATAACGATCATCTCTACTCCTCCTCTCTCTTGGTGGTGATTCTTCTCTTTTGCTCCTTCTTCTTGGAGAATCTTCTCTTTTTTGTAGGGTGCCGTACACTCATTGGAGTAGTGTCCGGTCTCCCACAATTGTAGCAATTGCGCCTCGACTAGAAGATCTCTTGCCATTGTAAGACCTTGACTTGGAGCTTCTTTCTTTGCTTCTACTTTCGTAGAATTTGTTGAAGTTCTTCACCATTAAGCTCAATTCTTCATTGAAGGTTGGTTTCTCACTTGATGATGTGGTGGCTTCACTTGAGGCTTTGTAAGCACCACTTGACTTGTTGTGAAGTTCCTCCATATCCTTGAGTGACATCTCATGAGCAACAATCCTTCCAATGACTTCCGTTGGCTTGAGATCTTTGTAGTTTGGCATCATTTGGATCAATGTGCACACGGTATCATACTTTCCATCCAATGCTCTTAGGATTTTGTTGATGATGAATTTTTCGGTCATCTCTGCACTCCCTAAGCCGGCAATCTCATTTGTGATAAGAGCAAGCCTAGAGTACATTTCAGCGACACCTTCACCATCCTTCATTTTGAACTTGTCAAGCTGACTTTGGAGCACATCCAACTTGGATTCCTTGACGGACTCGGTACCTTCATGCATATCAATCAAAGTATCCCAAACTTCCTTTGCATTCTCAAGACGGCTGATTTTGTTGAATTCTTCGGGGCGCAATCCTATGAAGATGATGTCACATGCTTGAGCGTTGTATGGCAACATCTTCAATTCTTCCGCATTAGCTTCACGGTTCGGTTCTCTCCCATCGAAGAATTCACCTTGCAAGCCAATACAAATAATTTCCCAAACGGCGGGGTTATGTCCAAGAATATGCATTTTCATCTTATGCTTCCAACTAGCAAAATTAGTACCATCAAAGTAAGGACCTCTACGGTGATAATTTCCCTCGCTAGACGCCATACTCTCCTAGGTTGTGAAACCAAGGCTATGACCACCAAAACCTATGGAAATCAAAGCAAATGGAGACCAAAGCTCTGATACCACTTGTAGGACCTTGAAGTATGTCTAGAGGGGGTGATTAGACTACTTGACCAATAAAAACTTAACCTTTTCCCAATTTCAGAGTTTGGTAGATTTTATCTATTTTAGGACAAGTCAAGCAATCATCACACAATTCAAGCAAGCATGCAAAGAGTATAGGCAGCGGAAAATAAAGCATGCAACTTGCAAGAAAGTAAGGGGAAGGGTTTGGAGGATTCAAACGCAATTGGAGACACGGATGTTTTTGTCGTGGTTCCGATAGGTGGTGCTATTGTACATCCACGTTGATGGAGACTTCAACCCACGAACGGTAACGGCTGCGCGAGTCCACGGAGGGCTCCACCCACGGAGGGTCCACGAAGAAGCAACCTTGTCTATCCCACCATGGCCATCGCCCATGAAGGACTTGCCTCAGTAGCGGTAGATCTTCACGAAGTAGGCGATCTCCTTGCCCTTACAAACTCCTTGGTTCAACTCCACAATCTTGTCGGAGGCTCCCAAGTGACACCTAGCCAATCTAGGAGACACCACTCTCTAAGAAGTAACAAATGGTGTGTTGATGATGAACTCCTTGCTCTTGTGCTTCAAATGATAGTCTCCCCAACACTCAACTCTCTCTCATAGGATTTGGATCTGGTGGAAAGAGGGTTTGAGTGGAAAGCAACTTGGGGAAGGCTAGAGATCAAGATTCATATGGTAGGAATGGAATATCTTGGCCTCAACACATGAGTAGGTGGTTCTCTCTCAGAAATGGTAAGTTGGAAGTGTAGGTTCGTTCTGATAGCTCTCTCCATGAATGAAGAGGAGGTGGAGGGGTATATATAGCCTCCACACAAAATCTAACCGTTACACACAATTTACCAAACTCGGTGGGACCGAATCAACAAACTCGGTCAGACCGAATTAGTAAACCTAGTGACCGTTAGTGATTTTCGGTGGGACTGACATGCATCTCGGTGAGGCCGATATGGTTAGTGTTAGGGCATAACGTAATCTCGGTGAGACCGATTACTCAAACTCGATGGGACTGATTTTGGTAATAATCTTTCCAGAGAGTTGGTCAGGTAAACTTGGTGGGACTGATTTGCTCTTTTCGGTGAGACCGAAATGTTACAAAAAGGAAACAGAGAGTTTACATTGCAATCTCGGTGGGACCGATCGCTCACTTCGGTTAGACCAAACGTTACGAAGGAAATAGAGATTGTAACCCCATATCGGTGAGACCGAGATCCCTATCGGTAAGACCGATTTGCTTAGGGTTTGTGGCAGTGGCTATGACTTTTGGAATCGGTGGCGCCAGATAGAAAGAATCGGTGTGACCGATTTTGGCTTTAGGTTTAGGTCATTTGTGGATGTGGGAAAGTAGTTGAGGGTTTTGGAGCATATCACTAAGCACATGAAGCAAGAGGCTCATTAAGCAACACCTCATCTCTTCTTGATAGTATTGGCTTTTCCTATAGACTCAATGTGATCTTGGATCACTAAAATTTAAAATGAAGAGTCTTGAGCTTTTGAGCTTGAGCCAATCCTTTGTCCTTAGTATTTTGAGGGATCCACTTTCATCATCCATGCCATGCCATTCATTGAGCTTTCCTGAAATAATAGTCTTGGAATAGCATTAGCTCAATGAGCTATATGTTGTTATGAATTACCAAAACCACCTAGGGATAGTTGCACTTTCAACTTCTCAAAAAGCAGAGCTTCTCACAACAAGCATGATGGTTTCGGTAGGGAACGTCCCACCTTTGGGGACGAAACGATATCCATTGCCTCTTATTCTTTTCAAAATTTATCTCGTGTCAACATAGAACAACAGGAGTGTTGTGTCAATTTTCACGATTTTTCGGGTTTTGTTTGGAAATTTTTATGCATTAACTGAGTTTTCAATGCATTTATGTGCATAATTCAAATTTGAACTACATGCACATGCTCCAGTGCATATAAATTGGTTGAAAAATCAAATTTGTGTCCTTGGGTGCATGCTTAGATCCCATGCAAGAAATGGGAATGAATTTAAAACACCATGGCACCGTTGATTGCCGGCAAAACATTGAGATACCTGGTTTTTAAATTCTAGTAAATCCAAAACTCATCTGAAACTCATGAAACTTGGCATGCTATCATGGAGCGGCATCAACATGTTGTGGTAAATTTTTTGTCGCTTTTGGGGCAGGTTTGGGTATATGCTTCTCACAAACCAGAGCTTCTCACAACAAGCATGATGGTTTTGGTAGGGAACGTCCTACCTTTGGGGACGAAACGGTATCCATTGCCTCTTATTGTTTTCAAAATTTTTCTCGTGTCAACATAGAACAGCAGGAGTATTGTGTCAATTTTTGTGATTTTTCGGGGTTCGTTTGGACATTTTTATGCATTAACTGAGTTTTCAATGCATTTTATGTGCATAATTTAAATTTGAACTACATGCACATGCTCTAGTGCATATAAATTGGTTGAAAAATCAAATCTGTGTCCTTGGGTGCATGCTTAGGTCCCATGCAAGAAATGGGAATGAATTTCAAACACCAGGGCACCGTTGATTGCTGGCAAAACATTGAGATACCTAGTTTTTTAATTCTAGTAAATCCAAAACTCGTCTGAAATTCATGAAACTTGGCATCCTATCATGGAATGGCACCCGACATTCTATGGTATTTTTCGTGTCCATTTTGAGAGAAGGCACACTCGAATAATGACAACCAACAAAGGCATTTTGAAAAAATAGCTGCCACTTTAATATCTCAAACGTTTGTATAATTCAAACCGTGTGCGTTCTGTTAACCATTCACGTGACGCCACATGTCTTGGTTTTAATGGCTGTAGGAGGTGCCGTGCGGACAGCTGCTTAACCTTGACTGAACGGGAGGAGTGCGAGCGCAATCCGGCGCGCCGGCTGACCGAGAGGCATGCTAGCTGTCCTCGAATGCGCAGGCTCACCAGGAAGCGTGCGAGCTGTACGCTGTGCAGGCTCACTTGGAAGCGAGCCCTTTGACTTCCATGGCCGCCCGCCTTCCTCTCCATGCGCGTGCCCCCTCAGCGGCATGGGATGCCACCGTCGAACGCAACCTCTCAGCGTCGCCAGCTGTCGTCCTCCCGCGCCCCGCCGTCGATCCGGGGACGACATGAGGCAAAGTGAGAGAAGGATTTGTGCATCTCTTCAACGCAAAAGCTTCTTTTGGATGACCCGTGTGTAACCACTTACAAACAATTTGGTAAGATTTGCATCTGTCATATTGGGTATGTTGCCATTTGTCAAACTGGAAAGATTGAAATTTGTTGGTCTAGTAACATTGCCATTTGTCAACCTTGTAACACTGCGATTTGTCAAAATATGAAGCTAAAAATCACTAGCAGTATCTAATTTTTGCAACTAAAATTCTGTAATTAAGCATAGATTTCATTCATAGATTAAGCAGTCATTCTTAATTTATACAAACAGTTCAACTCGACAGCTGAACCGACCAAACTTTCCTCCAATTGTTGCCAACCACGTAGTGAAATAGCTAGTTCAACTATACATACTAGCTAATTTCAAGTACGTCGTACAGTTCCACCACATCTATAGTCAGATGAACTGAACAAAATAGCCCCTAAATACTACTATCAAGGAGGGCTTTGTACTACTTCCGCTGCCTCTCCTTTGCCGAAGCGCCAAGAAGAGGCGGAGGAGGAGGAGCCACCGATGAGCTGGGCAACCGCAACATGGTGCCTGCCGCTGTTGCAGCTTCAGCGAAGCTCACCTCGAACTCCCTCTGCCGCTCCAGACGACCCCTCTCGAAGCGGTGGTTGTACTTGTATACCTCCTGATTCCTCGCCTCTGAGGTGGCGTGTGCCGCGGCCACGGCGGCGGTAAGGCTCTTTGCGTGCTCGACGAGGCCCTCCTCCTCCTCCTCCCACAGGAACTCGGTGTAGCGCGCAAGGTCGCTCACGCATGTGCGGGCATCCACCTCCGCCTCCCGCCTTCGAGCGGTGGTGGCGGAGCGGGTGATAACCCCAGCAGTTGATGATGGGCCGGCGGCCACGAAGGGCGACGATCGGGTGGCGGCCACGACCACCACCTCCCGCCTTCGGGCCGCGGTGGCGGTGCGGGTGATGGCCATGATGGCTGGCAGTGGGGTGGCGGCCACGACGGCCACCTCTCGCCTTCGGGTCGTAGCAACGGAGCGGGCGATGGCCCTATTTTTTGACGGTGGTGTGGCCACAACGGCGACCGGCAATAGTTGCCGACGGGCACCAGTGGCGGAGCGTGTGGTGGGTGTTCCGCGCACGCCTAGCAGGGACGCCACACACACTACACTACGCCGGGGACTGCGCCGCCGCCGCGGTGTAGCCTCCCAGCTGGAGCTGTCCTCTGATGACGGCGGAGTGGCTGAGCGACGACGACGGACCGGTGCCATTGGAGATTGTGGGAGAAGTAGACGAGATAAGCTACAGGGAGGGAGGGGAAAATGCGACGCAGGACTCGCCGGCCGTAAGGGTTTTTATAGCAGGCTGGTATGCATTGGGATTTTAGGGGATTTCGCCGAGTCGGGCGGGAAGCTTGCGTGGGAACCTACGAGGTTGCGCGGGAACGGGCTCAGCGATGATTCATTGACGCCACCATTTGGCCAAAAGAACGCCCCAGCAGCTGCAAGAGCTTTATGCTGAAGCCGTCTCATGCGGCGGGCGACAAGACGTCTGAGAGGAGGAGGACGAAAGGCCATGTACACATACGGTTAATAAAAAAACGTTTGTGATTTAATTACCTACTATACCCCCGCCCTGGTTTATAAGTATGATTTAACTAATAAAATATGAATAAATGTCGCCAAAGATTATATAGTTGGATTCGTATTTGAACATAGTTTCCAATTATATAATTTTTATAACATGCGTTAACATTTTGTTAGTTAAATTTGAGGCCAAAGTATGGCACAAAATATAAAGGGGACTATAGACTAGACGGAGGTGGTAGCACACGGCTACTCTCTACGCAGCGATGCAACTATCGGCTGGCTTGTAGGCGACCATTTCTTGCGTGTTCAACTGCTCTATGCGTGTGGTTGCTTGCGGTTCAGGCCGCTGTGGCGCGCTCTGCTCGCTTCCCACCATGCGCGCTCTGCTCTCGCATCCCTCCGGGTACTCTACCCTCGTCCCTCCACGCGCGCTGCCAGTGTTTGGGGCCGTCGCACGATCACGCACGTTCGTGTGCATGCGGTTGCGCTGGGCGCGGCGCGACGATGCAGTTACCTACTGCGGAAACTACCATGTGGATGCACAGAGAATCCAGGCCGCCTGGCCCCCATTTTTTCCTGCGGCCATTTATCTTATATCTCTCACGTCACATGATACAGTAAGCACACCCACGAAGACACATACAGAGGACATCCAGCGGTTCCAATGGCGTTCCCCGTGGCTCCAATGGCGCCCCGGTGACCCGCATTTACATAACGGCGGGCAGTTCACCACGCATCACGTAGTGGACACCCACGTGAGGGGGAAGGCCCTCTCGGTGGTGTACATGAACGATCCGGTCTCGGTGGAGAGCTCCATCCAAACTATGGAGCAGTTCCTTGCCGAGGACAAGTACCGAGTGGTCGGCTTCGACCTCGAGTACACCATCGGTCATGCCGGGCACGATCAGAAGGTTGTCGTCGCCCAATTGTGCGTGCAACATGACGTCCTCGTCTACCACTACCACCTTGCCACAAGGCCTTGCGAGCATTTCTCCAGGTTTATCAACAGCTCTGACTACAGTTTTACTATGGTGGACACCACCAACGATCTAAAAGCGCTCAAGGTTTCGGACTTGAAATGCCCGAATCTTGTCAACATCCAGCACCACTACAAGGTCTGGAGCAGCGACAAAGACAAACTGAACTCCCTTGTTGACCTCACCTCAGCCATCATCGACCTCTACTACATGAAGATGAAGAATGAGAGTAATAAGAACAAGAATGCCTGGCACAGTGTGTGGCATGAGTGACTGGATTAACAACATGTCAAGTACTCGGCCATGGACACGTACACAAGCTACGAGATGCAAAGGCGTATCGTTGACATGAGGAAGTGTCTTCTCGCCCTAGACAAGGGATTGAGCCACAGAGCAGTGGCGGGAGCGTCACAAGAATTAGATGACTAGACGATCGTTTCTCCTACTTTAGAATGCATGCAATTGTTTATTGAGGTGTGTGCGAATGATCTGTATAGTTACTTATGTAATTGGATGTTTATTTCAGTTATATATATACACATGTTATTCTACTTTAGACAGAGCAAATCGCACGGCTTATTAGCAGCAATCGTCTCTGTTATTATTGGTCTTCGCACACATTTCTGATTACGGATCTATTTGCCGCATATCACACACATCTTGTTCAATTGAACCATTTCCATTGTGTTCACACATAGTTCATCCTAGTGAACCGTATGTTGTATATCGCACACGCCTTCATTTGGCTGCCCGTTTCTTTTGTTCCTCCTCATCCCAAACAGTTTATTGAACTGAATCATATGCCCTGCATCGCACACGCAACTAAAATCTGAACCGTGTTTGATGCATCCGTCATCGCAAATATTTTGCACCTTTTTGACATTTTTTACACCACCGTTTGCGATTATGGCATCGCACACAGTTTCGTCGAAGGGTCTCCGATCGTAGTGTCGCCTTTGGACCATCCTGCAGTAGTGCCTTATCAGCCCCCAGCCTATATGGTACCAGGTACCGATATCCTGAACAATGAGTATATATAAGCCATGGGATGAAACTAACCTCGACGGAAAATAGCAGCCGTTCCCAAAATTTTCCTGTGTAGGTACATCGAGAGGCATGTTAAGCACAACAGGCTAAACATCAACCAAATATATCCATGGCAGACAAAATAATCTCCAAAATATAGCTTCAGTGTGTCGGTTTAAGCACGCTAGTAAAGCAAAACAAGTGGAAAGGTGTGTTAACTACAATAGGTCTAACATTTAACAACACGGAAACATAGTCATTCAAAGTGGTATTTTGCCATTCTAAGTACACTGGTTATTGTTAAATAAAAATGGAAATGCGTGCTAACTACAAGATGCAACAACCAATTGTAGTCATTCATAGTGGTATTGTTGAAACTGGTATTGATGAAATTGAACTGCACAGTTCATACTTGCACATATAGAACATCAACTGGAATAAACAAGGCATACTACGAACAACCAAAGATAGCATTTGAAACTGGACATATGCTAACTACAAACAACCGAACAATCAAAAAACTTTAAAAGAGGCATATGCTAGCTATAACAAGCTTAACAACAAGCAAATATATGCATTCCTATCGGTTTGTTTAAAATGGGATTGATGAAATGTACTGCACATTAAATATTGGCACATATAGAGCATCACATTGTGAACAACTGAAATAAACAAGGCATACTGCAAACAACCAAATATAACAATTAAAATTGGACATATTCTCACTACACTACAAAAGGGACTCAACAAAAAAATCATGGGTTCCCCCGTGTGAAGAGGCACGTCAAAACAAATCATGGGTTTCCTTAGTTGTCACAGATGGGCTCGTTCCCGTGGGAAGAGCATGAACCCTGGATGCGCTCCATGTTGTCGCAGATGGGCTCCTCACCCTTGGAAGAGCACGACTGTAGGGTGCCCTCCCTGATGTCACAGACGGGCCCTTTCCCCTTGGAATAGCAGATGGGCTCTTTCCCCCTGGAAGAGCCAGAGAGGGTTCCCTCCTCCTGGTCACCGTTGATGAGGTCTGACTTGGAAGCCGTGGATCCCAAGCTAGCGTCGCAGAACGAGTCCTTCACAAATGACAAAAGGGGCTCGATGGTGATGTAGGATGGCAAATTCTTGACAGCGAGCCAGAGGAGATCAGCGGCGGGGCCATGGATGAGATCGACGACGGTTGAACCCGAGGGGTTGGGGGTGGGCCACTTAACCCATGACATAGCCGCGTTAGGCCGTCGTTGTCAACAACCTCGATGTCATAGCCGGCGTCCGTGACTGCTACTTCTTGAGCTTGCGTTGGTTTTTCCCTTGAAGAGGAAAGGGTGATGCAGCAAAGTAGAGATAAGTATTTCCCTCAGTTTGAGAACCAAGGTATCAATCCAGTAGGAGACAACACACAAATCACCAATACCTGCACAAACAATCAAACAACTTGCACCCAACATGATAAAGGGGTTGTCAATCCATTCACGGTTACTTGCAAAAGTGATATCTGATAGAGATAGATGAAACTAAACAAATGATAAAGTAAATATTTTTGGTATTTTTGGTTTATAGATCGGGAAGTAAAAGATAGAAAATAGTAGATCGGAAACTTATAAGATGGAAAATAGACCCGGGGGCCATAGGTTTCACTAGAGGCTTCTCTCAAGATAGCAAATAATACGGTGGGTGAACAAATTACTGTCGATCAATTGATAGAAAAGCGCAAAGTTATGATGATATCCAAGGCAATGATTATGAAATATAGGCATCACGTCCGTGTCAAGTAGACCGAAAGAATTCTGCATCTACTACTATTACTCCACACATCGACCGACTCTTGCCTGCTTCTAGAGTATTAAGTTCATGAAGAACAGAGTAACACATTAAGTAAGATACATGATGTAGAGGAATAAACTCAAGCGATATGATGTAAACCCCATATTTTATCCATGATGGCAACAATACAATACGTGCCTTGCCGCCCCTACTGTCACTAGGAAAGGACACCACACGATTGAACCCAAAGCTAAGCACTTCTCCCATTGCAAGAAAAACCAATCTAGTTGGCCAAACCAAACAGATAGTTCATAGAGAATTAAAAAGATCCCAAATCATGCATAAAATAATTTAGAGAAGATTCAAATAATATTCATAGATAAGCTCTAACACCACCCGGATGTAACTTTCCATATTTGTAACTCCAACTCTTGCCATTTTCGGCATTGTGATATGATATTCCCTCCGTGGTTGGGTTTTTCTTCTTTTGCATTTTGTCCATGTCATGCATTTCATATCATGTCATCATGTGCATCGCATTTGCATACGTGTTAGTCTCATGATTCGAGCATTTTCCCGTTGTCCGTTTTGCAATCCGGCACTCCTATGTCCCCGGCGTCCCCTTTTACGTTTTTCGTGGCGGGTACTAAACTTTCTCGGAATGGACGAGGTTTGTCAAGTGGCCTTGGTATACCACCGGTAGACCACCGGTCAAGTTCGGTCATTTGGAGCTCGTTTGGTACTCAGCGGTTAACCGCACTCTCGCAAAGGCCTCTTTTAAGTTGCAGCCCAACACCCTTCAAAACAGCCCAATAACCCATCTAAGTCACTTCCATGCTCTCCGTCGTTCGATCACGATCGTGTGGTAAAACTACACCTCATTTGGACTCTCCTAGCTCCCTCTATGCCTATTTAAACACCCCCATTCCAAATCACGGTACAAACCCTAGCCTTCCCCTACCTCGCGCCCGGACAAAATCCGCGCCGGGAGACGTGTCCGCCCGCCCCGCCCCGCCGCCAATCCCAGCAGCCCGCGTGCCGCGCCAGGCGCCGCCGCCCCCGCGCCGCCGCCCGCCCGCCCGCGCCGCCCAGCCCCCGCCCCTCCGCGCCCCCGCCGCCCGCCCGCCGCCGCCGCCCGCCCAGCGCCCCGCCCGCCGCGCCGCCGCCGCCGCCCTCCGCCCGCCCGCCCGCCGCCCGCCCGGCCGCCGCCCGCCCGCCGCCGCCGCCCCCGCCGCCGCCCTCGCCCGCGCCCGCCCGCCCTCCTCCGCCCCGCCCCGCCTCCCTCCTCCTCCTCCTCGGCCGCCCTCCCGCCTCTTCCTCCCGCTCCGCCGCGCCACCCTCCGCCGATCCGATCGGGCGGATCTCGATCTACTCCGAGGGTTGACTTTCTTCCCCCAAATTTTCGTCTAAGTTTTATTTCGGTGATTAATTTGTGGCATTTTCAACGCATCATAACTTTGCATCCGTAGCTCCGTTTCGTGCGTGTAATATGTCAAAATGTTCGTCTCGAAGAGTAGATCATTTCATCTCATTGCATCATTTTCATTTGAGCTCATCTTGATGCCCGAAATGCTGTTGGAAGAGGGCTATGTGATGTTAGTTTCATTTCTTAACAGAACATGCACTTTTGTTATTTTGCTATGATTGATGTGTGCACCCTATGAATTTGAGTCCTACATGTGTTTTGTAATATGCCATGCCATCTTTCCAGGGGTGTATGCCATGTATTTTTGTGATCTATGTGGTGACTAGCACAAGCATGCAAAGTAGGCTTCTGATGTTGCTGATTTCAGCCCTGTTTTTGATATTTTGATGCCATGTTAACTTGATGCTACCGAGAGATCCATGCATATTTTGAGATACTTCAGTAAGGATGTTTTGAACATATGGTTATGCTCTATCCATCCATGCCTTTGTTTGCAATTATGGAGTGCCATAGCTTGAGTCAATCGAGCTCTACTTTTGCTATAAAATGTTTCTGGCAGATTGTTTACATGTTATTCAATTTTGCCAAGGTTGTTGTGGTTGATCCGTGTATGCTATGATGTTGTTCTTGCCATGTATGTCTTCTATGCCATGTCTTCTTGATGTATGTATGCTTAGTTTATCATGAAAGGCTCTGTAGTGAGTGCTTTGAGCTCTTAAACATGCCTACTTGTTATCTGTTTTTGACATGCCATGTTCTTGAATCATTATGAAACTTGCTATATTGACATGGGTGTTACTATATTTTCTGATCCTTTTGGCTTATGGTCAGTAAGGGACTTTTGTTCTATGCTTTGAGTAGATTCATGCCATGCCTTGTTTTGCTATTATAAGTTCCTGTAGCATGTTGTTTTCTTGCTCTGAACATTGCTACCTGATGCTGTTTTTGCCATGTCCAGCCTGATATTTTTTTGCACTTTTGCCATGCTTGTTTGGACCTGTTATGATGTGATTTAGCCGTAGCTCAGTGTTCATCTTTTGTCAAGCATCTTGAGTAGATCACTGCCATATACTTTGTTGGTACGTTTGGGTGCAGTAGCTTAATTTCTTGTTGCTTGCTAAGTGGCATCATCTTTGTTAATGGCAGATTTGTGCCATTCTTGTTTTGCTTGTCATTTGCAAACCGTGCATCCGATTCGGTGATCTTTATATCGATTTCAACGAAATCATCTCATCTTTCAGCGGCATACTTGGTTTGCCAAGTTGATGCCTGGTTCATCATTTTCCTTCGGAGCGCGCATCGCATTGCATATCACATCTCGCATATCATGTCATGTTTTGCATCATGTTGCTTGTGCATTGCACCGTGATTTATTGTGGTTCCTTTGTTTGTGTTCTTGCTTTGGGTAGAGCCGGAGGCGAGTGCGTGAGCGAGGAACCTGTTGAGAACGCTTACGAGGATCAAGCTTTCGACAACTCGAGAACATTGCGAGCAAGATGACCATACCCTCGAAATCACTTCTATCTTTGCTATGCTAGATGCTCGCTCTTTTGCTATGCCTATGCTGCGATGCCTATCACTTGCTTATCATGCCACCCATATTGCCATGTCAGCCCTAACCATCCTTTCCTAGCAAACCGTTGATTGGCTATGTTACCGCTTTGCTCAGCCCTCTTATAGCGTTGCTAGTTGCGGTGAAGATGAAGTTTGTTCCTTGTTGGAACATGGAGATGTTGTTCCTTGTTGGAACATGTTTACTTGTTGGGGATATCACAATATATATCTGCTATAATTAATGCATCTATATACTTGGTAAAGGGTGGAAGGCTCGGCCTTATGCAGTGTTTTGTTCCACTCTTGCCACCTAGTTTCCGTCATACGGTGTTATGTTCCTTGATTTAGCGTTCCTTACGGTTGGGTGATTTATGGGACCCCTTGACAGTTCGCTTTGAATAAGACTCCTCCAGCAAGGCCCAACTTTGGTTTTACCATTTGCCACCTAAGCCTTTTTCCCCGGGTTTTCGCGAGCCGAGGTCATCTTTATTTAACCCCGGACCAGTGCTCCTTGAGTGCTGGCCCAAACTGAGCTGCTGCAGGGCCACCACAGGGAAACTTCGAGGCTTGGTTTTACTCGTAGCTAGTCTCATCCGGATGTGCCACGAGAATGAGATATGTGCAGCTCCTATCGGGTTTGTCGGCACAATCGGGCGGCTTTGCTGGTCTTGTTTTATTCTTTGTCGAAATGTCTTGTAGTCCGGGATTCGAGATTGATCGGGTCTTCGGTAGAAGGAATATCCTTCGTTGACCGTGAGAGCTTATAATGGGCTAAGTTGGGACACCCTGCGGGTATTATCTTTGAAAGCCGTGCCCATGGTTATGAGGCAGATGGGAATTTGTTAATGTCGGTTGTAGAAAACCGAAGTTGACCTTAATTAAAATACACATCAACGCGTGTGTAACCGTGATGGTCTCTTCTCGGTAGTCCGGAAGTGAACACGATGTTGGAGTTATGTTTGGCGTAAGTAGTTCAGGATCACTTCTTGATCGCTACTAGCTTCACGACCGTGCTTTGCTTCTCTTCTCGCTCTCTTTTGCGAATGTAGCCACCATATATGCTAGTAAACTTGCTGCAGCTCCACCTTACAACTCTGTCCTTCCTATAAGCTTAAATAGTCTTGATCTCGCGGGTGTGAGATTGTTGAGTCCCGTGACTCACAGATTCTACCAAAACAGTTGCAGTGCCGGCGATGCGGTCAGGTGGCGCAACCGAGCTCAAGTGGGAGTTCGACGAGGCGTGGTCGTTACTATGTGTCTTTTCACGATGATCGATAGTGGAGCCCAGTTGGGACGATCGGGGATCTGTGTAGCATTTGGGGTATCTTCTTTTATTTTGGTTCCGTAGTCGGACCTTGAGTGTAATCTGAATGATGGATGTTTATTTATGTATTGTGTGAAGTGGCATTGTAAGCCAACTATGTATCTCTTTCCTTATGTATTACATGGGTTGTGTGAAGATTACCTCACTTGCGACATTGCTTTCAATGCGGTTATGCCTCTAAGTCGTGCTTCGACACGTGGGAGATATAGCCGCATCGAGGCGTTACAAGTTGGTAATCGAGCCTTCCCGACTTAGGAGCCCCCTACTTGATTGTTTCTTTGGCGTTGTTGAGTCTAGAACGGAAAATGTTTTGAGTCTTAGGATTATATATATCGGAGTAGGATTCTTTTACTCCCAGGTCCTTAAATCGCTCTGGTGAGGTCTCTGACGTAGAAGTTTTGACTCTCCTCTCCTCAAATTTCACTAAAAAATTTTTTAGGATCACGCGGGTATCTTGGGATCGTTCCGATGGTTTTGTGGCGAGAACATTGTTCTTGGTGCCTCGACATTTAGGGGTTGTGGCGGTGTCCGGGAGTTGAGCTCCGAGGTGTTGTCGTCACAATTTTATCGTTGCGATTCTGGAATACGAGTTTTGCCGACATCGAAATCTCTTTTGTGCAGTTGTTGGTGAGATAACCCGATAACCCGATCTTGGGGCGAGCTCGGGAGTATTGCCATGACTTGTATAACGGATGCTTTTGAAGGTCGAGGTACCACGATTTCGAAGGTTTCTTGGTTATGTGTTGACGGATGGATACAATTGGATCTAGGTATTGTTAGTTTGGGTGATATATTTTGTGTCCCTGTATCCCCAACACCAGATTGCATAACCGAGAAAGTTTGGGAGTTTATAGGTGGGATTCAAGTAGCTCTTAGCATTTCTTCCCGAGATATTTGGTTCGTGATTGGGTAATCCTTACCACTTATTTGTTCGATCGTACCTTGTTTTTTTTCATCAACCCTTAATCAAGTGGCTTCTCACCTTAATGGGCGTGTGATGTTAACTTTGGAATTCATTCGTTCATCCTTGTTGAATGTTTATTGTGAAGACTATATGTTGCAATTTCTATCCGTTGATTCAACTTGACTATTTGTCTATCAAAGTGCTAACGGATGTCACCCTCTTGAGGATGGCTCCGCCAGCGTCGAAATCCGGAGCGTAATGATGGGAATCGGTCGAACCCTCCACCTCCACCTCCGCCTCCGGAGGCACGGCAACTATCATGGCAGCCACCAATGCCAATGCTCGAGATGATTTTGCAGCTCTTGCAAGAAGCGTACTCAAGGGCAAGGCAATCAAGGAAATCAAGGTCAAGGCAACAACCAGCCGCACTTTGCTACTCTCGGTCGGTTCCTCGCTAATCAGCGAAGTCTTTCGGTTTACGTAGCCGAGGCCACAGAGCGCCGACGATTGGCTTGTGGACATCTGCAAACATTTTGAATGTAGCAATGTCGGACACGAGGACTTTGTCAAGTTTGCATCGTTTCAACTCAAGGACCAAGCTGCTGAGTGGTACCAGCAATACAAAGATTCGAGAGGAGGTCGTGTCATTACAGGATGAGTTCGCCGAGATTTGAGCTCACCACATTCGAAAAGTGTTGTTGAGAGCAAGCGTGAGGAGTTCCGCAATCTCAAGCAAGGCAACATGTCGTGTATCAATACAATATCCAGTTCGAGAAACTTCGCTCGCTTTGCTAAGCAAGGCGTCCACGATGAAAAGAGTATGATCTATCAATTCGGAGGTGGTCTCAGAGAAGATCTGCAATTAGCTCTTGTGCTTTTGAGCGAGAAAAGTATGATGAATTCTACAACATGGCCTTTGAAGCAAGAAGCTGCCCAGCTCAAATGTGAGGCTTCTAAGAAGAGAATCGGGGATGCAGTTCAGTCTTCTTCTTCCTCTCAAGTGGCAGCTAAGCAGCGAAGTTCTACCTTCCTCCTCCTCCGTTCCGTCGGCCTTATCGTGAGAAGAACTCAGGTGGTCGTGGATCTTCCCACCCGCCCAACCAGGCTATCGAACAAGTCTAATTCTCAAGCTCCAAGGTCAAATGCTCCTTACCACCGTCCGCTCTCGGAGGTGACTTGCAACAAGTGTCGTGAGAAAGGTCACTATCGAACAAGTGCTTCAACCAAAGGCGCCTTCCGCCTCCTCCTCTGTGAAATCTTCCAGCAATGCGGTGGTCAAGCATAATCCAAAGCATGCCAAGGTGAATATGATGAATGCAGCTCAAGCGGAGGAATCTTGATGTGATAATGGGTAATCTCTCGATTAATGATATTCTGCAAAAGTCTTATTTGATCTTGGTGCATCGCATTCTTTCATGTCATATCCTTTTGCATCGAAGCACAATTTTGACACGGAGGAATTACCTAAAGCATTGCAAGTTATTTCTCCGGCTAAGCGTTTGAGCTCTAGCATGATGGTTCGAATGTCGGTATCAAGATGGGCGATTATAGATTTCGGCTAAACCAATTGTCCTTGGTGACTCGGATATTGATCTTATTCTCGGAATGGGTGGCTTTCTCGGCACAAAGCTCAGCTTGATTGTGCTGCGGGAAATTCAATTGACTCACTCTTCTAATGATGTGATCATCTATGCGCTTCGTGATGAAACCATTGGTTGTTTTCTCTCAATGAGAAGGGCGAATTGGATGCTATCTCTCGATTCGATCGTTTGTGAGTACCAAGATGTCTTTCGGAAGAGCTTCGGGTATGCCTCCTCATCGGCCGATTGAGTTCGTTATCGATCTTGAGCACAGCCTTGAACCCGTTTGCAAGCGTCCATACAAGCTTGGACCTGATGAGCTGAAGGAATTGAAGAAGCAGCTCGATGAACAAGAGCGTCTGGGTTTGATCAGACCGAGTTCATCTCCTTGGGGTTGTGGTGTTCTTTTGTCGAGAAGAAGGATGGCGCGGACCGACTTTGCGTCGATTACCGTCCATTGAATAAGAAGACAATCAAGAACAAGTATCCACTTCCCAACATCAATGAGCTTTTCGAGCAACTCAAAGGTGCTAAAGTGTTCTCCAAGCTTGACCTTCGTATGGGTTATCATCAGATTCGCATTCGTGAACAAGATATTCCCAAGACAGCATTCAGAACAAGCTTTGGTTCTTATGAATATCTTGTCATGTCTTTCGGCCTTGTCAATGCTCCTCCAACATTCTCTCGGATGATGAACTTCATCTTCAACCCCTACACCAATGAATTCGTCTTGGTCTATCTTGATGATATTTTGGTCTTCTCCAAGAATAAGAAGGATCATGCCAAACATTTGCGATTGGTGCTAGACAAGCTCGAGAGTATCAATTCTATCTGAAGTTCTCCAAATGTGAATTTTGGCTTGATGAAGTGCTTTATCTTGGTCATATCATCTCCGCCAAGGGCATCGCTGTTAATCCAGAAGGTGTCCGCAATTGTGAATTGGGAACCTCCTCGGAATGTCAAGCAGCTCCATGATTTTCTTGGTCTTGCAAGCTATTGCGAAGATTCGTTGAGAATTTCTCCAAGATTGCAAAGCCTCTTTCCAACCTCCTCGAAGCATGTGAAGTATATACGGTCTCCACGAGTGTGGCGTTGCTTTCAATACTCTCAAAGAGAAACTCGTCACAGCTCTGTCTTGACTCCTCTGATGAATCCAAGCCATTGAAGTTTTACGTGATGCTTCTCTTCAAGGTCTCGGTCTGTGTTAATGCAAGAGAAGAGAGTTGTGGCTTATACCTCTCGTCATTGAAGCCCAACGAAAAGAACTACCCCACTCACGATCTTGAGTTGGCGGCGATTGTCCATGCATTGATAACATGGAGACATCTCTTGTTGGGAAGGAAAGTGGACATTTTCACCGATCACAAGAGTCTCAAGTATATCTTCACTCAACCCAACCTCAACCTCGAGGCAGACTCGATGGGTGAAATGATTCAAGAGTACAACCCAAGTATTGAATATACTCGGGCAAGGCCAATGTCATTGCAGATGCTTTGAGCAGGAAGGCTTCTTGCAACAGTTTAATCCTCAAGCCCTTCCAACGGATCTCTGTGAAGCTTTCCATAAGCTGAATCTTCAAGTTGTTCCTCAAGGCTTTCTTGCCAACCTCATAGTCTCTCCTACTTTGGAAGATCAGATTCGTGAGGCTCAACTCCTGGATACCATGGTGAAAAAGGTGAAGCGTGGTATCGACAAGGGCATTCAAGTACAAGTGCTTCCACATTGATGACAAAGATACTCTTTTCTTGAGGACGGATTGTGGTTCCAAAGGGTGATCTCGTAAAGTCATTATGAGCGAGGCTCACAATTCGCTTCTATCCATTCATCACGGAAATGCGAAGATGTACCATGACCTCAAGCAGTCATATTGGTGGACTCGAATGAAGCGAAATTGCTCAATTCGTGAATGAATGTGATGTCTGCGGAAGAGTGAAAGCGAGAACACCAACGACCAGCTGGTCTCCTCCAACCTCTTGCTATTCGAATGGAAGTTTGATCATATTGAAATGGACTTCGTGACTGGATTTCCAAAGTCCAAGCGTGGAAATGATGCTATCTTCGTTGTCATTGACAAGCTTACTAAAGTGGCTCATTTTCTTCCTATCAAAGAATCTATCACAGCAGCTCGGTTGGCGAGCTATACACCTCGAGATTGTCTCCTTGCGGCATTCCACAAGTGATCTCTTGAGACCGTGGCAGCATCTTTACCTCCAAGTTTTGGGATTCTTTTGAGAAGGCCATGGGCACCAACATTCGTTTCAGCACAGCTTTCCATCCTCAAACAAGTGGCCAAGTCGGCGAGTCAATCAAATCCTTGAAGATATGCTCGGGGCTTGTGTCATTTCCTTCGGTATGAAGTGGGAAGATTGTCTTCCATATGCGAGTTCTCCTACAACAACAGCTTCCAAGCGAGTTGGGCAAGGCCCCATTCGAAATTCTCTATGGCGAAAGTGCGTACTCCTCTCAATTGGTCCGAGACAGGTGAGCGCCAACTTCTTGGCAATGACTTGATCCGAAGCGAAGAAATGTGCAAAGTCATTCGTGAGAATCTCAAAGCAGCATAATCGCGCGGAAAACTATTATGATGATAAGCACCGTGATGTGGCTTTTGAAATCGGAGACCATGTCTACCTCGCGTCTCTCAATGAAAGGCACTCGTCGCCCGGTATCAAAGGAAGCTTGCCCCTAGATCGTGGGTCCTTTCAAGATCATTGGCAAAAGAGGCGATCTAGCCTATCAACGAGCTTCCGTCCAACTTCGCGAACGTGCATGATGTGTTTCACGTGTCACAACTTCGCAAGTGCTTCAAGACTCTGAGCGCACTATCAACTTGAAGAAATTGACCTTCAAGAAGATCTCTCTTATCATGAGCACCCGTTGCTATTCTTGAAGAAACCGGCGCAAGACTGCAACAAGTCAATCAAATTCCTGAAAGTGAAGTGGTCACACCATTCCGACCGTGAAGCCACACAGGGCGCGAGGATCACCTCCGTTCGAATATCCGGAGTTCTTTCAGTCCTAGATCTGGGGCGAGATCCTCTTGTAGTGGTGGAGTGTTGTAACACCCCGGATGTAACTTTCCATATTTGTAACTCCAACTCTTGCCATTTTCGGCATTGTGATATGATATTCCCTCCGTGGTTGGGTTTTTCTTCTTTTTGCATTTTGTCCATGTCATGCATTTCATATCATGTCATCATGTGCATCGCATTTGCATACGTGTTAGTCTCATGATTCGAGCATTTTCCGTTGTCCGTTTTGCAATCCGGCACTCCTATGTCCCCGGCGTCCCCTTTTACGTTTTTCCGTGGCGGGTACTAAACTTTCTCGGAATGGACGAGGTTTGTCAAGTGGCCTTGGTATACCACGGTAGACCACCGGTCAAGTTTGGTCATTTGGAGCTCGTTTGGTACTCAGCGGTTAACCGCACTCTCGCAAAGGCCTCTTTTAAGTTGCAGCCCAACACCCTTCAAAACAGCCCAATAACCCATCTAAGTCACTTCCATGCTCTCCGTCGTTCGATCACGATCGTGTGGTAAAAACTACACCTCATTTGGACTCTCCTAGCTCCCTCTATGCCTATTTAAACACCCCCCATTCCAAATCCGGTACAAACCCTAGCCTTCCCCTACCTCGCGCCGGACAAAATCCGGTCGCGGACCGTCCGCCCCGCCCAGCGCCGCCCCGCGCCGGCAGCCACGCGCGCCGCCGCCCGCCGTCGCCGCCTTGCCCCGCGCCCGGCCGCCCCGCCCGCCCGGGCCCCGCCCGCGCCCGCCCCGCCCCCCCCCTCGCCCCGCCGCCCGCCGCCCCGCCCCCGCGCCCGCGCCCGCCCGCCCCCCGCCCTCGCCCGCCGCCCGCCCGCCGCCGCCCCGCCCCGCCGCGCCGCCCGCCCCGCCCGCCCGCCCGCGCCGCCGCCGCCTCCCTCCTCCGCCCGCCCTCCCCCTCCCGCCCTCCTCCGGCCTCCTCCGCCTCCGGCGAGCCGCGCCGCCACCGCCGCCGATCCGATCGGGCGGATCTCGATCTCGAGAGGGTTGACTTTCTTCCCCCAAATTTTCGTCTAAGTTTTATTTCGGTGATTAATTTGTGGCATTTTCAGCGCATCATAACTTTGCATCCGTAGCTCCGTTTACGTGCGTGTAATATGTCAAAATGTTAGCCTCGAAGAGTAGATCATTTCATCTCATTGCATCATTTTCATTTGAGCTCATCTTGATGCCCGAAATGCTGTTGGAAGAGGGCTATGTGATGTTAGTTTACATTTCTTAACAGAACATGCACTTTTGTTATTTTGCTATGATTGATGTGTGCACCCTATGAATTTGAGTCCTACATGTGTTTTGTAATATGCCATGCCATCTTTCCAGGGGTGTATGCCATGTATTTTTGTGATCTATGTGGTGACTAGCACAAGCATGCAAAGTAGGCTTCTGATGTTGCTGATTTCAGCCTGTTTAGCTGATATTTTGATGCCATGTTAACTTGATGCTACCGAGAGATCCATGCATATTTTGAGATACTTCAGTAAGGATGTTTTGAACATATGGTTATGCTCTATCCATCCATGCCTTTGTTTGCAATTATGGAGTGCCATAGCTTGAGTCAATCGAGCTCTACTTTTGCTATAAAATGTTTCTGGCAGATTGTTTACATGTTATTCAATTTTGCCAAGGTTGTTGTGGTTGATCCGTGTATGCTATGATGTTGTTCTTGCCATGTATGTCTTCTATGCCATGTCTTCTTGATGTATGTATGCTTAGTTTATCATGAAAGGCTCTGTAGTGAGTGCTTTGAGCTCTTAAACATGCCTACTTGTTATCTGTTTTGACATGCCATGTTGCTGAATCATTATGAAACTTGCTATATTGACATGGGTGTTACTATATTTTCTGATCCTTTTGGCTTATGGTCAGTAAGGGACTTTTGTTCTATGCTTTGAGTAGATTCATGCCATGCCTTGTTTTGCTATTATAAGTTCCTGTAGCATGTTGTTTTCTTGCTCTGAACATTGCTACGATGCTGTTTTGCCATGTCGACTGATATTTTTTGCACTTTTGCCATGCTTGTTTGGACCTGTTATGATGTGATTTAGCCGTAGCTCAGTGTTCATCTTTTGTCAAGCATCTTGAGTAGATCACTGCCATATACTTTGTTGGTACGTTTGGGTGCAGTAGCTTAATTTCTTGTTGCTTGCTAAGTGGCATCATCTTTGTTAATGGCAGATTTGTGCCATTCTTGTTTTGCTTGTCATTTGCAAACCGTGCATCCGATTCGGTGATCTTTATATCGATTTCAACGAAATCATCTCATCTTTCAGCGGCATACTTGGTTTGCCAAGTTGATGCCTGGTTCATCATTTTCCTTCGGCGCGCGCATCGCATTGCATATCACATCTCGCATATCATGTCATGTTTTGCATCATGTTGCTTGTGCATTGCACCGTGATTTATTGTGGTTCCTTTGTTTGTGTTCTTGCTTTGGGTAGAGCCGGAGGCGAGTGCGTGAGCGAGGAACCTGTTGAGAACGCTTACGAGGATCAAGCTTTCGACAACTCGAGAACATTGCGAGCAAGATGACCATACCCTCGAAATCACTTCTATCTTTGCTATGCTAGATGCTCGCTCTTTTGCTATGCCTATGCTACGATGCCTATCACTTGCTTATCATGCCACCCATATTGCCATGTCAGCCCTAACCATCCTTTCCTAGCAAACCGTTGATTGGCTATGTTACCGCTTTGCTCAGCCCTCTTATAGCGTTGCTAGTTGCGGTGAAGTTGAAGTTTGTTCCTTGTTGGAACATGGAGATGTTGTTCCTTGTTGGAACATGTTTACTTGTTGGGGATATCACAATATATATCTGCTATAATTAATGCATCTATATACTTGGTAAAGGGTGGAAGGCTCGGCCTTATGCAGTGTTTTGTTCCTCTTGCCACCTAGTTTCCGTCATACGGTGTTATGTTCCTTGATTTCGCGTTCCTTACGGTTGGGTGATTTATGGGACCCCTTGACAGTTCGCTTTGAATAAGACTCCTCCAGCAAGGCCCAACTTTGGTTTTACCATTTGCCACCTAAGCCTTTTCCCCGGGTTTTCGCGAGCCGAGGTCATCTTTATTTAACCCCGGACGGTGCTCCTTGAGTCTTGGCCCAAACTAAGCTACTGCAGGGCCACCACAGGGAAACTTCGAGGCTTGGTTTTACTCGTAGCTAGTCTCATCCGGATGTGCCACGAGAGCGAGATATGTGCAGCTCCTATCGGGTTTGTCGGCACAATCGGGCGGCTTTGCTGGTCTTGTTTTATTCTTTGTCGAAATGTCTTGTAGTCCGGGATTCGAGATTGATCGGGTCTTCGGTAGAAGGAATATCCTTCGTTGACCGTGAGAGCTTATAATGGGCTAAGTTGGGACACCCTGCGGGGTATTATCTTTGAAAGCCGTGCCCGCGGTTATGAGGCAGATGGGAATTTGTTAATGTCGGTTGTAGAAAACCGAAGTTGACCTTAATTAAAATACACATCAACGCGTGTGTAACCGTGATGGTCTCTTCTCGGTGGTCCGGAAGTGAACACGATGTTGGAGTTATGTTTGGCGTAAGTAGTTCAGGATCACTTCTTGATCGCTACTAGCTTCACGACCGTGCTTTGCTTCTCTTCTCGCTCTCTTTTGCGAATGTAGCCACCATATATGCTAGTAAACTTGCTGCAGCTCCACCTTACAACTCTGTCCTTCCTATAAGCTTAAATAGTCTTGATCTCGCGGGTGTGAGATTGCTGAGTCCCGTGACTCACAGATTCTACCAAAACAGTTGCAGGTGCCGGCGATGCGGTCAGGTGGCGCAACCGAGCTCAAGTGGGAGTTCGACGAGGCGTGGTCGTTACTATGTGTCTTTTCACGATGATCGATAGTGGAGCCCAGTTGGGACGATCGGGGATCTGTGTAGCATTTGGGGTATCTTCTTTTATTTTGGTTCCGTAGTCGGACCTTGAGTGTAACCTGAATGATGGATGTTTATTTATGTATTGTGTGAAGTGGCGACTGTAAGCCAACTATGTATCTCTTTCCCTTATGTATTACATGGGTTGTGTGAAGATTACCTCACTTGCGACATTGCTTTCAATGCGGTTATGCCTCTAAGTCGTGCTTCCGAGATATAACCGCGTGGGAGATATAGAGGGTGGAGGCTCCCCCTAGGCGCGCCCCTACCTCGTGGGCCCCTCGGAGCTCCACCGACGCTTTCTTCCTCCTATATATACCTCGCACCCCAACAGATAAGATCTGAGTCAAAACCTAATTCCACCGCCGCAACTTTACAGATCCACGAGATCCCATCTTGGGGCCTGTTCGAGCTCCGCCGAAGGGGAATCCACCACGGAGGGCTTCTACATCATCATCATAGCCTCTCCGATGAAGTGTGAGTAGTTTACTTCAGACCTTCGGGTCCATAGTTAGTATCTAGATGGTTTCTTCTCTCTTTTTGGATCTCAATACAATGTTCTCCCCCTCTCTCGTGGAGATCTATTCGATGTAATCTTATATTTGCGGTATGTTTGTTGAGATCGATGAATTGTGGGTTTATGATCAAGATTATCTATGAGCAATATTTGAATCTTTTCTGAATTCTTTTATGTATGATTGAGTTATCTTTACAAGTCTCTACGAATTATCCGTTTGGTTTGGCCAACTAGATTGGTAGTTCTTGCAATGGGAGAAGTGTTTAGCTTTGGGTTCAATCTTGCGGTGTACTTACCCAGTGACAGAAATGGTTGCAAGGCACGTATTGTATTGTTGCCATCGAGGATAACAAGATGGGATATTTATCATATTGCATGAATTTATTCCTCTACATCATGTCATCTTGCTTAAGGCGTTACTCTGTTTTCATTAACTTAATACTCTAGATGCATGCTGGATAGCGGTCGATGAGTGGAGTAATAGTAGTAGATGCAGGCAGGAGTTGGTCTACTTGTCTCGGACGTGATGCCTATATACATGATCATACCTAGATACTCTCATAACTATGCTCAATTCATCAATTGCTCAACAGTAATTGTTCACCCACCGTAAAATACTTATGCTCTTGAGAGAAGCCACTAGTGAAATCTATGGCCCCCGGGTCTATTCTCATCATATTAATCTTCCTACGCTTTATTATTGCTTTGTTTTTACTTTGCCTTTTATTTTACCTTGCATCTTTATACCAAAAATACCAAAAATATTATCTATCATCTCTATCAGATCTCACTCTCGTAAGTGACCGTGAAGGGATTGACAACCCCTATTCGCGTTGGTTGCGAGGAGTTATTTGCTTTGTGTAGGTACGAGGGACTTGCGCGTGGCCTCCTCTTGGATTGATATCTTGGTTCTCAAAACTGAGGTGTCGGCGTTAAGGAACGGGGTACCCAGACTTGCTCTGCTGACTGCTGCGGGCGTGGCTCAAGGGGTGGCCCAGCACGGCCCATCTTCATCAGCACGAGCTCAAGACCCTCACGAGGGGCCAAGCCTCGCGGGGCGGGCGACAAGGAGCTTCCTCAGGCACGGCCTCGTTAGGCTGGTTCACGAGGAGGTGGAGAGATCAAGGCGGGGTACCTCACGAGGTGCCCATGACGCAAGCCATGACGACCAAGGGCGCCAAGCGGGCGCCAGCCTGCGCAGTGTCCTCGTTTCCTCTTTGGTGCAAAGTGGGAAAGCGCAGGCGAGAGCATCAAGCAAAGGCATCCGTTTCGGTGCAACAAGACCAAGACCGTCGCAACGGCAGGAAGGAAGTCATCGTGGAGCCCAAGCCGGCGTCACCACCAGAGCCTTTGACAGGAGAGGACCAACTTTAGTCAGGATAAGTGTACTAGATGTTCCCCTTCAAAATGGCCAATTGTTGGCGCCCTTCCCTCTCAATATTTGGGAAGAGGCCCAGGGCCTTTGCCTATAAATAGGACTAGCCACCCACAGGGTAGAGGCATCTCAGAGACATCTTGGAGAGATCCAGACATCTCACCTCATCCTAGCTCGATCCACTCCGATCGAGAGCCTAGCCACAAGAACACCTCACCTTCGTGAAGCTGTTCTCCCTTGTATTGTTCATCATCATCCCAAGAGGCAATCCACCACACCACACACTGGAGTAGGGTGTTACACCACAATGGTGGCCCGAACCAGTATAAACCCTGTGTCTCTTGTGTTGTTCCTTTCATAGTTTAGATTCCAGCGAGGCGGCGAGGTGCAGGTAGGTAGAGGGCGAGATCTCCATGCGCACCCCAGTGTTAGAACCTAGAGGATCTACCGGAACCCAAAATCTGACATTTGGCGCGCCAGGTAGGGGTGCGCCGGAATTAGTCTTCCGCCGCCCTGTTCTTCGCCGACCATCACACCCATGTCAGACGCTCGTCGGGCCCGCGCCGAGCACCGAGCCGCTCTCGCTACCCACGTCGCCCAGACGGCCCCGCCGATGGCGCCCCGCCATTCCCGTCGCTTTGCCGTCAACGCTGCCACCGCCCAGCGAAAACGAGCAGCAAGCATTGCCCCAGCATCCGTCCGTGAGGCGAGACGGCCGTACTGCTACTCCCTCACTCGCCCCAGCTGGTTCTTCATCTCGCGCGCTCCACGCACCCATGGAGGCTCGAGCTGCGCTCATCGCGGCAAACGAGCTCCTGCGCTACCGCCCTGTCGACGACGTCTACGAAGAGTGGCTCGACCGCGTCACAGAGCTCGTCCGCGCTGCATGGGGCTCCCCCGCGCCATCCTTCTCGCTGCACCGCGCCCCACCCTGCGCAGGTGATGAAGCTCCGGGGGCGCCTCAGCCGCCTCCCCCTCAAGAAGGCGCCCTGGCCCCAAGGCGCGTGGCCCCTGGGCGGAACCCGCTCCGTCCGGCGCCAGCGCAGCAAGAGCAGAGCTGTCAAGATGTCCCTCGCCCCCAAGAAGTTGCCCGAGTGCTCCCTGCACCGGCTCGTCACGACCACGCTCCTACTCCAGCATGCCAAGACCCCGCGCTGCTCCCAGCGGCAGCGCATGGGGACCCGCAAGACCAGGCTCTTCGTCACCAAAGGCCTCCTGTGGCCACAGCGGGCTACCGCGCCTTCACCACCGAGCTACGCAGCGTCGCGTGGCCCGACAAGTTCAAGCCAGACCTGCCTCCTCGCTACGATGGCACGGCCGACCCTGCGTAGTTCCTTCAGCTCTACGAGCTGGCATCGAAGCCGCCAACGGGGACGAGAAGGTCATGGCGAACTGGTTTCCCATGGCACTCAAGGACGGGGCTCGCACTTTGGCTCTGAACCTGGCTCTGCACGATCTCCTCCTCGACGAGATGCGCACCGCTTCATCGCCAACTTCCAAGGTACTCGCGACCGCCTCCTGCCGTGAGCAACATGCGCCGCATCAAGCAGCAGCCGGGGAGACCTGCGAAGTACATCAACGCTTCAACAACGCCGCCTCAAGATTCCCAAGGTGACCGAGGAGGCCATCATCTCTGCCTTCTCCGACGGTGTGCGTGACGTCAAGATGAAGGAGGAGCTGGCGATGCATGAAGATCTGTGCACTTCCTTGGAGCTGTTCAACTTAGCGACTAAGTGCACCAGGGCTGAGGAAGGGCGCCTTTCCCTCCTCGAGCTGCCAGCCGCAGACCCAGAAGAGAAGAAGTCCAAGGCCAAGGACGTGAAGCGCAAGGGGGCTTGTCGGCGTTCTGGGAACGGGGGTCCCCAGACTTGCCTGCCTGCGGCCTGCGGCGTGGCTCAAAGGGGGGGTCATCACGGCCCATCTTCATCAACACGAGCTCAAGACCCTCGCGAGGGGCCAAGCCTCGCGGGGCGGACAACAGGGAGCTTCCTCAGGCACGGCCTCATCAGGCTGGCTCGCGAGGAGGCAGAGAGATCAAGGCCGGGTACTTCACGAGGTGCCCATGACGCAAGCCATGACGACCAAGGGCGCCAGGCGGGCGCCAGCCCGCGCAGTGTCCTCCTTTCCTCTTTGGTGCAAAGGGAGCAAGCACAGGCGAGAGCATCAAGCAAAGGCGTCCATTTCGGTGCAAAGAGACCAAGACCAGTCCAACGGTAGGAAGGAAGTCATTGTGGAGCCCAAGCCGGCGTCACCACCAGAGTTGACAGGCGAGGACCAACTTTAGTCAGGATAAGTGTACCATATGTTCCCCTTCAAAATGGACAATTGTTGGCGCCCTTCCCACTCAATATTTGGGAAGAGGCCCAGGGCCTCCGCCTATAAGTAGAGCTAGCCACCATAGTAAGAGGAGGCCCCCGGGATCAGGGATTCAGGAAGATAGCAAGAGAGCAAACGAGAGAGATAGAGAGAGGCGACTGAACTCCCCCTAGCAGTTCATCGCACCAGCCAAGAACAGACCCTCGCGAGGCTGTTCTTCCCTATATTGTTCATCACCATCAGCCCAAGAGGCAATCCACCACACCACAAACTAGAGTAGGGTATTACACCACAATGGTGGCCCAAACTAGTATAAACCCTGTGTCTCTTGTGCTGTTCCTTTCGTAGTTTAGATCCTAGCGAGGCGGCGGGGTGCAGGTAGGTAGAGGGCGAGATTGCGCACCCCAGTGTTCGAACCTCAAGGGTCTGCCGAAACCCGAAATCCGACAGGGCTGCCGTGCTCGCGGCAGAACCAGACACCAAGCGAGGCAGAGATCAGCCCGAGTCTTCCAAGGGCAGCCGGTACTGTGTGTACCACGACCTCCACACCCACAACACCAACGAATGTCAAGAGCTCCGAGCCGTGCGAGAAGGGAGGATCGGTCGATGCCCCGACCGCCTTGATCGAGGCTACTGGCCGAGGAGGAGGAAGAAACACAGACGCTGGGAAGACCGTGGCCCTCGCCAAGGGTGGCGCGACCGACCTCGCGAGATCGCTGCGGATCAGCCTCGAGAGAGACTGGAGGATCAGCCTCGCGAGGATCGCCCGCAGGACACGAGCCTCCCTCCTCTGCCGCCGCAGCCAAGGAGAAACGAGGACCATCATTGGGGCGAGGGGCTGGGGGCTTCAGGGGCAGCGCGCGATCGCTTGCATCCCGGGCGGAGCTCAAGCCCCACCTCTCAACGATCTTCAAGCAGTTCACCGCGGTGAATGCAGTCCTCCCCAAGCTCGAAGCCACGCGCCCTCTCGGTGGTCGGCGTGCGCCATCACGTTCAGCTCACCGGATCAGCTCAAGTCTTGGCGCCACAGCCGAGTCCTCCCGATGCTTTGTTCCCCAATCATCAGCAACGTGCAAGTCACCAGGACCCTCATCGACGGCGGAGCAGGGCTCAATGTCCTGTCCTTAGAGACATTCAACAATCTCCAAGTGCCTTACAATCAGCTTCAGCCAACCAAGCCTTTCTCCGGAGTCACCGATGGCTCCACGGTTCCGATTGGGCAGGTCCGCCTCCCTATCACCTTCGAGGCGCGCGACAACTACCGCACCGAGCTCATCGACTTTGATTTCGCCCACATTCGCCTGCCATACAACGCCATCCTCGGGTACCCAGCTCTGGCCAAGTTCATGGCCGTGATCCATCACGGCTACAACGTCCTCAAGATGCCAGGAAGTGGCGGAGTCATCACGGTGCCTTGTGAAGAGAGAGACGCAGTGTGCTCCCTGGAGCGAGCCTTTCAAGCCGCATCACTTGAAGACCCAGATCGCAGGAGCGTGAGGCTCCCGAGACCGCTCCCAAGAAGAAGAAGACATCGCCAGGCCCGACCCCTCGGGGCAGGCCCCTCATGGTCCGTGCTGTTCAGGGGCACCTCCTTCATCACATAGGAAGGCGCGCCCGGCACCCCCCTCAAGCAAGGCTCGGGGGCTCTCTCCTGGAGGGCCACCGACCTTGCTAAGGTCACGAGGGAGGCGCTTGGGCACCACTTGGGGGCGTGTTTCAAAGCACGTTACCCTCAGGAAGGAGCGAGGCAAGGACAGCCAGATCACGCAGGAGCTGCAGGAGTCAAGAGTCATGAGTGGCAGCCACCGCTTACCCGCCGCAGCTCCCCATCCAGGCGAGGATGGAGGGCTGCGCGTCTGCATCGACATACCAGGGCTCAACCGAGCCGCCTCTCAGGAGCGCTTCTGGACCTCACGCGTGGGGCGCTGCGAAGGTCCACCCCACAGCTATGTTCGCATGCCCTACGGCGTGCCGAACACGGCCGCCACGTACCAGCGCCTCATGGGGAGCATCCTGGAGGCTCAAGAGGCCAGGCGTTCCGCAGTCCTGGCGGAGATGGAGACGGTCCGCGAGGAGCCACCAGCGCCTCCGGAGCCTCCCGAGGCTCCTAGGCCTGGGGGCTCGTGAAGGTCGGCTTCCGCAGCCCACGACGTCCGCTACTTCAACATCCCTTCGTCTTCAACGTTATCAGGTGACATCCTTCAAGTTTCATTTCAGGTGGGGCGCCCCAGGGCTGCATCATTCCCGTGCCGCGGGTCCGTCCCATGGCGTATCCGTTACTTCATGTTCCTAGCTTACTTTGTTGGGGGGCGCCCCTCGGGCTGCATCATCCCCAAGTCGCTCGGGTCGGACCCGGTGACGTATGCCTTCCCTGCACCTATCTAAATGAACTTGCTTCTTCGTGATTAACGTGCTTGACCTAGTTGCCTGCTCAACTGACACCGCTGATGGAGCTGCTCCCCAACGGCATGACGCTTGCGCATGGGTCCGTCCCTGCAACGCCAACAAACCTAAATGGTTGAGCTCTGGCCGCGGCAGCCCCGCACAGCGCCACCTCGTCAGGCCTTCAGTGCCTCGTCACCTCTCCAAAGCAACCAACGGCTGACCATCGCTTGTCATAGCAGACTCTTATTTTTCTTGTGGTGAGCCTGCAGGATTCCTTCAAGAAGCAGCGCCAGGCGAGGCCCTCAAGGCGTCTTCTTCACTCTCGTCCGCGTGAACCGCTTGCACGTTAAGGGGGGCTACCTGAGCATCACGACTCATGGGCTCCTACTGGCTCTCCAGCCCTCACCCTCTGGCCTTGACCACGGCATCGCGACCTGGCATACCAGCGACGGCTGAGACCCGCTCGAGGGCCGGGACCCGAGGACATAGAGCAGAAAGGGGAGCAAAGTCGAGAGGGAAGAGGCACGCTGGGACCTCGCCAGGCAACCCCTCTCCTGCCGATGCGCGGACCTAACGTCGCACCCGGAAGCGGTTCCTGACTCCCGAGATAAGTCGCCCTCCGGAAACACTGGCTATCGCAGCACCGACCCCGCACCCAATGCAATCCCATGTTAGCAACGTCGCGCTCCTTTCTCACTGAACGATGGCTGCTTGAGCGTTCAAGGGGACCTCCTGAGCATCGCGACTCAGGGGCTCTTACTAGACCCCGGGCCGCTCACCTCCTGGCCTTGACCACGGCATCGTGACCTGGCATACCAGCGACGGCTGAAGCCTGCCTTGGGACCGGGACCTATTGGCGCAGAGGACCAAGCCCTCGTGAGGTTCGGACGGAAGAACTAAGCTAAGACGGAATGAGCATCTCGCTCTACTTCATGGCAAGGATTATATTAACAAACATAACTAGAGGCACCTTACAAGCCCCCACGGGGCGCGCTTTTCGATTCCTCGCAGGGAACAAAGGGAGAAGATCCTAAAGAACGCTAACTACACGCGCCTCCGCGAGAGACGCCATCATCAACAGTGGGCCGCCAGGCACCGACGCCAAACTCATCCAGATCAGAGGCGGCGGCGGCCTACCGAGCCCGCCCTGCTCCGAGAGCGGTGCAGGCTTGGGGGCTCATAGCTGTCGTCGCTCGTCTCCGGAGTCGCGAGAAGCTCGGCGGAGTCGCTGGATCCTCTGCCGCCTCCGCCGCCTGAGGAGCTGCTGAGGAGCGATCAGCGAGCCTGGTCCTTGCCGCGGCAGGGCCCCGACCACCACTCTCAGGGCAGCACTCCAACCGGCGTCCGTCCGTGTCGAAGACCTTGAAGAGCATCATGGAAGCGCCGTCGTACTCCAGGTGGATCGCGAGGGCGCCCCTCGTCCTGCAGACCCGGGCGATCTCACCCCAGCCTCGAGTCATGAAGACCTTGCTCGGAGCGACGACCGCGACCTCCAGTTCGGTCGCGAGGGTGTTGCAGCCGACGTGCTGCAACCAGAGCTCCCAGTATCCCCCCTGCGGCATTACGAAGGCGAAGGAGGGAGGAAGGCGGATCCAAGACTAAGGAGGCATGGCGGCATGGAGCACAAACTCTCGGGAGGAGCCCTCGGCATGGACTCCAAGAGGGACAACACGCACCGCCGTGACCCGCCGACGCCGACGGCGGCGTCATCCATGGCGCTCGGCGTCAACTCCTTCAGGGCCCTCAAGGCGGGCGTACAAGGGCAGTGGGAACCCTGACGGCGGCCGCTCGCACCAAGGACTCGACACCTCCTGCCGGGCGCCCTCATCTCGACGGCATAGGGCTAGCCGTTTCTTCGGCGAAAGCGGGTCGGGACCCTCTCGGGGAACCTTTCCCTTCTCTTCCGCGGAGAACCGGCGGATCGGAGCCATTGCCGCAAAGTGGAGCAAGGACGGGGAAGAAGGAGAAGCAAGAAGAGATGGACTAGAAGGGCACGCACCGTTCCGTACTTATAGCCGGGGAAGGCCAACCGCCGGCCTCCATGATCGCAGGTAATCATGACCCGCTTTGCATGCAGGGACTTGTCAATTCGTGCAGTTGTCGGGGCGTCGTGGGGAAGCAGGGGCGCCCACGTCCAATCAACCGCCACGCGTCGCCCAAGGCCGCAGGCTTTTAGGGCCCGTGGCGCTACGCACTTGCCCCTTCGCTTCTTTGCTCGGCCAAGTCCAGGCGCGCCTTGGGCCCGGGGGCTACTATCGGCGTTCTGGGAACGGAGGTACCAGACTTGCTCGCTGCGCGCTGCGGCGTGGCTCAAGGGTGGCCCAGACGTCCCATCTTCATCAAGCCGAGCTCAAGACCCTCGCGAGGCCAAGCCTCATGAGGCGGGCGACAAGGAGCTTCTCGAGCACGGCCTCGTTAGGCTGGTTCGCGAGGAGGCGGAGAGATCAAGGCAGGGTACCTCACGAGGTGCCCATGGCGCAAGCCATGACGACCAAGGGCGCCAGGTGGCGCCAGCCTCGCAGATGTCCTCGTTTCCTCTTTGGTGCAAAGGGACAAGCGCAGCGAGCATCAAGCAAAGGCATCCGTTTGATGCAACAAGACCAAGACCGTCTGGCGGCGGGAAGGAAGTCATCGTGGAGCCCAAGCCAGGCGTCACCACGAGCCTTTGACAGCGAGGACCAACTTTAGTCGGGATAAGTGTACTAGATGTTCCCCTTCAAAATGGCCAATTGTTGGCGCCCTTCGCGCTCAATATTTGGGAAGAGGCCCAGGGCCTTTGCCTATAAATAGGACTAGCCACCCACGGGGTAGAGGCATCTCAAAGACATCTTGGAGAGATCCAGACATCTCACCTCATCCTATCTCGATCCACTCTGATCGAGAGCCTAGCCACAAGAACACCTCACCTTCGCGAGGCTGTTCTCCCTCGTATTGTTCATCATCAGCCCAAGAGGCAAGCCACCACACCACACACTAGAGTAGGGTGTTACACCACAATGGTGGCCCGAACCAGTATAAACCCTGTGTCTCTTGTGTTGTTCCTTTCATAATTTAGATTCTAGCGAGGCGGCGAGGTGCAGGTAGGTAGAGGGCGAGATTTCGGCGCGCACACCAGTGTTCGAACCTAGAGGGTCTGCCGGAACCCAAAATCCGACATGAGGGAAATACTTACGCTACTCTGCTACATCATCCTCTCCTCTTCGGGGAAAACCAACGCAAGCTCAAGACGTAGCAAGAAGGATTTCTGGCGCCGTTGCCAGGGAGTCTACGCAAAAGTCAACATACCAAGTACCCATCACAATCCCTTATCTCTCGCATTACATTATTTGCCATTTGCCTCTCGTTTTCCTCTCCCCCACTTCACCCTTGCCATTTTATCCGCCCTCTCTTTTTCGTTCGCCTTCTTCCCGTATGTATCTTTGTTTGTGTTTCCTTGTGCCTTCTATATGCTTGCATCTTCGCTTGCTGAAAATCTATTGATATGGATCCACTTAAAGTGTTCTACTTGGATCATCTTCGATCCTTATCTTTCGTCTTTGAAAGCCCAACTAGCCTAGTTGATGGAAATCTTTAGATGAGCATGCTCATTTTGTCGTCATCGTTTGTCTTAAAGGAAGCTCTTATGGTATCATATAAATAGTTTGCTATGCTATACTTGGAATCTTTGTGAAATGTGTGATTTTACTTGTTGCTCTAAGAACCCTAAAAAACACCTTCCCTACCTATGTGAGTTCAATGATAATGAAATCTTATCTTCTTATGCAAAGGGTGTTTATAGCTACTATGATATCGAACAAATTGAAGAATTTGTCGTTTTTAAGGGTGCTCATGAAGTTGCTTCTTTGATTGAAAAGTATGATTTTACTCTCAACAAATCTGAAAATTCTGTCATACTTAAATATTGCAATGAAAACCTTGCTCATAATGTCTATGTCCAAGAATTTATTGAAAGAATGACCGTTGCTTCGGAAGAAAATAATGATATGCATGACTCTATAGATAATTTTGATTCCGATGATTTGATTGAAATATCCCTTGATGAACTTGATGCTTGCTATTCTTGTGGCCATGATGCCAATATTTATAAAGATGATTTTGCTATAGTTCCATATGTTAAACATGTGACCGTTGCTATTGCACCCATACTTGGTAGTTCCTTCGATGAAAAGCATGTTTGCAATGATTTTACTATAAATTCTCTTGATGTCAATTGTGCTAATAATATGCAAAACCCTAAGCTTGGGGATGCTAGTTTTGTTATGTCTAGTACTTGTTGCAATGATCATGATTGGGGTGATTCTTCTTATGATCCTAAAAATTTATTTAATCCCCATGATGAATATGAGATTGATAATATTGTTTGCAATAATATTGAAAGTGGGCTTGGAAGAGTGTCAACTTTAGATCCCACATATTTGGAGAATATTCAGTCTTGTGAAAGTTTTGATAAAAGTGGGCTTGGAGAAATCATGACTTTAGTTAATGATAATCCCACTATTTTGGAAGAGTGTCAACTTCGCATACATGTGGATCGTGTTGATAATATGTTATGTGATAGCTATATTGTTGAATTTTCTTATGATCCAACATGTAATTATTATGAGAGAGGAAAATATGGTTATAGAAATTTTCATGTTACTAAATTACCTCTCATTATGTTGAGATTGCTATTGTTCCTTTCCGCTTCCTTGCATATGCTAGTTTTTGCTTGCTATGATAATTTGTTTGCCTATAATATGCCTATGCATAGGAAGTATGTTAGACTTAAGTGTGTTTGTCACATGTTTTATGATGCTCTCTTTGTGCCTCAATTCTTGTCTTTCCTGTGAGCATCATTGAAGTCTCAATGCCTAGCTAAAAAGGCTTTAAAGAAAAGCGCTTGTTGGGAGGCAACCCAATTTTATTTTTAGTTTTTTGTTTTTTTCTGTTTAGGAATAAATAATCCATCTACCTTCTGTTTAGATGTGGTTTTATGCTTTAATTAGTGTTTGTGCCAAGTTAAACCTATAGGATCTTCTTGGATAATAGTTATTTGATCTTGCTGTAATTTCCAGAAACTCTCTGTTCACGAAAACAATTGTTAAAAATCACCAGAACGTGATAAAATAGTGTTTCCAATTTCTGCTGATCAATAAACAAATTGCCTAGGTCTTCCTATTTTGGCTGAATTTTGTGTTCCAGAAGTTTGCGTTAGTTACAGATTACTACAGACTGTTCTGTTTTTGACAGATTCTGTTTTTCGTGTGTTGTTTGCTTATTTTGATAAATCTATGACTAGTAAAATAGTTTATAATCCATAGAGAAGTTGGAATACAGTAGGTTTAACACCAAAATAAATAAAGAATGAGTTCATTACAGTACCTTGAAGTGATCTTTTGTTCTCTTTCGCTAACGGAGCTTACGAGATTTCTGTTGAGTTTTGTGTTGTGAAGTTTTCAAGTTTTGGGTGAAATCTTTTGATGGATTATGGAACAAGGAGTGGCAAGAGCCTAAGAATGGGGATGCCCATGGCACCCCCAATATAATCCAAGGACAACAAAAAGTCAAAGCTTGGGGATGCCCTGGAAGGCATCCCCTCTTTCGTCCACTTCCATCGGTAACTTTATTTGGAGCTATATTTTTATTCACTACATGATATGTGTTTTGCTTGGAGCGTCTTGTATTATTTGCGTCTTTGATTGTTAGTTTACCACAATCATCCTTGCTGCACACACCTTTTGAGAGAGCCATACATGAATTGAAATTTGTTAGAATACTCTATGTGCTTCACTTATATCTTTTGAGCTATATAGTTTTGCTCTATGTGCTTCACTTATATCTATTGAGCTTTATAGTTTTGCTCTAGTACTTCACTTATATATTTTAGAGCACGGTGGTGGATTTGTTTTAAAGAAACTATTGATCTCTCATGCTTCACTTAGATCATTTTGAGAGTCTTAAATAGCATGGTAATTTGCTTAAATTAATAATATGCTTGGTATTCAAGATTTGTAAAACTTTCTTTTGAGTGTGTTGAAGACTAAGAAAAGTTTGATGCTTGATAATTGTTTTGAGATATGAAGGTGGTAATATTAGAGTCATGCTAGTTGAGTATTTGTGAATTTTAGAAATACTTGTGTTAAAGTTTGTGATTCCCGTAGCATGCACGTATGGTGAACCGTTATGTGATGAAGTCGGAGCATGATTTATTTATTGATTGTCTTCCTTATGAGTGGCAGTCGGGGACGAGCGATGGTCTTTTCCTACCAATATATCCCCCTAGGAGCATGCGCGTAATACTTTTCTTTGATAACTTGTAGATTTTTGCAATAAGTATATGAGTTCTTTATGACTAATGTTGAGTCCATGGATTATACGCACTTCTCCTCTTTCCACCATTGCTAGCCTCTCTAATACCGCGCACCTTTCGCCGGTATCATACACCCACCATAAACCTTCCTCAAAACAGCCACCATACCTACCTATCATGGCATTTCCATAGCCATTCCGAGATATATTGCCATGCAACTTTCCACCGTCCGTTTATTATGACACGCTCCATCATTGTCATATTGCTTAGCATGATCATATAGTTGACATCGTATTTGTGGCAAAGCCACCATTCATAATTCTTTCATACATGTCACGTATGAATCATTGCATATCTCGGTACACCGCCGGAGGCATTCATATAGAGTCATACTTTGTTCTAAGTATCGAGTTGTAATTCTTGAGTTGTAAGTAAATAAAAGTGTGATGATCATCATTTTTAGAGCATTGTCCCAAGTGAGGAAAGGATGATGGAGACTACGACTCCCCCATAAGTCGGGATGAGACTCCGGACGAAAAAAAGGCCATAAAAAAAGAAAAGAGAAAATGCCCAAATAAAAAAATGAGAGAAAAAGAGAGAAGGGACAACGTTACTATCCTTTTACCACACTTGTGCTTCAAAGTAGCACCATGATCTTCACAATAGAGAGTCTCTCATTTTGTCACTTTCATATACTAGTGGGAATTTTTCATTACAGATCTTGGCTTGTATATTCCAATGATGGGCTTACTCAAATTGCCCTAGGTCTTCGTGAGCAAGCGAGTTGGATGCACACCCACTTAGTTTCATTTGTTGAGCTTTCATATACTTATAGCTCTAGTGCATTCGTTGCATGGCAATCCCTACTCACTCGCATTGATATCTATTGATGGGCATCTCCATAGCCCGTTGATACGCCTAGTTGATGTGAGACTATCTTCCCTCTTTTTGTCTTCTTGACAACCACCATTCTATTCCACATATAATGCTATATCCATGGCTCACGCTCATGTATTGCGTGAAGATTGAAAAAGTTTTGAGAATGTCAAAAGTATGAAACAATTGCTTGGCTTGTCATCGGGGTTGTGCATGATTTAAATATTTTGTGTGGTGAAGATAGAGCATAGCCAGACTATATGATTTTGTAGGGATAACTTTCTTTGGCCATGTTATTTTGAGAAGACATGATTGCTTTGTTAGTATGCTTGAAGCATTATTATTTTTATGTCTGTCGGATTTCGGGTTCCGGCAGACCCTCTAGGTTCGAACTCTGGGGTGCACGCGGAGATCTCACCTCCAACCTACCTACCCCTCGTCGCCTCGCAAGGATCTAAACTACACAAAGAGCAACACAAGGGACACAGTGTTTATACTGGTTCGGGCCACAATTGTGGTGTAATACCCTACTCCAGTGTGTGGTGTGGTGGATTGCCTCAGGGGCCGATGATGAACAGTACAAGGAAGAACAGCCTCATGAGGGCATTTCTTGTCCGTCTGACGAACTGCTAGGGGAGTTGATTAGCTTCTCTCTCTCTCTCTCTCTCTCTCTCTCTCTCTCTCTCTCTCTCTCTCTCGACTTAAGATGCTCTCGCTCTGTTCTCCCTTGCCTCTCGATTCAAGGTGCCCCTCTGTGGGTGGCTAGTCCTATTTATAGGCAGAGGCCTGGGCCTCTTCCCAAATATTGAGCGGGAAGGGCGCCAACAATTGGCCATTTTGAAGGGAACATCTAGTACACTTATCCTGACTAAAGTTGGTCCTCGCTTTGTCAAAGGCTCCACGATGACCCGGGCTTGGGCTACATGATGACCTCCTTCCTGCCGTTGTGTTGGTCTTGGTCTTGTTGCACCGAAATGGTTGCCTTTGCTTGATGCTCTCGCCATGCTTGCCTCCTTTGCACCAAAGAGGAAGCGAGGACACTGCGAGGGCTGGTGCCCTTGGCGCCCTTGGTCGTCATGGCTTGCGTCATGGGCACCTCGTGAGGTACCCGCTTGATCTCTCTGCCTCCTCGCGAGCCAGCTGACGAGGCCGTGCTCGAGAAGCTTCACGTCGTCCGCCCAGAGGCTGGTCCCTCGCGAGGGTCTTGATCTTGTCTGATGAAGATTGGTCGTCTTTGGGCCACCCTTGAGCCACGCCGCGGGCGCGGCGAGCAAGTCTGGTACCCCGTTCCCAGAACGCCGACAGTAGCACCCGGGCCCAAGGCGCGCCTGGACTTGGCTTAGCAGGGAAGCGAAGGGGCAAGTGCGAAGCACCGTGGGCCCTGACAGCCTACGGCCTTGGGTGCCGAGTGGCAGTTGATTGGACGTGGGCGTATCTTCTTCCCCACAACGCCTCGGCGACTGCACGAATTGACAAGTCCCTGCATGCAAAGCGGGTCATGATTACCTGTGATCGTGGAGGTCGACGGTTGGCCTTCCCCGACTATAAGTACGGGACGGCGCGTGCCCTTCCAGTCCATCTCTTCTTGCTTCTCCTTCTTCTCCATGGCTCCGTCGAAGAGGTTCTCGTCCGTGGAGAAGGGAAAGGCCCGCCAGGTGGAGCCTGACTCTCCCCCAACCAAGCGCGGTCGAGGCCGTCCTCGCAAGCACCCTATGGTTCCCGTAGCGGCTTCTCGCGACCATGGAGGCGATCTCCCACGCGGTGACGGGCGTCAGGCCGTTGATGGCGGGCGCGCTACGGCCGCGCGACCCCCTAGGCCGCGTTCCACACGGCAGAGGTGCTGCCGGAGTTTGTCGTGTGGTCGGCGGAGCCGACCAGCACCTGGCTCCAGCTTCCCCGCTTCCTTTTAGGTGAACTTCCGGCCGGCGCCCCGGGTGGCCTCTGGCTCCAGGCGGACGGTTAGTGCAGCCGGGCCTCCTAGGCTTCGCTGAGGTCTCAGCCGCTGGGAGCGTGGCCCTGACCCGCGACTGGCAAACGTTTGCCCGCGCGCGTGGTCTGAGCCGGCGATGCACCCTGCACTTCAAGTTCGACGGCGATGCCACCCTCTATGTGAGGGTGTTCGGGGAAGACGGTCGCCGCGCTGGGTGCTGCCCTGAGGACGACGACAGCGGCCGTGGGCCCAGCCACGGAGACGATCGGGATGAAGACGACAGCGCGCGCGTGGCTGGCGGCGCTCGGGGTTCGTCGAGCTTCGGCGACTCTTCTTCAGACAGTGGCTCCTCCAACGGTGGCTGTCGGATTTCTGGTTCCGGCAGACCCTTGAGGTTCAAACACTGGGGTGCGCGCGGAGATCCAATCCTCCCCCGTCTCGCACCTCGCCGAATCGCTGGGACCTAAACTACTAAACAGAACAACACAAGAGACACGGGATTTATACTGGTTCAGGCCACCATTGTGGTGTAATACCCTACTCCAGTGTGTGGTGTGGTGGATTGCCTCTTGAGCTGATGAGGAACAATACAAGGAAGAACAGCCTCGTGAGGGTCTATTCTTGGCGGGTGCGATGAACTGCTAGGTGGTGTTCAGTCGCTCTAGCTACTGGTTTCTTGATGAAGATTTCGGCCCTCTCCGCCCTGGGGGTGGCTACTCCTATTTATAGGCGAAGGCCCTGGGCCTCTTCCCAAATATTGAGCGGGAAGGGCGCCAACAATTAGCCATTTGAGGGTACACTTATCCTGACTAAAGTTGGTCCTCGCCTGCCAAAGGCTCGTGATGATGGCCGCTTGGGCTCCACGATGACTCCTTCCACCCGTTGGGCTGGTCTTGGTCTTGTTGCACCAAGCGGATGCCTTTGCTTGATGCTCTCGCCTGCGCTTGCTCCCTTTGCACCAAAGAGGAAAGGAGGACACTGTGCGGGCTAGCGCCCGACTGGCGCCCTTGGTCGTCATGGCTTGAGTCATGGGCACCTCGCGAGGTACCCTGCCTTGAACTCTCCGCCTCCTCATGAGCCACCGACGAGGCCGTGCTGAGGAAGCTCCTTGTCGCCCGCCTCATGAGGCTTGGCCCCGCGAGGGTCTTGAGCTGCGTTGATGAAGATGGGCGTGCTAGGCCTCCTTGAGCCACACCGCAGGCCGCAGGCGAGCAAGTCTGAGGGACCCCGTTCCCGAGAATGCCGACAGAGCCCCGGCCCACGGCCTGGCGCCCGAACTTGGCCGAGCGAGAGGCGAAAGGGCAAGTCTGCGGTGTCGCGGCCCTAAAGCCTCTTGACCTTAGGCGCCAGCGTGGCGGTTGATTGGACGTGGGCGGCACTGTTCTCCCACGCCTCTTTATTTCGTGCCTTGCTAGGCGGACACGCTGCTGTACACATCCGTTCCCCTTTCCGCGGCTTGAGCGCTCCCTGTCCTTCCTTCTCTCGAACTCCAGCTCTTGCATCCACTCTGATCTCGAACCTTCCCCATCTCCTTCCTGCCGTCATGGCCCCGGCGAGGAAGGGAAAAGGGAAGAAACCCGTGCCGCCGCCTCGCTCGGTGTCGACGGCGGCCCCCGCCGTCGATTGGCCGATCATAGTCAACCAAGAGGGCCTGGGCAAGGTCCGCTCGGCCCTGGCCACCATCTTCAATGAGTGCGGAAGGACGACGGCTTGGCCTGCGTCTCGCTTCTCCGTTGACAGGATTCCCACCGAGGTCCGGTGCCGCCCGGCGCCCTTTGGGCAGGACTGGTTCCCCCCTTCTCAGATTTCTTCAATGACGTGCTTTCCCATTACCAGATCCATATGATGCATCTGGGTCCTGAATCCATCACCCTTCTCGTGGTATTTGCATTTGTTTGCGAGGCAATGACGGGCATCATTCCTTCGGTTGCCTTGCTGCGCCACTTCTTCTCTCTGCGCCTCATCGACCCCATTCAATGCTCGGGGTGCGTGAGCTTCATCGCTGCGCCCGAGACAGCGGCTTCGGAATTGACTTCAGTCTTCCCCCCTACTTTGGGTTTCATGGCGGTGGCTGTACGTGGACGTTAGGGTGCCCAGCCCCTGACGTGAGCCATCTTCGCCGATGTCCCCAACTCAGTGGGGCCAAGTGACACTCGCGGGCCCCGGTTTGCCTTCGTCTGCACCGCTTGAGTTCTGAAAGCTTGGCGTGTGGCGCCCAAGGTGGTGAAGGAGTTCCTGCTATGCCGTGTCGCTCCTCTCCAACGCCACTCCCACGGATGTGGGCTTCGTGAGCTTGATGATCGTATGAGGCTCCAGAAAGAGGACCTGACGCCTGAAGTGTTGAGGACAGTGCTCCTGGTCCTGACTGGTGACCCCAACCCCGGCGGTATCCGGCATGGAGGGGCCTTGCTGTACCTCTGCCAGAACAGGGGCGACTTTGTGAACCAGATGCCTGTCTTTGATGAATGGGGGCCGCGCCCCGCTGGCCTCCAGGGGCCTCGCGAGAATCCAGTGATGGTGACTGCCCTTCCAGTCGGCCAAGGCGACTCCTCCTCAAGTGGCGGGGCAGGGAGGCACGAGCCGCCAGAGGCCGAAGGGACCCCCGCCGGGGTGACAGCGCCGGGCGATGCTCATGAGGGAGCAGCTCCTGAGGCTCATGCCGCTGTGGCTGAGGGCGGCAGGCAGCTGCCCGCAGTGCCTGTGGATGAGGCCCCTGAGGCCCATGCTGCTTCTCTTGGTGAGGCGACCAGCAGCGCGCATCAGGCGGACGCCCCTGACGCAGGTCGCCTTGATGCTTCTCCCTCGTCGCAGGATGACCCCTGCGCTCAAATCTTGGGTCGCTTCGCGTGGACTTGAGGCCTCCGGAAGAGAAGGGAGGCCCTGGCGATGATTACCCTTGTCGCTTTCTTTGAGCGTGGGAAGTGCCGCCACCGATGAGTAAGCCTTCTCCTTCTCCAGCTCCCGATCCTTCGCTGATTGTACTGATCCTTGCCTGCAGGCCCTTCTGCCGAACTCACGAAGGCGGGTGAGGAGCCGTCCCCCTCGGCCGCCCCCCCCGTCCTTGAGTGCTCCGGCGGTGGAGCCCTTGTGGTGAGGGCGATCGGGGCGAACCGCCCGAGGCGCTGCCGAGGCCTGCGCGCCTCGACCCCTCTTCGCGATCCTTCTCGTGGCATAGCTAGCCTGCCGTGGGCTTCTTGCCCGGTCGTGGGCGGCGATTGGCTGGCGCTTCCTGCGCTCTTTATGCAGGGGTGGGCTGGCTCGGGCGGGCTTCAAGCGGCGTGCCCGGCCGTCGCGGTGCCAGCCCCAGCCCCCCTCGAGGGGGGAGTGCTGATCGTGGCTCCGGCGCCCACTGGGGTGGTTGATGGTGTGGAATACGTGCACGAGCGCGCCCGGGAGCGCCGCGCCCTTCGCCAAGGATTTCTTCGAAGGGTGGCTGACGTGGTGAGCCTTCTTAGGGAAGAGCTCGCTGATGAAGACGCGCGCCTTGAGGCCGAGGGCCTGCGCCTGGCCGCAGAGAGGCGTGAGCTGGAGGGCGTTGTCGCCCTTGCACGCCATCAGCGCGATCTTGATGATGAGGAGGCCAAGGCGTCGCTGGCAGCCTCTGGGGAGGCCTGTTCTCGGGCCGTCGAGGAGGCCCGGGAAGCTAACAGGCGGCAAGAGGCGGCGGAGGAGCGGGCACGGGAACTCCTGGCCTGGTGTCACTCACTGGAGGAGCAAGTGGAGCTGCGCGAGGCAGCCCTCACGTTGATGAAGGTGGCCTCCGGCGACTCGGCGGAGCTCCAGAAGCGTGAGGAGGCGCGACGAAGCCGCCGGATCTTGCGCAGTACGGCGCTTGAGACGAGGGAGCGCTTGGCGGCGGGCGGAGGATGAGGTCGCTGCACGGAAGCCCGCGTCTGGAGGAGGTCGGACGCCGAGTGGAGACGGCGCGCTTGAACCTCGTGCGCGAGTTCGAGGAGAGGCTGGGGTTGATCAGGGCCGAGGCTGAAGGCAGGACTGCTGCCTTGAGGGCCAAGCTGGAGGGGGCGACACGGCGGGCCGATTCTCTTCGGGCCGCCCTCGAGGTGGCGCAGGGGGAGTCAACCACCTCTCAGGCCGAGGTGCTCTTTCTTCGCCAACGGGTGGGGGAGGCCGAGGTCGTCATACGCCGTAACGCAGGACGAGATCGTCGTGGTGAATCTGGAGCATGAGCACGGCCCCATGCTCACCACGCCCGGGAAAGAGCCAACACAGCCTTGGGTAACATCTGCGAGGCGGTTGTTGGCGAGCCGCCGTGATTAACTACGCCGCAACCTTCGTTCTTCACCGATGTGGTGACGCGGTGGAGGCGCGGTCGGTCAGGCCAATAGGTTAGTGGAGGAGAGGAGTCACGCGCTGCTTGGCGCGCTTTTCTCGCGTCTTCAGCCATCTCCGGACATGGACCCCACTTCGACTTTGACGCAGCCATCGCCCAGCTTCCCGAGCCGTCCGGGCGACTGGGCGACTGGTGGAAGACAATGTGGATGCTCTCGTCGGGGCCTTTGCTTGCACAATTACTGGCGTGATCGTGGCTGCCGATGAGGGCGGCGTGGTGAACGGCCCTGACACCGCCGATGGCCACGCAGACAGTGACGGCGAGGCCAGCGACGCCAAAGAACGGCTCGGGAGGTGCTCGAGGACGCATTGGGGATTTATCCGACCGATTATGTATTGTCCCTGTTCCATTACCTGCATGAATAGAACTCAGGCTTTAGCCTCGATGGCTGTGAGCATTTTGGGAGGGGAGCCTCATGTAAAACTTGTGTTCATCGTATTAGCAGGTGTTACATCACCCATACGCCCGCGCCAAGTGGTTGGCTAAGCGACGTGCTGGTTGGCCAGTATACCTTTGTTTCGTACGAGCCCTGAGATAGCCAGTGGGAGGCTGCGGTGATCCGAGTGTCTCCTTATCAAATCCGTAGGATCTGCAATAAAAACCCTCCGGAGAGGGCGCGGCGGCGGCAGGGCAGCAAGGCAGCTAGGCTGGCCTGCTCGCGAGGGGCTCGCGAGGGGAGGCAGCTGAGGCAGAGTGGTAACCGAAATGCGAGAGATTTGCTCAAACGAGACTAAGCACCCCTTCCCCGAACACATGCAAATCACAAATTTTAATCCAACTTAAATCCAGTGGGGGAAAGCGACAACCAAAGGGAAAGGCGAAGAAAGCAGAAGGAAAGCCGCGTCCGGCACCTAGTCTAGTCTTGGACGTCTTCTCACCAGCGCGGAGCTAAGTGCTGCCACTGAGCGTGGGAGGGAGCCCCAGGGCCTGAGGCCGGCACCCCTGAGACTCCGGGGCGTGTACAGCCCCACTCATTATTACGTGAGAGTGTCACGGGGCGGCGAGCTTCACAGGCACTGGGCCTTCTTCACAGGTACCGGCCTTGATTCATATCGCCAGACGAGGGCCCCGCCTTGCGCCACACTCTAGTGCCATCAACGACGACCGGAAACCAGGACGCCGCCGATGGGGTAGAGCATTCGCCAGCGGTTCCCCCGACGACCACGGGTCCTCCGCCAGGGGCAGGCCCTGAGGCACCTCCCCAGCAGAGGGCCTACCTCTTGAGAACGCCTTGCTCCGAACGCCGCGGTGGTGATGTTGGATCTCGGCCCCTCTCCTGCAGCTCCCTGCGCCCTCCTCCCGAGGGGTAGGAGACTGCGGGAGCTGGGCAGCTGCTTGCCGCAGCGACCTGCACCTCCTGCGATCCATGATTAGCGTATGCTTGCTCCTGAGGAAGTAGCGGTACCCAATAATCGTCGCCCCCGACGCGACCAGTGGGACAATCCCGAGGCTCCTGGAAGAGCTCAGCTTCTGGCGCCTCATCCCCCCAGGTCGGGCTGAGGAGCGAGCCTTGTTCTCCCTCATGCGGGTGCCCTTGGTCCATCATGTGGGGCACGTATTCTTCTGGCGCCGTCATCCCGAAGGCCACGCCATAGTGCTCAGCGTGCCATGCGGCTCTACTTGATGCGCCCACCGTGGGGTGGTGGCGCGGCGGTCCACCTGGGTCGTGGGCTACGTCGAGTCCTTCTTCTCCGCGGACGGGCGGGGCAACCCCGCGCCGCCCAGTCTTGACAGCCGCCCGGTGTTGAGTAGCTTTGGAGCCAGCAGGCCGCCTGGGCTGAGATGGAAGCTGGGTGCGAAGGGGTGAGCCTCGAGGCGGAAGCCAGGAGCTCGCCACTCGCTCTAGTAGCACGCCGCGCCGCTCTCCAAAGAACCTGCAGCAGCAGCTCTCGGGCCTTGTGGCGCGGCCCTCGAGTTCGCTTTGCTCCCGCCGGGTGTACGGTGGCGTGGTCGTGGCGTGATTGGAGGCTCTTGCTGCCGATCGCGCTGCCGGGCGTGAGAGCCGTTGAAGCCTGTCCGCGCCCATGCCCCGCAGCGCCCTGCGGACCGTGAGCTGCCTGGGCACGGGTTGCCCGAGGCGAAGCGGCTCACAGCGGGCGGGCCACACCACCCAGGATCTGGGTTGCCAGCTTGGTCGCGGACATGGTGATGACGATCGACGGAACACGAGGTGGCAGAAGGTGGATTCCGCGCACCCTTACAGGGCGCGCCAAATGTCGGTTCGGGTTCCGCAGACCCTTGAGGTTCGAACACTGGGTGCGCGGAGATCCAACCCTCCCCCGTCTCGCACCTCGCCGAATCGCTGGGACCTAAACTACTAAACAGAACAACACAAGAGACATGGGATTTATACTTGTTCAGGCCACCATTGTGGTGTAATACCCTACTCCAGTGTGTGGTGTGGTGGATTGCCTCTTGGGCTGATGAGGAACAATACAAGGAAGAACATCCTCGTGAGGGTCTGTTCTTGGCGGGTGCGATGAACTGCTAGGTGGTGTTCAGTCTCTCTAGCTACTGGTTTCTTGATGAAGATTTCGGCCCTCTCCGCCCTGGGGGTGGCTACTCCTATTTATAGGCGAAGGCCCTGGGCCTCTTCACAAATATTGAGCGGGAAGGGCGCCAACAATTGGCCATTTTGAAGGGGAACAGCGGGTACACTTATCCTGACTAAAGTTGGTCCTCGCCTGCCAAAGGCTCGGTGATGACGCTCGCTTGGGCTCCACGATGACTCCCTTCCAGCCGTTGGGCTGGTCTTGGTCTTGTTGCACCGAAACGGATGCCTTTGCTTGATGCTCTCGCCTGCGCTTGCTCCCTTTGCACCAAAGAGGAAAGGAGGACACTGCGTGGGCTGGCGCCCGACTGGCGCCCTTGGTCGTCATGGCTTGCGTCATGGGCACCTCGCGAGGTACCCTGCCTTGAACTCTCCGCCTCCTCATGAGCCAGCCTGACGAGGCCGTGCTTGAGGAAGCTCCTTGTCGTCCGCCCCGCGAGGCTTGGCCCCTCGCGAGGGTCTTGAGCTTATGCTGATGAAGATGGGCCGTCTGGGCCTCCTTCGAGCCACGCCAGCGAGCAAGTCTGGGACCCCGTTCCCGAAGCGCCGACGATGGCCATGCCCAGCCTCCGTGCCAAGCGCCTCGCTGGAGGGAGGTAGCAGGTCTGCCTGTCGTCGCGCCTCGGTGAAGCGCGAGAGGAGTCCGCCTGAGCTCGGAGGCAGCTCGAGCCTTCGCCATGAGTTGGTGTCAAGCGAGCCGCTTGTTTTGTTCTTTTCCTTTTCTGCGCAAAGAGTCGAGAGTGTAGGGCCAGCAGGCGTGCTTGGACTGTTGCTATTAATTATCGTACTGTTCCCTCTATTTCTGTATTAGGCTTCTGTGCCACGCCTGCGTGTAGAAATTACTTAGCTTGGGGGCGGCCTGTCGCGGTCTTCGCCTCCCAAGGCCGAGGCCTCGTCGAACGCTTCATGCCCTGCAAAGATTAGCCAGGAGAGGTAGCTTCCGGCCTCAGTTGCGGGGGCCACCGACCCAGGTCCTGTGTTCGCACCGCGGTGCCCGTGGGGCACGGACTGGAGGGGTGCTCCCATGGTAGACCCGGTTAGGGAAGGCTCAAACAATAGGGGCAGAAAACACTCGTGAGGGTGCCCGCGTTGCTCCCTCGCGAGACTCGTGCGTGAGAAATCGAGGCAGAAGAGCGAAGAAGGCAAAGAGTCACAAGCCAAAGGCGGCAACAACTTAAATAAAACTTCAAATGGGAATGAACAAGCCAACTGCATAAAGCAAATGAAAAAGCCGCATCCGGCACCTAATCTAGTCTTCGACGTATTCTCACCAGCGCGGAGCTAAGTGCTGCCACTGGGCGTGGGAGGGAGCCCCAGGGCCTGAGGCCGGCACTCCTGAGACTCCGGGGCATGTACAGCCCCAACTCATTATTACGTGAGAGTGTCACGGGCGGCGAGCTTCACAGGCATTGGCCTTCTTCACAGGCTTCGGGCCTTTGTTGGGGGAAGCGAACTTCACAGGCATTGGCCTTCTTCACAGGCTCCGGGCCTTTCTCAGAAAGATAAGCTTCACAGGCGTTTGCCTTCTTCACAGGTTCTGGACCTTTTCCAAAACGGGACAACTTCACAGGCATTCGCCTTCTTCACAGGCACCGGGCCTTTCTCAGAAAGATAAGCTTCACAGGCGTTTGCCTTCTTCACAGGCACCGGGCCTTTTTAGGGGTAAAACCTCTGGAGGTGCTGGATGTTCCACGCGTTCTGGACGGGCACCCCCTCCTGAGTCTCCAAGCGCGCGGAGCCGGGCCTGGAAACATGAACAACCTTGAACGGGTCCTCCCACAAGGGAGAGAACTTATGCAGTCCCTCCCTGGAGAGAACCCGTTCTAAGCACGAGGTCCCCTACATCAAGAGTTCTGGGGCGAACGTTGCGGCAGTGGTATCACTGCAGTGCTTGTTGGTACCTCGCCGCTTGCAGCGCGGCTTCTCGACGATGCTCCTCCCCTAGCACGAGGTTCGTCCCCCGCATGGCATCCTGTTGCGCCTCATCGAACGCAAGGACCCGTGCGGAACGACGTCGGACCTCGTGAGGGAGGACCGCTTCAGCTCCATAGACCAGGAAGAACGGGGTCTCGCCAGTCGGCTTGGTCGCGGTCGTGCGGATGGACCACAACACGGACTAAAGCTCGTCGTACCAGCCTCTGCCGCAGGCCTCCAGCTTCTTCTTGAATGTCCTGGTTTTGAGGCCCCTCAGGACCTCTGCGTTGGCCCGCTCGGCCTGACCGTTGCTCCGTGGGTGCGCTACCGAAGCGTACCATACCTGCATCCCAAGGTTAGCACAGTATGTTTTGAAGAGGTTACTGGTGAACTGCGAACCGTTGTCGGTGATGATGCGGTTCGACACCCCGAACCGGCTCACGATGCCCTTAATGAACTTGACCGCAGAACCTGCGGGGATGGTGCGGACGGCTTCCACTTCAGCCCACTTGGTGAACTTGTCCACGGCGACGTAGAGGTAGTGATAGCCTCCTGGCGCCCGAGGAAACGGGCCCAGGATATCCAGCCCCCAGACTGCGAATGGCCACGAGAGGGGTATAGTTTGCAGACCTCCCGCCGGCTGATGGATCTGCTTGGCATGGAATTGGCAGGCCTCGCAAGCCTTCACCAGTTCCACGGCATCATTGAGCGTAGTGGGCCAATAGAACCCGCTGCGGAACGCCTTGCCAACAAGGGTCCGTGATGACGAATGATGCCCACAGTCTCCATCATGTATGTCTGCCAGCAGCTCCTTCCCTTGCTCCCTGGAAATCCAACATAGGGACACATCATTCGGTCGCTTCCGGTAGAGCTCTCCATCCCTGATACAGTACGCCGTGGCTTGCCGCGCCACACGCTCCGCTTCCTCCTTTTCCGGCAAGGTCCCTTGCGTCAGGTAGCTCCGGAGCTCTGTGATCCAACACCCCTCCTGAGGCTCCAGCGTCAGGAGCGAGACGCTCTGAGGCCGGGCCACGCACAGGGCTCCGAGGTAGGTGGCTGGGGGAGCTCTTCCCGAGGCTGCACCGTGCTTGATAGCAATGGCGTTGCCGAGGGCTTGAAGAGCCGCTCCTCGAAGATGCCAGGTTCCTGAGGTAGCCGCCTGGATGCCCGTTTGGCGATGTCGTCAGTCTCTTGATTGGTGCCACGACGCACATGCTGCAACTCCAGTCCCCAGAACTGCTTCTCCATCCTGCGGACCTCCGCAAGGTAGGCTTCCATGTGCTCATCCCTCGGCTCGTATACTTTGTTGGAGAAGTTGACGAGGAGTTGTGAATCACCCTTGATAGTAAGGCGCCACTCCTGTGGTAATCAGGCCTTCAGCCTGCTATCGAACCTTCATATTCTGCTATGTTGTTGGAGACCTTTTCTCCGTGCTGGAAATAGAGCTGCACGACGTAGTAGAGCTTGTCTTGAGTAGGAGATATAAGCACTGCGCCAGCTCCCGCGCCGTGTCTGGAGAATGCTCCGTCGAAGTACATGATCCAACCGTCCGGTGCCTCGCTTCCCTGGGAGAGGGATTGATCCTCATCAGCCTTGAGGCCCGGCGCCTCCGTCCATTCCGCCATGAAGTCCGCTAGCACTGCTCCCTTGATGACTCTGGTGGTGCTGAATTCTAGCTGAAACGCTTGCAACTCGATGTTCCACTCAGCGACTCTTCCAGCCGAGTTGGGGCTCCTGAGCACCCTTTCCAAGGGGTACGCTGAGACAACCTTGATGGGATGGCCCTGAAAATAATGCCGCAGCTTGCGCGAGGCCACCAAGAGCGCGAGGAGGAGTTTCTGGGGCATGGAGTACCGCACCCTCGGGTCCCGCAACACTGTGCTGACTAAGTACATAGGGTGTTCGACGAGGTTGGGAGTGCTGGTGTTGTTGGCGTCCTCCGGAGGCCGTGGCGCCTCCTGAGACAGTGGAGCCCCCAGCGGTTGGTCGCCAGGGGGAGGGGTCTCTTCTGTTCCGAGTGTGCTTCCCTGCGGCGGCTGATCCTTCTCGGTTGTGGTAGTGGTCTCTGTGTGGCCCCCTTGATCCTGCTTCGCCTTGACCCGGGCAGCTGCCGTGGCTTTGGTCCAACGCTCCTCCCTAACCGCCACCAGGGCTGCACTGGCAGAGTAGGGAGTGGCTGCAAGGTAGAGCACCAGGGGCTCTAGAGGGCGCGGAGCCACCATTACTGGAGGGCTGGTTAAGTACCTTTTGAGATCTTGGAACGCCTTGTCGGCCTCTTCGGTCCATTCAAAGGGGCCCTTTTTCTTCATTAGCTTGAAGAAGGGTAGTGCTCGTTCCCCCAACTTGGAGATGAAGCATCCTAGTGCGGTCACGCGCCCAGTGAGCTTCTGCATTTCTCTGAGGGTCTTGGCGGGCTCATGTCCTCGATCGCCTTGACCTTTTTGGGTTAGCCTCGATGCCCGATGGGACACTAGGAAGCCCAAGAGCTTGCCCGAGGGGACCCCAAACACACACTTCTCCGGGTTGAGCCGCAGGTTCACTGCGCTGAGGCTCATGAAGGTTTCCTCCAGTCTTGTATCGAGGTTACGCCTCCCAAGACTTCACCGCAATGTCATCGACGTAAGCCTCAACATTCCTCCCGAGCCGCGGACCAAAGGTGATGTGCATCAGCCGCTGAAAGGTCGCCCCTGCGTTGCGCAGCCCGAACGACATGCATGTGTAGCAGTACACTCCACACGGGTCGAAAGCCGTTTTTCCACGCCTTCTACCGCCATCTTGATCTGGTGATAGCCAGAAAAGGCATCCAGGAAACATAACAGGTCGCACTCGGCGGTGGAATCGATGATCTGATCGATACGGGGGAGCGGGAATGGATACTGCGGGCAGGCTTTGTTGAGGTTGGCGAAGTCGACACACATGCGCTCCTTCCCCCCTTTCTTTGGCACGACAACTGGGTTAGCCAACCAATCTTGGTATTGGACCTCGCGAATGACCCCTGCCGCTTCTAGCTTGCGGGTCTCTTGGACGATGAAAGCCTGCTTCTCAGTGGACTGGCGTCTCTCTTTCTGCTTCACGGGGCGTACGTTGGGGCACACGTTGAGGTGGTGCTCGATTACGCCTCTCGGGATCCCTTCCAACTGATCAGGTTCCCATGCGAATACCTTCTTATTCGCGCGTAGGAACTTGACCAGGGCCTCCTCCTGCTCGGGCTCGAGGTTGGCGCCTATGGTGAAGGTGGCGTTAGTGGATCCATCCTCGTCGACCAGTATCTGCTTGGTTTCTGCCTTGTCTTGGGTGAACAACTGCTTCTTCTTGGCCGGCGAGCCCCTTGGGCTCGGGGTCTCGAGTCGGCGGGTTGTGCCGCCGCCGCAGTCTTGAAGACGAGCTTGAGCACTTGCAACGCATCCCCGGCGTCTCCGTACATGGTGAGGACGCCGTTGCTCCCGGGCATCTTCATGAGGTTGTACGTTGGGTGAGTCGCGGCCATGAATCGGGCTAGTGCTGGGTAGCCGAGGATGGCGTTGTATGGGAGACCGATGGGGGCAATGTCGAAGTCAATTAGCTCCGTGCGGAAGTTGTCGTAGGTGCCGAAGGTCACCGGAAGACGGATCTGCCCCAGGGAGCCGGCTGAACCGCCTCCGACGCCCAAGAAGGGCCTGCTAGGCTAAAGCCGCTCCGGCGGTATGTGGAGGAGGCTGAAGGCTTCAACCGAGAGCACGCTGAGGCCCGCGCCGCCGAGCGCGCCCGAGCATGCTGAGTTGGACGGGTGGTCCTCCAAGCTGAAGACCAGATCGGCCTTGGGCACCGACCGACCCGGAGGAGCCCCCTGCCGTGCGGAGGCAGCGCCGATCTGGCAGACGAATGGCTTGACGTGGCGGCCTGAAGGTGGCGTCTGCGAGCCGCCCAGGAGAGCTGCGACAACCGGGGGCGCCGGCGCAGCGTGCTGGGCGAGGAAGAGGTTGCGCAGCTCCTCCCAAGAGGCCACAGAAGCCGCTGGCAGGTGGAGCAGCCACATGCACGGGGCGCCGGTGAGGCCATGGGAAGCCAGTTAGCCATGACCCTGTCGTCACCTCCTGCTTCGAGGACGGCCTCCTCGTACGCTAGCAGGAAGGCCAGTGGATCAGTCGTGCCGTTGTAGCGCGGTGGCGTCTCCGGATTGAACGTGTTCGCCACTGCACCTGTCGCAAGGCTGGGGCCAAGGCTCGGAGCCCCCTGGCCCCTGCACCGGCGCTGGCGACCGGAGTGGGCGACGCGATGCTCATCATAGGGCGAATCGCGATGTTGGCGGAGGCGGGTCAGCGGAAGGGAAAGATCCGGCAGACACCTACCTGGCGCGCCAAATGTCAGATTTCGGGTTGCGGCAGACCCTCTAGGTTCAAACTCTGGGGTGCACGCGGATATCTCACCTCCAACCTACCTACCCCTCGTCGCCTCGCAAGGATCTAAACTACACAAAGAGCAACACAAGGGACATAGTGTTTATACTGGTTCGGGCCACCATTGTGGTGTAATACCCTACTCCAGTGTGTGGTGTGGTGGATTGCCTCAGGGGCTGATGATGAACAGTACAAGGAAGAACAACCTCGCGAGGGTCTGTTCTTGGCCGGTGCGACGAACTTCTTGGGGGAGTTCGATCGCTTCTCTCTCTCTCTCTCTCTCTCTCTCTCTCTCTCTCTCTCTCTCTCTCTCTCTCTCTCTCTCTCTCTCTCTCTCTCTCTCTCTCTCTCGACTTAAGATGCTCTCGCTCTGTTCTCCCTTGCCTCTCGATTCAAGGTGCCCTGCCCTGTGGGTGGCTAGTCCTATTTATAGGCAGAGGCCCTGGGCCTCTTACCAAATATTGAGCGGGAAGGGCGCCAACAATCCATTTTGAAGGGGAACATCTAGTACACTTATCCTGACTAAAGTTGGTCCTCGCCTGTCAAAGGCTCTGACGATGATGCCGGATTGGGCTCCACGATGACCTCCTTCCTGCCGTTGTGTTGGTCTTGGTCTTGTTGCACCGAAATGGTTGCATTTGCTTGATGCTCTTGCCTGCGGTTGCCTCCTTTGCACCAAAGAGGAAACGAGGACACTACGCGGGCTGGCACCCGCCTGGCGCCCTTGGTCGTCATGGCTTGCGTCATGGGCACCTCGTGAGGTACCCCGCCTTGATCTCTCCGCCTCCTCGCGAGCCAGCCTGACGAGGCCGTGCTCGAGGAAGCTTCCTGTCATCCGCCATGAGAGCTTGGTCCTCGCGAGGTCTTGAGCTTGTGCCGATGAAGATGGGCGTCTTTGGGCCACCCCTTGAGCCACGCCGCAGGCCGCAGGCAGGCAAGTCTGGGTACCCCCTTTCCCAGAACGCCGACAATGTCAATATGAAATTTTGTCTTGAATCTTTCGGATCTGAATATTCATAGCACAATTAAGAAGAGTTACATTGAAATTATGCCAAGTAGCACTCCGTATCAAAAATTCTCTTTTTATCATTTACCTACTCGAGGACGAGCAAGAATTAAGCTTGGGGATGCCTGATACGTCTCCAATGTATCTATAAATTTTGATTGCTCCATGCTATATTATCTATTGTTTTGGACTATATTGGGCTTCATTTTCCACTTTTATATTATTTTTGGGACTAACCTATTAACCGGAGGCCCAGCCCGGAATTGTTGTTTTTGCCTATTTCAGTATTTCGAAGAAACAGAATATCAAACGGAGTCCAAACGGAATGAAACCTTCGGGAACGTGATTTTCTCATAAGATAAGACCCAGGAGACTTGGACCCTCCGTCAAGAAAACCCCGAGGCGGTCACGAGGGTGGAGGGCGCCCCCCCCCCTAGGGCGCGCCCCCCTACCTCATGGGCCACTCGGAGCTCCACCGACGTACTTCTTCCTCCTATATATACCTACGTACCCCCAACAAATTAGATACGGAGCCAAAAACCTAATTCCACCACCGCAACTTTCTGTATCCACGAGATCCCATCTTGGGGCCTGTTCCGGAGCTCCGCCGGAAGGGGAATCCACCACGGAGGGCTTCTACATCATCATCATAGCATCTCCGATGAAGTGTGAGTAGTTTACTTCAGACCTTCGGGTCCATAGTTAGTAGCTAGATGGCTTCTTCCCTGTCTTTGGATCTCAATACAATGTTCTCCCCCTCTCTCGTGGAGATCTATTCGATGTAATCTTATTTTTGCGGTGTGTTTGTTGAGATCGATGAATTGTGGGTTTATGATCAAGATTATCTATGAGCAATATTTGAATCTTTTCTGAATTCTTTTATGTATGATTGAGTTATCTTTACAAGTATCTTCGAATTATCCGTTTGGTTTGGCCAACTAGATTGGCAGTTCTTGCAATGGGAGAAGTGTTTAGCTTTGGGTTCAATCTTGCGGTGTCCTTACCCGGATGTAAAGGGTTGCAAGGCACGTATTGTATTGTTGCCATCGAGGATAACAAGATGGGATATTTATCATATTGCATGAATTTATTCCTCTACATCATGTCATCTTGCTTAATGCGTTACTCTGTTTTCATTAACTTAATACTCTAGATGCATCTTTGGATAGCGGTCGATGAGTGGAGTAATAGTAGTAGATGCAGTGCAGAGTCGGTCTACTTGTCTCGGACGTGATGCCTATATACATGATCATACCTAGATACTCTCATAACTATGCTCAATTCATCAATTGCTTAACAGTGAATTCGTTCACCCACCGTAAAATACTTATGCTCTTGAGAGAAGCCACTAGTGAAATCTATGGCCCCAGTCTATTCTCATCATATTAATCTTCCTCGCTTTATTATTGCTTTGCATTTTACTTTCCTTTTATTTTACCTTGCATCTTTATACCAAAATACCAAAATATTATCTATCGATCTCACTCTAAGTGACCGTGAAGGGATTGACAACCCCTATTCGCGTTGGTTGCGAGGAGTTATTTGCTTTGTGTAGGTACGAGGGACTTGCGCGTGGCCTCCTACTGGATTGATACCTTGGTTCTCAAAAACTGAGGGAAATACTTAAGCTACTCTGCTGCATCATCCTCTCCTCTTCGGCGAAAACCAACGCAAGCTCAAGACGTGGCATCCATCTTCATCACACAAAATATTCAAATCGTGTACAAACCCGATGACAAGCCAAGAATTGTTTCATACTTTTGATGTTCTTAAACTTTTTCAAATTTCATGTAATACATGAGCATGAGCCATGGACATAGCACTATATGTGGAATAGAATATGGTGGTTGTGGAGAAGACAAAAAGAAGGAGATGGGCTCACATCAACTAGGCGTACCAACGGGCTATGGAGATGCCCATCAATAGATATCAATGTGAGTGAGTAGGGATTGCCATGCAATGGATGCACTAGAGCTATAACTTTATGAAAGCTCAAAAGAAAACTAAGTGGGTGTGCATCCAACTTGCTTGCTCATGAAGACCTAGGGCAATTTGAGGAAGCCCATTATTGGAATATACAAGCCAAGTTCTATAATGAAAAATTCCCACTAGTATATGAAAGTGACAACATAGGATACTCTCTATCATGAAGATCATGCTGCTACTTTGAAGCACAAGTGTGGAAAAAAGGATAGTAACATTGCCCCTTCTCCTTTTTCTCTCATTTTTTATTGGTTTGGCTTCTTTGGCCTCCCCCCTTTTTCTCCTCACATGGGACAATGCTCTAATAATGAAGATCATCACACTTTTATTTACTTACAACTCGATACTTAGAACAAAATATGACTCTATATGAATGTCTCCAGCGGTGTATCGGGATGTGCAATGAATCAAGAGTTCCATGTATGAAACAATTATGAACGGTGGCTTTGCCACAAATACTATGTCAACTACATGATCATGCAAAGCAATATGACAATGATGGAACATATCATAATAAACGGAACGGTGGAGAGTTGCATGGCAATATATCTTGAAATGGCTATGGAAATGCCACAATAGGTAGGTATGGTGGCTATTTTGAGGAAGGAATATGGTGGGTGTATGGTACCCGCGAAAGGTGCGGGGTACTAGAGAGGCTAGCAATGGTGGAAGGGTGAGAGTGCGTACAATCCATGGACTCAACATTAGTCATAAAGAACTCACATACTTATTGCAAAAACTATTAGTTATCAAAACGAAGTACTACGCGCATGCTCCTAGGGGGATAGATTGGTAGGAAAAGACCATCGCTCCTCCCCGACCGCCACTCATAAGAAAGACAATCAAAAAATACCTCATGCTCCAACATCGTTACATAACGGTTCACCATACGTGCATGCTACGGGAATCACAAACCTTAACACACATATTTCTCCAATTCACAATTACTCACTAGCATGACTCTAATATCACCACCTTTATATCTCAAAACAATCATGAAGAATCAAACTTCTCATAGTATTCAATGCACCTTATATGAAAGTTTTTATTATATCCCTCTTTGATGCCTATCATATTAGGACTAAATTTATAACCAAAGCAAATTACCATGCTGTTTAAAGACTCTCAAAATAATATAAGTTAAGCATCAGAGTTCAACAATTTCTATAAAATAAAACCACCGCCGTGCTCTAAAATGATATAAGTGAAGCACTAGAGCAAAATTGCCTAGCTCAAAAGATATAAGTGAAGCACATAGAGTATTCTAATAAATCACGATTCATGCGTGTCCCTCTCAAAAGGTGTGTACAGCAAGGATGATTGTTGCAAACTAAAAAGCAAAGACTCATATCATACTAGAGGCTCCAAGAAAAACACATATCATGTGGTGAATAAAACATAGCCTCAAATAAAGTTAACGATAGACGAAGACGAAAGAGGGGAGGCCTTCCGGGGCATCCCCAAGCTTAGGCTCTTGGTTGTCCTTGAATATTACCTTGGGGTTCCTTTGGCATCCCCAAGCTTAGGCTCTTGCCACTCCTTATTCAAAAGTCCATCAAATCCTTACCCAAAACTTGAAAACTTGATAACACAAAACTCAACAGAAAATCTCATAAGCTCCCTTAGTATAAGAAAATAAATCACCACTTTTGGTACTATTGTGAACTCATTCTTTATTTATATTGGTGTAATATATACTGTATTCCAACTTTTCCATGGTTTATACCCCCCGATACTACCCATAGATTCATCAAAATAAGTAAACAACACATAGACAACAGAATCTGTCAAAAACAGAACAGTCTGTAGTAATCTATAACTCTCAAATACTTCTGTAACTCCAAAAATTCTGAATCATTAGGAAAACTGATAATTTTTTTATTAATCTTCTTAAAAAATAATCAGTATTTTATCACGCTTCTGTTAAAAATGAGAATTGTTTTCCTGAGCGCAAAAGTTTCTGTTTTTCAGCAAGATCAAATTAACTATCACTGTAAGCCATCCCAAAGGTCTTACTTGGCACAAACACTAATTAAAACACAAAACCACATCTAACCAGAGGCTAGATGAACTATTTATTGCAAAATAGAAGCAAAAATCCAAGAACGAAAATAAAATTGGGTTGCCTTCCAACAAGCGCTATTGTTCAACGCCCTTAGCTATGCATAAAAACACAAATAGATCTAGGTATTATCATCTTTGGTATGCAATCCATAAGTAGCTCTCATAATTGATTCGTATGTAAATTTAATTTTCTTTCTTGGAAAGTGTTCCATGCCCTTCCTTAACGGAAATTGAAATCTAATGTTTCCTTCTTTCATATCAATAATTGCACCAATCATTCTAAGGAAAGGTCTACCAAGATAATAGGACATGTAGGATTGCAATCTATATCAAGAACAATGAAATCTACGGGCACATGATTCCTACTGGATACAGTAAGAACATTATTAATCCTTCCCATAGGTTTCTTAATAGTGAAATCTGCAAGATGCAAATTTAAAGAACAATCATCAAATTCACGAAAACCTAACACATCACATAAAGTTTTTGGAATCATGGAAATGCTAGCACCCAAATCACACAAAGCATGGCACTCATAATCTTTAATCTTAATCTTAATAGTAGGTTCCCACTTATCATAAAGTTTTCTAGGTATAGAAACTTCCAATTCAAGCTTTTCTTCAAAAGATTACATCATAGCATCAACAATATGTTTAGTAAAAGCTTTGTTTTGATTATAAGCATGAGGAGAATTGAACATGGATTGCAACAAGGAAATACAATCTATTACAGAACAATTATCATAATTAACTTCCTTGAAATCCAAAAGAGTGGGTTCATTGCTACTTAAAGTTTTGACCTCTCCAATCCCACTTTTATCAATTTTTGCATCAAGATCTAAAAACTCTGAATCATTGGGACGCCTTTTAACTAAAGTTGACTCGTCTCCAGTCCCATCAAGATTTATATTAGAAAACAAAGATTCAATAGGAGTTACGTCAATCACTTTAAGATCTTCATCATTATTTTCACGGAAACTAGAAGAACGCGATTTTATAAACCAATCTCCTTTAGCACACATCTTAGTGTTTCTTTCTTTGCACTCATCAATGAAAATTCTCATAGCCCCGAGAGACTCATTGATATTATGCTTGAGTGGAATAGTTCTAAGTTTCAAAGAATCAACATCAAGAGAAATTCTATCCACGTTCCTAGCGAAATCATCAATCTTAAGCAATATTTCTTCAACCAAAGCATTAAAATTCTTTTGTGAACTCATAAATTCTTTAACACTATTCTCAAAATCAGAGGGCATCTTATTATAATTTCCATAATAATTGTTGCAGGAATTACCATAATTATTAGAGGAATTATGATGAAATGGCCTAGGATTGAAATTACCTCTATACGCGTTATTACCAAATTGTTCCTACCAACAAAATTCACATCCATAGATTCATTATTATTTTCAATCAAAGTAGACAAAGGCATATCATTAGGATCAATAGAAGCACTCTTGCTAGCAAATAATTTCACAAGTTCATCCATCTTTCCACTCAAAACATTAATCTCTTCAATCGCATGCACATTTTTACTAGTGGAAGATCTTTCGCTATGCCAATGAGAATAATTAACCATAATATTATCTAGGATTTTAGTAGAAAATTTCTAGAAGAAAAATTCAATCCCGCATAACAAAATTTGTATAATCATCCACAACTTCAAACCATGAGTAGGGAAATTTCGTATCATCAATTTCATCCTCTCCCAAGATTGTGCAACATGTTCATGATCAAGTTGCTTAAAATTCATATATTGTTCCTAAGGGAGATGATTTAGCGGGAGGAAAATACTTGGAAATAAAAGCATCTTTACACTTATTCCATGAAACAATACTATTTTTAGGCAAAGATGAAAACCAAGTTTTGCACGATCTCGAAGTGAGAACGGAAATAGCTTATATTTAACAATATCATTATCCACATCTTTTTTCTTTTGCATATCGCACAACTCAAGGAAATTATTCAGACGGGATGCGGCATCTTCACTAGGAGGGCCAGAAAATTGATCTTTCATAACAACATTCAGCAAAGTGGCATTAATTTCATAAGATTCCGCACTAGCGGGAGCTATCGGAGTACTAATAAAATCATTGTTATTAGTGTTGGAAAAGTCACACAATTTGGTATTCTCTTGAGCCATCGTGACAAAGCAAGCAATCCAACACACAAGCACACAAAAAGAAAACAAAGAAGACGAATGGAAGAGGGACGAAGAAAAGGCAAATCTTTTCAAAAATCGTTTTAGAAGTGGGGAGAGGAAAATGAGAGGTGAATGGCGAATAATGTAATGCAAGAGATGAGAGTTTATGAATGGTACTTGGCATGTCTTGACTTGGCGTAGATCTCCCCGGCAACGGCGCCAGAAATTCTTCCTGCTACTTGTTGAGCTTGTGTTGATTTCTCCCCTGAAGAGGAAAGGGTGATCAGCAAAGTAGAGATAAGTATTTCCCTCAGTTTAATAACCAAGGTATCAATCCAGTAGGAGACAACGCACAAATCACCAATACATGCACAAACAATCAAACAATTTGCACCCCACACGATAAAGGGGTTGTCAATCCCTTCATGGTTACTTGCAAAAGTGAAATCTGATAGAGATAGATGAAACTAAACAAGCGATAAAGTAAATACTTTTGGTATTTTTGGTTTATAGATCGGAAAGTAAAAGATTGCAAAATAGTAGATCGGAAACTTATAAGATGGAAAATTGACCCGGGGGCCATAGGTTTCACTAGAGGCTTCTCTCAAGATAAATAATACGGTGGGTGAACAAATTACTGTCAAGCAATTGATAGAAAAGCGCAAAGTTATGATGGTATCCAAGGCAATGATTATGAAATATAGGCATCACGTCCGTGTCAAGTAGACCGAAACGATTCTGCATCTACTACTTTTACTCCACACATTGACCGAGTCCTGCCTACATCTAGAGTATTAAGTCCATGAAGAACAGAGTAACACATTAAGTAAGATGACATGATGTAGAGGAAAATACTCAAGCAATATGATGTAAACCCCATCTTTTATCCTCGATGGATACAATACAATATGTGCCTTGCTACCCCTACTGTCACTGGGAAAGGACACCGCAAGATTGAACCCAAAGCTAAGCACTTCTCCCATTGCAAGAAAAACCAAACTAGTTGGCCAAACCAAACCGATAGTTCAAAGAGAATTACGAAGATACCAAATCACGCATAAAAGAATTCAGAGAAGATTCAAATAATATTCATAGATAAGCTGATCATAAATCCACAATTCATCGGATCTCGACAAACACACCGCAAAAGAAGATTACATCGGATAGATCTCCAAGAACATTGAGGAGAACATGGTATTGAGAATCAAAGAGAGAGAAGAAGCCATCTAGCTACTAGCTATGGACCCGTAGGTCTGTGGCAAATTACTCATGCTTCACCGGAAGGGAAATACATTTGATGTAGAAGCCCTCCGTGATCGAATCCCCTTCTGGTAGGATGCCGGAAAAGGCCCCTAGATGGGATCTCACAGGTACAGAAGGTTGCGGCGGTGGAAAAGTGTTTTCGTGGATACTTTTGGTGGTTTGTGAATATATGCGAATATATAGACGAAGGAATTAGGTTAGGGGAGTCACGGGTGGCCCACAAGTCAGGGGCGCACCCTCCCCCCTTGTGGCTGCCTCGTGGCTCCTCCGACTTGATATTCAAGTCTCCGGGGTGTCTTCTGGTCCAAGAAAAATCATCACAAAGGTTTTATTCCGTTTGGACTCCATTTGGAATTCCTTTTCTACGAAACTCTAAAACAAGGAAAAACATAAGCTTGCACTGGGCTCTAGGTTAATAGGTTTGTCCCAAAAATAATATAAAATAGCATATTAATGCATATAAAACATCCAAAACAGATAATATTATAGCATGGACCAATAAAAAATTATAGATACGTTGGGGAAGTATCAGCGACATACCCGCATACTCTAGCCCGCTGATTGAGTGCTTGCGGCCAGTAATGGTCGTCAGCTTCCTCGACAACGTCGGTTGAAGAGACCGCGATAAACCTCATTTGGGCTAGTCGCTCCTCAAGCTCCCTGGGAAGCGTAGCCGGGCTTAGGCTGCGACGCTCTGGAGTGGGGTATGGGGATCTGTGGGAAAGGGGACGTTCGGCAGGCGTCATCTAAGAAACTCAGGGCGGCCTGGGTATGGAGATCGGTGGGTTAGCTACACGGGCAAAAACGGCAGATGTGGACAATGGAGGCCTTATGGCGGCTGCAGCGACCTTGCTAGGGTTTCGAGCGAGGGAGGGTGTGTGTGTGTGTGTGTGCACGCACGCGAGCGCCCCCGAGGAGGTTTTGGTGTGCATGTGTGTGTGTGTGTGTGTGTGTGTGTGTGTGTGTGGAGGGGGGTGTGGGTGTGTTTGAGGAAATGACGCGACTACCAAAATTTTTACTACAAGGGAGTCAAACACGGGAGTGAAATGCCGGGGGTATTGAAAATTTGGATGATGGTGCATCGCACACGGTCTGGAAATAACAACCGTGTGTTATGAAACAGAAAAACCCTCGAGGCGGGCAGATATTTTCCAGGGATGCATACGGGAGCGGGAACGAGAAACATCACACACTGTTGAAATGAAATAACTGTGTGTTATCAAACAGAAAAAACCTGCAGGCGGGTAGATATTTTTGAGAGGGGAAGCCTAGTGGAGCCCAATTACTATGCGGATGTGTGTGACAGAGGCACCGGCGTGGCACACGGTTAGTGTGAGTGAACCGTTTCTGTTGCGTCATCCGACTTGTCTAATGTTCATAAATTTGGCGTAAAATGATGCATGAGAGGGTCAGAACACAAACACACTTGCGTGTGGACCAAATATATGTATGAAAGGGGTGGTTTGATGTTCAAATACCAAATGCAACTTCTATGTGGCACCTATCTCGCAAAGTGCACGCGATTGCTTGCTGCCCCCCTCATGTTGGTAGGAAGGGAATCCTAAGCTATGAATGCATGCACCCCCCCCCCCCCCACGGAGACTCCCTCATGAGCATAATGAGACCTAGCCACAAACAGAATGTAGGGCTATTACCGGATGATGTTTCCCGGGTCCCGAAGCTATCTAAATCCTTGTCTTGTGTGTTAATCCGCCTCGCGTCTCTCGATTCCGATCAACCCCTCTCAAGTTACCACATAGATGTGTTGGCCTCACGACTAAGTCCTTACGCTAAGATATCTTCCGTGTTAAATCCATGACTGTTGGCGCCCACCTTGGGGCCTGCGCACGGTGGTGTTCAGTTCTTGGAGGGATCTCTTCAGGGATTGAGAAGCTCGCGGTATGTCAGATGAAAAAGCGCCAGCATGAAAAGCACGTAGGATAACCCGGCGTGATACAGCCTTGGACAAAGCCGGCAAGTTCATCGGTTTATGTTCAGAATTATGATTGAGGTTGGCAGATACAAGTTTGAAGATTGAGAGATTAGGGTTGTGTGCGCCGCCGCTGCCGTCCAGAAGAATCATCGAGACCGAGATTTTCCATTTGCAGTTTTCCTACTCGGGTTACGGGGCGGATACACCGAACCGACGCGAAGCAATCCTGCATCGTGGTTAAATCACCATAGGTCCTTGTTTTCCTCCAATGGATCAAGCTGGATACACGTACATGAAGCCTGAAAAACAATGGGAAGACACCTCTATTCGTACGAGACAACAGTAGCGATTGTACTACTTCAATTAGTACTCTGACATGTGATGGTCAGGTTGATTTACAACTCCAAATTTTTTATTGGCCAAAACTACTACATGAGGAAGCGACCAGATTGGAACGGCCTTTGCAAAATTCATATAGAGAGTATATACTACAAAGACTGAAAGTTCTCACGTGGTCAAATAGTCCATCTTCGTATTAGATGTTATGGCTAGTACGCAAGTGGTCAAAAGAAAAAGAAAAGGAAAAATCCAGGTATTAGCAAAATCAGACGATGGAATCTAGCCCATGGACATCAAACCATGTCAATCAGAAATTGTCAAATGCAGCAAATCGGCCCTGCTGAGTCGCCTCTTTGCTGGGTCAAGCTGGTTTCATCACGTTGTGGTGACCCTGCCGGGTCTCGCTGCCGCGGACCACCTCAGCTGCCGCATGCTGAGTCGCCGGACGCTGCCGATCGCCTCTGCGCCATGCTAGCATCGCCTTGGGCTACGGCGTTGAGCCACCGTCGCGGCCTCACTCGTCGCCCGCGCCTAGGCCACCAGACGCCTTCATCGCTGCGAGCCGCCCCGGCCAAGATGCCACTCCGAGTCAACGCCGCCGCTCCGAACCGGCCGCGCCTCCACCTCGTTGTACGAGCTCGCGGCGCGCCGAGCCGACGTGCCTGATTCCGAGGTTTGCCTCCGGGTCATCCAAGGGCCACTGCTGTCCGAGGGCCTCCGCTGGTTCTTCGCCTCTACTTCGAACTGCCACCGTTAGAGGTCTGCTGTTGGGTCGTCCCTTTGTGGGTCAATGAATTTTTTGGCTCGATGGATTCACCACAGAGCCGCTGTGACCAAGTAAAAAGTCAACAATGGTGGAGATTGCGGAGAGCAGGTCTCCGAGCAAGGGAGAATATTTTGGCTATTTAAAAGGCCACTGAATCGCCGAGTCACCGGTCTGCCTGAGCCGCCTCTGTCGCCTGAACAAATCAGGTGATATCCATTTAAATTTATCTTGTTAGCACATATTGTTTTTGTCAAAGAACAATTTATCTTTGCCTTGGTCTACAATATTGTTTACACAGGACAATTGTTCACTACAAGAGCGATGGTCGTGTCATGGATGCATAGCTCGTGCTATCATTATCATGCGCTAGCATCTGACCGTGCCATGATGCTCGACGAATGTATGTCCAAACTGCCATTTTTACGGCCCAATTTACATCCACATGATGTAGTTGATTTGCCCGTCTGCACGGCTTACCACGCCTGCAATTGCCTCGCCCGACCGTGCTGGCTTACAATGTCGCGGCCGACTCATCTCTATGCTCCTGTGGCCGATTCGGCCGTGATTGATTTCAGCTTCACCGTGGTGATCATCAACTCCGTGGTGGATAATTTATAGCTTAACATATCATGTGAAATCCATCCAGTATAATTTTATATTACATATTGCTTTCTTTGAAATAGCAATTACTCTGTCTTGTGAGGTTTTTAGGTGTAGGACAAATTATCTACTGCAAAAGTGACCGTCATATCATGGAGGTTTATTGAATAACTCATACCAGAAGTGTGCAATGAGTGTTGCGAAGATTGTCAATTCGCTTCAAACCTCCAGTTTACATAAATTTCAGCGTTCCGCTGTTCAACTATATGCCAGTTTATATCACGGCCAAGTATGAAGAATCTCAATCCAACTCCTCGAGTAGTCTTGAGGCTCGGGGGCTACAATGACATGACTCGGCAGAATTGGCCGGTTTCAATGAATTCAAGAACTCCGGGTCATTGGAGGGAAAATAACCCGGCGCCGGAGGCTACTGTCTTATTGGTGAAAATTTAAAGGTCGTTAGAAAAATTTCCAGCTTAAAATGAAGTATTCCAGTTTAAAATTTGGTTCAAGGGAAATCTGTCTCTCACAAAGCTTTGAAGCTTTCAATATCCGGTTTGAAATTCCGGTTCAAAAAGAATTCATTTCTCGCAAGTTTGAGTTCTCAGAAAAATTAAAGGTTGCCAAAGAGAACTTGCTACCATGATGCGCGGTTCAAACATGGGTATCCTGCCTTACTAGCTTATCTTTTTGAAGATCACTTATGGGCTTCTTGCTCATTGAGCATAGCTATCACTACCCTTTTGATCCGGCTTGTACGCCATGATTGCAAAATACTTGGGGTCTTCCTGCTCATTGAGCATAGCTATGATTACCCTATTGATCCGGCTTGTACGCCTGGAATGAAATATTACTTGGGGCTCTTTGTTCAATGGACAAGAGTTTTTATGACCCTTGTAATAGGCTTGGAAGCCAGGTGTATGCACCTAAAAACCCGGGTTATCCTACCTTTTTAAGTCTGCCACTCCACCCAGATTTATTGGAATAACTCGTCGTACTTTTTCACAGTCAATCTTATACAGACCTTGAACTTGTCAAAGTTAAAATGACGATTGGTCATGTGAGGCCCGGCTTATAAGGTTGCATGAAGGTTTAACTCAACGCCTGTGTGGCCCTTTGAAAGCACTTGACTTGAAGGTTTAGCAGCCTGTGAAAGCCTTGTTTTTTATTTGTATTTGATTTAAACATTTTTGAGATTCATCTTTGTGACATATTTGAAAACCAATGAGGGCTATGTTGCCTTATGGTTCATATATGAATTCATCCAGCGTTTGTTAACCCGGCCTGGCTTTGGACTTTAAGTCGCCAGTGTGTGATGATTATGCACTTGGAGTTCTGCACTCTAGGTTTTGGGATATTACCCTTTTGCTGCGTCTGGCAATGTAAGCTGACAGTATGGATAAATTGAATAGAGCACTGTACTTTGAATCTTTGGGTTGTTACCCTTACTGCATATGGCGTTGTAAGCCAACAGTATGAACCAATTTCACAGGCCATGTAGCCTTGATTATAGGACTCATCATTGAGCATCTTTGGGTTTGATAACCCGCCCTGATGGCATACCTTAATTCGCCAGGATATTTTGCCTTGAGCAATCAAAATGATGACATTTCATGATTTCAGGTTGATACTAGCACCAGATTATAATTATGAAGGCATCACCATGGTATTAATCTTCAGGTATGTCTTTCAATAATGGTATGAATATTTTGGGTTCGATAACCCGCCCTGGCTTTGGACGTTAAGTCGCTAGTATATTTTGGATTGCGCCATTAGAATCATGCGCTTATGAATCATTGGATTGTTACTCTCACTGGATATGGCAATGTAACCCAGCAGTATAAATCAATCCTACATCTATGATTTCCTGGTTATATGAATATGCGAGGTTTGATAACCCGCCCTGGTTTTTAACTTTAAGTTGCTAGTATGTTTAAGCTTGAATGGACTTAATGCTACTCCTTTCCATGAATGCATAAGACTATATTATGTTTGGGTTATTACCCGCCCTGGCTTTTGACGATAAGTCACCAGGGCATATGTTGTTTAAACTCTGTGCAGGATTTGCAGAGCTATGACTTACATAAATGATTAAGTTCAAGCCCATCATCAAAACTTGAAATTGGCGTTTCAAAAGGGTTATCAATTGTTGATTTTCACAAAGGCTATAAGCCGTCGGTTTACAAAAATCCCGGATTACAATGGATGTGCATTAAGTCGCCATCGGCCAAGAGCCACTGAGCATTTAAACTCCAGATTTACTTGTGAACTGATAAAGGATTCAAATCTTTAATATCCAAACTTGGCTGGATTGTCATGATGATATTGAATGATTGAGTTTTCATACCAGATTATATTATTCAAATCTTGAATAGCTAACATGGCTGGATTTTTATTATGGTTATCAATAACCAGTATTATGATTGAGGTTTTCAAAGTCGCTTTGGCGCAATGGCTATTATTTCTTTATGGATATGATTTATTCTACAATGGAAGGAATAGTCCCGAGTCGTTGCAGGCTTATGACCCGACACCTGGGGGCTACATTACTCAAAATCATGATTATGCCAAATATGGAAGTCCATTGTCGCTGCAAGCATGCAGCATGACACTTGGGGGCTAATGCAAGGTCATTTTTTACTCACCTTATTGAAGACCCGACTCATCACATCGTAATGAGCTAGCCCTTGGGGGCTACCAATTGCTCCTGTCAAAAAATTCAAAGTACACAAGCCTTTACCAATTATATTGAAGGGTCCACTGCTCATTTGGTAGAGTACAAGACTCTTAACCTTATGGTCGTGGGTTCAAGCCCCACGGCGGGGACTACATCATATGATGTTATTTTCAATGAAGAATATATAAAGTCCCAACTCAGTATTATCTTACTGAGCCGGCCCTTGGGGGCTGCACGTGGCTGCTCAAGTCTACATGATCATATTTACAAAGTACCTGCTCATTATGGCATAATAACCCGACACTTGGGGGCTACACATGGGAAGCTCAAAATGTGCAGTTTATGATTGGTGTACATGAACAACCCGGATTTCTCTAAGTTGTAGCATTTACATTAAAGCAAGTCCTAAGCTATCACTATGTTCTCCTCTTAAGACTTGGGGGCTACAGGTAATATGCATATAAAGGAGGAACGTCTTCAAATTCTCAGTTTTGAGAAAATCAGTAAGATCAATTGTGTGACCCTGCGTTGGCAACAATCATGACTCGGTGTCTATAACAGTCATAACTCGGAATCATCAGTTTTTATAATTCGACAATTTTAGCAATGATAAACCAGCAAGCTCTACATCTTCAAGCCTGCTGAAAATCAGATGAGTATTTCATGACCAATATTGTTGTTAAGCATTGGGAGCTAAATCAAATGAATTATTCTTCAAAATAGTTTTCTGTGAGAAACCAATATTAGCAAATTGATTATGAAGCTGGCCTATTGACCCAGACTTTTTAGAAGAAGTACCTGGATTCTTTGCATTGGCAAAGTTTAAATATATCTGCTAAAGAATATTTTCTATGAGATCATGGACATGTATATATCAATAAGGAAATGACAAGGACTTAATGATGATCAGGTGCCGGCTCAGAATAACCTTCGACCCGTCGCATAATCTATCAAAGTTGGTCTTGTTTTGCAGGATAAGTTTACCATGGATAAATCCAAGCTAAACTGGGGGCTAATGTCGGGGATATACCCCGCGGTATGACCCGACCGGAGGTATGACCCGGCTGGGACTTGGCGTTTCATTGGTAAACCGGCCGGAGCTTGGCGACTCACGGGTGACCCGCCCAAAGCTTGGCTACTTACTGGTCGTGGCGACTCACTGATGACCCAGGCGGCGGGTCAGGCCCAAGGCCCAGAAGGCCGGTTCATGTTATGGTGGGCCGGCTTAGGAGGAAAGGCATGAAGAATATTTCCCTTACAAGGAATCAAGACCCGGACTTGTACCCGGCTTATAATAGAAGATAGACTAGTCCTCATCCTACTAGGACTCCATATGTAACCTGTCCCTCAAACTTATATAAGTAGGGGCTAGACACAACTAGTGGAGAGCCGGCTTATGCGGCGACTCCCTCATGAGCATAATGAGACCTAGCCACAAACAGCATGTAGGGCTATTGCTGGATGATGTTTCCCGGGGCCCGAAGCTGTCTAAATCCTTGTCTTGTGTGTTAATCCGCCTCGCTTCTCTCGATTCTGATCAACCCCTCTCAAGCTACCACATAGATGCGTTGGCCTCACGACTAAGTCCTTACGCTAGGATATCTGCCGTATTAAATCCACGACAGTTCACCTAGCAAAGTGCGAAGTAGCAACTCCCCACACGCACACACTTTCAGTCAGCGAGCCAGAGAGGGCATCTCACCAAGATGGATCATAAAATGGAGCCAGAATAATCCACCTTGGTTTTACAACCTCTCTCTTATTGTTGGTCAAAGTGATGGTCGTCCATGCAACCCGGAGATGGGCTAGCTCGCCAATAATCTCGCAAGTAGCTTGTCACCGAAGACAACCACTGCCTACGTGTGGCCCAAACATATGTATGAAGAGGTGTGTTTGAATACATAATGGAACAACTTCAATGTGGCACCGTGCTTTCGAACTAGAAATCTCCACACCGTGCGAGGGTTAGTTGACGATGCATATGTATGTCACATCACACTTCAAGCCGATGACAGGGATTCATGCATGCATGCGTGATAGTATGTGCTCAAACTTAATTAGGTCTGAATCTCACCGTGACCTATACTACAATAACACGAACCAAAGGAAGAATCCGCCATGGTAACCTATCTTATTGTTGGTCAAGGTGATCATGGATGTCCACGCGGGCGCATGAATATACAGGCTTGTCGCCGATAACCACGCGAGGGAGTGTACCATTCGAAGACAACCACTACATGCATATGTATGGAGGTGATGCATGCATGCATGTTTGAATACCATTACACAACATTGATGTGGCGCAAACATTGATGTTTGAATACCTCTGTGTGGGGAACCGATCTCGTAGAGGCTAAAACCCTAGAAGCTAGCCTATGGTATGATTGTTGTTGTCCTACAGACTAAACCCTCCAGTTTATATAGACACCGGAGGGGGCTAGGGTTACACAGTCGTCGCCATAGGGAGGAGATCTACATATCCGTATTGCCAAGCTTGCCTTCCACGCCAATGAGAGTCCCATCCGGACACGGGACGAAGTCTTCAATCTTGTATCTTCATAGTCCAACAGTCCGGCCAAAGGATATAGTCTGGCCGTCCGAGGACCCCCTAATCCAAGACTCCCTCAGTCATAGCCACTGCAAGGAGCCTGAAAAATAAACAACAGCATCTTCAAGATGAACAAGATCTGCTCGTCGACAGATGGACTGATGTCCTGACAGCCGAGGAATACGGCCTCAACCGCCCAGCCAAGAGCTATCCGAAATGCAGACTGCTACCTTAATTCAATGAGGAGGCGTCGGAGCACATATCTCCCTTGCGTAATGCGGAACGACCACCACGTGGTCGAGACAGGGCGGCCGACCGGCCACCCCACGGTCGGGATAAAGCAGTAACTCTGGCCGAACAGCAGCCCACCCCACCGCCCCGTAAAAATAGGGACGATAGAGTTCGGGGTCATACATACGACCTCGGGCAGATCCTGGACAGTAGAGCAGGACACACAAGATCAATCTACGGATCGCGAGGACGTGCCTCGAGGCACGATGATGGCTACCTATTCGGACGTGACAAACCTAACCACGCCCGGGCCCAATGTCGCAGACGAACTCCATTAGAGCTATGCCATGATGCGGCCCGATATAGAGGCACCGCACACCCTCTCTGCTTCACAGATGAAGTACTGGATCATGAATTCCCCAAGGGGTTCAAGCCCGTCAATATCGAATCATACGATGGCACAACCGATCCTGTAGTATGGATCGAGGATTTTATTCTCCATATCCATATGTCTCGAGGAGATGACCTCCACGCCATTAAATACCTCCCACTAAAGCTCAAAGGGCCAGCTCGGCACTGGCTTAACAGCCTACCTGAAAATTCTATCGGCAACTGGGAGGACTTGGAAGAAGCCTTCCTGGACAACTTCCAACGAACCTATGTCCAGCCACCAGACGCCGACGACTTAAGCCACATAGTTCAACAACCTGGAGAATCAGCCAGAAAATTCTGGACTAGGTTCCTAACCAAAAAGAACTAGATCGTTGACTGTCCGGATGCTGAGGCCCTACCAGCCTTCAAACACAGCATCTGTGACGAATGGCTAGCACGCCACCTCGGCCAAGAAAAGCCAAAGTCTATGGCAGCCCTTACGGCACTCATGACCCGCTTTTGCACGAGTGAGGACAGCTGGCTGTCTCGTAGCAAGAACACAGCCAGCGAGGCAGGCCCCTCCAGGGCCAAGAACAGCACCAACAAGCTCCGGCGCAATAGACACAAACACCAAAGCAATGGCGAAAACACCGATGACACCACAGTTAACGCCGGATTCAGTGGCTCCAAGTTGGGCCAACGAAAGAAGCCCTACAAAAGAAACAATGAAGGACCTTCCAGCCTCGACCGCATACTCAACCGTCCGTGCCAGATACATGGCACCCCAGACAAACAAGCAAATCACACCAACATAGACTGTTGGGTTTTCAAACTGGCTGGCAAGTTAAACGCTGAAAACAAAGAAAAGGGATCACAAAGTGAGGATGAGGACGAAGAGCCCGAGTTAACACCGGGGACGTAAGAAATTTCCCCCTCAAGTTAAAACAGTGAACATGATATATGCTACACACATCCCCAAAAAGGAGCGCAGCGGGCACTTAGGGACGTCTACGCGGTAGAGCCAGTCGCCCCCAAATTCAATCCGTGGTCATCATTCCCGATCACTTTCGATCGTCGAGATCACCCAACTAGTATCCGCCATGGCGGTTCAGCCGCACTAGTCCTCGACCCAATTATTGACGGGTTTCACCTAACACGAGTCCTGATGGACGGTGGTAGCAGCCTCAACCTGCTTTATCGAGACACAAAGTCACGGAAGATGGGCATTAACCCTCGTAATCAAACCAACAAAGACTACTGTCGATTGTCAAACCGCGGATCTCGGTAGGGGGTCCCGAACTGTGCGCCTAGGCGGATGGTAACAGGAGACAAGGGACACGATGTTTTACCCAGGTTCGGCCCTCTCGATGGAGGTAATACCCTACTCCGCTTGATTAATATTGATGATATGGGTAGTACAAGAGTAGATCTACCACGAGATCGTAGAGGCTAAACCCTAGAAGCTAGCCTATGGTATGATTGTTGTTCGCCCTACGGACTAAAACCCTTCGGTTTATATAGACACCGAATAGGGTTAGGGTTACACGAGTCGGTTACAATGGTAGGAGATCTACATATCCGTATCGCCAAGCTTGCCTTCCACGCCAAGGAAAGTCCCATCCGGACACGGGACGAAGTCTTCAATCTTGTATCTTCATAGTTCAGAGTCCGCCAACGGTGATAGTTCGCTATCCGGACACCCCTAATCCAGACTCCTCAAGAGTCCCCGAACCAGGCTTCAATGGCGATGAGTCCGCGTTGATTGTCTTCGCATTGCGAGGCGGGTTCTTCTCCAAATTCCATATACTTGTCGAATAGTGTCCGCTTCGATAAATGATGTGCTCCTTGGCTTCTACGCCCAATAATGGCCATCTTCCACGTGTTTGAATGAATGCGAAAAGCCAGGGTATTTTTACACTTACCCCCCTAGTTGCGCAAATGAGCCACCTATAAAAGGACGAGGATCTAGATCGGAGTCACACCATCCCCCCTCCGCGAGCTTTCATCGTAGCGCCTCTGACAAAAACCCATTCCATCATGGATAGTCGACGCGGCTCCTCCTCTCGCGCTCCCAGCCCTCAGCCTGGAAACTGGGAGAGATGCTCAGTCCCGCATAGCGAGCTAGTTATACTCCAAACCAAGGGATTTCTTCCCCCGGCCTTCATGGTTCCGGTTCGAGCCGAACTTGCCACCTACAAGGGCGGAAAGCAAGCGGAGAGTGTCCCCGATCCCTCTAAAGGAGAGCGGGTGTGCTTTATCTCTTATCTAGTAAGAGGACTCGGATTTTCAATTCATCCGTTTCTCCGGGGGCTCTTGGAGTTCTACGGCCTCCAGTTGCACCACCTTACGCCTGCCTCCATTTTGCACATCGCGGGCTTCGTGGCCCTTTTCGAACTGTTCTTGGGCATCGAGGCTCATTTTGCGCTGTGGAAGAGATTATTCTGCCTAGTACCCCGTTCTCATGAGGGGTCAATATATCAAGTGGGCGGAGCCGAACTATGGCGCATCGCCGGGACCGGATATCTATCCGAACCCCGAAGAAGGCGTCCAAGACCGGCCTTCGAATGGTTTTACATGGAGGACGCCCCGCTGCGGATCCTGTTTGGATCGGCCTTCCGGAGTTTAGCAATGCTCCTCTGAAGAAGCGCCTAAGCTGGCGCCCATGAGCCCCTGAGAGGGAAAATGACCGACGCGTCCTTTACTTGATGAGCCGAATAAGATTATCGCTCATGCCGGATTGACCATGATTGAGTCATGGCAATCTGCATTATGAGGGGAGTGCAGCCGCCCAATATAGGGGCCACCCATGTGGGACTTCAACGGGAGGATGATGCCACCCGCCATGGCCGCAAAGGGCCGGATCGGTCACCGAACGGTGAAGAGCTTGTCCGCCATGTACAAAGGGAAGAGGAGGATTTTCTCCATGTCACCCATCGAGCGGGTTTTCTTGAATAATCCTCGGTTGGGTAAGCAAATATCTTTGTGGCCTGTCCGATCCATGTTCCCGTGGTTAAATATCTCATTTCATGGTTTCTACACAGGAACTGCGCCGGGCCGTGGAGAAGATACACAGCCTGCCCCCACAACCCGAGGATTCGGAACGGTCCCTCGATCCGGCCTCCGAAGAGGACCCGGATATAAAGGTGGAGCTGATCGACGGGTGTTCCACCAACTTAGCATCGATAATGCTTTGGTTGCCATTACGCCGACTACCCGGATTATTTCCAGCCTCCTGTAACCGTGACCAAGTCCGGATACCATGACCCACCCGTGCTTTACTTCTAATCACCACGTATTTGATGGTGTTTCACGGGGTGCCTTCGAGCAGAAGCCGAGCCTGCGGCGGCCGCCCAACAAGGCAGCTCGGTCCAAGAAAGGAAAAGAAGTGCGGTACGACTCGAGACATCGCCGCAACAGTATGATGTGCCATCGTGTTTTAAGAAGAGGTTCCTGGGAGGCATACTGACGCTCGTGGTTTTTTCAGGAAAAAGAGCGCTCGCCGGACTGAGTACGGAGAAGTTGCCAATCGGAGCTCTGCCACCCAGGCTCAAAAGCCGAGTCCGGAAGGGGGTACAAACACGAGGCGTGCGTCGGATGCTCCTTCAACGGAGGATGCCGACAGACTGTCCGCCACCAAGTCGGAGGTGGAGAGCGCCATGAATCATAGGCGCCACAGGACTATTCTACGTGACGCATGTTTCTCCCAAGAGGCGTTGGACACCTTTAGTTCGGGAGAAGCGCACCTCCGTGCCGCTCAAGATGGCCTAGCCAGAGCCACGAAGCAGTATGTGAAAGACATACGGGTAAGGAATTTTGACAGTTATATATGCCAAGAGTCCCGAGACTTAAAATAGTTAGGATAACTGATTTAAGGATCATTTGGAATGCTGAGTTCTTACCAAAAGAATACCCGCTTTCTCCCAGGAGTTTGAAGAGTGCAAGGCCCAACTTGAGGCCGCACTGGCCGCGACCGGGGAAGCCATGAAGACTCCCTCTGGTAAAATATTCCCTTCAAAGTAGAGGTAGTTTCGCAAAGTGCAGCGTGTGCATAAATCTGACATTAACATTGCAGATAGCGCCGGGATGGATCCGGACAAGCAACAGCTCCTGCGCCAGCTAAAGGCCGGCGAGAGCATGCTTACGAGGGTGCGGCAGGAGAAAAATAACCTCCAAGATGCCAACACCCAACTGGGTGAGGAACTAAAGGATGTTCGTGCCCAGTTTTCTAACTCCGTAAAGGATAATCGACGGCTTCGTCGCGGCATTTTCAGTAAGTGCTTGAACGAACTTTGAAAGAGTTCGGCGAGGAAGGCGACTAATATAAACATGTATGTAGGTTTGCTCACAGGTCGTCCTGAGGAGGAGATGCCCAATTCTTCGGGTGATCTTCTTCCCGAACTGCTTCAGCTACACGAACGAGTTCGGCGGGTGATGAAAGGCGTCGCCCAGGCCTTGTGGCCATCTATCTCCCTGACCGAAGGCATTGGGGAGCTGGCAGAGCGGCTTCAAGGAGCACGACGGCGCTTCCGACTATGGAAGATATCGGCCTGCCGTCAAGGCGCCAGGGAGGCCTGGGCCATGGTAAAGACGCGGTACATGAAGGCTGACCCAAACCACATGGGCGAGGTCGGACCTATGGGGCCTGATGGGAAGGAGGTCCCTGTAAGCTTAGTGTACGGCCAAGTAGAATTGGCCGCCAAGTATTCCCAGCAAGATTTTAAATTAGATAGCCTATTAGATGGCATTGAGGAGGAATACAATTAGTCGAGTTGACTATGCAATTGAATATGACATGAAAAATGTCTTCTAGCCGGATTGTAGATCGTTTGTCATAGCGGACCTTTTCGCTTCGACCTCGGGACCCAACAGTCCGGAGTGTGTCCGAATACCCTCGCGGTTATGTAAGAACCGGGGCATGCATGGAGACAAGCCGTAGGGGTCATTATTTCTATATCAGACAAGTGCCCAACTAGTTATGTTATATTACATGGATAGTAAGAAACATCTTCCAGGGAGAATAGTTCCGTTAAGGGTTCCTTTCTCGAGGCATGCCCTAAAGTGCATGTCCAAACTGCTAAAAAGCAGAAAATCATCTGGGGCAGATGGATAAATAGTTAAAATCATCTTTCAGTTCACCGACCGAATATTCCCTTAAGAACGCTTAGCTTTCGGCTTCACCCACCGAGGTACACATCCGGCTGACCCGGCAAGAATAATCGCAGAGGTGCTCCTTTACCACCTAGCCGAACAATCGGGAACGAGGGGTAAGCACAGAGCCAGCAACCCAGCTTGGCCAAACTTAAGTCATATCGATGCATATAATGGTGACTAAAAGGTACATGCGGAAGTTTGACACATGTGTTGGGCATAAAGCCCGTATAAATAAGCTTCTGTTAAAGAAGCCCCCAGGTATAATGAGCGCGGACAGCACGTCAAGTATGTGCGAAACAAAGCGCAAACGAGCCTCTAAAGGCTTCAAGAAGAAGGAGGGGGAAGGAGAGAAATAAAATACAGCAAAAAATAGAAAATGTGGACGGAGGAAGGAGACGAACTCGGAGTCCGGCGCTTAGGCGTAGAATCTTCGTAGATGGGCTGCGTTCCATGGGTTCAGCTCGAGTCGGTTATCCGATGTGTTTCGCAGACGGTATGCTCCGCTGGTCAGGACCTAGTCGATGATGAAGGGACCTTCCCATTTGGGCTTGAGTTTGTCCTTTTTCTTGTCCTGCAGGCGTAGAACTAGTTCGCCAACGTTGTAAGATTTAGCTCGTACTTCCCTGCTTTGATATCTTCGAGCCTGTTGTTGATAAAATGCGGAACTCCTCCTCCAATGCCATAAAAATGTCCTGTCGATCGAGCTCGGCTTCTCTTTCTTCATACATGCGCACACGAGGTGAGTCATGAATTATGTCGTAGGGCAAGACTGCCTCTGCGCCATACACCATAAAAAATGGTGTGAATCCGGTAGTACGATTCGGCGTGGTCCGCAGCCCCCAGAGTACGGAGTCGAGCTCCTCAACCCAGTGCGTGTTAGATTCCTTGAGGGACCGCACTAGTCTGGGTTTAATGCCGCTCATGATTAGACCATTTGCTTGCTCGATGTCGGTGTCAAAACCGGCGGATCTCGGGTAGGGGGTCCCGAACTGTGCGTCTAGGCGGATGGTAACAGGATACAAGGGACACGATGTTTTACCCAGGTTCAGGCCCTCTTGATGGAGGTAAAACCCTACGTCCTGCTTGATTGATATTGATGATGTGTGTTACAAGAGTGGATCTACCACGAGATCAAAGAGGCTAAACCCTAGAAGCTAGCCTATGGTATGATTGTTGTTCGTCCTACGGACTAAAACCCTCCGGTTTATATAGACACCGGATAGGGTTAGGGTTACAGAGCACTCGGTTACAATGGTAGGAGATCTACATATCCGACGCCAAGCTTGCCTTCCACGCCAAGGAAAGTCCCATCCGACACGGACGAAGTCTTCAATCTTGTATCTTCATAGTCTTGGAGTCCGCCGATGATAGTTCGCTATCCGGACACCCCTAGTCCGAACTCCCTCAAGAGCCTCGAACCAGGCTTCAATGATGATGAGTCGGTAGCGTTGATTGTCTTCGCATTGCGAGGCGGGTTCCACCTCCAATACTTCATAGAAGGTTTTGAACACAAGGATAGTGTCCGCTCGCAAAAGAAGTTCCACATAACATCGTAGAGAGAATAATTTTTGCACAGATCTGCCGACGATTCCGCGGGCGTGACATCACACCACGGCCGGGCCTTTATATGAATCGTTTTTATTGTTCCACCTCAGACGCTTAGCGAGGCGGTTTCCTTGGCACGCCTTATCAAAGCGTAGATCGTGCCCCTTATTCCGGATTCTCATCAACACGGACGGGGTAACCCAACCATGCCCGTTGGCTCGACTTTCTATCGGCGGCGAGTCCTAATCGACCGCTGGGTGGGCTCTTGGTATTCAACCTCTTTATAATGAGACCAAGGCCCTCTTCCTTTACACCCTCCATCGAAGTTCGCCTCACGCTCGAAAGTTACAACACCCAAAGCTTCAGATTCAGCGCTTGGACTCTCGACGATGTCCGCCCGACAAGCACGGCCGATGGATGTCTTCCTCCGTCCACGAAGAAGATGTGCTAAAGCTGCGAGACGCCAGTATCTAACCGGCGAGATCTCGCACAGGCTGCCTGCTCCAGGCAGGTCATTCCCACTCCCGAGCCCGGCGAGAACGTGGTGTTCATGTCCCACTTCCTTCGGGTTTAGGCTTCCGACGGACCCCTTTGTGGGGGCTCATGTTTTATTATGGGCTTGATTTTCATGACTTGAATCTGAGTCCATCCTCCATATCTCGCCATTCATTGTCGATGTGAGGCCTTCCTCCATGTTACCCCCACTTTGGATTGTGGCTCAAGACCTTCAAGGTGGAGCCAAGATGATCAAGGGCAGCAAGCGGAGTGCGGAGGGGCGGTCATAAGAAAGTGTGCTGATGCTACGTGGCCGAGGGCTCTTTTCAAGAGGAGCTTGGTTGGCAACGGAGTGGTTTTATATCACCGCCCCTGGGGTACCAAATGGGCGGCGCCCTCGCCTTCCGCTCAGTCCACCACAGCCGGCCGGCATCATGGGTCAACAAGGCTCGACTGGGGCCGCCCAAGGACGCCTCTGCTGCAGGCCGTGTTCGAGATCTCCGTGAAAGAGGGATCAATCTGCTGCGAGTGGCGCAGGTTATGGTGATCCGCGCCTTCAGCCTCAAGAACGCCGCCTCCGCCTGTGGGAATTCAACCGAGGGACCACGAGCTCTCAAAATTTTATGGGCACGACGCCTGGAGATGTATAAACTGTTCTTCGGATCACAAGAGAAGTGTCCGGACTTGACCGAGGACGCAGGACTAAGCTGCAATCGCCAGATACTCAAGTAAGTAGTCCTCAGAACCGGACAAGCTGTTCATTCATTTATTTCATATATATATGCCCTTTAAAGGAGCCGCTTTCTTGAACAGGAGTGGATAGCCAAGGCAAAGTTAATAAGGTGTCCGCCCTCCCGGAGACCATGCCGGATCCCATGTTGACCAAGATGTTGAAGGTCGCGCTTTTGAAGAAGGCGAAGGGGGAGCGGGAAGCAACCGCCTCTGCAAGGAGGATGTCAAGGAAGGAGGGAAGAGGACCGCCTGAAGATCCGAGGTCAAGGCCTCAAAGAGGGGAAGGAATCTTCAGAGAGTCCGACTGGAAGTAACCCAGCCGCATTATTTCCCCAAGGGATCAGCCCTCCACCAGCCGTAAGTAAAAAGAAGGGTCTTATAAATAAGGAACATCCTGTATTTATTTATGAGGATAACCAAATTGTACCTTGTAGTTTGACTTCAGCCCTTCTTCCGCAGAGCTCGCCTTGGGGATCTTCTTCCGAGATGATGGAGAGCGAACGCCCCACCGTCAGACCATGTGAGGCGGACGACCGGAGGTGTCGTCATGAGGGTTCCCCAAAGACAGCGAGGCCGGAAGGTCCAGCGCCAAGTGGTGTGCGGTCGGAGGAGTCAAGGATCTGCTCGGCGAAGCGGCTATTTCCAGAGATCACCGTGCTCTAATGGGTACGGTGATTGAAAGAATTGCATCCGCGAGAGCGGATTGTATGAAGCCGCCGAAGCTTATCGACGGGTTTGAGGTACGCAAAATGATGTACCTTCGACGCTTATGCATATAAATGCGCTCAGATAGATAGTAGCCCCGAGACTTGGTACGTTGTCAAAATTGACAATGTGCCGAGGATCAAATTTTTAGTTATAACATATCGCCGCTTCCTAAACAGGTGGCGGGCGTCCGGAGGCCACCGATCGCTGAATATGCCGAACTAAAGCGGCAACTTGACGAGGCGGATGCGGACATCGCGCTGGTCAATAAACGGTTTGACGAGTCACAAGGTATGCGACTTCTATGCGGACACCTGGTAAGGGAGCTTGATGCCCATGTCTTACTGTTTTTATGCTTAATGCAGATGGTGCCACTGCCGTGGAGGAGCTGCAGGAAGAACTAGCCCGAGCGAAAGAGCAAGCCAGAATTAGTAATGCGGCCGCTGTAAAGGCGGCGGAAGAGCTAGAAGCTAAACGGGCTGCTCACTGCCGAAGCAAAGAGGAGATGGCCGATATGGCCAAAAAGTTAAGGAATACTACCGATCGCTGCGCGGTTCTTGAAAAGGAACATCAAGCGGAACAAGAGGGCCTAAAGAAGGCCGCCGCCAAATCCAAGAATGCCCAATCGGCTTTGAGAGCTGCCAAGGAGGAGCTGAGTCAGGTCGTGGCAATTGTGGCTGGAAAACCGTTTCTGCTACGGAGGAAGTATACAGATCCAAAGTATGCTCAGTTGGATAAATTGTGGAGTTCAGATGATGCTTATCTCGACTTGGCGGCGAAGCTGCCAGGACGCTGTTGAGCACTTCCAGGCCGAAGGGGCATGTAAGGAAGAGCTATATTGGTCGCAATTCCATAGTCCGGAGCGCCCTCTGCCACGACCGATCGGTTGGCGAATGGGCCGAGCTGAATCGATTGTCCGGATTCGCCATGAAGCATGTCTTGACTCACTTGTGGCCGGACGGACCTCACCAAGAGCTATTTTGGTTTAGTGCAGCAGCTTCTTGCGCGGTGCAGCGATCAACGCAATGAAGCGATCGGCGGTATTGAGGGAGCGCGATGGCTCTTGCCCGTGTCAAGACATACTTGGGCAGAGATGAAAGCCACTGACGTTGCATCCCAGGATTCGGACAGAGGCCGAGTATCTGCCGAGCACTACTTTGAAGAAGTCCTGCCGGGCGCTCGTTTAATAGAGGCACAATGCTCGAAGGATATTATCTTTAAATGACATGTATGATTTGTGAAAACAATGTTTCAATATAATATAAGAGCTTTTTATACTTGTGCGTTCAAGTAATGAACTACTCCCTATGCGGCCGCTTATGTATATGTGTATATAACTTGAAAGATGGCAGTCCTTGGTTTCAGCCCCACGCACATAGTGCGGGGTGTTTGCAAAAAACGCTTTTTCACACTTAATCCAACGCCTTGGTCCTGTTAAGGAGGTGATAGCATAGCAAACCAGTGCAACCGGACTATAATGCTTTATCACTTTCACTTAGCCATAGGAGTTCGAGGGTGGGGCTACTATATAGCCCTGGGAACACCGCACTCTCCCGAATTCGAATGCGATGTGCCTGACCGAAACCGTCCTTCGTCAATGCGGAGGAATTCTAAACATTCCTGTGAGTCATCGAGTGGTTGACCAGTCTCTCGCTATATCATGACAGTCAGTTTTGGCTTTCATCGAGGTGCTCGCCCGCCGAACCGGGCACAATCGCAGATAGTTCTCCTGGTGCCGCGTTAGCCGTGAAAACGGAACGTAAGGCAGCAAAACACAGGAGCCGGGCAACCCAACATTTGACCAAAGACATGATTTGGAGCTGATGCATATAAGGCCTAACTCGAGACGCCGAATACTCCCTAAGGTGTTCGGTCTTTATGAAAATGGGCAGAATAATGCCCTAAGCCCCTGGTGTCTAGGTACGCGCAAAAATTCTGGTGCGGCCAATGCCAAAGCACCAGCCTCCTCCTCGGCTATATTAAGGAACCGGGGGGATGTATATCAACAAGAGACAGTGAAAAAAGGTTTACGCAGGGTCTTAATCTAAAAAGAATCCTTGCAATGGGTCCCTCTCGCGTCGCTCTCGCTGTGTCTCTGCAGTGCCAGATCCCGGACGGGTGTAGCACGTTGTTCATCTGTAAAAGAGAGGAACTTAGTTTTGAAAGAAAAAGGATCGTGCGAAAGATGTATTTAATATTAAATGAACAGAGTACGGTTCGAAGAATAAAATTGAGCTCTATTGTCTCTTGTTATACATGCATGTAGCCCCTCGTGTGGGGGTATGCCGCTAGTAGGCGCCGGACTCGTCTAGCCGTGTCCGGGGTTTGAATGACCAATTTCAGGTTCTTTGCCTAGTGGAGCTGGATAGCTGTGGAGCTGTCGATGCAGTCTCCCCTTCTTCCGTGCTCGAGTAACACTTAATAATTCCTTTTAACGAGATGATGACGCGTGGACCGGGCATTTTAAGTGTTAGAGACGCATAATGCGGTATTGTGTTAAAGCGGGCGAAAGCTTCGCGTCCCAATAGTGCTTGATGGCTACTTTTGAATGGGACGACATGGAAGAGTAACCTTTCGCGACGGAAGTTGTCTGATGAACCAAACACAACTTCTAGCAGATGGAGCCCGTGCAAAGGCGTGATGGGCTCTGGCAAGACTCCTTTAAAGGAGGTGTTGCTACGGCTAATTTTGGTTGGGTTTGTTCCCATCCTGCGGATTGTGTCCTGATATATCAGGCTTATGTCACTTCCGCCATCCATGAGGACATGTGTAAATTGGAATCCGTCGACTATAGGATCCAATATCAAGGCAGTCCATCCTGCGTTCCGGATATTATCGGAATAGTCCTGATGGTCGAAGGTGATTGGTTTTGACAACCAGTGTGCGGCGCGCCTTTTAGGGGGCGCCGCTCTGTTTTTCCTTTTGATCACGTGAAGTGAGTTTACTATTTTGATCTCCTGTGGGAAAGTTTTTTGCTTTCCGAGGCTCTGCTTGCGGTGCTTTTGGGTTTCGTCACTTTCACTTGGTGTGTCGAGCCCCTTGTGTTCGGCGTTAAGTCGGCCGGACTGCTTGAAGACCCAACAATCTCTGTGGGTATGGCTTGTAGGCTTCCTGAGGTACCATGTATTTGACATACCTATCCGTAATCTTGTTTAGGTTAGATAGCTCGTCACCGTTATCCTTTAGGGCAGTGTTTTGTTGTTCGCCGAGAGCTTTTGAATCCGGCGTTGACGCCGTACTATTTGGGCAATTTTCCTTATTTCGCGCCGATCTTTTCTGCGTCGTGATTTCCCATTTCCAACCCTGATTTCGGATGTACTGGTCGCCGGTGCTGCATCTAGCCAGCCAGCTGTCTTCCCTAGCAAAAGCGGGTCATGAGGCTTGTTAATGCGCCCATTGTTCTTTGCTTTTCTTGGCGAGGTGTCTGGCGAGCCATTCGTCTCGGACGTTGTGTTTGAAAGCTGCTAAGGCTTCAAGCGTCCGGACAGTCTACTATTTGGTTCTTTTTAGTAAGGAACCTGTTCTGCAATTTCCGGCTGACTCTCCGGCTGTTGAGTTATGTGACTTAGATCGCTCAAGGTCCGAGGGCGGACATAGGTCCCTTGGAAATTTGCCCGAAATGCATCCTCGAGCTCTTCCCAGCTTCCAATGGTATTTTCGGGGAGGCTTTTAAGCCAATGCCGAGCTGGCCCTTTGAGTTTAAGGGGTAAGTATTTTATGGCGTGGAGATCATCTCCTCTAGCCATGTGTATGTGGAGGATGTAAGCCTCAATCCAGACTCCAGGGTCTGTTGTTCCGTCGTATGCCTCTATGTTTACGGGTTTGAATCCGCTGAAATTCATGATCCAAAGACCTCATCGGTGAAACATAGGGGTGTGCGCGCCCCTATATTTGGGTGTGCCGTGATCTTGAATTTTGGCGTATTGCATTGCTTTGAAGAGCGTGCTTTCTTGGCCCATAGATGGACCTAATCGGGCCATCCTTTTGATGTGAATCCTGCCGGATCGCATATTGGCTTGTGTGCGGCACCATTCGCCGCTCTCTTTTTGCCGTGAGGTCGCCCATCCGACCGGGTGGCCTTCTTGCTTTTTAATTGCGGGGCTCTAAGGCCTCCTCGTCAATTCGGGCAGTAGCTTTTTTTGGTAGCTCTTTGTTCGGCGATCGCCGTCGCACTTATCTCAGGTGCTGAATACTTTGCTCCATCTAATCCGAGTGCATCTTCCGCTGTTTTGAGCTTCCGCTTCGCTTTTCAGGCTACGCACGAAGGGCGACGAGCCTTTTCGGAGGTCATTTTGCTCCAATGGTTTGTCCGGCGTGAGATCGTCCGGACTGTTGTCTTCGCCGGGACGGATTGTTTATCCAAGTTGTCTTGTTCGGACGATTGCTCGATAGCTTGTTCGTCGTCCACCGTTCGCCTCTGCTCTATGGCTGGGTCTTTGTTGAGGCGGAACTTTGTTCGGCGCTTACGCTGCCGCTTTGACTGCTTTTAGAGGATTTATCCTTCGTGGCGCCCCGCCGCTCCTCGTCTTCATTTCCTTTAGGTGTATCCACCATGTATACATCATGGATGAGGTTGTCCAGCATCCTATAGGTGCTGGTTTATTGTTGTCTCCTACATCGCCGCCCATACCGCCGATGTCTTCGAGTCGAAATCGAGCACGCCGTGTAAGCTTTCGACAGTGGCTATGAAGTGGGTGGTGGGTGGGCATTGAATTTCTTCATCGTCCGCATCCCAACCTTCCTAACCGTAGTCCGGCCAGGGTTCTCCGGATAAAGAGAGAGACTTTAGTGAATTCAGGATGTCGCAAAAGGGCGAGTGCTGAAAGATGTCCGTGGCCGTGAACTTCATAACGGGCGCCCAATCGGATTCGATTGGCAAGGGCGCGGAGGGTTCGGAGTCCGGGAGGAGTCCGCACCCTAGAGTCGCGGTCTTCGCAGCGACAGGATGGAGTTCGCTCGATCGCCATAGAGATTGTAGCCCCGAGGCGGTGTCCAACCACTCGCCCTCGATCGGGGAATCCGCCCGGATTAAGGGTCGGAGCGGATATTTGTACGGCCTCGGGGCACCTCGCTCGCGGCAGACCTAGATCATGCCCATCGAGACAAGCAGCACGCTTGGTCATGCTCTCGAATCCGTCAAGATCAAGTCTCCGCGATATCGGCAATATAGTTCAAACTTCCAAATCTGACCTAATGGCGGGGGCGAGCTTCGATCTGCTCCAGATGGCTGCTTAATTGCCCGCAGCAAAGCCGCCGAATACGAAGATCTGTCCGGGAGAAAGGTCTCACCCGGACTACATCGTTGTTGATGATCGAAGGAGCCATCAGCCCTATCGGTGACGACACGCAGGAACTCTCAATGAAAGCACCAATGTCGGTGTCAAAACCGGCGGATCTCGGTAGGGGGTCCCGAATCGTGTGCGTCTAGGCGGATGGTAACAGGAGACAAGGGACACGATGTTTTACCTGTGTTCGGGCCCTCTTGATGGAGGTAAAACCCTCGCCCCGCTTGATTAATATTGATGATGTGTGTTACAAGAGTGGATCTACCACGAGATCAAAGAGGCTAAACCCTAGAAGCTAGCCTATGGTATGATTGTTGTTCGTCCTACGGACTAAAATCCTCCGGTTTATATAGACATTGGATAGGGTTAGGGTTACACAGAGTCGGTTACAAAGGTAGGAGATCTACATATCCGTATCTCCAAGCTTGCCTTCCACGCCAAGGAAAGTCCCATCCGGACACGGGACGAAGTCTTCAATCTTGTATCTTCATAGTCTTGGAGTCCGGCCGATGATAGTTCGGCTATCCGGACACCCCCTAGTCCGGAACTCCCTCACTCGACTTGGACTTTGGTTTGAGGGTGATAGACTGAGGCGTAATCGAGCTTGATGCCCATGTTTTTGCACCATGATTTGACCTCATCGGCCGTGAAGTTGGTGCCGTTATCAGCGATGATACTGTGGGGGACGCCGTAACGGTGCACTACCCATGATATGAAGTCTATCACCGGCCCGGATTCGGCCGTTTTAACAGGCTTGGCCTCTATCCATTTGGTGAATTTGTCCACCATGACCAATAGGTATTTTTTCTTGTGGGTTCCTCCCTTAAGGGGTCCAACCATGTCAAGCCCCCAGACCGTGAACGGCCAGGTGATGGGTATAGTTTTGAGGGCGGTGGGTGGCATGTGGCTTTGGTTAGCAAAAGCTGTCAACCGACGATCGTTGGACTAAATCCTCATGATCTGCCCGGGTTGTCGGCCAATAAAATCCTATACGGAAGGCCTTGCCTACAAGGGCCGGGCTGCGGCGTGGTGCCCACCCAGTCCGGCATGAATTTCAGCCAGGAGGTTTCGCCCTTCCTCTTCGGAGATACACCTTTGAAGGACTCCTGTTGTGCTTTTCTTATAGAGCTCTCCCTCATGGACTTTATAGGCTTTGGATCGCCCTACTATGCGGCGAGCCTCATTTTGGTCTTCGGGGAGTTCCTGCCTAGTTAGGTAGGCTAGGAATGGTTACGTCCACGGGGCGATAACCGCCATTATTTCGTGGGCGGACGGTGTTATCTCGGTGGCAGAGCCTCCGATTCTGTCAGAGTGTTCGGTGTTAGGCAGTGCGATTGGGTCCGGATTGTTATTTCCGGACTCCCCTTCCCATAGTACGGATGGCTTGAACAGCCGTTCCAGGAAGATGTTGGGCGGAACGGCATCGCGTTTTGCGCCAATGCGTGCCAATACGTCCGCGCCTGGTTGTTATCCCAGGCTATATGATGAAATTCAAGCCCTTCGAACCGTGCTGACATTTTTAGGACCGCATTGCGGTACGCTGCCATTTTCGGATCTTTGGCATCAAAGTCTCTGTTTATTTGAGATATCGCGAGGTTCAATCGCGCACCTCTAGGCGCTTAATGCCCATGGAGATCGCCATCCGGAGGCCGTGCGAAGGGCCTCGTGATTCGCCGCGTTGTTGGAGTCCGTATACATTATCTCAAGGACGATTGGACTGTGTCCCGGTTGGGGGCGTCGGACGACGCCAGCCCCAGTGCCGCCAACATTTTGGAGCCGTCAAAGTGCATGATCCAATTGGAGTATGCGCCGTACTCTTTAGGGAGTTCGGCTTCGGTCCATTCGGCCATGAAGTCGGCCAAAACCTGCGACTTAATAGCTTATCGTGGCTTATAGGTTATGTCGAATGGAAGGAGCTCTATGGCCCATTTAGCAATCCGGCCCATCGCGTCGCGGTTGTTTATAATGTCGTTAAGAGGTACTTCGAAGGCTACCGTTATTGAACACTCTTGAAAGTAGTGTCGCAGCTTCCGGATGCCATGAACACCGCGTATGCTATCTTTTGATAATGTGGGTACCGGACTTGCATGGAGTTAGGACAAGGACACATAGTAAACCGGTTTTGAAGAGGGAACCGTGTCCGTCCGCTTCTCGTTCAACGACGAGCACCGCTACCGACAACTTGATGTGTTGCGCGATATATAATAGCATTGGTTCGCCCATGTTGGGCGCGGCCAGACCGGATTTGTTGCCAATGTGGCTTTTATTTCTTCGAGTCCGCCGTGGCGCATCCGCCCACTCAAGTGTTCGGTCTACCGAGGAGGCGGTAAAGGGTAACGCCTTTTCTCCCAAACGGGAAATAAAGCGGCTTAGAGCCGCCACGCATCCAAATAATTTTGTATTTGTTTGAGGTCTTTTGGAATATCCAATTGTGACAGAGCTCGGATCTTGGCTGGGTTTGCTTCAATTCCTATACCGGACACAATAAAGCCCAAGAGCTTTCCGGCTGGAACGCTGAAGACACATTTTTCCGGATTGAGCTTAATGTCATATTTTCGGAGGTTGTCGAATGTGCACCTCAAGTCGTCTACTAGAGTTTCGACATGCTTGGATTTTACGACAACGTCATCTACATATGCTTCCACTGTTTTGCCGATCTGGTTTGCTAGACATGTCTGAATCATGCGCTGATATGTTGCGCCGGCGTTTTTGAGCCCGAAGGGCCTTGTGTTGAAGCAAAATGGGCCGTATGGAGTGATGAATGTTGTTGCGGCTTGGTCTGGCTCCGCCATCTTGATTTGGTGGTAGCCGGAGTACGCGTCGAGGAAGCACAATGAGTCGTGTCCTGCAGAAGGCCGATAATTTGATCAATGCGAGGGAGGGGAAGGGATCCTTTGGGCAAGCCTTATTAAGGTCTTTGAAATCAACACATAGGCACCAGGATTTATCCTTCTTGGTACCATCACCAGATTTGCTAGCCAGTCCGGATGTTTTATATCTCCGATGAATCCGCTTCTAGAAGTTTGGCTAGCTCCTCTCCCATGGCCTGTCTCTTGGGTTCGGAAAAGCGCCAAGAGCCTGTTTGATCGGCTTGAATCCTTTTAGGATATTTAGGCTGTGCTCGCCAGCCGACGTGGGATTCCCGGCATGTCCAAGGGTGCCAGAAAAATGTCCCAATTTTCTCGTAGAAATTCTCGTAGTGCAGCGCCTACATCGGGGTTTAATTGTGCCCCAATGGAGGCCGCCTTTGCGAGGTCCGTTGGTGGACTTGGAATTTGACTATTTCATCCGCTGGTTTAAAAGAGGTGGACTTGGATCTTTTATCAAGTATCACATCGTCCCCTGTTCACCGTGGAGCGCATCGCAGTGAGTTCCTCGGCCGCTAGGGCTTTGGATAGTGCCTCGAGGGCTAGTGTGGCTGTCTTGTTTTCGGTGCGGAGTGCTATGTTCGGATCACTAGCGAGAGTGATGATTCCGTTAGGTCCGGGCATTTTAAGCTTCATGTACCCATAATGGGGTATAGCTTGAAAAATTGTGAATGCATCTCGCCCTAATAAAGCGTGATATCCGCTGCTGAACGGGGCCACTTGAAATGTGACCTCCTCGGACCTGTAATTGTCCGGCGAGCCGAACACTACATCCAGTGTGATTTTTCCTGTGCAGCATGCTTCCCGGCTAGGGATTATTCCTCTAAAGGTTGTGATGCTTCGCTCAATGCGGTTCCATTCTATTTCCATTTTTCGGAGAGTTTCCTCGTAGATGAGGTTTAGTCCGTTGCCGGCATCCATTAGTACCTTAGTAAGGCGAAAGCCGTCCACTATTGGACTAAGAACCAATGCGGCTGGTTCTCGGGCTGTTCGGAATTTGGGTTCGTCACTGGCATTAAAGGTAATAGCCGTGTCACTCCATGGATTTATTGTTGCTACTTGGCAGACTTCGGCAAGGTTGCGGAGTGTTCGTTTCCGCATATTATTTGACGCGAAAGTCTCGAAGACTGTTAATACCGTACTGGTGTTGCTGGGCTGGGATTCTGAGGCTAGAAGCTCTACGCCACTTTTGGCCACCTGCCGTAGTATCCAACATGCTCGAAGGCTATGAGTTGGAGTGGCGCCCTCTGTGCTATGAATTTTGCAGGGTCCGTTTAGCCAATCCTCCAGTACGGTTAAGTACCCTTAAGGGGGGTTTTTGTTTTTTGATGTTTAACCCAGGTGCTTGGTGATGATGCACCCTTTTATTTCGGACTAGGGATGTATTCGGGGCCGGATTATCCCAAAATTTACTTTCGGTTTTCCAAGTCGCACAGTACTTTTGTACTATGGTCACCAAGTCAGCAAAGCGTGTAATTTTGTGGCGACTTATGGCGTTTAGGATTCCCTTGTCCGTGCAATTATTGCAAAAAAGTGAGATTGCGTCCTCCTCTCGGCAGTCCTTTATCCTGTCCATAACCAGGAGGAACCTGGCCCAGTAATGATGTACTGTTTCAGCGGGCTCTTACCGAATTCGGGATAGATCACTAATGTTTGGGTGGGCGGGTGGAACTAGATTCGGAACCCCGTCCAATTTAAGACTCAGGGGCCGAGAAGTTTTCGAACTTGGAAGTTTGGATTTTTGAATGCTATCCAATGAATCCAACCCGCCGCCTGACTTTAAGTTCAGGGCTTGATCGACATCCGTCCCTCTGCGGGAATCCGCATGGAGGGATCGGGAATCTGGACGTAGCTAGTCCTTAAGATAGAAGAAGAATCGCCGTATTGCTCCTCTATCACAGCAACATGATGGGTAGCCCGGAGAGTTGATCTCTCTCGATCGGTTTTAGGCCCGATCGGGTCGTAGTCCGTGGCGACTCCTGAGGCGGCGATGCGATCCAAGAGCTCGCTTACGGAGGAGAGCTCGATCGATCTAACTGCCGCAAGTTCCGAGTTAACGTGAAGATTGGTTTCGGCGACTCGAGAAGTCATCGCCGGCGCGGTATGGCCGGGCGGTCATAAGAAAACCACCTAGTCAAGAGTCGACCAGTGGCCAAGGCTCCTTTGGCGATAGTATCGCCTTTAAAGACGGATGAGGCATCCTTCCCGACGGCGACGCACAGAGGAACTCTCAATGAAAGCACCAATGTCGGTGTCAAACCGCGGATCTCGGTAGGGGGTCCCGAATGTGCGGCCTAGGCGGATGGTAATAGGAGACAAGGGACACAATGTTTTTACCCAGTTCGGCCCTCTCGATGGAGGTAATACCCTACTCCGCTTGATTAATATTGATGATATGGGAAGTACAAGAGTAGATCTACCACGAGATCGAAGAGGCTAAACCCTAGAAGCTAGCCTATGGTATGATTGTTGTTCGTCCTACGGACTAAAACCCTCCGGTTTATATAGACACCGGAGAGGGTTAGGGTTACACAGAGTCGGTTACAATGGTAGGAGATCTACATATCCGTATCGCCAAGCTTGCCTTCCACGCCAAGGAAAGTCCCATCCGGACACGGGACGAAGTCTTCAATCTTGTATCTTCATAGTCTAGGAGTCCGGCCAACGGTGATAGTTTGGCTATCCGGACACCCCCTAATCCAGGACTCCCTCAACTACCTTTAAAGGAGTCATACCAGGCATAAAGGCCTGCTTTACGGGCTCAATCACGCTGGAGGTGGTCTTCAGTTCTCCGGACAACTTCCGAAGCAAAGATTTAATCTTTGATATTGTCCCCTTCCGCAGCGGCTACCACGCACTGCTCGGACGAACCGCGTTTGCTAGATTCAATGCAGTGCACACTATGCTTATCTCAAGCTCAAGATGCCCGGTCCACGCGGCGTCATAACAGTCATTGGCAATATGGAACGCTCCCTCCGAACAGAGGAGCACACCGCCGCCCTAGCAGCAGAGGTACAGAGCGGCCGGCCTTCTCAAGCAGCACCTTGGTACGGCTGTCGAACCCCTGGACAGCATCAAGAGGTTCCGGACTACACTGCAGCAGGACAGCGCGGCTCGTCAAGAGCTTGATTAGCAATTCGGCCTCCGTCCCAGTCCCGATGAAGTAGTGGCATTCGCACCACGGTACATAATTACACACTCAAAATCCCATGGACATTGACGGAGGCACAAGCTAACCCGGGATCTACAGTCCGGCTAGACCGATCCCGGACACATATACTTTCACATTTTCTTTTTGTTTCAGGTTCCTTTTCTCACGGGCCTGATCACCAGTCCCTTCGAAGGATCAGCATACAAAGGAGTCAAGAAACATAGGTGCGTAGGGTAACCTCTATACGTTCTTCTTGACGGTATCTCCACTTATTTCTCAGGACCCGCACGCTGCGCCCTCTTGATCCCGGCATGTTAAATAGCCCGGATGCTTATCGCACTATTTTGTACAAGATATGCCTTGACGTATCCATCCAGTTATAATGAAAATGGTTTTGCGGCCCAGTTTCTGTGGTTTTCGCTTCTTACTTCATTTTATTTCGATCTACTTATCAGTTGCATCGGTACTCTTTTGTATGTTTCATATTCGCCAGGGGCTACTTATCGCCCCACAATACGGCAGCAAAGTCCGAACACTTTATATAAGTTCGGCACCCCGAATTTAGCATTATATGCATTGGCTCCGAATCATGTCTTTGGTCAATTTTTGGGTTGCCCAGCTCCTGTGCTTACTACCCTACGTTCTGCTCTATAGGCTAGGGTAGTAAAGGGAGAACTACTACAATTGTGCCCTTGCCTTGACCGGATGAGCACCTAAGTAGAGAAAGCCGAAAACTGACTGTCATGATACGGCGAGAGCCGGTCAGCTGTTCGAGGGTTAAAAAATCGTTGGAGATTTCTTCCGCGTTATGCGAAGGATCGGCACTTCCCGATCGATGTCGACAAGACTGCTTGGACCAAATGGCTGCGCACTTGCTTTATTATAAAACTCCTATGGCTAAGTGAGGGTGTTTAAGCCGTATACTCTGATTGCCTTGTTCGTTGCGCTAAACAACTCCTTCAAAAGACCATATAATTGGATCAAGATTGTCTAGATTCCATCCTAACACTCACAGATTACCTACGCGAGGGCGTGTTTAATAACGCCAACCCTCAGACTACAAACAACATGGTCGTAGAGGAGGAAACAATTAAAGCATAACAAAATTACATTACAGGCTTTGTTTCCATAATACAAGGCAAGGGCAACATGAATACATTTATTCAAATACAATGTCCTGCGAACATTGAGCTGCCACAAGTTGAGACCCTTCTATGACATCCGCAAAATATCTCTCGGGTGTGCGGTGCTCCTTGCCCTCCGGCGGCCCGCTGGCAACTTCAACGACGTTCATCTTCGCCCACCACATCTTGCAACGAGCGAAGGCCATACGGGCACCTTCAATACAGGCAGAGCGCTTGACGATGTCCAGCCGCGGACATGCTTCCACTAGCCGCCTCACGAGTCCGAAGTAGCTTCCGGGCATAGCTTCGGCTGGCCACAGCCGGATCATCAAATCCTTCATGGCTAGTTCGGCCACCCTGTGCAGCTCCACCAGCTACTTCAGCTGATCGGTGAAGGACACGGGATGCTCTGGCGTCGCATACTACGACCAGAATAGCTTCTCCGTAGAACCCCCTCCTTCGGCTCGGTAGAACTCCGCAGCGTCTGATACGCTACGTGGTAGATCCGCAAAAGCCCCTAGGGAACTCCGAATCCGGGTTAGTAAAAGGTACTGCTTCTCCGCATATTTGCTTTGTATCTTAAAAGCCTTACCTGCCGTGATCTTCTTGGCCTCCTGGATATCCTGGAGAGTGGCCTGGGCCTCATTCCGTGCGGTCTCCGCACTCTGACGACCCTCGGTGAGTTCGGCCCCTCGAGCCGACGCATCATGCTCCAAGGTCTCACATTTTTTTCACCGCATCCTAGAGCTCCTGCTGGATTTCTTTGACCTGGGCCTTGAGCTTCTTATGGGCGGCTTGCTGCTGGACAGCCTTCTCCTCGGCCTCGCCCAAGGCCTTCCTCAGGGCCTCGACCTCGGTCGCGGCTCCTGCACGTATTACTACACTACATTCAATACACAGCGCCTATGCTTTCCGAATACACAGCAAGTCGTTACTCACCTTGCTGCTCCTGGAACTGAACCTTAACCTCGCCGAGCTTGCTCTCGGTCTGCTCCAGCCTCTGCCTCAGTTCAGAGACTTTGGCAGTATGCGAGGTCACGGCCAACAACGACGCCTGCTTATGCATACCTATCACGTTAGTCTCCTACAATAAAAGATTGATCCTCTGTCCGGTTCTTCTCGCCGAGCACCGGACAGTGTCTCAGGGGCTACTGACTACATGGGTTTTTTTCTCTTTCTATGTCACTTACCTCGAAACATGTCAACAGGTTGCTGCAGGCTTCGTTCAGTCCACTCTTGGCGGACTGAACCTTCTCGATCACCGTGCCCATAAGGACACGGTGCTCGTCCATAACGGAGGCGCCTCGTAGCGCCTCCATCAGGTTATCCGGCGTCCCTGGATGGATAGGGACCACCGGCGGAAGTGGCGCACCCCCCTCCTCCAAAGGGGGCTGCTCGCCCGACTCCGGAGCCATATGGGTCTACGGAATCGTATTCGGCTGAGGGCCAAACTGGATGCGGCCCTCTCCGCCAGTTTCCATGGGGATCGGCTCCCCCTTGTGTCCGGCAGTAGAGGTCTCGCCTTGTGGCGCCTCCCGGACAGCGTCCTGGGCCCCTCCCTTCAGAGCGGTTCTCCGAGACAACACTTCGGTGTCATCCCTAGCACCGGGGGAGTAAGCAGGCGGTGGCGACATGCTCGCCATCTCCGACGGAGCCAACGAACCTCCAGACGAGGATTGTTGGATTAGGTCGCGGGCCGGACTACAATAGTACAGTTAACTATGTCAAGATAATGGAGAGAAAGGGCCGGATGTGCGCATGAGTGAGCCATGTCACTTACGATGCGGCCTGGGGATTAGTGCGGGGGTGTCATTCTGGACTGCTGTCAACGTCCCACACGGTGTTGACCGCTGGGACACCCTTCCCCTTCTTGGGCGTTTCCGCCTCCATATGCGCCGAAGCCGCCCTCTTCTTCTTCCTCTCCTCAGGGGGAGGGTTGCTTTCTTCCTCCTCCTCCTCTTCCCCATCATTGTCCTCAGGGACAGAGGAATGAGCTTCGTCATCTTCGGATGTCGCGTCCAAAGTGCCCTTGTGACGTGGGCCACTCTTGGCCCCCTTTGCCTTCTTCTTGGCCTTCTTCTCCAGCGCCTTATATGGCGCCGACACCAGCATCTTCGCTAGACGCGGGATGACTGGTTCTTCAGGCAGCGGAGCCGGACACTGGATCCACTTCGCCCTCTCCGTCCAGTCCTAAAAAGAGCAATAATAAAAGCTCAGACATCATCCTCAAAACAATTAAGTTGGGGATACGTCAGAAATAACATACCTCGCTCGCGGGGTGTTTACAATCGTGACCACGATCTGAGTCCGTGGTCGGTGGCTTCTCGTTGCCCTTAAAGAGCAACTTCCATGCGCCATCGTGAGTAGTCTCGAAGAGCCTTATCAAGGTCTGGTGCTTCTTCGAATTGAATTCCCACAGAGGGCGGCTTCGGCGCTGGCACGGAAGAACCCAGCGAACCAGCATCACCTGGGTTACATCAACAACCTTGACATTCTTGGTCACCATGCTCTGAACATGCGTCTGCAGCGCTATCACCTCGTCAGGTGAACACCAGTACGGACTCTTCTCGACCCTAGAGGTGAGTCGCATAGGAGCACCGGAGCGGAATTTGGCGGCTGCAGCCCAGGTGGTGCCGCGAGGTTCTGTGATGTAGAACCACTACTTCTGCCACTCCTTTACTGTCTCCGCAAAAGTGCCCTTGGGCCAGGAGACGTTGGATAGCTTGCTCACCATGGCTCCCCCGCACTCTGCGTGCTGGCCATCCACCACCTTCGGCTTCACGTTGAAGACTTTGAGCCACAACCCGAAGTGGGGTTGGATGCGGAGGAAGGCCTCACACACGACGATAAACGTCGAGATGTTGAGGAAGGAATTCGGGAACAGATCATGGAAATCTATCCTGTAATAATACATCAGCCCGCGAACGAAAGGGTGGAGTGGAAACCCTAGCCCGCGGAAGAAATGGGGGATGAATACTACCCTCTCGGTGGGCTTTGGCGCGGGGACGACTTGTCCCTCGGCCAGCAGATGGTGGGCGATCTCCTTCGCCAAGTATCCAGTCGCTCGAAGCTCAGTAATGTCCTCCTCCTTGATGGAGGGGACCATCCACTTGCCCTGACCACCGGATCCGGACATGGTTGCTTGAGTGGAAAGGAGATGAGAACTTGGGCGCTGGAGCTCGAGATTGGAAAGGCGGACACAGAGGGAGAGCGTGAGAAGAGGAAGAGGGAATCCTTATCCCCTTATAAAGGCAGCAAATATTAAACGCCTCCTCACTCGCCTTAAGATTCGCCTATTCCCAAGGGCTGTATAAACGGCACGATTGGGTTACCCATGCCCGCATTGATGAGAATCCCGCAATAAGGGGACACGATCTCTACTTCGACAGGACGTGCCAATTACAACCGCGTCTCGAAACATGGGATGGCAGATGAAAGCAGTTCGAAATTATGACCGGACAGACGTGATGTCGTGTTGTGAAAAAGCTGTGAACAGATTAGATTCGTGCAAATATTATATTCTCTCTGTGGTTGTGTGTGGAATACGTTACAGTTCTGGATATAATCATCGCATCCGAAGACTGTCATGGAGTTCGGAAAAAGGGGAACCCGCCTTGCAATGTCGGAGACAATCTGCGCATCGGACTCCTTGTCATTGAAGCCAGGTTCAGGGGCTACTAAGGGTGTCCTGGACTAAGGGGTCCTCGGGCGTCCGACCTGTTATTCATTGGGCCGGACTGATGGGCTGTGAAGGTACGAAGGCTGAAGACTATACCCGTGTCCGGATTGGACTGTCCTTGGCGTGGAAGGCGAGCTAGGCGACCAACTATGAAGATTCCTTCTTATGTAACCGACCCCATGTAACCCTAGATCTCTCCAGTGTCTATATAAACCGGAGAGCATAGTCCGGATAGACGGATGCACATTACCATAGTCATACAAGCTAGACTTCTAGGGTTTAGCCATTATGATCTCATGGTAGATCAAGTCTTGTAACACTCATATTCATCAAGATCAATCAAGCAGGAAGTAGGGTATTACCTCCATAGAGAGGGCCCGAACCTGGGTAAACATCGTGTCCCCCGTCTCCTGTTACCATCGATCCTAGACGCACAGTTCAGGACCCCCTAAACGAGATCCGCCGGTTTTGACACCGACATCGGTTGTTCGTAAAGTGATGGACGACGACCTCGCGGGCCCACAGAAAGCGTCACACGCAAGTATCGAGTGTCGTGTAGGACAACCATTGACTCCATGTGGACAAAACATGTATGTATGAAAGGGTTGTGTAATGTTTTAAATAACAAATTCACGACTTTGATTTGGCACCTACCTCACAAAATGGCCAACCCACAATGTGGCTCACGTCTCGTAGTGTACTGCCAGCCACCCCCACCCCCAGACGCGCGCGCGCACACACACACACACACAGACACACACACGCCGCAAATCCACCGCAACTACAATGCATGTTAAATTATCCTGCAGTGAACATATGTTACCAAAGGAGAAATGATGTGGAGCATCCTACGGTCATCCCCATGGACCTACCATCGTCTCACCAAGTGCCAAGAGGACCTATGACATGAGCTAGAGCTCTTGAGACCGAGGTGACTTCCTTCCTTAGTGATATCACACATGATCCACACGAGACATGGCTACTACCTAAGTCCGGAATGTTGTGCATGATTAGGTACCAAGAGGACCCTCTCGAAGATGCACGTGAAGACGTACACGTCCCCAAGTTCACGGATGAAGAGAACCAATGGAAGGAGTCAAGAACAGCTCCCAAGATGCGAACATCCGGCCATGACCCCGGACATCCGGCCCCTGGAGCAACAACCACAGCAGCCGCCGAGTACCTACAGGCCTCGGACATCCGGCCTTGCCCCGAAAATCCGGCCCCAACACCCGGAAATCCGACCCTTGCTATCCAGAGAGCAACCAAATCGGCCCCAACTGCCCGGGCATCCGGCCACGACCCCGGACATCCGGCCCCTCGCGAAGTCCTGGACATCCAGCCTGACGCCCGGACATCTGGACCAGCCCTATCCAGAGAGCATCAGGACGGCGCCAGGCCAACCCGGACATCCGGCCCGATAGCCTGGACATTAGGCGTCTTGTGAACGCCCGGACGTCCGGCCCGACGCCCAGACGTCCGGACTCCCGTGTCTGTGCACAGTGTAGGGCCGAGGCCCATGTACCCCTTCACCCCCCTAGACTATATATACTCCTCCTCCTCCCTCTTTCTAGGGTTAGCATTGTGATAGCTCATATGTGAGTTATAGCCTCGCTCATCCATCCAGATCTACTCCATCGAGAGAGACCGCTCCCTCTTCGGAGAAGATCCACCTTGGATGCAAGACCCCTTCATGGGAAGACCCCACAAGACCTCCTCACAGAGATGAACTAGTTACCACCCGTATCGTCCTTTGTTGGATTCAGATTGTGTATCTCTGTGTGTTTCGAGCATCTAGCATATGTGTGACAGAATCTTATTGGTTTGAGTGATTCTCTCACATTTTCCATCGTGTTTCCCCTCGTGTTTTTCATGTTCATTGTTGGGATCCGCTCCTTTCGTGAAAGATCGGCCATCTAGGGTTCCACCCTACATCATCTTGGTATCATCAGCCACGTTGATTACGATTTCGGAGCCTCCCCTCTTTGTTTTCTAGCCTTGTTTTGTTGATTTTGTGCCAAATTCAAAAATTCCTCACAAAAATAGCCCCCCCCCCCCTCCCAATTTTTTTTGTGATTTGTTGGTGTGATGAAGTTTTGTTGGATTTGATCCGCGGATTTCGTGTGTAGCAGATAGATCTAGCTTCTCCTAACTTTTCTCACAATTCCATCCACGAAATCTCTCGAATTTTGCCCCGGAATTTCAAATTCCCCACGAGTTCATCAAGTTCATCCACGGATCCAGAGCCCGGCATCCGGCCCGACCATCGGACATCCAGCCCTCCAGCCGGGACATCCGGCCCCTGACAGCAACATCTCCATCCACCGCCCCGTTTCCCGCCTAACTTTCGCCAAATTTTGCTCTGGTGCCCATATTCACTTCCGCATACCACCATCATTTACGCATACCACCACCGTTATCCACAAACACCACCATCGCTTAACCGCTATCAACTTCGACAATTTGGTCATGTTTTGCTTTGAGATTTTGAGTTGCGGTTCTGTGTCCTATTGTGTTTCGGCTATTTAGGTACGGTTCGACATCAACATCACCACCGCTCATCTTCGCCACGGAATCGTCCTCGACAACCACCACCCCACCATTTAGACACCATACCGTAAGCAAGAACGGTAACCTAATATTCGTGTCATGATATCCCATCATTATACATTCTTGCCATTACATTGATAACCACCATAGCCCAATTTTGCGTATCTTACCCATTGAGACTAGCCTTTGATTATTGCCGGCAACGTCACTTGTGCACATTAGTGGTCATACTTCACATTGCATACTTACCATATCATCTTGGTACATATCTTGGTATCATCTTTTGTGTCACAAAATTGTCATCGCATACACAATTGCTATCTTGGTTCGTCAAGTTTTGCATGATAAAGAGCTCAAAAGATAAAGAGCCAAACAAGCTTTTAAGCAAAAGGGAAAGATAAGCAAAGAGCTTATAAGCAAGACTCATAGCATCATACTACATTAATATTGTCATACTCGATCATCTTGGATCATATCATCGGAATACCATACATATAGCATAATTGGGATAGAAGTCATTGCATTTTTTTCCTTAGTAGGTTGTTCACAAGTCTTCGTATCCGCCTATTGTGCAACCGTGCTGGCGTCTCTCTAGTGTTTTGCAACAAGAGCATTTTACGTGGATTCCACATTTTGGCTCATTCCTTGGTTGCATGACCCCATTTATCTTTCTGTGTGTGCGTTTCCGTGTACCATATTTTGCTATTGGTCTACTTGTTGCATTTGCAAATTTGAGAATCTTTTTCAACATTATTGAAGCTCGCTAACAATTGCATCAAATTTTGTGCCACCATCCTAACCGAGCTCCACTATAAGCTTTTCCTTATGTAGGCGTGAGAAACCGACAAGAATTGGTACCAATTGTGCTATTTCCTTGTTCCACATTTGAGTGATCATTGATCCATCTTCAACATCGGGCAAGTTACATTTGGTACAAGTTCATCTCTTTCTCCCACTCACATATTTCCTTGGAATGATGGATAGGCCAAGTACTTCTACCAAACCACTCTTCCTCGAGCAAGACGACGACATGTCCTCCTACATCACAAAGAGCCACCTCTTTGGTGCATAACGAGCTTTGCATCAAGAGCAACAAGCAATGAACGAACGCACAGCAACCTCGCCACCGACTTGCCACTCTCCGAGCAACGTACAAGAGAATACTTCGACAACAAGCTCGACGACCACAAACAAGAGAATGACGCAAGAATGGACGAGATACGTGCATTGTTGCTCAACTGCTCTTCTTCCACTTCGTCCTACTCAAGACGGAGCCGCTCAAGTCGACACTCTGACGACACCATCTCTGGCTCAAGTACTCCGACATCGAATACTCTTTGATGTGCCGTGCGCCGAGACCATCAAGCAAACCGAAATCCTCTACACGACAACGACTCTCAAGAGCTACTTCGCGCGCAAGAACAACGACACCGTCAAAACCAAGCTACTTTTGCACAAGCACGAGAACATCAACGCCAACGCCAATAAGAAGAGGAAGAGCGAGCGCGACAACACCAAGATGCACAAGATGCAGAGGCACAACATCAAGAACAACAACAGTGACAAGCTCAAGCACTTGAGGCGCAACGTGCCCTTCGAAATTCAAGTCGAGCCGTAGCCACACGCAACCGGCAAAATCGTGAGCACCAAGAAGCACTTCATGATGAAGTTCAAGAGAGGATTTATCAATCAGGAGTGCATCATCAAGTTCCTCAAGCTCCTCCACAAGCTCGACAAGAACCTCAACTTCACCAAGAGCAAGAAGACAATGGAAATTATCCACGACAAGAGCAACATGAGGTTGACATTCCTCCACGACAAGGGCGTCATCATCTTCGACCCCAACACAATGAATAGCAATGCTACGGCAAGCTAAAGTTCACCATGCCCAAGTTTTCCGGAAGCAATGATCCCCAAGAGTACCTTTCATGGGCATTGAAGGTTGAAACAATCTTCCACTTGCACGACTATGAGGAAGAGAAGAAGATCGCGATGGCATCCCTTGAGTTCCAAGATTACTTCCTCATTTGGTGCGAACAAGTCATTGAGCGCCATGAGGCAAGAGGTGAACCACCCATCACAACTTGGGCACAAATGAAGGATGTCATGAGAGCATGTTTCATGCCAACCTACTACAACCGCGGCCTCTTCAAGAAAATCTAACTCCTCAAGCAAGGAATGAAGAGAGTTGAAGAGAACTCAAGGAAATGGAGATTGCCATGATACGAGCCAATGTCACGAAAGATGATGACCAAACTATGGCACGTTTTTTGAATGACTCAATCATCTAATCAAGAAGATTGCCGACTTCCAACCATACTCGAACCTATTGAGCTAGTGCATCAAGATACCAAAGCGGAACGTCAAGTACAAGATGACTTTAAATATGCCAAGTTCTCATCCAAGTCCTATGGTTTCTCCAACACCCAAGCTTCAACGACTCCAACAACTTCTACCTCAACGAGTCCTTCTACAAGCAACGGCGACAAGTCAAGTTACAATAAAACATCGACTACCTCAAGTTGTCCTCCAACAACAAGCAACTTCAAGCCGAGAGCTTCATCATCCTCTACCCCAACCGATGAGACCATCAAGACAAGTTCCTTCAAATGCTTCACATGCGGTAGCCGAGGCCACAAGTCTTTCGAGTGTACCAACAAATGCACCATGATCTTAAACGGCGATGGTACATATGACTCCATGAGTGAAGGAGAAATGGAAGCCCTTGAGTAAGTGACCATGCACCGGCAAGTGAATGAAGATGAAGATGATCAAATATTTTGTGACGAAGATCTGAGCCCCACTCTTGTTGTGTCCAAGGTCTTGACACTTCAACATCAACAATAAGAAGACCAAAGATGCCATATCTTCCATACCAAGGCCGGCATCAATGGAAAATCCGTGAAGGTCATCATCGACGGAGGGAGTTGCCATAACTTAGCAAGTGAATAACTATACTCCAAGCTCCAATTGGTCAAGAGGAAGCACCCGCACCCCTACAAGGTTCAATGGCTAAGCAACTCCGGCACTATCCAAGTCGAGCATAGGGTACAAGTTTCCTTCAAGATCGGAGCTTACGAAGACACTTTGGAGTGTGATGTCGTCCCAATGTCCGTTTGCCACCTTCTTCTTGGGCGTCCATGGCAATTTGATCGAGGTGTCATCCAAAGCAGGCAAACGAATCACTATAGCTTCAAGATGAAGGGAAAGGAGTACGTACTTCGACCTATGTTTCCAAGCCAAGTGATCACCGACAACCGAGCCACCCATCCTGGAGAGAATAGTGAGAGAGCGAACCACCACAAAGAGAGTGAGCGCAACAAGCCCAAATTGAGTGTCTCCACGATGAGCAACAAGAAAAACTTAGTCCTATTTGCCACCAAAAGTGAGATGAGAGAAGTGTATGGGAACCCATAAAGTGTCATGCACTATGTCCTTTTGTGCCAGGACGAGGCACCAACAGCTAACACCTCTCACAATCTACCTTTAGTGTTATCTTCTCTATTGCTGGAATTCCAAGATGCATTCCCTGACGAGCTACCTCGGGTCTACCTCCACTACAAGGCATCAAACACCGAATTGACCTCATCCTTGGAAAACCCCTTCCTAACAGGGCTCCCTACCACTTCAACCCTGAGGAAACTAAGGAGATCCAACGACAAGTACAAAAACTCATCTACAATGGGCATGTTCGAGAAAGTTTGAGCCCTTGTGCCGTCCCGGTAATCCCTGTTCCCAAGAAATACGGTACATATCGCATGTGTTCTGATTGTCGCCCTATCAATGCCATTACCGTGCGTTATCGTTACCCCATTCCATGCCTAGATGATATGCTAGATGAGCTTAGAGGAGCCACCATTTTCTCTAAAATTGATCTTAAAAGTGGCTACTATCAAATACGCATCCAAGAAGGTGATGAATGGAAAACTACATTTAAGACCAAATTTGGCTTATATGAATGGCTTGTTATGCCATTGGGTTTATCCGAAGCACCCGGTACTTTCATGAGAGTCATGCACTTTGTTCTTAGGCCCTATATTGGTGTATTTGTTGTGGTCTATTTTGACGATATTCTTGTGTTTAGCAAATCTCTCAAAGACCATGTTAGCCATCTTAGAACCGTGTTGCAAACCCTTAGGAAAGAGCGCCTTTATGCTAATATGGACAAATGCCTTTTTGGTGTTGATAAGCTTGTTTTCTTGGGTTTTGTTGTGTCTTATAAGGGTGTTCATGTTGATGAATCTAAGATCAATGCTATTAAAACTTGGCCCCAACCAACCAACTCGCAACAAGTGTGTAGCTTCCTTGGTTTAGCCGGTTTTTACCATAGATTAGTTAAGGATTTTAGCACCATTGCATCTCCTTTACATGCTTTGAGTAAGAAAAATGCGCCATTCACGTGGGGACCATCCCTAGATACCGCATTTAATGAACTTAAGAATTTGCTTACTCATGCTCCCGTGCTTGCATTACCCAACTTTGACAAACATTTTGAAATTCATTGTGATGCTAGCGGTAATGACATAGGAGGTGTCTTAACGCAATAGAAGTGCCCCATAGCATACTTTAGTGAGAAACTCTCTGGAGCGCAACTCAATTATCCCATCTATGACAAAGAGCTATATGCTTTAGTGCGAGTTTTGCGTGAATGGGAACATTATCTTCGCCCTCATGAATTTATCATTCATACCGATCATGAAACGCTTAAATACCTTAAGGGTCAAACTAAGTTGAACAAGCGTCATGCTAAATGGAGTGAATTCATTGAGTCATTTCCTTATGTCATCAAGTATATCAAAGGCAAGGAAAATGTTGTGGCGGACGCTCTTTCCCGCATATGCATGCTTGTCACCAAACTGGAATTGAATGTCATTGGCTTTGAGCATATAAAAGACTTGTATGCGCATGATCCTACTTTTGCTATTCCATATGCCAAATGTTCCAAGCGTCATACATCTTGGGAATGCTATTACATGAAAGATGACTATCTTATGAGAGCTAACAAACTATGCATCCCCGAGTCTTCTCTTCGTTTGTTACTTTTGCAAGAATCTCATGGAGGAGGACTAATGGGACACTTTGGACGCAACAAGACTTTTGCTACGCTCTCCAAGAACTATTTTTGGCCCAAGATGTTCTGCGACGTCTCACGCTTCACCAACTGATGTTCTACATGTCACAAAGCTAAGTCTAAAGCTCAATCTCATGGCCTTTATATGCCCCTTCCAATTCCATATCACCCATGGGAAGATATTAGTATGGACTTTGTGCTTGGTTTGCCTAGAACTAGAAATGGCAAAGATTCCGTGCTTGTTGTTGTGGACCGATTCTCTAAAATGGCACATTTCATACCATGCAACAAGATAGACGATGCTTCACATGTTGCAAATCCTTTTTGTAGGGAAATCTTTCGCCTACATGGGGTGCCAAAGACGATTGTCTCAGACCGCGACGTCAAGTTCTTGAGTTACTTTTGGAAGACCTTATGCGCTAAGCTCGGAATCAAGCTCTTGTTCTCTTCGGCATACCATCCTCAAACCGACGGCCAAACGGAGGTCACGAACCGGACGCTCTCCACTCTTCTACGCGTGTTGATAAAGAAGAACATCAAGGAGTGGGAGGAGTGCCTACCCATCGCCAAGTACGCCTACAACCGCGCAAGACATTCGACTACCTGCAAGTCCCCCTTCGAGGTCGTCTACGGTTTCAACCCGTTGTCCCCATTAGACATTCTTCCTCTACCACTACAAGAGCGCACCAACATGGACGCGAGTGCCCGAGTCACCTACCTCAAAAAGATGCATGAAGATACAAGGCACACCATTGAGCACCAAGTACAATGACTCGCTACCAAGCTCAACATCAACAAGCACCCCATGGTATTCAACATTGGAGATCTTGTGTGGCTAGACCTTCGCAAGGATCGCTTCCCCAACGAACGCAAGGCCAAACTTCTACCACGAGCAGATGGACCTTTCAAGGTGCTTGAACGCTACAATAACAACGCCTACAAGATCAACATTCCACGAGACAAGTACTCCGTGGGCGACATCTTCAACGTCAAATATCTCTCCCTACCATGGTGATGAAGATTTCGATCTGAGGTCGGATATTTCCCAAGGGAGGGGAGATGATGCGGAGCATCCTATGGTCATCCCCATGGACCTACCATAGTCTCACCAAGTGCCAAGAGGACCTATGTCACGAGCTAGAGCTAGAGCTATCGAGACCGAGGTGACTTCCTTCCTTAGTGATATCACACATGATCCACTCGAGACATGGCTACTACCTAAGTCTAGAATGTTGTGCATGATTAGGTACCAAGAGGACCCTCCCGAGGATGCACGTGAAGACGGACAAGTCCCCAAGTTCACGGATGAAGATAACCAACGGAAGGAGTCAAGAACAGCTCCCAGGACCCGAACATCTGCCCCTGGAGCATCAACCACAGCAACCGCCGAGTACCTACAGGCCTCGAACATCTGGCCTTGCCCCGGACATCCGGCCCCAACGCCTGGAAATCCGACCCTTGCTATCTAGAGAGCAACCAAATCGGCCCCAACTGCGCGGACATCCGGCCACAACCCCGGACATCTGGCCCCTCGCGAAGTCCCGGACATCTAGCCCGATGCTTGGACATCCGGACCAGCCCTATCCCAAGAGCATCAGGACGGTGCCAGGCTAGCCCGGACATCCGGCGTCTCGTGAACACCAGGACATCCGGCCCGACACCCAGACGCCCGGCCTCCCCTGTCTGCGTACAGTGTAGGGCCAAGGCCCATGTACCCCTTTGCCCCCCTAGACTATATATACTCCTCCTCCTCCCTCTTTCTAGGGTTAGCATTGTGATAGCTCATATGTGAGATAGAGCCTCGCTCATCCATCCGGATCTACTCCATCGAGAGAGACCACTCCCTCTTCAGAGAAGATCCACCTTGGATTCAAGACCCCTTCATGGGAATACCCCTCAAGACCTCCTCGTGGATATGAACTAGTTACCACTTGTATCGTCCTTTGTTGGATTCAGATCGTGTATCTCTTTGTGTTTCGAGGATCTAGCAAATGTGTTACCGAATCTTGTTGTTTTGAGTGATTTTCTCGTGTTTTCAATCGTGTTTCCCCTCGTGTTCTTCGTGTTCCGCATTGGGATCCGCTCCTTTCATGAAAGATCGGTCATCTAGGGTTCCACCCTACATCAAGCAAAATTTTAATTTTGAAAAAAAACAGAGATCATTAAGATGTTTTAGTACATTGATTGATTTCCTTGGGGTATAATGTGTAAAAATCAAATTTGAGCTACATGAACACGTGACAGTGCACCTAAATGGATTACAAACCACATGTGTCTTACTGGGTGCATGTTTACTCCCAATGCAAGAAATTTCAAACATTGAGAATCTTGATTTTAAATTCTAGTACATCCAAAACTTATTTGAAATCCAACGTATCTATAATTTTTTATTGTTCCATGCTATTATATTATCCGTCTAAGATGTTTTATATGCATTTATATGCTATTTTATATGATTTCTGGGACTAACCTATTAACCTAGAGCCCAGCGCCAGTTTCCGTTTTTTCCTTGTTTTTGAGTATCGCAGAAAAGGGAAACCAAACGGAGTCCAATTGACCTAAAATTCAATGGAGATCATTTTTGGACCAGAAAAAGCCCACTGAGTACCGGAGGTGGGCCAGAAGAGTCCCGAGGCCACCACGAGGGTGGGAGGCGCGCCCTACCCCCTGGGCGCACCCCCTGCCTCGTGGCGGCCTCGAGGACCCCCCCTGACTTGTTCCCGACTCCAACACCTCTTATATAACCCCAAATTTCTAGAAAGAAACCTAGATCGGGAGTTCCGCCGCCGCAAGCCTCTATAGCCACCGAAAACCAATCTAGACCCGTTCCGGCACCCTGCCAGAGGGGGGATCCCTCACTGGTGGCCATCTTCATCATCCGGGCGCTCTCCATGACGAGAAGGGAGTAGTTCACCCTCGAGGCTGAGGGTATGTACTAGTAGCTATGTGTTTGATCTCTCTCTCGTGTTCTTGATTTGGCATGATCTTGATGTATCACGAGCTTTGCTATTATAGTTGGATCTTATGATGTTTCTCCCCCTCTACTCTCTTGTAATGGATTGAGTTTTCCCTTTTAAGTTATCTTATCGGATTGAGTACTTAAGGATTTGAGAACACTTGATGTATGTCTTGCATGTGCTTATCTGTGGTGACAATGGGATATCACGTGATTCACTTGATGTATGTTTTGGTGATCAACTTGTGAGTTCCGTAATCTCGTGAACTTATGCATAGGGGTTCGCACACGTTTTTGTCTTGACTCTCCGGTAGAAACTTTGGGGCACTCTTTGAAGTACTTTGTGTTGGTTTGAATAGATGAGTCTGAGATTGTGTGATGCATATCGTATAATCATACCCATGGATACTTGAGGTGACATTGGAGTTTCTAGGGTGACATTAGGATTTTGGTTGATTTGTGTCTTAAGGTGTTATTCTAGTACGAACTCTAGGATAGATTGAACGGAAAGAATAGCTCCATGTTATTTTACTACGGACTCTTGAATAGATCGATCAGAAAGGATAACTTTGAGGTGGTTTCGTACCCTACCATAATCTCTTTGTTTGTTCTCCTCTATTAGTGACTTTGGAGTGACTCTTTGTTGCATGTTGAGGGATAGTTATATGATCTAATTATGTTATTATTGTTGAGAGAACTTGCACTAGTGAAAGTATGAACCCTAGGCCTTGTTTCAACGCATTGCTATACCGTTTGTGCTCACTTTTATCTTGAGTTAACTTGCTGTTTTTATATTTTCAGATTACAAAAACCTATATCTACCATCCATATTGCAGTTGTATCACCATCTCTTCGCCGAACTAGTTCACCTATACAATTTACCATTGTATTGGGTGTGTTGGGGACACAAGAAACTCTTTGTTATTTGGTTGTAGGGTTGTTTGAGAGAGACCATCTTCATCCTACGCCTCCCACAGATTGATAAACCTTAGGTCATCCACTTGAGGGAAATTTGCTATTGTCCTACAAACCTCTGCACTTGGAGGCCCAACAACGTCTAGAAGAAGAAGGTTGCGTAGTAGACATCAAGCAGTTTCTGGCGCCGTTGCCGGGGAGGTGAGTGCTTGAAGGTATATCTCTAGATCTTTCAATTGAATCTTTTAGTTTCTTGTTTTATCACTAGTTTAGTCTATAAAAGAAAACTACCAAAAATGGAATTAAGGGTGCCTCATATGCTTCATCTTTTTAATGTCTTTCATGAAAATGATGGAAAGGAAAATTGTGCTCAAGTACTAGAAGAAGAATTACATAGAATGCTTGGCATAAAATATGTGAATTATGAGCATGATTGCAATGTTGTTAGTATGAATTCTTTGAATACCCATGATGCTAATGATATGCAAAGCCACAAGCTTGGGGATGCTGTGTTTGATGAAGATGATATGTTTTGTCCCCCAAGTTTTGATGAGCGAATTTATTATGATGATAGAATGCCTCCTATTTATGATGATTATATTGATGAAAGTGGGTTTGGAAGAGTGTCAACTTTAGGAAGTAATGATCCCACTATTTTGGAGGATCTTGAATCTTATTGTGATAATTATGAAAGTGGATTTGGAGATGTCATGACTTCATTTACTGATGAATCCACTATTTTGGAAAAGGTTCCAATTGATTATGAGAATAAAGTTGCTATCTATGATGATTATTCTGATGACATGTATGCTATAAAGAATAATTATAACCATGAAAATTTTCATCATGATTTTAGCTTTCAATTGGATTATGCCGCACATGATAGTTATTTTGTTGAGTTTGCTCCAACTATTATTCATAAGAAGAATTTTGCTTATGTGGAGAGTAGTAAATTTTCTATGCTTGTAGATCATGAAAAGAATTCTTTATGTGATGGTTATATTGTTGAATTCATTCATGATTCTACTGAAAATTATTATGAGGGAGGAACATATGCTTGTAGGAATTGTAATAATATCAAGTTTCCTCTCTATGTGCTTAAAGTTTTAAAGTTATACTTGTTTTGCCTTCCTATGCTAGTTGATTATTGTTCCCATAAGTTGTTTTCTCACAAAATCCCTATGCATAGGAAGTGGGTTAGAATTAAATGTTCTAGTCATATTATTCATGATGCTCCCTTTATGTTTCAATTCTTATCTTTTATATGAGCATCATTGAAATCATCATGCCTACCTAGGGGCGTTAAACGTTAGCGCTTGTTGGGAGGCAACCCAATTTTATTTTATTTCCTTGCTTTTTGTTACTGTTTAGTAATAAATAATTCATCTAGCCTCTGGTTAGATGTGGTTTTATATTTTAGTTAGTGTTTGTGCCAAGTAGAACCTTTGGGAAGACTTGGGTGAAGTCTTTATGATCTTGCTGTAAAAAACAGAAACTTTAGCGCTCACGAGATTAGCTGCCATTTTTTACTGGAGAGTGCTATTAGGTTGATTCTTTTTGCAGAAGATTAATAGACAAATTCCTCAGGTTCACCAATTGTTGGAGTTACAGAAGTATACGTTTGATACAGATTACTACAGACTGTTCTGTTTTTAACAGATTCTGTTTTCATTGTGTTGTTTGCTTATTTTGATGAATCTGTGAGTAGTATCGGAGGGTATGAACCATAGAGAAGTTAGAATATAGTAGATATTACACAAATATGAATTTATAATGATTTCACAACAGTACCTAAGTGGTGATTTATTTTCTTATACTAATGGAGCTTACGAGTTTTCTGTTGAGTTTTGTGTTGCGAAGTTTTCAAGTTTTGGGTAAAGATTCGATGGACTATGGAATAAGGAGTGGCAAGAACCTATGGTTGGGGATGCCCAAGGCACCCCAAGGTAATATTCAAGGAAAACCAGGAGCATAAGCTTGGGGATGCCCCGGATGGCATCCCCTCTTTCGTCTTCGTTCATCAGTAACTTTACTTGGAGCTATGTTTTTATTCACCACATGATATGTGTTTTGCTTGGAGCGTCATTTTATTTTCTTTTGTTTTGCTTTTTGTTTGAATAAAATACCAAGATATGGAATTCATAAATGTTAGAGAGTATTCGAATAGTTACATAATTATTCAACTACTCATTGATCTTCACTTATATCTTTCGGAGTAGTTTGTCATTTGCTCTAGTACTTCACTTATATCATTTTAGAGCACGGCGGTGGTTTTATTTTGAAGAAATAGATGAACTCTCATGCTTCACTTATATTATTTTGAGAGTATTTAGAACAGCATGATAATTTGCTTTGGTTATGAAATTAGTCCTAATATGATAGGCATCCAAGATGGGTATAATAAAAACTTCCATATATAGTGCATTGAATACTATGAGAAGTTTGATACTTGATGATTGTTTTGAGATATGAAGATGGTAATATTAGAGTCGTGCTAGTTGAGTAATTGTGAATTTGAGAAATACTTGTGTTGAAGTTTGCAAGTCTCGTAGCATGCACGTATGGTAAACGTTGTGTGAGAAATTTGAAGCATGAGGTGTTCTTTGATTGCTTTCCTTATGAGTGGTGGTCGGGGACGAGCGATGGTATTTTCCTACCAATCTATCCCCCTAGGAGCATGTGCATAGTGCTTGGTTTTTGATGACTTGTAGATTTTTGCAATAAGTATGTGAGTTCTTTATGACTAATGTTGAGTCCATGGATTATACGCACTCTCACCCTTCCATCATTGCTAGCCTCTTTGGTACCGTGCATTGCCCTTTCTCACCTTGAGAGTTGGTGCAAACTTCACGGTGCATCAAACCCGTGATATGATACGCTCACACACATAAACCTCCTTATATCTTCCTCAAAACAGCCACCATACCTACCTATTATGGCATTTCCATAGCCATTCCGAGATATATTGCCATGCAACTTTCCACCGTTCCGTTTATTATGACACGCATCATCATTGTCATATTGCCTTGCATGATCATGTCGTTGACATCGTATTTGTGGCAAAGTCACCGTTCATAATTCTTTCATACATGTCACTCATGAGTCATTGCCCATCCCATTACACCGCCAGAGGCATTCATATAGAGTCATACTTTGTTCTAGTATCGAGTTGTAATCTTTGAGTTGTAAATAAATAGAAGTGTGATGATCATCATTAATAGAGCATTGTCCCCAAAAAAACAAAAAATAGAGAAAGGCCAAAAAAAAAGGAAAGGCCAAATAAAAAAGAAAAATAGAAAGGCTAACTAAAAAATAAAGGCCAAATAAAAAAAGAGAAATAAAAGGGACAATGCTACTATCCTTTTTCCACACTTGTGCTTCAAAGTAGCACCATGATCCTCAAATTCCCTAGGTCTTCGTGAGCAAGCAAGTTGGATGCACACCCACTTAGTTTCTTTTGTTGAGCTTTCATACATTTATAGATCTAGTGCATCCGTTGCATGGCAATCCCTACTCCTCGCATTGACATCAATTGATGGGCATCTCCCTAGCCCGTTGATTAGCCGCGGCAATGTGAGACTTTCTCTTTTTTTGTCTTCTCCACACAACCCCCATTACTATATTCTATTCCACCAATAGTGCTATGTCCATGGCTCACGCTCATGTATTGCGTGAAAGTTGAAAGAGTTTGAGAATACTAAAGTATGAAACAATTGCTCGGCTTGTCATCGGGGTTGTGCATGATAAGAGCATTTTTGTGTGACTAAAATGAAGCATCCAAAACTATATGATTTTGTAGGGATAATCTTTCTTTGGCTAGGTTATTTTGAGAAGACATAATTGCTTGGTTAGTATGCTTGAAGTATTATTATTTTTATGTCAATATTAAAATTTTGTCTTGAATCTCATGGATCTGAATATTCTTGCCACAATAAAGAAGATTACATTGATAAATATGTTAGGTAGCATTCCACATCAAAAATTTTGTTTCTATCATTTACCTACTCGAGGACGAGCAGGAATTAAGCTTGCGGATGCTGATACGTCTCCAACGTATCTATAATTTTTTATTGTTCCATGCAATTATATTATCCGTCTAGGATGTTTTATATGCATTTATATGCAATTTTATATGATTTTTGGGACTAACCTATTAACCTAGAGCCCAGCGCCAGTTTCTGTTTTTTCCCTTGTTTTAGAGTATCGCAAAAAAGGAAAACCAAACGGAGTCCAATTGACATAAAATTCAACGAAGATCATTTTTGGACCAGAAGAAGCCCACGGAGTACCGAAGGTGGGCCAGAAGAGTCCCGAGGCCTAGGGCGCGCCCCCCGACCTCGTGGTGGCCTCGGGGACCTCCCTAACTTGTTCCCGACTCCAACACATATTGTATAACCCCAAACTTCCAGAAAGAAACCTAGATCGGGAGTTTCGCCGCCGCAAGCCTCTATAGCCACCGAAAACCAATCTAGACCCGTTTTGGCACCCTGCCGGAGGGGGGATCCCTCACCGGTGGCCATCTTCATCATCCCAGCGCTCTCCATTACGAGGAGGGAGTAGTTCACCCTCAGGTCTGAGGGTATGTACTAGTAGCTATGTGTTTGATCTCTCTCTCTCGTGTTCTTCATTTGGCACGATCTTGATGTATCGCGAGCTTTGCTATTATAGTTGGATCTTATGATGTTTCTCCCCCTCTACTCTCTTGTAATGGATTGAGTTTTCCCTTTGAAGTTATCTTATTGGATTGAGTCCTTAAGGATTTGAAAACACTTGATGTATGTCTTGGATCTGCTTATCTGTGGTGACAATGGGATATCACGTGATTCACTTGATGTATGTTTTGGTGATCAACTTGCGAGTTCCATAACCTCGTGAACTTATGCATAGGGGTTGTCACACGTTTTCGTCTTGACTCTCCGGTAGAAACTTTGGGTCACTCTTTGAAGTACTTTGTGTTGGTTTGAATAGATGAATCTGAGATTTTGTGATATATCATATAATCATACCCACGGATACTTGAGGTGACATTGGAGTATCTAGGTGACATTAGGGTTTTGGTTGATTTGTGACTTAAGGTGTTATTCTAGTACGAACTCTAGGATAGATTGAATGGAAAGAATAGCTTCATGTTATTTTACTACGGACTCTTGAATAGATCGATCAGAAAGGATAACTTTGAGGTGGTTTCGTACCCTACCATAATCTCTTCGTTTGTTCTCCGCTATTAGTGACTTTGGAGTGATTCTTTGTTGCATGTTGAGGGATAGTTATATGATCTGTCGAGGATATACCCCGCGGTATGACCCGGCCGGAGTTATGACCCGGCCGGACTTGGGATTCACCAGAAGACCCGGTTGGAGCTCGGCGACTCACTGGCAATCTACCTGGACATGGTGGTTTACATATAACCCGCCTGGACATTGTAACTCACTGGAGACCCGGCGGGCAGGTCAAACGGATGACAAGGCCCAAGGCCCAGTAGGCCGGTTCATGTGATGGTGGGCCGACTTAAGAAGAAAGGTGTAAGGAATATTTCCCTTACAAGGAATCAAGACCCGGACTTGTATCCGGCTTGTAGTAGAAGATAGGCTAGTCCTAATCCTATTTGGACTCCACTTGTAACCCGCCCCTCTAACTTATATAAGGAGGGGCAGGGCACCCCAAAAAGGGACAAGTAACAAGAAACAATATCTAGGGCTAGACACAAAAGGGGAGTCGGCTTATGCAGCGACTCTCGATGAGCATAATGAGACCTAGCCTCAAACAGCATGTAGGGCTATTCCGGATGATGTTTCCCGGGGCCCGAAGCTGTCTAAATCCTTGTCTTGCGTGTCGCGTCTCTCGTCCCGCTCAACCCCTTCAAGCTACCACATAGATGCGTTGGCCTCGCGACTAAGTCCTGGCACTAAGGACATCTGACGTGTTAATTCCACGACAGTTGGCGCCCACCGTGGGGCCGCGCAGGGTGATGTTAAGTTCTTGGAGGGATATCTTTTCTCCGGGATCGAGAAGTTCGCAGTTTCCGGATGAAGATGAGCCGGTTGAAAAGGATCTGCATCAGCTTCGAGTTCATCGGTCTAGATTGATACTTTGGACGATTTATGGGAAGTTAAGGTTGCGATTTGATGGCTGCCGCAAGTCGCCAAGAAAAAGAAGTCACAAATCGCCAACGTTATCGGCGTGTCGAGTCTCCGTCGGTAGCTCGCGAAAAACCATATGGTCAGAGTCGCTGTCACGGTTCAATCATCAAAAGCAATGGAAAAAGAAAGAGGCAGACGTGAAAGATGCCTATGACTCGGAAACAAAGACGACCACGATCGGTAGTCAAAAACCGCAGACCCGCCTTGCTGCCGAGCTGCTGAGCCGCCGGGCCAGCCCTCCGCCTTCAATTCCGCACCAGAGCCACCTACGTTGAGCCGCCAGGATCTCCTGCAGCGGTTTCGTTTGAGCCGCCGGTCCATTCCGAATTAAACTCGTGGTTTTAAACCAAATCAACTCCGAGTCAATGTTGCTCCACGTCCATGAGTCCCAGGCCGTGGGAATCAGCTGTCTGCTGCTACTGTTTCCCCTGATAAGAAGAAATACGTGACCAAGGCTAAGTACTAGTTGAGTACTACATCATCTACAGCTGCGAAACACCGTATTAGATTCCAACTTGAGCCGAGTTGGCCTCCACCGGCCACGACGCGTCACGCTCTGCTATCCGTGTCTCGCTCCCGCCGTGACCCGCCAAAAGTCGCCGCCCGTCGCCAGGTTGGTTCCGTCACCACGGCTCTATCTTCAATATACCGTCGCTGCAAGTGGCCAACCGCCAGGAGCCCGTCATCTCTGCCTGCGCCAACCCGCCGGGGCGTGATCCACCGCTTCGGCCATGAGTCACCGTGGCCCTGGACAGCCGGCCTCGCGTCGCCTCCGCCGGAGAGCTGGCTGATCCAATGCCTGGCCTCCTGCGCGCCGTTCCGAGCAACAAGCCGCCTCCACCTGTGAGCCGGCCTGCCGTGACGAGTTGTCGAATCACCTCCACTGGCCTCCTTCTGAGCCGCCCTCTCGTCGAGTCGCCCCGTCAGACGGCTCCGTGGCGAGTCGCCGCCTCGTCTCGACCGCTGCCTTCGTCTGCGAGCCGGCCGGCCGCTGTAATTCACCCCGTCGTGAGCTGTCGCCGTTCTGCCACGCTCCAGAGTCGGCTGACTCCGCTCTGTTACAAGTCGTCGTGTCTCGCACCAGCAGCGCCACGCCTTCGCCGAGCCAGTTTCACCCTCGGGCCAAGTCACCGAGCTGCCGCGCCACCCTGACCTGCCGCCCAGTCGCGGTGTCGGTCGTGCTAAGCCGCCTTCCGCTTTTTCAAATCGCCTCGGCCATGCTAAGCCGCCGCTGCGACCTTTCACCGGCGTTTTGTCCTTCACTGTCGAGGCCTCCACTGTAGTGTGGTTTGTTTTAAGCCGCCCTCAACGTCGAGCACTAAGCCGCTGCAGGGTCGACCCGCTATCCCCATTGCGCTGGCCTGTGATAGCTTGCCATGTCTAACTGTCGGCTCGCCGCGACTGATTCTTTTTGCATGCGTCCCCGTGCGTATGTCGACTGGCCAAAAGGCTACTGTGGTGGTGCACCTGAAGGCATACTGCAACCAAAAGCTACTGCTATTTCTTCATCACTTGAAGACAAAGAAAAAGAAAGGAGAAGAGGAGGGTCACCCCACGTGAAGCATCAGACTATATAATAGCGGTTGATGTGTACAGACAAATAAGCATGGTGCCGCTTGCCAGTTGCACAGCCAGCAAAAAACCAGGTGATATCCATCCAATTTTATTTTATTAAATATAATTGTTTTTTATCAATGGGCCCTGGTATTTTTTTCGCAGGACCATTATTTATTACAAAGGTGTCGCAAAGGGGCGCACGCCAATGTTATTGTGCTAGAGCTTGTCCGTGCCATACTATTGGACAGATACGCAAGCAAGTCGCGGCCCCCGCTTCATCAACACACGGGACTGACTCATCGTCCGTGCCGCGGCCGGCTCACCCGTGTTCGTGACGTTTTTTCAACACCGCTGCCGACTCACCTGTCAGCACCACCTTACAAAACCACGGACGACTCGCCCGTCCGCCCTCGCGGCTGGTTCACGCGTCCTCACCGGCTTACAACGTGGAGGACAACTTGCTCGTCCGCACCAGTTTACAAACGCCATGGCCGGTTTATCTGTTTGTTCCCGCGGCTGATTCACCCGTGAGGGATTTCAGTTTCACCTAGGGATCATCAACTTCATGGCGGATTATTTTCGGCCTAAACAAATCAGGTGATATCCATCCAAGTTTGTTTTATTATCACATGTTGTTTTTGTCAAAGAACAAGTTTATCTGTGTCTTGGTCTGCAATATTGTTTATGCAGGGCAATTATTTATGACAAAAGGTGATATTATACCGCGGAGGTGGAGGCACGCCAACATCTTTTGGCACAGGTGGTCGTCGTTACTCAACGGACTCCTTTTGCTTATAACGCCGCGGGCCGTCTCTCGCGATCAGCGGCCGGCTTACAACGCCGTGGCCGTCTCTCGCAACCGCACCGGCTTACAACGTCGTGGCCATCTCTTACGACCACGCCGCCTTACAACAAGGAGTATAACTTACCCGCCCGCATCGGTTTACAGCACCACGGTTGATTCATCTGTCTGAGCCGCCTTTGATGTTGCGGTCGTTTTTACGGTCCGTTTCTCGCGGCCTGGTCTACATCAACACACCAGGCCGCATTTTTCTGGATGAGTTGTTTATTAAGTATGAGCAAGTCACTACTTGGGAAGCCCGGTTTCTCTTCCAACAAATTGGAGGTAAATTATCATATATTATCAACCGCCGTCTACACTGGATGGCTCAATGGATAGGTGCACAAGTCGTCGGCACTACGGTTTGGTTAACTTCAAACAGCCAGTTGGAAGGAACCATTGGCCGAGTTGCTGACACGGTTCATACGGGATCATTTATAACCCGCCGCAGTCACCTCAACCTTCTGTGGATAATCACTAGCCTAACATATCAGGTGAAATCCATCCAATATATTTTATATTACATATTATTTTCTTTAAAAGAGCAATTACTTTGGTTTGCAAGTTGTCCCACGCAGGATTCAAACCGGTCTATATCACGGTTAATTATGGAGAATCTCAAGCCAACTCCTCAAGTCGTCTTGAGACTCGGGGGCTACAATGATATGACTCGGCAAAATTAGCCGGTTTCAATAAATTCAAGATCATTGAAGGGAAAAATAACCCGGCCCCGGAGATTACTGCTAGATCAATGAAAATTTAAAAGTCGTCAGAAGATTTCCGGCTCAAAATAAGGATTCTGGTTTAAAATCCGGTTCAAGAGACATCTTTCTCGCACAAAGCACTGAAGCTCTTAAATCCGGTTCAAAAGCCGGCCCAGGGTAAATTTGTCCCTCACAAATTTTTGAAGCTCTCAAATCCGGTTCAAAATCCGGCTCAAGGTAAATTTGTCCTTCACAAATTTTTAAAGCTTTCAAATCCGGTTTAAAGTTCCGGTTCAAAAAGCATTAATCTCTCGCAAGTTTGAGTTCTCAGAAAAATTAAAGGTTGCCAAAAGAACTTGCTGCCATGATGCGCGGTTCAAACTTGAGTATCCTGCCTTACGGCTTATCTTATTATGATCACTTGGGGGCTTCTTGCTCATCGAGCATAGCTATCAGTACCCTCTTGATCGGCGCAATGCCAAAACTTATATGATCACTTGGGGCTCCTGTTCAAACATAGGTCGATTCAACCAAAGAGAACATAGCTGTCGATACCCTCTTGATCGGCATCTTGCCAAACCCACTAGGGGCTTCTTGATCATATCTGAATCATAGCTTAACCCTTTGGGTCCGGCGTGGGTCGATTCAACCAGCGTCATTAAACAACTCTTATGGTCACTTGGGGGCTTCCTGTTCAAACATAGGTCATATTCGAACCAAAGAGAACATAGCTGTCGATACCCACTTGATCGGCATCGCCAAAGCCACTGGGGGCTATATGATCGTATTCGAATCTTAGCTTAACCCCTTTGGAATGGTTTACTGATCGTATCCGAATCAGAAGCCTCAAAAAGTTTTATTCTATCTCTGGTAAAGTTTATTGTAGCCACAATTACTTAACTTGAGACCTTTTGGGGATTATATATCAAATGTATATAAGTGTTTTATGATTAACCCGGCTTGACTTTTGACTATAAGTCGCCAGCTTATGACAACCATCATTTATATGGAAGCATTGGCTTCTAAGGATTGGGTTATCACCCTTACTACACAGGTCATGTAAACTAGCGATACAAATTCAATATCACAGTGGTTATATGTGAGGTATTATGACCCGCCCTGCGGTAAACCGCCAAGGGTTCTTGTGATCTACTTGTGTGCAGGATAAGACTACATTTGGGTGGTTACCCGCCCTGGTTTTTGACGATAAGTCGCCAGGGCATATGTTAGTTAAACTCTTTGCAGGATTTGCAGAAATATGACATATAAATGATTAAGTTAAGGCTCATTATCAAAGTTGATGCTTCAAAATGATGATCCGTTCTGGATTTTTCTCAAAGACTATAAGCCGCCGGGTTATACAAATTCCGGCTTACAATGGAGGCGTATTAAATCGCCATTGGCCAAGAGTCGCCGAGTATTTAAACTCCGGATTTACTTGTCAACCAATGAGGTATTCAAATCTTTAATAGCCAAAACTGGCTGGATTTTCATGGTGATATTGAATGATTGAGGTTTTCATACCGGATTATATTATTCAAATCTCGAATAGCCAACATGGCTGGATTTCTATTGTGATTATCAATAACCAGTGCTATGATTGAGGTTTTGAAAGTCGCTTTAGCGCAACGGCTATTATTTTTATTAATGGATATGATTTATTCTACAATGGAAGGAATAGTCCCGATTCGCTGCAGGCTTACGACCCGGCACTTGGGGGCGATATTATTCAAATTGGGATTATATCAAATATGCAAGTCCCATGTCACTGCCAGCATGCACCATGGCACTTGGGGGCTAATGTAAAGTCATTCTTTGATCAACTTATTGAAGATCTGACTCATCCCATTATAATGAGCCGGCCCTTGGGGGCTACCAATTGCTCCTGTCAAAAATTCAAGGTACACAAGCATTAATCCATTATATTGAACGGTCCACTATTTAGTTGGTGGAGTACAAAGCTCTTAACCTTGTGGACGTGGGTTCAAGCCCCATGGTGAAGACTATATTATATGATGTTATTATCAATTATGTACAAAGTCCCAGCTCAGTATTATCTTACTAAGCCGGCCCTTGGGGGCTACATATTGTTGTTCAAGTTTACATGATAATATTTACAAAGTCCCTGCTCATTATTGCATAATGACCCGGCCCTTGGGGGCTACACTGGTTGAAGTTTTTATGAGCATAAGGCAATTTCAAGTCCCAGGTTGTTGCAAGCATGACAACCCGGCACTTGGGGGCTACGTATATGGAGTATTCAGTTTTTACTAGTGGCTGAGATGAACATGGATTTCTTCAAAGTGGAAGAAATTATATGGAAACAAGTCTCAAATCATCACTTTGTTCTGTTCAACACTTGGGGGCTACAGGTAATATGGATATAAGGAAAAAAATCTTCAAATTATCAGTTTTGAGCAAATCAGGAGGATCAATTACATAAACCGGTGTCAAAAACAATTATGACCCGGCATCGTCTGTTTTATAATCAGGCAGTTTTTGGTAATGATAAACCGGCAAGTTTTACATCTTCAAGCCGGCTGAATATCAGATGAGTATTTGAAGACCAAAATTATTTAATCTGGCGCCTTGGAAGCCGATTCAAGTGGATTATTCTTCACAATATTTTTCTGTGAGAAACCAACATCAGCAAATTGAGTATGAAGCTAGCTTATTTGACCCGGATTTTCTAGATGAAGGAAATAACAATTGGACTTAAGGATAATCAGGTCCTGTCTCAGGAGAATATTTAACCCGAAGCGCAAGGAATTAAGGATGATCGGGTGCCGGCTTACAAGAATTTTTAACCCGGAGCACAACCTGTCAAAGTTGTTCTGGTGTTTATTTTGCAGGATCAGTTTAACATGGATAAATCCAAATTAAACTGGGGGCTAATGTCGGGGATATACCCCGCGGTATGACCTGGTCGGAGTTATGACCCGGCCGGACTTGGCGATTCACCAGAAGACCCGGCTGGAGCTAGGCGACTCACTGGCAATCTACCTGGACATGGCGGTTTACATATAACCCGCCTGGACATTGTGACTCACTGGAGACCCGGCGGGCAAGTCAAATGGATGACAAGGCCCAAGGCCCAGTAGGCCGGTTCATGTGATGGTGGGCCGACTTAAGAAGAAAGGTGTAAGGAATATTTCCCTTATAAGGAATCAAGACCCGGACTTGTATCCGGCTTGTAGTAGAAGATAGGCTAGTCCTAATCCTATTTGGACTCCACATGTAACCCGCCCCTCTAACTTATATAAGGAGGGGCAGGGCACCCCAAAAAGGGACAAGTAACAAGAAACAATATCTAGGGCTAGACACAAAAGGGGAGCCGGCTTATGCGGCGACTCTCGATGAGCATAATGAGACCTAGCCTCAAACAGCATGTAGGGCTATTCCGGATGATGTTTCCCGGGGCCCGAAGCTGTCTAAATCCTTGTCTTGCGTGTCGCGTCTCTCGTCCCACTCGACCCCATCAAGCTACCACATAGATGCGTTGGCCTCACGACTAAGTCCTGGCACTAAGGACATCTGACGTGTTAATTCCACGACATGATCCAATTATGTCATTATTGTTGAGAGAACTTGCACTAGTGAAAGTATGAACCCTAGGCCTTGTTTCAACGCATTGCAATACCGTTTGTGCTCACTTTTATCTTTAGTTACCTTGCTATTTTTATATTTTCAGATTACAAAAACCCTATATCTACCATCCATATTGCACTTGTATCACCATCTCTTCGCCGAACTAGTGCACCTATACAATTTACCATTGTATTGGGTGTGTTGGGGACACAAGAGACTCTTTGTTATTTGGTTGCAGGGTTGTTTGAGAGAGATCATCTTCATCCTACGCCTCCCATGGATTGATAAACCTTAGATCATCCACTTGAGGGAAATTTGCTACTGTCCTACAAACCTCTGCACTTGGAAGCCCAACAATGTCTACAAGAAGAATGTTGCGTAGTAGACATCACTCACCGGGAGGCGAGCAAGCGGTTTGACTGCCGCTCGCCTCTCTCCCACTACTCCATATTAATGGCACACCCGAGCGGCCATACCCCCCATCCTCGCTACACACACAATCCTCTCTCTCTGCTTGCATCCTCAAGGCCGCTCTCAGTCCTCAAAGTTATCAGTGAATGATGATGCTGCAAAGTGCCCTACCGGAGGGAGTGGCGACGCCGGGGCTGCTGTAGAACCGGAGCATGGTGTGGAGATGGAGACAGAGGTTGCTGTCACCGCCGGCGAGGTATTGCTGCACCCTGATGTCTTTGACCGTGTCGTGCTTCCATAGCCGGAGGCGGAGGTCCACACCAACGATGACCCTGGTGACGACTCTGATGACCACTCCGGCGACGACTCCGAAGACGATGGACAACCGGTTAGTCATCTATACCCATTTATGTGTCAAATAGATCCTAGGGTTTCTCTGGTTACTCCTGCCTCCCCCTTTTTGGAATAGAAATCCTATGGTTATGTTCTCCCAATCCATTAAATCTGAGTAAGTTTCGTTAGATCCGTGTAGTGTATTAATTGTTTGAATGGTACAAGTGATTAGTTGTTTCATCTGTGCAAATGATTTCTGCTAGTAATCCGACTAGGGTTAGTGTTCGTGCTAATAACTCCTAGCTAGGACTTGACAATTGATTTTGAATGACCTACCTGTATGTTTGTTCCATTCTTTTCTACAAGATTGGTCTGTACATAGACGATTGTGCTTAAAAATCGAACCATAATCTCTGGATATGTATAGAACATAGCCATAAATTCCTAATCCTACTTCACGGCATGTAAACTTTGATTTGATGCCAATTTTTGGCAACTACCAAATGTTCGCAAGATATTAATTTTTAAACATTAATTTGATGCCACATTTTTTACTATTTGTATAGGTGATGTCTGACGATGTGGATAGTGAGGATGAAGATGGCCAGAGGAGGTACAAGAGGCAAATCCTGAGGGAGCTTTATGCAGGAATGCATAACAGGCGTATTAGGACCTGGGACAACGGCTATCGATGCCCATTTTGCAACCAAAAGCTTCATGACGCGTATGAAAGTGTTCTGGCGCATACAAGAGGATGAGCCGTTGGCTCCTTCAAGCAGAATTAGTCTTGCAGGGTGGCGCACGCCGCGTACGCCGAGTACCTGGAGAAGCTTCGGGATTGTGCCGGCAGATGAGATGAGATGTGGGATCGAACTATGTACGCTTGAGTATGCTTAATGACGGTTGAACTATGTACTTATGGTTGAACTATGCTTGTGTATGCTTATTATCTATGTCTGAGTATGTTTAACATATGTTTACTTATGTCTAAATGTGGGATATGGATGCAATCAGTTTGGTTGATGGAATCTACCTCCATCCTGGTTTATTGGTCCCCTTTGTAATTTGTGTTAAATTTTGACCAAAGATTTAACTGACAAAATGTTAGTGTAGGTCAGCAAAAACTATATCATTGGATGAGTATTTGAACATGGTGTTTAATGATATAATTTTTGGTGACATGTATAAAAATTTGTTAGTTAAATATTTGGTCAAAATTTGGTACAAATTACAAAGGGAACCAATAAACCAGGATGGAGGTAGTACGTCAACCACACACGGTTCCCAAACTTGGAACCGTGTGCAATGACTTTCATTTTCCCGGTTACATCAATCACACACGGTTGGCTCTAGCAAACCGTTGCCTCCAAAACTCTTTGTGGGACAGAAAACCCTCACCACCCAATTTAAAAAAGAAAAAAGAAAACCCTCATCATCCCCATGTCACAAAAACCCTCACCCCGCCAGCCACCCCCTTCGGTCCCCATTCACACCTGCACAAGCTCCTCTACGTCTATGCATGGCACTGCCTATCGTGGCGGCAACCACTTAGCTCGACGCCTCCCGCCGCCGCTAGGCTGCCGGCAAACCCCACCGCATTTCGCCGCTTCCGCTTGTCGCCGCCTATGTCCATCGACTTTCTCGACGCTGCTCGCGGTCGACCCAGCTCCGCCAGGTTGGGGAATCCGCGGTATTGAGGGTTTTTTCTCATGGACAACAAGGTAACTAATTTAATGAGATATTATCTCATCTCTTATCCCAGTTCATCTGCATCATTTAATCACCTGGCCAAAATCGCCGTGAATTCATTTTTATTCGAGCTGATTTGAGGGTTTTCTTTCATTCATAGAGTGTACAGGGCACGGACACATTAGGACTTTGCGGCCTCTGCCAGACATCCATGGAGATCCATCTCACCGTACCAGATGACTTGAGGATGCGTGCGGTATGTTCAATCTCACCCTAAATCGGTTTGCATGGCCTACTTCCCTGAACATATACTAAATATTGCTACATTTGGATAAAAGGTGCCACATTCACCATATACTTCAAAGGGGATTTTCCCTCTTCTTTCTATATTAGGCAAATTAATGATGTATTATTCTTTCGATTACTCTCATATTTCCATGACCTCATGTTTACCCTATCTATTTAATTATATGTTTTTGTCCTTCGATTTCAACGGTTGTACAGTTCTTTCAATTTGGGCCCATATTTGCTAGTTTCCATATTTTCTTTAACAATCCTACCATTTTCTGCAGCGGCGTCCCTTGCTATGCAACGGAATATGTAGTACACAATCTTTCCCTTTACGTTAATAAAGACTTCAGGGATGTCATACTGAATACAAACCATGGATTTATAATTGTTGCTACTGTAAGACTTGATGAACATGGTGACTCCTATTTTGGCACTAACCTTTGGAAAGAAATTTCTAAGTTTTATGTACTGAAATCTGGCACTAAAATTGCACTGCACATAAAAGAGCCTGGTCATGAGATATATGCTAACTTCCCCAACGATATCATCCGTCCAGACTTTGTTCGAAGTAAGTGTTCTTTTCAAGTATCTGCATGTTGACTTACCCAGCAATATAAAATGAATTGTGTAGTATTTCAGCAACCAATTGTTATTCCATTTTCTTACTCTATTCCTACCTACTAACTTCTATTTACCAATACACTTTTCTATTGCCATGTTTTAACTAAATATTCCCTGTACTCCCACTTCTATCAGAAAGCGCCAAAGACAAGGAGACTCCGGAGGTGGAGAACGGGGCTGCCAACAAGCGGAGGCGGGTAGAGCAAGAACCGCAAGCGACTACAGCAGGCCTAGACTTCATCAGCAGCCTCCTCGAGGATATGTTAACAGTCATCATATCCCTCCTCCCAATCAAATATAGGGCGCAGATAACCGTCCTTTCCCGATGGTGGCGCCCCCTATGGAACTCCATCCCTCTCAACTTCATTGACACCCACGATCTCTACTATGGTTATCGCAAAAGCTTGGATGCGTCCTCCAAGATCCTCGGCAGTCACCCTGGCCCAACCAGAGGCCTTAGCATGGGCAAGTTCTGTTCCAACGGCAAGGACCGAGCCAAGCTTGACGACTGGTTCCGATCCCCCGCCCTAGATCAGCTTGAGGAGCTCACTTTTGATGATGGGCATATGCACTCGCTGCCAACGTCTGCGCTCCGCCTCGCGCCCACGCCACGCGTCGCCAAGTTCAAGAACTGCCATCCCCCCTTAATGTCGCGCCCGCTCTTATTCTACCATGACTGAAGCACCTCGAGCTCATCGTCGGCTGCCTCCCAAAGGGTGACATGGAGCGCCTGCTCCATGGCTGTACTACACTCGAGTACCTTCGTCTTTAGGAGATCAATGCATTGAGTAGCTTCCACATCTCCTCCATGACTCTCCGGACTATTTATGTGTGTTGCTAGTGTGGCAAAAAGACATCACAAGATGTGTACAATGGTATGGTCATTGAGAACATACCTTCACTTGAGAGATTACTTGTAGTTGATCAAGAAGGTCCAATAAGAATCAATGTCATTTCTGCGTCGAAATTGACAGTGGTGGGCTACTCGTCTGACAAATAATCTGAACTTGTTATTGGATCCACACCCACTCAGGTACAATAGCTGCCTTCTACCTCTCCTTCTAGAAATTAACATTATTTCTAATTTTGAAGATGTATGTTCTTCTGTCATCCAAAAAATGATTCCGACAAGCTTGATCCCAAAACTGTGCACAGTGAAGGTCTTGGCACTAGAATCTATCGGCCCCAACCTGGAGCAACTTGTCAGTTTCCTCAGATGCTGTCCATGCCTGGAGAAGCTATATATCGAGGTGATGTTCCTTTCCTGTTAAATGTTAACCATAAGGGAGTTCAATTTGTGACACCTTTTTCCAAGTTTACAATGACAATGTACTACGATTTCTGAAGGATTTTTTTGGAGGATTTTAGTACATACATGTTTCTCCCCCATATTGGTTGCTTAATCCATATGGTTACAATCCATAAGCATTTGTCCTTTGGATTCATCTGTGTTAGTTTTCTTAGGGAACTTTTCATCCACTCCAACCTCTTGTGAAGAAGGCTACATTTTTCTGGATTGTAATCAAATGCCCATGTTAATCATGTCGGATAGAAGATGGCATGTTAGTGCATTTTACAAATCCTGCAAACCAAATATGCATGTAGTAGTGTTCAAAACTGCATTAGGCACTAACATGTTTTCTTATTTTGCAAATAAGATTAGGCCGGGTGGTGGATAATGTGATACAATATAACAATCACATCGAATGCCTAGATCTGCATCTCTCAGAAATTACTTTGATCTCCTACCGAGGGACCTTACCGAAGATTATATTCGCCAGGTTCTTTGTTGTCAGAGAAATTGTGTTGAAGGTAATGATGTTTGCTCTACATTTATTTTGCAAAAATGAATGGTTTGTTGATCAGCGTCGGCGCCTGTGGCAAAATGGAATAGCCTACGAAAATGATAAATTTCATTTTGGAACTTCAGATGACAGAGTAATCGGAAGTCATCGTGTCAACCCCATACATGACTTCTCAGTGGCTGACCCCTTTGCAAACATTATGAGGCTTCGAAACCATACTTACAAGTGGTAATACTAGTTTGAACCTCTATGATATACATGTTCAGCGGATCCGCGCGACCGTTTGCAACTGATGAGCTGAATTTCATTTCTAATATCAGTTTGAACCTTGTAATCTTCGAATTTGAGCCATATAACTCTGGAATTTGAACCTTGTAATATTTCGAGCTTTTGTGGTACAATCGTTGAAATGGCATCCTATGAGACTCGTATATTGGTAGCACTATTTTGACCTTAATATGCAATGGACTTAGATTTTATTAACCATTCTCGAATATGTTTACCTTGTGGATCTCATAGCACACGATCTGTAGAGCGCACAGTTGGTTTCTTCAACCGTGTGACCTGTAGAGCGCAGAATTTATTATCGCACTCGAGTGTCCATCATCACCCTTCTGTGTAACTTTGACCTCATCACCCACGGGTAAACTTATGACCGAACTCATTCCACACACTTCGTTTTTACAAAGCTTTTATACAAGAAACGCCCATGATTTATCGCTATTCTAGCCGACGCATGGCCATACTAGTTGGGTGGGAAGGTTGCGCGGTAACCTGCGCGGTAGCGCGGGAGCAGGCTCAACGATGATACATTTGGTGCCTCTTCGAGCCCACGCGTGGTCAAACGAAACGTGTGCGGTGCGGTGTTGTCAAGCATGCACTGGAATCCTCCGCTATGAACGCGGTGGCAAGACGTGAGGATTACAGGCCGGCCGGCCCCCATTTATTACAACGGCCATTTAACCCTTGTGTCTCTTCAACCTTTTGATCGCGCCCCACCATTGTAAGAAGCACACCCACCACGACAAATTCTTAGATGGTATCTTGCGCGGCTCCAATGGCGCTCCGAGCAGCAGCCGGCAATGAGCAGCAGTTCACACACATGCCATGGTGGACACCCACAGAAGGTTCACGAAGCTCTCGGTGGTGTACACCAACAACCCGGTCTGGGTGGAGCACTCCATCCACATCATGGAGCTGTTTCTTGCCGAGGAGAAGTACAAGGTGGTCGGATTCGACCTCGAGTACACCCGCGCTCGTGCCGGGTCTCGTTCCAAGGTCACCGTCGCCCAGATGTGCGCGCTGATACGTCTCCGTCGTATCTACTTTTCCAAACACTTTTGCCCTTGTTTTGGACTCTAACTTGCATGATTTGAATGGAACTAACCCGGACTGACGTTGTTTTCAGCAGACTTTCCATGGTGTTATTTATGTGCAGAAACAAAAGTTCTCGAAATGACCTGAAACTTCACAGAACGTCTATTTGGAAATAATAAAAAATCCTTGCAAAAGATGAAGACCAGGGGGCCCAGACCCTAGCCACGAGGGTGGGGGGCGCGCCTGCCCCCCTATGGCGCGCCCCCCTACCTCGTGGGCCCCCTGGAGCTCCTCCGACCTCAACTCCAACTCTATATATTTGCTTTCGGGGAGAAAAAAATCAGAGAGAAGGATTCATCGCGTTTTACGATACGGAGCCGCCGCCAAGCCCTAAAACCTCTCGGGAGGGCTGATCTGGAGTCTGTTCGGGGCTCCGGGGAGGGGTATTCGTCGACATCGTCATCATCAACCATCCTCCATCACCAATTTCATGATGCTCACCGCCGTGCGTGAGTAATTCCATCGTAGGCTTGCTGGGGGGTGATGGGTTGGATGAGATCTATCATGTAATCGAGTTAGTTTTGTTAGGGTTTGATCTCTAGTATCCACTATGTTCTGAGATTGATGTTGCTATGACTTTGCTATGCTTAATGTTTGTCACTAGGGTCTGGGTGCCATGATTTCAGATCTGAACCTATTGTGTTTTCATGAATATATGTGAGTTCTTGATCCTATCTTGCAAGTCTATTGTCACCTACTATGTGTTGTGATCCGGCAACCCCGAAGTGACAATAATAGGGACCACTCCCGGTGATGACCATAGTTTGAGGAGTTCATGTATTCACTATGTGCTAATGCTTTGTTCCAGTACTCTATTAAAAGGAGGCCTTAATATCCCTTAGTTTCCATTAGGACTCCGCTGCCACAGGAGGGTAGGACAAAATATGTCATGCAAGTTCTTTTCCATAAGCACGTATGACTATATTCGGAATACATGCCTACATTACATTGATGAATTGGAGCTAGTTCTATGTCACCCTATGTTATGATTGTTACATGATGAACCGCATCCGGCATAATTCACCATCACCGATCCAATGCCTACGAGCTTTTCACATATTGTTCTTCGCTTATTTACTTTTCCGTTGCTACTGTTACAATCACTACAAAACACCAAAAATATTACTTTTGCTTCCATTACTTTTGTTACCGTTACCACTACTATCATATTACTTTGCTACTAAATACTTTGCTGCAGATATTAAGTTATCCAGGTGTGGTTGAATTGACAACTCAACTGCTAATACTTGAGAATATTCTTTGGCTTCCCTTGTGTCGAATCAATAAATTTGGGTTGAATACTCTACCCTCGAAAACTGTTGCGATCTCCTATACTTGTGGGTTATCAAGACTATTTTACAAGGCCATTGTTGGGGAGCATAGCTCTATTCTTTGAGTCACTTGGGATTTATATCTGCTGGTCATTATGAAGAACTTGAAAGATGCTAAGACAACAATTTATCCCTCAACTACGAGGGAGGTAAGGAACGCCATCTAGCCCTCGCACTTGATTCACCTTCATTTTGAGTAAGCTTGCGACACCTAAACCTGCTTCGCTATTCATTCGATATATCGCATGTTATTGATGATGCCATACGCTATGCATGATACTTACGATGAAACTAATTCTATGCTTGATACTCTTGTGCCACTTGGTGAATTTCTTGATGAACAAATTGCTAGGGCTAGAGAGAAAGAAATTATTGAAACTGATTATATTGATGAAAGTGATGATGAAGACTTGCCTGTTATTCCTGTGGGTTATGTTTTTGATAAAGAAGCTTCTTTAGCTATTTTAGCTTGTAAAGATAGATATGAACTCAAGAGGTTATTAGCTAAATGGAAGCAGCAATCTCTTAATGATAGAATGAAACCTGACCCTGCTTTTGCAACTTCACCTATCTGTGTTACCGATAAGGATTATGAATTCTCTGTTGATCCTGATGTAATTACTTTGGTTGAATCTGATCCTTTTCATGGATATGAATCTAAAACTGTTGTGGCACATCTTACTAAATTAAATCATATAGCCACCATGTTCACTAATGATGAGAGATCTCGCTACTTCTATATCCTTAAAATATTTCCGTTATCATTAAGGGGTGATGCTAAGATATGGTTTAATATTCTTGATTCTGGTTGTGTGCGTAGTCCCCGGGATATGATTTATTACTTCTCTGCTCAATATTTCCCTGCACATAAGAAACAAGCTGCTTTGAGGGAAATATACAACTTTGTGCAAATTGAAGAAGAGCATCTCCCACAAGCTTGGGGGAGGCTTCTCAAGTTACTTAATGCTTTGCCTGATCATCCTCTCAAGAAAAATGAAATACTTGATATCTTTTATAATGGACTAACCGATGCTTCCAGAGATTACCTGGATAGTTTTGCTGGTTCTGTTTTTAGGTAAAGGACGCCGGATGAAGCTGAAATTCTATTGAATAATATGTTGACAAATGAAAATAATTGGACACTTCCTGAGCCAGCTCTTGAGCCAATTCCTGAACCTATTCCTAAACCAACTCCGAAGAAGAGAGGTGTTCTATTTCTCAGTCCTGAAGATATGCAAGAGGCAAAGAAATCTATGAAAGAAAAAGGTATAAAAGCTGAAGATATTAAGAATTTACCTCCTATTGAAGAAATACATTGTCTTAATCTACCGCCTGTTGAAGAAACTTATGATCTTAATCCATTACCTATTGGTCTTGATAACCCGACACAGGTACTAAAGGTAAATTCTCTCTATAGATATGATAAAGCTGAAATCCCTCATACTAAAATTGCTAGCCAATGCTTGGATGAGTTTGATAACTTTATGGTTAAGCAAGAAGATTTCAATGCTTATTTTGGTAGACAATTAAAACAAAATGCTTATATGATTGAACACTTGGGTTTTGAGCGCTTTGCTGCAATGATTAGAACTATCTTTTTGCGTATGCGATTAACTGATATGCTCAAAATGAATCCTTATGCTAAGTACATGAAAGAAATTGTTACAAATAAGAGAAAGATACCGAAAGCTGATTTCCACCATGCTTGCTAATTATACGTTTAAGGGTGGAATACCAAAGAAACTTGGAGATCCAAGAGTACCTACTATACCATGCTCCATTAAAAGAAACTATGTTAAAAACTGCTTTATGTGATCTTGGAGCCGGTGTTAGTGTTATGCCTCTCTCTTTATATCGTAGACTTGACTTGAATAAGTTGACACCTACTGAAATATCTTTGCAAATGGCTGATAAATCAACTGCTATACCTGTCAGTATTTGTGAGGATGTGCCTATTGTGGTTGCAAACGTTACTATTTTAACGGACTTTGTTATTCTTGATATTCCCGAGGACGATAGTATGTCTATTATTCTTGGAAGACCTTTTTTGAATACTACAGGGGCTGTTCTTGATTGCAACAAAGGCAATGTCACTTTTCATGTTAATGGTAATGAGCATACGGTACACTTTCAGAGGAAACAACCTCAAGTTCATAGTATCAATTCTATTGGAAAAATTCCATCGATTATATTTGGAGGTTTTGAATTTCCTCTTCCTACTGTCAAGAAGAAATATGACATTCTTATTATTGGGGATGTGCATATCCCCGTTGAGGTAACATAGTGTTATTCGAAATTTGTCCGGTTCCATGTTATTCGGAATGAGTTTGTTAACAAGACTTGATCAACCTTGTTAGTGGATTCCTTTTGATGAGCATGAGATGGACGGAACTAGAAGGCACAACCTTCTATACCATCTTTCTAGTTTCTGTTATTTAGTTGAAATAAAGTAAGAATAGTATTTTTCTGTCTGTTTTTTCTGATTTATCCGTGCAATATAAAAATACCCTAAAAATAAAAGTTCTCCAAATGCCCTGAAAATGGAATATGATTTTTTCTGGAATATTTGAGAATATCTGGCACTGAGAGCAGGAGGGGCAAGCACATGGCCACGAGGGTGGAGGGCACGCCCTATCCCCCTGGGCGCGCCCCCTGCCTCGTGGGCCCACGGTGGCCCTCCTCCACTTATTCCTGCACCCACACACCCCTTCCACAAACACCAATATCCAGCTCAAGCACGAGTTCTAGCTCATTTTGCTGCGATTTTTGATCTCCTTGCTCAAAGCACCTCTCACAACACTTCTTGGGGAGATTGTTCCTTGGTATGTGACTCCTCCATTGGTCCAATTAGTTTTTGTTCTAGTGCTTTATTCATTGCAAATTTGTGCTGCCTAGGTGACCATGTTCTTGATCTTGCATGTCAAATTTATATGGTTCCAAGTATTTCTAATGCATGATATAGGCTCTAGGCACTTGTACGAGTAGATGCTATCAATTTTGTTGAGTTTGGTTTACTTTTGTTTGAAGTTACTAAAATTTCAGAATTTTCCAGAAAATAATGAAGAGATTCTTGAGGGGCTCATCGAGCCGAAGCTCGAAGGAAAAGCAAAATGAAGAAGCACAGAGGCCCAAATATAATTTGCCTCGCACCACGGAGGTTCGGCCGTGTAATGGCCTTCCGATGATTTCTTGAGAAAAGCCGGGATTTATGATGATTTCTATTCATTGGCTGAGAACGAGGGCCTCACGGACTTCCTCCACGACCAACGTCATCAGTATCTCTTACTCACCAATACTTTTGTGCAAAACTTCTACTATTTTTCTAAAGAAACACCTCCTTTAGTAGAGTTTCATTTATATGATGTTGTTAAGAAGATGCCACTAGATGAATTTTGCAAGGTTTGCAAAATACCCTTCGAGGGTACCTTAGATGAACCACATCATAAATATGTGGACGGGTTTATTGACACAATTACTGTGGGGGAAACCAGGAAGGTTTCCGATGCAAGAATCACTAGCATACATTTTCCTGTTTTACGCTACCTTGCCATATTTGCTAGTCGCTACTTAATTGGTCACGGAAACTGTGGAAACCTTAGTGTTCCTGATATTATCATTTTGTTCCATGCTTTATATTCCGATAACACTGTTAGTATGGGCGGTATTATTTCTAAACAGTTAAGTCTGAACCATACAAAGGGCCCGATCTTTGGAGGTATTTATGCTTCACGCCTTGATGCACATTATAACATACCTATTAGGCTCTATGAGAAAGAAGAAAAATTGTTGCCCAATGCTTATTTAGATTATAAGAGTATGTTAGTGCATGACTTTATTGTTAAGAATAAGGAAGGGGAGCTTAAATACAAATTGTTCTTTGATAAACATCACCCTGAGACTATTATCTTGCCTGCTCCTTCCTTGTTCAATTTATCTGAAGGTTCGTATCTCGTTCCGCGGGCGGCCATTTACGCTTACTGGAACCCTACACCAGCCCCGGAGCCGGAACCACAATTTGAGCCTCCACGACAGTCTGATTACTTTTGGGATCCGGATATGATTGCCAGCCAGTGGCAGTCAGAGTCCTCTTCATCTCAGTACGACCCCGGCTACAACTACGGATATCCGCCAGGCCATCCTTGGCAATGAACCAACTTAGGCCAAAAGCCTAAGCTTGGGGGAGTACGTATTTCCCACCGACATTACATTTATGTTCACACACTCATTGCTAGATGTCGGTGCTCATACTTTTTCACTGTAATATCCATGCTAGTTTATTTTATTTTTCTTGCTTTCTTCTTGTGTGTTTAATAAACCTTAAGAAAAACCAAAAAAATAGTTGTAGCTTTTAGCTAGTTTACCTTTTTGCTGTAGTAGTAATAACTAAAAAGAAAACCCCAAAAGATTGCCCGTTCTTCTTTTGCGTGTTGGGGAGCTTTCCCGTGAAAATAGTTTTATTTCTTTTCTTTTCTTTGGGGGTCGATAGGAAAAGACCATGATTAAATTGTTGAAGTTGCTCTTATATGCATTATTGTTGATTTAACCAAGAGCCCATATTGCCTTGTCTTCTCCTGTTTATTGAATGCTCATGATTCCAGCTTAGTCAATGCCGTGCACTCTTATTATTTTCACATCGTTCGGTCATGCAAGTGAAAGGCAATTATGACGATATATGATGGACTGGCTGAGATGAGAAAAGCTAGTATGAACTCGACCTCTCTTGTTTTTGTAAATATGATGAGTTCATCGTTCCTGATTCAGCCTATTATGAAAAAACATGTTTGCAATGAAAATTAGAGATCATAGTTGCTCGTGCCATGTTTGATTAGCTATGAGTTATAATGGTTTACCTTGCGTGCCAACATGCTATTAAAATGGTTGTGATGTGGTATAGTGGGGTGGTATCCTCCTTTGAATGATTTAAGTGACTTGACTTGGCACATGTTCACACATGCAGTTGAAACAAAATCAACATAGCCTTCACGATATTTATGTTCATGGTGGATTATATCCTACTCATGCTTGTACTCAATGTTTATTAATTTTAATGCATGTTCATGATGTTGTCGCTCTCTAGTTGGTCGCTTCCAGGTCTTTTGCTAGCCTTCACTGTACTAGCGAGAATCTGCTTGTGCATCCAATCCCTTAAACCCCAAAGTTATTCCATATGAGTCCACTATACCTTCCTATATGCGCTATCTACCTGCCGTTCCAAGTAAATTTGTATGTGTCAAACTCTAAACCTTCAAATAAACATTCTGGTTTGTATGCTCGAATAACTCATGTATCAACTAGGGCTGCCCTTATCTTCCATGCTAGGCGGGTTATTCTCAAGAGGAGTGGACTTCGCTCCTCACTCACGAGAAAATGGCTGGTCACCGGGATGCCCAGTCCCATGCTTTATGCAAACTAAATCAAAATAATTGCAAACAAACCTCCCCCGGGACTGTTGCTTGTTGGAGGCACTCGTTGTTTCAAGAAAGCCATGGATTGATGCTTGTTGGTGGAGGGGGAGTATAAACTTTACCATTCTGTTTGGGAACCGCCTATAATGTGTGTATCATGGAAGATATCACCATCTCTTGGTTGTTATGTTGACAATGAAAGTATGCCGCTCAAAATATTATTTATCTCTATTTCAAAACCGAGCTCTGGCACCTCTACAAATCCCTGCTTCCCTCTGCGAAGGGTCTATCTATTTACTTTTATATTGAGTCATCACCCTCTTATTAAAAAGCACTAGCTGGAGAGTGCAGTTGTCGTTTGCATTCATTACTATTAATTTATATTCGGTATGACTATGATTGGATCTCTTTTACGATGAATTACAATGTCTAGTCAGTCCTTGATCTTTAAAGGTGCTCTGCATTTATGTTTTGTGGTCTCAGAAAGGGCTAGTGAGATACCATCTTGTTATATCATATCATGATTGTTTTGAGAAAGTGTTGTCATCCGAGATTTATTATTATGGCTCGCTAGTTGATTATGCTATTGATATGAGTAAACATGAGACCTAAGAGTTATTGCAAATGTGGTTAGTCATAATCTTTGTTGAAAACTTGAATCTGGCTTTACATATTTACAACAACAAGAGCAAGCGAGTTTGTAAAAGTTTTCTTTATCACATTCAGTTTGTCAACTGAATTGCTTGAGGACAAGCAAAGGTTTAAGCTTGGGGAGTTGATCGTCTCCGTCGTATCTACTTTTCCAAACACTTTTGCCCTTGTTTTGGACTCTAACTTGCATGATTTGAATGGAACTAACCCGGATGGACGCTGTTTTGAGCAGACTTTCCATGGTGTTATTTATGTGCGAAACAAAAGTTCTCGGAATGACACGAAACTTCACGGAGCGTCTATTTGGAAATAATAAAAATCCTTGCAAAGATGAAGACCAGGGGGCCCACACCCTAGCCACGAGGGTGGGGGGCACGCCTGCCCCCCTAGGGCGTGCCCCCTACCTTGTGGGCCCCCTGGAGCTCCTCCGACCTCAACTCCAACTCTATATATTTTCTTTCGGGGAGAAAAAAATCAGAGAGAAGGATTCATCGCGTTTTACGATACGGAGCCGCGGCCAAGCCCTAAACCTCTCGGGAGGGCTGATCTGGAGTCCGTTTGGGGCTCCGGAGAGGGGGATTCGTCGACATCGTCATCATCAACCATCCTCCATCACCAATTTCATGATGCTCCTTGCCGTGCGTGAGTAATTCCATCGTGAAGCTTGCTGGGCGGTGATGGGTTGGATGAGATCTATCATGTAATCGAGTTAGTTTTGTTAGGGTTTGATCCTAGTATCCACTATGTTACGAGATTGATGTTGTTATGACTTTGCTATGCTTAATGCTTGTCACTAGGGCCCGAGTGCCATGATTTTAGATCTGAACCTATTATGTTTTCATGAATATATGTGAGTTCTTGATCCTATCTTGCAAGTCTATAGTCACCTACTATGTGTTATGATCCGGCAACCCCGAAGTGACAATAATCGGGACCACTCCCGGTGATGACCATAGTTTGAGGAATTCATGTATTCACTATGTGCTAATTCTTTGTTCCGGTACTCTAGTAAAAGGAGACCTTAATATCCCTTAGTTTCCATTAGGACCCCGCTGCCACGTGAGAGTAGGACAAAAGATGTCATGCAAGTTCTTTTCCATAAGCACGTATGACTATATTCAGAATACATGCCTACATTACATTGATGAATTGGAGCTAGTTCTGTGTCACCCTATGTTATGATTGTTACATGATGAACTGCATTCGGCTTAATTCTCCATCACCGATCCAATGCCTACGAGCTTTTCACATATTGTTCTTCGCTTATTTACTTTTCCGTTGCTACTGTTACAATCACTACAAAACACCAAAAATATTAATTTTGCTTACGTTACTTTCGTTACTGTTACCACTACTATCATATTACTTTGCTACTAAATACTTTGCTACAGATATTAAGTTATCTAGGTGTGGTTGAATTGACAACTCTACTGCTAATACTTGAGAATATTCTTTGGCTCCCCTTGTGTCGAATCAATAAATTTGGGTTGAATACTCTACCCTCGAAAATTGTTGCGATCCCCTATACTTGTGGGTTATCACGTGCGCAACCACGTCCTCCTCTACCACTACTGCCTGGCCACAAGGCCTTGCGAGCATTTCACCAGGTTTGTCAACAGCCATGTTCGCTACGGTGGACATCACCAACGATGTAAAGGTGCTCAAGAATTCGGGCATCGCCTGCCAGAATCTTGTCGACATCCAGGGCCAATACAAGATCTGGGGCGGCAACGAGCATGAGAAGGACTCACTGGTTCACCTCACCGAGGTCATCATCGACCCCTCTACAGAGACATGAAGGATTCCTGCAACAAGGAAATGCATGCCTGGCACTCGGCCTGGATGGAGAAGCTCGTCAAAGCTCACATCGTGTACGCGGCCAAGGAGGCATACACGAGCTACGACATGTACAGGAGGATTGTTGACATGAGGAAGTGCCTCCTTCCACAAAACAGCTAGGGATCCAGATGGAAGCAGAGCAATGGCAAGCGTCGTTGCAACAATAAGTAGATGATTATATCCCCGTTTCTCCTAGTTTAGTATGCATGTAATTTCTTACTTTGGTGTGTGGAAATGTTATGTGTGTAGTCACTTGTGTAATTGTATGCTGAATGTGGTTATGCAATGCTGTCTTTTTTAGTGTATATGTTGATGCTCTGTAGACAGAGAAAATCACGTCGCACACGGACTAAACAATGGAACCTGTCGGTGATGCTTTCATCAATCACTGACAATTGTATACCAGCAATCGTTTGCTCACAACACACACGGCTTGTTAACAGGAATCGTCTGTATTGTTATCGGCCTCCCACGCATTTTGGATTACAGACCTGTTTGCCGTGCATCACACACATATTGTTAAGTTGAACCGTTTCTGTTCTCTTGGCTCAACGCAAACAGTTCATCCGAGTGAACTGTATGCCATATATCGCACACACCTTCATCTGGCTGCCCGTTTCTGTTGTTCTGCCTCATCCCAAACAGTTCATCCGAGTGAACTGTATGCCGTATATAACACACGCCTTCATCTGACTGCCCGTTTCTTTTGTTGTGCCTCAAAATGATGAGTATTTTGAGCGCTTTGCGGAAATGATTAGAACTATCTTTTTGCGTATGCGATTAACTGATATGCTCAAAATGAATCCTTATGCTAAGTACATGAAAGAAATTGTTACAAATAAGAGAAAGATACCGAAAGCTGATTTCCACCATGCTTGCTAATTATACGTTTAAGGGTGGAATACCAAAGAAACTTGGAGATCCAAGAGTACCTACTATACCATGCTCCATTAAAAGAAACTATGTTAAAACTGCTTTATGTGATCTTGGGCGGTGTTAGTGTTATGCCTCTCTCTTTATATCGTAGACTTGACTTGAATAAGTTGACACCTCTGAAATATCTTTGCAAATGGTGATAAATCAACTGCTATACATGTCGGTATTTGTGAGGATGTGCCTATTGTGGTTGCAAACGTTACTATTTTAACGGACTTTGTTATTCTTGATATTCGAGGGCGATAGTATGTCTATTATTCTTGGAAGACCTTTTTGAATACTACGAGGGCTGTTCTTGATTGCAACAAAGGCAATGTCACTTTTCATGTTAATGGTAATGAGCATACGGTACACTTTCGAGAAACAACCTCAAGTTCATAGTATCAATTCTATTGGAAAAATTCCATCGATTATATTTGGAGGTTTTGAATTTCCTCTTCCTACTGTCAAGAAGAAATATGACATTCTTATTATTGGGGATGTGCATATCCCCGTTGAGGTAACATAGTGTTATTCGAAATTTGTCCGGTTCCATGTTATTCGGAATGAGTTTGTTAACAAGACTTGATCAACCTTGTTAGTGGATTCCTTTTGATGAGCATGAGATGGATGAAACTAGAAGGCACAACCTTCTATACCCTCTTTCTAGTTTCTGTTATTTAGTTCAAATAAAGTAAGAATAGTATTTTTCTGCCTGTTTTCTGATTTATCCGTGCAATATAAAAATACCCTAAAAGTAAAAGTTCTCCAAATGCCCTGAAAATGGAATATGATTTTTTCTGGAATATTTGAGAATATCTGGCACTGATAGCAGGAGGGGCAAGCACATGGCCACGAGGGTGGAGGGCACGCCCTATCCCCCTGGGCGCGCCCCCTGCCTCGTGGGCCCACGGTGGCCCTCCTCCACTTATTCCTTCACCCACACACCCCTTCTTCCTCCCACAAACACCAATATCCAGCTCAGGCACGAGTTCTAGCTCATTTTGCTACGATTTTTGATCTCCTTGCTCAAAGCACCTCTCACAAAACTTCTTGGGGAGATTGTTCCTTGGTATGTGACTCCTCCATTGGTCCAATTAGTTTTTGTTCTAGTGCTTTATTCATTGCAAATTTGTGCTGCCTAGGTGACCATGTTCTTGATCTTGCATGTCAAATTTATATGGTTCCAAGTATTTCTAATGCATGATATAGGCTCTAGGCACTTGTACGAGTAGTTGCTATCAATTTTGTTGAGTTTGGTTTACTTTTGTTTGAAGTTACTAAAATTTCAAAATTTTCCAGAAAATAATGAAGAGATTCTTGAGGGGCTCATCGAGCCGAAGCTCGAAGGAAAAGCAAAATGAAGAAGCACAGAGGCCCAAATATAATTTGCCTCGCACCATGGAGGTTCGGCCATGTAATGGCCTTCCTATGATTTCTTGAGAAAAGCCGGGATTTATGATGATTTCTATTCATTGGCTGAGAACGAGGGCCTCACGGACTTCCTCCACGACCAACGTCATCAGTATCTCTTACTCACCAATACTTTTGTGCAAAACTTCTACTATTTTCCTAAAGAAACACCTCCTTTAGTAGAGTTTCATTTATATGATGTTGTTAAGAAGATGCCACTAGATGAATTTTGCAAGGTTTGCAAAATACCCTTCGAGGGTACCTTAGATGAACCACATCATAAAGATGTGGACGGGTTTATTGACACAATTACTGTGGGGGAAACCAGGAAGGTTTCCGATGCAAGAATCACTAGCATACATTTTCTTGTTTTACGCTACCTTGCCATATTTGCTAGTCGTTGCTTAATTGGTCACGGAAACTGTGGAAACCTTAGTGTTCATGATATTATCATTTTGTTCCATGCTTTATATTCCGATAACACTGTTAGTATGGGCGGTATTATTGCTAAACAGTTAAGTCTGAACCATACAAAGGGCCCGATCTTTGGAGGCATTTATGCTTCACGCCTTGATGCACATTATAACATACCTATTAGGCTCTATGAGAAAGAAGAAAAATTGTTGCCCAATGCTTATTTAGATTATAAGAGTATGTTAGCGCATGACTTTATTGTTAAGAATAAGGGAGGGGAGCTTAAATACAAATTGTTCTTTGATAAACATCACCCTGAGACTATTATCTTGCCTGCTCCTTCCTTGTTCAATTTATCTGAAGGTTCGTATCTCGTTCATGAGGCGACCATTTCGCTTCTTCGAACCCTACACCAGCCGGGCCGGAACCACAATTTGAGCCTCCACGACGGTCGATTACTTTTGGGATCCGGATATGATTGCCAGGCCGGTGGCGATCGAGTCCTCTTCATCTCGATCGACCCGGCTACAACTACGGATATCCGCCAGGCCATCCTTGGCAATGAACCAACTTAGGCCAAAAGCCTAAGCTTGGGGGAGTACGTATTTCCCACCGACATTACATTTATGTTCACACACTCATTGCTAGATGTCGGTGCTCATACTTTTCCTTTGTAATATCCATGCTAGTTTATTTTATTTTTCTTGCTTTCTTCTTGTGTGTTTAATAAACCTTAAGAAAAACCAAAAAAATAGTTGTAGCTTTTAGCTAGTTTACCTTTTTGCTGTAGTAGTAATAACTAAAAAGAAAACCCCAAAAGATTGCCCGTTCTTCTTTTGCGTGTTGGGAGCTTTCCCGTGAAAATAGTTTTATTTCTTTTCTTTTCTTTGGGGGTCGATAGGAAAAGACCATGATTAAATTGTTGAAGTTGCTCTTATATGCATTATTGTTGATTTAACCAAGAGCCCATATTGCCTTGTCTTCTCCTGTTTATTGAATGCTCATGATTCCAGCTTAGTCAATGCCGTGCACTCTTATTATTTTCACATCGTTCGGTCGTGCAAGTGAAAGGCAATTATGACGATATATGATGGACTGGCTGAGATGAGAAAAGCTAGTATGAACTCGACCTCTCTTGTTTTTGTAAATATGATGAGTTCATCGTTCCTGATTCAGCCTATTACGAAAAAACATGTTTGCAATGAAAATTAGAGATCATAGTTGCTCGTGCCATGTTTGATTAGCTATGAGTTATAATGGTTTACCTTGCGTGCCAACATGCTATTAAAATGGTTGTGATGTGGTATAGTGGGGTGGTATCCTCCTTTGAATGATTTAAGTGACTTGACTTGGCACATGTTCACACATGTAGTTGAAACAAAATCAACATAGCCTTCACGATATTTATGTTCATGGTGGATTATATCCTACTCATGCTTGTACTCAATGTTTATTAATTTTAATGCATGTTCATGACTGTTGTCGCTCTCTAGTTGGTCGCTTCCAGGTCTTTTGCTAGCCTTCACTTGTACTAGCGAGAATCTGCTTGTGCATCCAATCCCTTAAACCCCAAAGTTATTCCATATGAGTCCACTATACCTTCCTATATCGCTATCTACCTGCCGTTCCAAGTAAATTTGTATGTGCCAAACTCTAAACCTTCAAATAAACATTACATTTTTGTATGCTCGAATAACTCATGTATCAACTAGGGCTGCCCTTATCTTCCATGCTAGGCGGGTTATTCTCAAGAGGAGTGGACTCCGCTCCTCACTCACGAGAAAATGGCTGGTCACCGGGATGCCCAGTCCCATGCTTTATGCAAACTAAATCAAAATAATTGCAAACAAACCTCCCCCGGGACTGTTGCTTCTTGAAGGCACTCGTTGTTTCAAGAAAGCCATGGATTGATGCTTGTTGGTGGAGGGGGAGTATAAACTTTACCATTCTGTTTGGGAACCGCCTATAATGTGTGTAGCATGGAAGATATCGCCATCTCTTGGTTGTTATGTTGACAATGAAACTATGCCGCTCAAAATATTATTTATATCTATTTCAAAACCGAGCTCTGGCACCTCTACAAATCCCTGCTTCCCTCTGCGAAGGGCCTATCTATTTACTTTTATACTGAGTCATCACCCTCTTATTAAAAAGCACTAGCTGGAGAGTGCAGTTGTCATTTGCATTCATTACTATTAATTTATATTCGGTATGACTATGATTGGATCTCTTTTACGATGAATTACAATGTCTGGTCAGTCCTTGATCTTTAAAGGTGCTCTGCATTTATGTTTTGTGGTCTCAGAAAGGGCTAGTGAGATACCATCTTGTTATATCATATCATGATTGTTTTGAGAAAGTGTTGTCATCCGAGATTTATTATTATGGCTCGCTAGTTTATTATGCTATTGATATGAGTAAACATGAGACCTAAGAGTTATTGCAAATGTGGTTAGTCATAATCTTTGTTGAAAACTTGAATCTGGCTTTACATATTTACAACAACAAGAGCAAGCGAGTTTGTAAAAGTTTTCTTTATCACATTTAGCTTGTCAACTGAATTGCTTGAGGACAAGCAAGGTTTAAGCTTGGGGAGTTGATCGTCTCCGTCGTATCTACTTTTCCAAACACTTTTGCCCTTGTTTTGGACTCTAACTTGCATGATTTGAAAGGAACTAACCCGGACTGACGCTGTTTTGAGCAGACTTTCCATGGTGTTATTTATGTGCAGAAACAAAAGTTCTCGAAATGACCTGAAACATCACGGAACGTCAATTTGGAAATAATAAAAAATCCTTGCAAAAGATGAAGACCAGGTGGCCCACGCCCTAGCCACGAGAGTGGGGGGCACGCCTGCCCCCCTAGGGCGTGCCCCCTACCTTGTGGGCCCCCTGGAGCTCCTCCGACCTCAACTCCAACTCTATATATTTTCTTTCGGGGAGAAAAAAATCAGAGAGAAGGATTCATCGCGTTTTACGATACGGAGCCGCCGCCAAGCCCTAAACCTCTCGGGAGGGCTGATCTGGAGTCCGTTCGGGGCTCCGGAGAGGAGGATTCGTCGACATCGTCATCATCAACCATCCTCCATCACCAATTTCATGATGCTCACTGCCGTGCGTGAGTAAATCCATCGTAGGCTTGCTGGACGGTGATGGGTTGGATGAGATCTATCATGTAATCGAGTTAGTTTTGTTAGGGTTTGATCCCTAGTATCCACTATGTTCTGAGATTGATGTTGTTATGACTTTGCTATGCTTAATGCTTGTCACTAGGGCTCGAGTGCCATGATTTTAGATCTGAACCTATTATGTTTTCATGAATATATGTGAGTTCTTGATCCTATCTTGCAAGTCTATAGTCACCTACTATGTGTTATGATCCGGCAACCCCGAAGTGACAATAATCGGGACCACTCCCGGTGATGACCATAGTTTGAGGAATTCATGTATTCACTATGTGCTAATGCTTTGTTCCGGTACTCTAGTAAAAGGAGGCCTTAATATCCCTTAGTTTCCATTAGGACCCCGCTGCCACGGGAGGGTAGGACAAAAGATGTCATGCAAGTTCTTTTCCATAAGCACGTATGACTATATTCAGAATACATGCCTACATTACATTGATGAATTGGAGCTAGTTCTGTCTCACCCTATGTTATGATTGTTACATGATGAACGCATCCGGCATAATTCTCCATCACCGATCCAATGCCTGCGAGCTTTTCACATATTGTTCTTCGCTTATTTACTTTTCCATTGCTACTGTTACAATCACTACAAAACACCAAAAATATTAATTTTGCTTACGTTACTTTCGTTACTGTTACCACTACTATCATATTACTTTGCTACTAAAAACTTTGCTGCAGATATTAAGTTATCTAGGTGTGGTTGAATTGACAACTCTACTGCTAATACTTGAGAATATTCTTTGGCTCCCCTTGTGTCGAATCAATAAATTTGGGTTGAATACTCTACCCTCGAAAATTGTTGCGATCCCCTATACTTGTGGGTTATCACGTGCGCAACCACGTCCTCCTCTACCACTACTGCCTGGCCACAAGGCCTTGCAAGCATTTCACCAGGTTTGTCAACAGCCCCCAGTACATGTTCGCTACGGTGGACATCACCAACGATGTAAAGGTGCTCAAGAATTCGGGCATCGCCTGCCAGAATCTTGTCGACATCCAGGGCCAATACAAGATCTGGGGCGGCAACGAGCATGAGAAGGACTCACTGGTTCACCTCACCGAGGTCATCATCGACCCCTACTACAGAGACATGAAGGATTCCTGCAACAAGGAAATGCATGCCTGGCACTCGGCCTGGATGGAGAAGCTCGTCAAAGCTCACATCGTGTACGCGGCCAAGGAGGCATACACGAGCTACGAGATGTACAGGCGGATTGTTGACATGAGGAAGTGCCTCCTTCCACAAAATTGCTAGGGATCCAGCTGGAAGCAGAGCAATGGCAAGCGTCGTTGCAACAATAAGTAGATGATTATATCCCCGTTTCTCCTAGTTTAGTATGCATGTAATTTCTTACTTTGGTGTGTGGAAATGTTATGTGTGTAGTCACTTGTGTAATTGTATGCTGAATGTGGTTATGCAATGCTGTCTTTTTAAGTGTATATGTTGATGCTCTGTAGACAGAGAAAATCACATCGCACACGGACTAAACAATGGAACCTGTCGGTGATGCTTTCATCAATCACTGACAATTGTATACCAGCAATCGTTTGCTCACAACACACACGGCTTGTTAACAGGAATCGTCTGTATTGTTATCGGCCTCCCACACATTTTAGATTACAGACCTGTTTGCCGTGCATCACACACATATTGTTAAGTTGAACCGTTTCTGTTCTCTTGGCTCAACGCAAATAGTTCATCCGAGTGAACTGTATGCCGTATATCGCACACACCTTCATCTGGCTGCCCGTTTCTGTTGTTCTGCCTCATCCCAAACAGTTCATCCGAGTGAACTGTATGCCGTATATAACACACGCCTTCATCTGACTGCCCGTTTCTTTTGTTCTTCCTCATTGCAAACAGTTCATTGAACTGAACCGTATGCTCCGCATCACACAACAACTAAGATCAGAACCATGTTTGATGTATCCTTCATCACAAACGTTTTGCATCTTTTTTGACGGTTTTTTACATCATCGTTTGCGATTAATGCATCACACATAGTTTTGTCAAAGGGTCTCTAATCGTAGTGTCGCATTAGCAGCATGCTGCAGTAGTGTATGCACACAACCAGGAGGAAGAGTATTGTACCATATCTTAGCATCACCCTTTTTTGAGAACGCGAATAACTTGAGAATATAGCAGTAGAGAATTTTTTTCATCATGATCAAATAGGGTGGCTATATCATTTTATTTAGTAAGATGTGCCACAACAGTTTCAGTTTCATAGCCATGGAAAGGATCAGATTTTCAACCAAAGTAATTAACTCTGGGTCGACACAGAATTCATAATCCTCATCAGTAATAAAGATAGGTGAAGTAGCAAACTTAGGATCATTTTTCATTCTAGCATTCAAAGATTTTTCTTTCAGCTTGCATAATAATTTCTTAAGATCATCTCTATCCTTACAAGCAAGAAATTCCCTAGCAACCTCTTCGTCCATAACATAACCTTAGGTATCTCAGGCAATTGATATCTAGCGGCACTAGTTCCAAGAGGTGAATCATAATTCTTAGTTTCAATAATTTCACCAGTTTCAGTAATTTCATTGGTTCCAGCATTCTCAATTTCTTTAGCTCTAGCAGGTTGTTCATCAAGAAATTCACCTAGTGGCACAGTCTTATCAAGCAAGGTACTAGCATCATCATAAGCATCATTCATAGCAGAAGTAGCATCATCAATTAGTTACGACATATCAGAATTAATAGCAGGTTGTGGAGTTTCAAGCTTACTTAAAACAGAAGGTGAATCAAGTGCAGAGCTAGATGGCAGTTCCTTACCTCCCATCGTCTTAGAGGGAACGATCTTGGTTCTATCATCCTTAAGATTCTTCATAGTGATCAATAGGTATAAATCCAAAGTGACTCACCAAATATACCTACGGTCCCCTGTTACGCCCGGATAATTAAGCTACAGTAATCCCATGTTAATGGTGCCATGTCATCGTTTTCATTGTGGCTAAACCCCCCTTTGATTCCACCCAGTTCAAATTTCAAATTTAAATTAAAGTCAAGATTTAAAGTTATCAAAATGTCAACACAAAAAATTTAGTTGGGTTGCAAATATTCACTAGCTAATTATCATGTGGCAACCAACATCATTTGGCTCTCCCTTTAATCCCTAGGAAATATAAAGTGGCCCAACGACATATTAATTCGCCTTTTCAATTTCCAAAAGTACTTGAACAATTCCGTTGGCTCTAAAACTTTTTGTGCAACACCAAAATTTGGTGCATGGATTATGTGCCAAGTTTCATTCTTAACAACATTCATTTTTGTGCTCCAACTTTTTGCAAAACAGAAAAGGGAAAGCAGAAAAGGGGAACTATATTAAGAAAAGTGAGATCTAAACCTACTGGATCGTTGGCCCATTTAGCTAAAATAGGTCCAGCCCAACCCAACTCGCCCTCGTCTGCCTTCCCTGTTCACACAGGGGGATCGTGGCAACGATCCACCGGCGCCATGGCCACCGATGACGCCGTGGCAGCCATCCCAAGCCTCCCTGTCGTTTTCCCTGGTGGATAAGAGCAACCCCCGGCCCCCTCTTCCTCTCCCCCAAACCCTAACCTCCTTTACGAGCTCCTCCATCGTGGCACCGTCATCGATCCAGTGGCCACTAGCCATCCCTCGTCGCCGTGCTAAGTCCAGGAGCTCGTTAATGTTCGTATACGCCCTCTACGGCCACTCATTCGAGCTCGACACTTCTGCATCATGCGGATCGAGCTTCATCTTCCTCGATCACCATCGGCATTCATCTTCAAATTCGTCCAATCCTGCACTCCTAAGCTCCCACCGGGCCTACTTGTGCCTCCACGATAAGCTCCTCCTCCGAATCCCCCACGCCCCGTTGTCGATCCGTCGCCGTAGACCCGTGTTCGCCCGAGGCCGCCATGGCCGAAGTTCCGCGTCCGCGCGCGCACAGCCACTCCTGGCCTGCTCACGTTGCAACTCCTGCCGCTGCCCGTCGCGCGCGACCACGCATGCGCGCGTCCACCCACACACGCGTGCGCTCGCGCCGTTCCTGCCACCGCTCCCCGTTGTCGCTCCCCTGCCTCGCTTGGCCACGCTCGTCGCGAGCTCTTAGCTGCCACAGCGCGCCCCGGCGTCTTTGCCGTCGCCCTTGCGTCTTGTCATGCTGCTCACCTGCGGTGTTGCTGCTGCTCTCTTATGCTGCTGCTCTTGCTGCCGCGCTGGAGCCATTGCTAGTTACTGCAAGCTGGTGCCGCTGCTTTGTTCTGCTGCTAGCAGCCGTGCCGCTCTGCTCTCTACTAGTTCCGTTGTGTACTGATGTAAGCTGCTATCGATACATGCTGTTGCTTGCTCTTACCACTGATTGCTACTAGGTGCTGCTGCTCACTTCCTTCTTCTACTACCGCACCTGGCCATGGCCGCCAAGGCCCCTGTATATGGCAGTGTGTGTGGCCGGCTGGGCTATGTCCAGTGATGGCCGGCCCTTGTTTGATTAGGTTATGTGTAGCTTAGTATTAGTTTAGTCCTAATTTAACCTATTAGCAAATGACAGGTGGGTCCCATCTAACTGGTTTCGATAAATCCTTTTGGATATTATTAAGGCAGTGACATGTGGGCCATCACCTCCCCTTTTTTCTAGTCAAATTGACTGGGTCAATTCAGATTAGAAGAAAATACAAAATTTCAGAAAATGGTTAAACTTTAGAAAATCATATAAAATAATCTGTAACTCGGATGGAAAAGTTTTATACATGAAAATTGCTCAGAACAATGAGATGAATCCGGATACACTCTCCGTTAACCTGTCACATGCCTCTAGCATAGCGAACATGCAACCTTCCCCCTCCGGTTCGTTTGTCCGAAAATGCCAAACTTTGGGGAAACATTCCCGGATGTTCTCCCCCTTTGTCGGTATCATGTAGTGTCGCGTTAGAACACGTCTAGCTCTGTTTGTTGTCCGGTTATGCTCTTGTTTGCTTTGTATTTATTATTTCTTCCCCTCTTCTCTCCGGTAGACCCCGAGACTGGTGTTGATGTCCTTGTGATCGACTACGTCGACGACAACCCTTCTTCCCTTTCAGCGGAGCTTCTAGGCAAGCCCCCCCCCCCTTTGATCATCCCGATATCGCCCATTCCATTCTCTCATGCTTGCATTAGATTTTGCTACTGTTATTGTTTGCTCCTGTTCTGATGCATAGCCTACCTTTGTAACCTGCTTATTGTTACCTACCTGCTTATCCTAAACTGCTTAGTATAGGTTGGTTAGTGATCCATCAGTGACCCCCACCTTGTCCCTATTTCCCCTGCTTCATCATCGAAGACCCGATCAGCGGGATCGAAGACCATGCCACAGCAGCGCATCACTTTCCCTTAGTTGCTCGACACTCTTTGGGTTATATCGAGTCTTGAGGTGAGACCTCATCGGCACTTCTAATGTTAACCCTGTAGTGTAGCTATTCGATCGTGGTCATTGTCGATTGTCAAAACCAGCGGATCTCGGGTAGGGGTCCCGAATGTGCGTCTAGGCGGATGGTAACAGGAGACAAGGGATCGATGTTTTTACCCAGGTTGGGCCCTCTCGATGGAGGTAAACCCTACTCCTTCTTGATTAATATTGATGACATGGGTAGTACAAGAGTAGATCTACCACGAGATCAGAGAGGCTAAACCCTAGAAGCTATCCTATGGTATGATTGTTGTTCGTCCTACGGACTAAAACCCTTCGGTTTATATAGACACTGGAGAGGGCTAGGGTTACACAGAGTCGGTTACAATGGGAGGAGATCTAAATATCCGTATTGCCAAGCATGCCTTCCACGCCAAGGAGAGTCCCATCCGGACACGGGACGAAGTCTTCAATCTTGTATCTTCATAGTCCAGGAGTCTGGCCAAAGGTTATAGTCCGGCTATCAGGACACCCCTAATCCAGACTCCCTCGGTAGCCTGAACCAGGCTTCAATGACGCGAGTCCGGGCGCAGATTGTCTTGGCATTGCAAGGCGGGTTCCTCCTCGAATACTTCATAGAAGATTTTGAACACAAGGATAGTGTCCGCTCGCAAAATAAGTTCCACATACCACCGTAGAGAATAATATTTGCACAAATCTAATCTGGCGACATATTCATGCGTGACATCACGCCACGACCAAGCCTTTATTCGAATCGTTTTACTATCCCACCTCAGCGTGTTTAGCGAGGCGGTTCCCTTGGCACGTCTTGTCGAAGCAGAGATCGTGTCCCCTTATTCCGGGTTTCTCATCAACACGGGCGTGGGTAACCCAATCGTGCCTGTTGGTATGTCTCCTCAATCGAAGGCGAGTCCCAAACGGTCACGGGGAGGGCTCTTGGTATTCAACCTCTTTATAAAGAGACCAAGGCTCGACTCCTTTCTTTCAATCTCAATCATCAGGCGCTTCGGACCTCCAATGATGTCTGGCTCCGACCTTCAAGGCCGGCGGATGCCTTCCTCCATTACGGAAGAAGACGTGCTAAAGCTAAGAGATGCCAGGTATCTAACCGGCTAAATCTCGCATAGGCTGCCTGCTCAAGGGCAGGTTATTCCCACTCCCAAGCCTGGTGAGAGCGTGGTGTTCGCGTCTCACTTCCTTCGGGGGCTAGGCTTCCTGACGGACCCCTTCGTGAGGGGGCTCATGTTTTATTACGGGCTGGAATTTCACGACCTAGCTCCTGAGTCCATCCTCCATATCTCATCGTTCATTGTCGTGTGTGAGGCCTTCCTCCGTATTACTCCTCACTTCGGATTGTGGCTTAAGACCTTCAAAGTAGAGCGAATATGATCAAGGGGCAGCCTGCTGGTCTTGGAGGTGCTGTTATAAGCAAGAATCTTGACGCTCCATGGCCGAGGGCTCTTTTCAAGAGGAGTTCAGCTTATGGCAGAGAGTGGTTTTATATCACAGCTCCTGGGGCACCAAGTGGGTGGCGCCACATGCCTTCGCTTCGGGTCCCCACCACAGCTAGCGTCATGGGTCAATAAAGGGTTTAACGGGGGCTGTCCGGGCGTGCCCTTGTTGCGAGCCGCATTCGAGATCTCTTAGAAAGAGACATCAATCTGGTCGTAGTGGCGCAGGTCATGTTGATTCGCCGCACCCTGCCCCGCAAACGCCCCCTCCTTTGTGGGAGTTTAATCCGGAGGACCACGAGCCCTCAACATTTAAATCGGCGCGACGCCCATGGGGATGTACAAATTGTTCTTGGATCACAAGCAATGTGTCCGACTCGTCCGAGGACGCAGTCTGAGCTGCAATCGCCGGATACTCAAGTAAGTAGCCACATGCCGGACACGCTATCCGTATATTTATCATGAAATTACCCTAAAAGAGTTGTCCCTTAAACATGAGTGGATAAGCGAAAGCAAAGCTAATCAGTGTCCGGCCCCCTCCACGAGACTCGCGGATCCGTGTTAACCAGATCTTTGGAGGTTGCGCCTTTGGAAGAAGGCGAAGAGGGGAACAAGGAAGCTACCGCCTCCCGAAGGAGGCTGTCGAGAAAGGAGGAACCGAGAATGGAAGAAGAGGACCGCCTCTGAAGACCGGAGACCATGGTCTCAAAGCGGGGAAGAAATCTTCGTCGAGGGTCGTGCCGGGGATGCCTCGGTCGCATTGTGCCCCAAGGGATCAGCCCTCCAACGAGCCGTAAGTAAAGAGGGAGTTTTAAAATGAGAGACATCCTGTTCTATTTACGAGGAAGATAACCAAAATTTTACCTTGTAGTTCGGATCTCAGCCCTTCTCAGCAGAACTCATCTTCAGGGGATCTTCATCTGAAGATGATGGAGAGCGGAACCCTGCCGTACCGCCTTGCGAGGCGGGCGACCCTGAGGTGTCATCACGGAGGTTTCTCCGAATCCGGCGGGCGGAAGGCGATCGTATGGCCCCCAAGGCCCTCCGTGTCGGCCTTGAAAAAGGCCATCGGACGAGTCCGCACCGTCCGATGCACGGTCCGAGGAGCTGAAGGATCTGCTCGGGCGAGCGTCTATCTCAGAAGAACACCGTGCGTTGATGGATACGGTGATTGGAAGGATTTCATCCGTCGAGAGCGGGTTATCGAGGCTGTCGAGTTTCTTGTGGAGTTTTGAGGTCTGTGAAATGATGTACCTTTTGACAGATCCGCATATATAAGATGCGCCAGTATAGATAGTAGCCCACGAGACTCGTGTGTTGTCAAAATGGCGGCGCCCGAGGATAATAATCCCAGGTATAATATGTCGCCTTTCCTATGTAGGTGGCGAAGTGTCCGTGGCTAGCGGATGATGAATTTGCCGAGCTAAGCGGCAACTTGACGTGGCAGATGCCGACATCGCGCTTGTCAACAAGCGGCTTGCGAGCACAAGGTATGTAATTTCTCGAAGACACTGGTAAGAGGAGCTTGATGCCCGTACCTTACAACATGTGTGCTTGATGCAGATGGTGCCGCTGCCATGGAGAACCTTGGGGCGGAACTTGCCCGAGCCAAGGAGCAGAGCCAGAAAAGCGATGCGGCTGCCTTAAAGGCGGCTGAAGAGCTGAAAGCCGAACAGGCTGCTCACTGTCAAAGCAAGAAGGAAATGGCCGAGATGGCTGTAAAGTTGAAGAATGCTGCCGACCGTTGCAAGCTTCTTGAAAAACAAGATCGGGCGGCACAGAAGGACCTGGAGAAGGCCACAACCGAGGCCAAGGATACTCGCTCTGCGATGAGAGCTATGAAGGAGGAGCTACGTCAGGCTGGAGATATCGCGGCGGACACTTATCTGGACTTGGCGGCGAGTGCCGCGGACGCGGCCGGACACTTCCGAGATCAAAAGGACCACGAAGTGGAAAAGCTTTTTTGGTCGCAGTTCCACAATCCAGAGCGCCCACTTCCATTAACCGATCGTTTGGCCGCATGGGCGGAGCTGAATAGGTTATCCGGACTCGCCATGAAGTATGTCGTGAGTCATCTGTGGCCGGGAAGGCCCGAGCGAAGAGTTATTTTAGCTTGGTGCAGCAGTTCCTTGGTGCGGTGCCGCATATTAATGCAATGAAGAGGTCAGCGTGCATAGAGGTGCGCGGATGGCTCTTGCCGTGTCAAGACATCTTGGCGGAGATGAAGGCCATCATTGTTGCATCCCAAGATTGAGACGAGAGCCGAGTACCGCCGAGCACTATTATCGGGAAGTTCTGCAGGCACTCGTTTAATAGAGACGCAATGCTCGAAGGATATTATGTTCGAATAACATGTATTATTGTAAAACAATGTTTCGATGGAATATAAAAGCTTTTTATACTTGTGCCTTCAAGAATTAGAATACCTCACAATGCGGCCGTTAATATATATGTGTATATAACTTTGAAAGATGGCAGTCTTGACATTTACGCATATAATGCGGGGTGTTCCTGAAAGCGCATTTTCACACTTGATCCAACGTCTTGGTCCTATTAAGGAGGTGATAGCGCGGCGAACTAGGCAACCGGACTATAATGCTTTATCACTTTCACTTAGCCATAGGAGTTTGGCGGTGGGGCTACTATATAGCCCCTAGGGCCACCGCTCACCCGAATTGGGCGAGTGTGTGCTGGCGAAGCGGCCCTTCGTTAATCGGAGGAATCCTAAAGATTCCGGCGGGTCATCAGTGGTTGACCAGTCTCACGCTATATCATGACAGCAGTTTTCGGCTTTCTCTCTTGAGGTGCTCGCTTTGGTGAACCGGGACTTTCGCATAGTTCTCCTGGTGCCGCCTTAGCCGATAAGCGGAACGTAAGGCAGCAAAACACAGGAGCCGGAAAACCCAACATTTGACCAAAGACATGATTCGGAGCTGATGCATATAAGGCCAAACTCGCGACGCTGAACACCCCCTAAGGTATTCGGTCCTTATGAAAACGGGCTGAACAATGCCCTTGGTAAGAAGCCCCTGGTGTCCAGGTACGCGCAAAATTCAGACATGGCCACATGCCAAGATGCCAGCCTCCTCCTCGGTTATACCAAGAAACCGAGGGATGTGTATCAACAAGAGATAGTGAAAAAGGTTTACGCAAGGTCTTAATCTGAAAAGAGTCCTTGGAACGGGTCACTACTGCACGTCTGCGCCTGTGTCTCCGTTGTGCCGTATCCTGGACGGGTGTAGCACGGTGTTTATCTGTAAAAGAGAGGAACTTAGTTGAAAAAGATCGTGCGAAAATGTATGTTATATTAAATAAACAAAGTATAATTCAAAAAATGGGTAAAATTGAGCTTTATTGTCTCTGTTGTACATCGCGGAGCCCCTTGTCTTTGGGGTAGGCGGCTAGTAAGCCCTTGTATGTTTACGCGGACTCGTCTAGCCATGTCAAAGGTCTGAACGACCTGTTTAGGTGCTTTGATTAGTGAAGCGGTTTAGTGTGTGGCTTACAAGGTAGCCGCACAGTCTTCAGCTCGAGGAACACTCGATATTTCCCTTTAATGAGATGATGCCTCATGGACCGGGCATTTTAAGCGTAAGAGATGCATAATGCGGTATTGCGTTAAAGCGGTAGCTTCAGATCCCAAAGAGTGCTTGATAGCTACCGTAAATGGGGCGATGTGGAAGGTTAGCTTTTGCGGTGGAAGTTGTCGGGGCCGAACATAACTTCTAGCAGGAGAGAACCGTAATGGGCATCTGGGCTGGCGTTACCCTTGAAAGGAAGTGGTTGCTATGGCGAATTTTTGTTGGGTCTATCCCCATTTTGCAGATTGTGTCCGATATAGAAGGTTTAGATCACTGCGCCGTCGTCCATTAGGACTTGTGTAAAGTGGAGTCCGTCAATTATCAGATCTAATATCAAGGCAGTCCAGCCTGCGTTCTGGATACTTCTAGAGTAATCCTGATGGTCGAAGGTGATTAGTTTTAACAAGCAGTGGCGGGACTCCTCTGGGATAGGCCGTATGGCGCGTATATATATAGGCGCCACAATATGTTTCCCTTTTGTCACGTGAAGTGAGTTTACTGTTTTGACTTCTTGTGGGAAATTCTTTTGTTTTCCGGTGCTCTGCTTGTGGGGTTTGTCATCGTCCTCGCTTGGTTTGTCGAGCCCCTTGTGTTCGGTGTTGAGTTTGTCGGATTGCTTGAAGACCCAACAATCTCTATGGATATGGTTTGCAGGCTTCCCGGTAGTAGTGTGGATTTGGCATATCTTATCCAAGATTTTGTTTAGGTTAGATAGCTCATCCCTGTTATCCTTGAGGGGCAGCTTTTCCTGATTCTGCCGAGAGCTGTTGAATCCGGTGTTGACTGTCGTGCTCTTCGGGTTGTTTCGCTTTGTCCGGCGCTGGTCCTTGCTGCGTCACGGTTTCCCGTTTACATCCCTAACTTCGGATGTACTTGGGTCGCTGGTACTGCCTCTTGCCAACCAGCTATCCTCTCCCACGCAAAAGCGGGTCATGAGGCTTGTTAATGCAGCCATTATTCTTGGCTTTTCTTGGCGAGGTGTCTGGCGAGCCATTAAATCTCGAGCAGCTGTTTTGAAAGCTGCTAAGGCTTGGCGTCCGGACGATCGACTATCTGGTTCTTTTAGTAAGAAATCTGTTCCAGAGTTTCGGGCTGACTCTCCGGGTTGTTGAGTTATATGACTTAAATAAATGCGCATCCGGAGGTCGGACGTGGTCCCTTGAAAATTTGCCCGAAAAGCATCCTCGAGCTCTTCCCAACTTCCAATGGTGTTTTCGGGAAGGTTTTTAAGCCAATGTCGGGATGGCTCTTTGAGCTTGAGGGGTAAGTATTTTATGGCGTGGAGGTCATCTCCTCTAGCCATGTGTGTGTGGAGGATATAATCCTCAATCCAGACTCCAGGGTATGTTGTTCCGTCGTATGCCTCTATGTTTACGGGCATAAATCCCGCCGGAAATTCATGGTCCAGCACCTCATCGGTGAAACATAGGGGGTGTGCGGCACCCCTGTATTTGGGTGTGCCGTGATGTTCGGATACTTGTTGCATTGCATCGCTTACTAGAGCTTGCTTTCTTGGCCCATAGATAGATCTGGCTGGGCCATCTTTTTGATGCGAATCCTTGTGCGGATCGCGTGCCGGCTTGTGTGCGGCGCCGTTTGCCGCTCTATGTTAGCCATGGGGTTGTTTATCCGACCGGGTGGCTTCCTTATTTTTTGATTGCGGGGGCTCTAAGGCCTCTTCATCAAATTCCGGCAGTAACTTTCACTTCGGATAGCTCTTTGTGTGGCGACTGTCGCCGTATTTGTCTGCGGTGTTAAGTACTTTGCTCCATCTAATTCTGAGTGCATCTTCTGCTGTTTTGAGCTTTATTACCTTTTTCAGGATACCTTGATGGCGAGCGAGCCTTTTGTGGAGGTTCTTCTGCTCCGACAACTTGTCCGTCGTGAGGTCGTCCGGACTATTATCTTCGCCGTGGACGGGTTGTTGGTTTGTTTATCCAAGTTGCCCTGTTGAGACGGTTGCTCGATGGCATGTTAAATGCGTCCGCCCGGTTCGCCCTACTCTGTGGCTGGGTGCAGTATGGCTCTTGTCTCTGTCGAGGTGGGGTTTGGAGCAGCGCTTACGCCGCCGCTTTGATCGCTTTTAGAGGAGCGATCCTCGTTCGTCCCTTGTTCCTCGTCGTCGTTTCATTTAGGTGTGTCCACCATGTATACATTGTGAAATGAGGTGGTTGTCCAGTGCCCTATAGGCGCTGGTTCCTGTTCGTCTCCTACATCGTCGTCCATACCGTCGATGTCTTCGGAGTCGAAGTCGAGCATGTTGGTTAAATCATCGACAGTGGCTACGAAGTGGGTGGTGGGTGGGCTTTGAATTTCTTCGTCATCCGCATCCCAACCTTGCTGACCATAGTCCGGCCAGGGCTCTCCTGATAAAGAGAGAGACTTTAGTGAATTCAGAACGTCGCCGAAGGTCGAGTGCTGAATGATGTCCGTGGCGGCAAACTCCATGATCGGCACCCAATCGGATTCGATCGGCAGGGGCACAGAAGGTTCGGAGTCCGGAGAGGAGTCCGGCACCTTGGAGTCACAAGTTTCACAGAGGACAAGGCTGGTGTTCGGCTCGATCGCCGTAGAGATTGCAGCCCCTGAGGTGGTGTCCAGCCACCCGTCCTCGATTGGCGCAGTCGGCTCCGAGCTAAGGGTCGGGCGGACACGGTGCGACCTCGAGGCCTTTGTTGATGGCGAGCTAAATCATGCCCATAGAGACGCAGTGCGGCTCGCTCGGCTGTGGCTTGGATCCATCGAAGATCAAGTCTTCGTGGACGTCAGCCGTGCAGTTTAAACTTCCAAATCTGACCTGATGGCCAGGGGCATAGCTTTCGATCTGCTCCAGATGGCCAAGCGAATTGGCCCGCAGTGCAGAGCCGCCGAGTACGAAGATCTGTCCGGGGAGAAAAGTCTCACCCTGGATCGCATTCTTGTTGATGATTGGAGGAGCCATCGGGCCTAAAGATGACGACTCAGAGGAACTCTCAATGAAAGCACCAATGTCGGTGTCAAAACCGGCGGATCTCGGGTAGGGGGTCCCGAACTGTGCGTCTAGGAGGATGGTAACAGGAGACAAGGGACACGATGTTTTTACCCAGGTTCGGGCCCTCTCGATGGAGGTAAAACCCTACTCCTGCTTGATTAATATTGATGATATGGGTAGTACAAGAGTAGATCTACCACGAGATCAGAGAGGCTAAACCCTAGAAGCTAGCCTATGGTATGATTGTTGTTCGTCCTACGGACTAAAACCCTCCGGTTTATATAGACACCGGAGAGGGCTAGGGTTACAAAGAGTCGGTTACAATGGGAGGAGATCTAAATATCCGTATCGCCAAGCTTTCCTTCCACGCCAAGGAAAGTCCCATCCGGACACAGGATGAAGTCTACAATCTTGTATCTTCATTGTCCAGGAGTCCGGCCAAAGGTTATAGTCCGGTTGTCTGGAAACCCCCTAATCCAGGACTCCCTCAGTCATCGAGGGTGATTCCGCCTTAACCACTTCCGATACGACTCTGTCGTGTAACCCCTCAAGTGTGAACCTCGAGGGTGGCTCCTCTTACATTCAGCTTGATGATTACATCGAGTGGAATCCGTCAAGGGTGATTCCTCAGGTTTTCCCCTTGGTGTTAGATGCACGGTTACTATGGTTACTATGACTTTACACTGAACCCTGTTACTAAAGACGGGTCGGCCCTGATGGGTACCCGCGCGAGCATGTTTGCGAGTGATGAGGAGTCAGGTTGACCTGGAGGGTGCCCGCGAGATAATTACGAGGCGTGGCCGGGCATTCTTAGCCCTTGCCGCAAGTCCTCGAGACGGGGCAACAGGGTCACATCTTTCGTGAGTCTCTACTTGTTACCGTGCGTTCCTAATCCACTACGATTTGGATATTTCATCCGAGGGGCCTCTGGCCTGATAGCACTAACCATCAAGTGGGCATAGTATGGGTGTTACGCATCATATGCATCAGCCGGCTTAATAGGCGTCGGCGGCGAAGCGGCGCTACCGGTTGGGCTAGTAAGCACCGCCTTTTGAAGGAGGTGCCAAGGTCTCGCTCACCGGCGCGTTAAGAGCGTCTCGAGAGTCCCCGGCGATGACCCATGACCCCGGGGCATAAGTTTAGTCCGGCGTCTTGACCTCGTATTAAGCCTAGGTCGGGTTGCGGCGTATTGTTTGGCCGAGGCCGGGCATGACCCAGGAAAGTGTATCCGGCCGGAGTTAATCGCGCGTGGTGGGTAAGTTGGTGCACCCCTGCAGGGAAGAAAACATCTATCAATAGCCTGTCCTACGGTAACAGACAATTGGAGTTGTATCTCGATCGATACAACCAGAACTGGATGCTGAGGCATGATTTGGATATGTTGCTTCGGCAGTCGAGAAAGGATCCCGGAGCGTTGATACAACAACATAAATATGAATTATGTTATACTACTCTACTCCCTCCAGTTGCTGCAAGATGGTGGTTTCCAGAAGATGCTAGTCTTCGATAGGACTAGCTTCTCCCCCTCTTATTCTGGAATTTCTGCCGCCCAGTCCACATATACAGCCTTCCTTTGATAATGTTGCATATGTAGTGTAGATCCTTGCTTGTTGAGTACTTCGGATGAGTACTCACGGTTGCTTTGCTTCCACTTTCCCCCCTTTTTCCATTTTTCTCGGATGTCGCAACCAGATGATGGAGACCAGGATCCAGACGACACCACCGATGACTACTACTACCCCGAGGGTGCCTACTACTACATGGAGACCACCGACGACCAGGAGTAGTTAGGAGGCTCCCAGGCAGGAGGCCTTGCCTTTTCAATCGATGTTGCTTTTGTGCTAGCCTTCTTAAGGCAAACTTGTTGAACTCATGTCTATACTCAGATAGTGTTGCTTCCGCTGACTGTTGTGTATCCGAGCTTATGTATTCGAGCCCTCGAGGCCCCTGGATTGTAATATAAAGCTTGTATTATTTTAATTTGTGTCTTGAGTTGTGTTGCGATATCTTCACGTGAGTCCTTGATCTTGATCGTACACATTTGCGTGTATGATTAGTGTACGATTGAATCGAGGGCGTCACAAGTTGGTATCAGAGCCGACTGCTTGTAGGACTCCCCTTTCCAACTCCTTGGCCGAAGTTGAGTCTAGCTTTTACCAAACTTTTACTAACATGGCTGTGTGGCTTACGGGCCCACGTCGCCATTGGGTGGTATTAGGATATTTTACTCCTCGTCTATACTCTGGGATTCTGATCTTTCTTCTATTCGGGTTAAATGGTTTTGCTAACTCTAGGTTCTTGTAAATACTTTCTACCGGAGAGCCCCCTTCATTCCAGATGGTTGTTTGGTGCACCAGAAGATTCTGAAGACACTCTCCGATGTTTTCCCGAGACCCTTGTACCCTGCGCTGTTGTGATCCCTACCACCATTAAATCCTTATGGGTAACTACCTACATTGTCATTCATACCTTCTTCCCCAGTTGCTCTTGTTATTAGAAGATGCCCCGAATTACTCTCTGCTGTCTTGAGAATCCGTTGTGCCTACTGCCTTGCGATTCTTTGCCACATAAGTACATATACGGATAATTTCTCACACTTATCAGGGATTCGTTTATCGCTAGTTGATCATGTGTGTCACGTCCAAGATGCGACCCTATCCAAAAGGAACTCGATGGTCCCACCAAGGATAGAAGCGCATCTTGAAGACGCTTTTGCAAGGTGGATATCATTACATCAACATTACATAACACATAGGGATACATACATAAGGCACAAATGCCACAAGAATACATCAACATCATATACAAGATCAACATCCGCCTACGGATGAAACATAAACAGAAATATCAAACAATATCCACCACGCTAGCCCAGCTGCCGACACGAACCTATCCCCGATCAAGAAGAAGCGTAAGAAGAACTCCAATACAAGCAAACATCGCTCTCGCGTGATGATCATCGCATAACCTGTACACGCAATCGTTGGTGTAGTAATCATGAGCCACGAGGACTCAGCAATCCCATTACCATGGGTATCAAGACTAGCAAAGCTTAAAGGAAAGGAAGGGATAAAGTGGTGAGGTTGCAGCAGCGACTAAGCATGATATTGTGGCTAACATACGCAAATGAGAGCGAGAAGAGAAACAAAGGAACGGTCGTCAACTAGTAATGATCAAGAAGTGATCCTGAACTCCTACTTACGCCGACATAACCCGAAACCGTGTTCTCCTCTTGATCAACCCGAAAAGAGACACTCACGATTACGCATTACGGTTGGTGTATTTTAGAAGAGTTTGCTTCAAGTTTACTACAACCGGATATCAACAAATTCCCATCTGCCACATAACCACGGGCACGGCTCTCGAAAGTTTATACCTGCAGGGTGTCCCAACTTAGCCCATGATAAGCTCTCGCGATCAACGAAGGATATTCCTTCTCCCGAGAAGACCCGATCAGTCTCGAATCCGGCTACAAGACATTTCGACAAAGAATAAAACAAGACCAGCAAAGCCACCCGGATGTGTCGACAAATCCCGATAGGAGTCGCACGTACCTCGTTCTCAGGGCACACCGGATAAGTCAAGCTACGAGTAAAACCAACCCTCGAGTTGCCCCGTGGTGGCCCCGCAGGCTGCTCGGTTCGGACCAACACTCGAAGGAGCACTGGCCCGGGGGGGGGCTAAAATAAGATGACCCTTGGGCTCCGGAAACCCAAGGGAAAAAGGGCATAGGTGAGGCAAATGGTAAAACCAATGTTGGGCCTTGCTGGAGGAGTCTTATTCAAAGTGAACTGTCAAGGGGGTCCCATAAATCACCCGACCGCGTTAGGGACGCAAAATCCGGGAACATAATACCGATATGACGGAAACTAGGGCGGCAAGAGTGGAACAAAACACCAGGCATAAGGCCGAGCCTTCCACCCTTTACCAAGTATATAGATGCATTAATAATATAAGATATATTGTGATATCCCAACAAGTAAACATGTTCCAACAAGGAACAACATCTCCATGTTCCAACAAGGAACAAACTTCATCTTCACCTGCAACTAACAACACTATAAGAGGGCTGAGCAAAGCGGTAACATAGCCAAACAACGGTTTGCTAGGAAGGGTGCAAAAGGTTAGAGGCCGACATGGCAATTTGGGATGGCTTGATAAATGTGTAATAGGTAGCGCAGCATAGCGATAGAACGAAGCAACTAGCATAGCAATGATAGTAGTGAGATCCAGGGTAGCGGTCATCTTGCCTGAAATCCCGCAAGGAAGAAGAACGAGTCCATGAAGAAGACGAACTGATGAAGCCGAACCAAGCGTAGACGAACGAATCCTCACGATCGCAACGAAACGGGAACTATTGAGAAGAAGCACACAACATAGTAAACACACCACACATGAACAAAACATGATGCTCAAACAATTATGATGCATGACAAGGCTACATGAAGCTACTCATGGCAAAAGATGATGCATACAAGACCAACACATCAAAGCAAGTTTAAATGAGGCCGGGAACAACATAGAACAATTCCGGTAAGTCCTCATATGCAAATTTCAAAATTGGTCCAGATCTGACTAACTTTATGTTCAAGTTGATAAACAGCAAGTTAAGATGCACCACGATGATCTACAAGAAATTCTAGTCAAGTTACATATAAAGTTCATTAGATTCGGAGCTACGGCCTAGAAGATATGAGCAAAACAAGTTAAACATGGCATTGGTGCAAAATGCATACAAACATCAAGCAAACACCTCAAAACAAGGATGCAACATGATAATATGAAACTAAATGCAAAATCAAGCAAGTTTCATATAGAGCACACTCAAAACGGAGCAACGGTGCAACACATACACTCTATACAAGACATGACAACAATCTGTCCAAAACAGCAAGTAGGCATATTGGTGAGCTTGAACCACTCACCACAGAGCAAGACATGGCATGGCAAGGCAACTCACAGTAAGTAGACATGGCATAGAAGCTATACATGGCAAGAACAACATCATAGCATACACGGATCAACTACAACAACCTTGGCAAAATTGAATAACATGTAAACAACCTGCCAGGAAACATTTTATAGAAAAAGTAGAGCTCGATTGACTCAAGCTATGGCACTCCATAATTGCAAACAAGGGCATGGATGGATAGAGAATAACCATATGTTCAAAACATCCTTACTGAAGTATCTCAAAATAAGCATGGAACTCTCTGTATCATCAAGTTAACATCACATAAGAATATCAACAAAATAGGGGCTGAAATCAGCAACATCATGAAGCCTAGTTTGCATGCTTGTGCTAGTCACCACAGAGATCACAAAAATACATGGCATACACCCCTGTAAAGATGTCATGGCACATTACAAAACACATGTAGGACTCAAGTTCATAGGATGCACACATCAATCATGGCAAAAATGACAAAAGTGCATGTTCTGATAAGAATCTGAAACTAACATCACATAGCCCTCTTCTAACAGCATTTCGGGCATCAAGATGAGCTCAAATGAAAATGATGCAACGATATGAAATGATGTACTCATCGAGACGAACAATTTGACATGCTACACGCCCAAAACGGAGCCACGGGTGCAAAGATATGATGCGATGAATATGCAACAAAATTACTGCAGAAATCGGGGACTTAGTGGATTTTCACCTCCGGGAGAAGTCAACGGTGGCGCGGAAAACGTGGTTCGTCGGAGTAGACGGGGAAGACGCCGGGGAGGGCCGGAGAGGTGACGGGGAGGTGGATCCGGACCGGATCTCGCCGGATCCGGCCGGATCCCGGCGAGGGGAGGCGGAGGAGGCGACCGGCGGAGCTCCTCCGGCGAGCTCCGGCGACCGGAGGCGGCGGGGCCGGCGAGGAGGGCTGCCCGGCAGCGGCGGCCGAGGCGCGGGCGGGCCGGGATCCGGGCCGGCCGGGCGGGCGCGGCGCCCGAGGCGGAGGGGCGCGGGACGCCGGGCGCGGCAGCGGCTCTCGACGGCGGCGGGAGCCGCGGAGGTGGCGGCGACGGGGCGAGCGCCTCGGCGCGCGCGCGCGGCGATGGGCCTCTGGGCTCGATCCGGCCGCTGGTCGGCGGCGGGCGCGGTGGCTGGCGGCCACGTGGCAGGCGGAGAGTGGAGGAGGGGGCGGCGGCGCTGAGGTGTCACCCCGGGATTGGTCCGGGCGACGTGGCTGCGGGGCGGCGGACGCGTCCGGCGCGGACGGACATGTCCGGCGGGCGACGGGGATGATTTTTAGGGTTTGGACTGCGGGAATTCGGGGAGGAAGACATATTTATTGGTAGAGGGAGCTAGGAGAGTCCAAATGAGGAGCGGTTTTTGGCCACGCGATCGTGATCGAACGACCGAGAGCATGGAGGGGAGTTTGGTGGGTTTTGGGCCACTTTGGAAGGGTGTTGGGCTGCAAAGAGAAGGAGGCTTCTACGGTTACTCGGTTAACCGTTGGAGTATCAAACGACCTCCAAATCGCACGAAACTTGACAGGCGGTCTACCGGTGCTATACCAAGGCCGCTTGACAAACCTCGGGCCATTCCGAGAAAGTTTAACACCCGCACACGAAAAGAGGTAAAAGGGGGCGCCGGGAGACATAGGAGTGCCGGATTGCAAAACGGACAACGGGGAAAATGCTCGGATGCATGAGACGACCACGTATGCAAAATGAAATGCACATGATGACATGATATGAAATGCAGATGATGACATGGAAAAATGCAACACGCAAGCACATGACATGGCAACGACGGCGAATAACTGGCAGACACCTGGCGCATCGAATCCGGGGCGTTACAACACTCCTCCACTAATAAGAGATCTCGTCCCGAGATCTTAGGACCGAGACGGAAGGGAAAAGGGATGAGGTGAAACAAGAAACGCAAGAGAGAAGAGGCAAAGAATCGAGAGCACTCGAGAAGAAGAGAGGAATGACAAAAATGACGAGAATCGAAAGCTCCAGGAATCAGAAAGACTATGAAACCACTCGTTCTAACCGGAGTGGTTAGAACGAGAAAAGAAACGAATAAGACTGAAAGGATTTAGGCAGCACACCGGTTGAACAAGGAAAGAATAGAACATGAGCTTCAGAAGATGGAATGACGCTTGACGAGATAAACAACGCAATGCCTCCGGAAGAATTGAAAGAATTTGAATGAAAAGATCTTAGGAGGAAGGATTGAGTGGATTTGAATATCTGAGAAGAACAAAGAAATGCAAAACTCCAATTCTAAAGAATACGGAGAATTAATTACACTTAGAGATGCAAGAAGAAAAGATATTTGAATTCCACCAAAAATATTGATGAAACTCTTGAAGAAAGAATTAAATCATGAAGAACCACCATGAAGAACTCCGGTAACGAAAGGATGATGAGATAGAATGAAGGACGAAAGAATAAGATGAGCATTGCGATGATTCGATGGAGGTTCGGCAATAAATGGCCGAGGAAACTGAACTCCGGATAAGAAAAGATGAAAAGACTTGGAACTAGAATTTATTCCTCACGAACAAACTCCAAAGGAAGGGATTACTCACTTGGATGAAATAAGAATAAGATTTATTGTATGCGTATCCTTCATCAAATTAAATTGATGACAAGACGGATTTTTCATACTACTTATTCTTCTTGAAAAAGGATTGAGAAGTGACATATCGCAGACTTGAGAAGGTGTTCATGAACCACCGGTAGGATTGAAAGAAGGAATGGATTGAATATGATGAAAAACCGAAAAGAAATCTTCAACGAACCACCGTGAAAATGAAAATGAACAAAGAGAAGAGAACGGATCGCCGGAAAGAATTAGAAAAGCACGAAGATACTTGAGGGAAATTAGAGAAAGAGATCAAGAGATCGCGAATCGATTAACGAATGCTAGAACACAGCACCGGAAGAATATTGAGATGAACGAAGGGGCACGGATATAGAATAATTGGAGAACGACTTTGAAAACTTGGAACGAAGAAATCTCCCGAAAAGATGGCCTCCGGATGATTGAGACGGAAAGTAACTCCTGAAATACTCCGGATGGATGAAAAGAATTTGCATGACTGGAAACAATTAGATAGAATAACATCGAGCTAGCACCATGAACCTCCGGGAGAACGGACAAGATTTAAGAGGAACTCTTCTTCGATCTTCGAATGACGACGAGAAAACACCACCAAAATTACTGAGGTACTCCGGGAGAATGAAAAGCGAAGAGGTTGAGACAACAATGAAATGATTTGAAATCGATCTTAGAAAGGCATCTGACTGATGAAATTCATACTTACGTCAAACTACGAAAAAGGATTTGAGAATAACTCCGGGAAAATTAGAAGAGTCAGGTAAGATCCTGGGAAAAGACCTCTGGGTTAGGGCCCACTGAAGAGATAACACCGTCGGAAAGGATTGTTGAACAGATAGATGATGCACCGGAATAATTGAAATATTTGAATGAGGTGACAACCTCGAATTAATTAGAACACAGACGAATCTCCTGAGATGTGTTGAACACTCTAGAGGGATAAATTAGCAAGAGGCGAACGAGCAGGGAAAATACTTGATCCAAGGAAAAGAATATAATCACTACCGAAAACTTGAATTGAATCCACCAGAGAAGAAAAAGAGATGATGAATGTCAAACAAGACGAGAATTCACCGGTTGAAACAGTTGAGGGAAGACTCCACACGAATGAAATAGATGGTCGGGAGAGAGGCAAACTCCGGGAAAAAAAGGGTGGGAGGGCGGGAAAACACAGACAACTTGGAAGGGGAAACCGACGAATATCTTGAAGAGAAAACACCAGTTGAAGAAAGCAAAGGCTTCACACGAGTAGGATGGATACTCGATTACGGACTCCGGATCCGAGAAGAAGAAGGGAGGGTGGGTGGGAAAATAAAACAGCTGAGGATTGAACTTGCAAAGATGAAGGGGTTCGAGTCAACTTGACGAGAAATGCACCGGACAAAAGAGGATGGACAACTCACGACACTAACCACGTGATCCTAAAGAAAAATTTTCAAGGGGAAGAGGAGTAATTCAAAATTCCTACGTCAAGATTCCTGACCAGAGCGACGAAGGGGCTGAGGAGTAAAAAGAATTCCTACTCTCCGATATAACTAGACTCTGAAAACAGTTTTCTACTAGACTCAACAACGGCCAAACTACACGATCAATCAAGGGGGCTCCTAAGGTCGGTCGAGGTTCTGATACCAACTTGTCACGTCCAAGATGCGACCCTATCCAAAAGGAACTCGATGGTCCCACCAAGGATAGAAGCGCATCTTGAAGACGCTTTTGCAAGGTGGATATCATTACATCAACATTACATAACACATAGGGATACATACATAAGGCACAAATGCCACAAGAATACATCAACATCATATACAAGATCAACATCCGCCTACGGATGAAACATAAACAGAAATATCAAACAATATCCACCACGCTAGCTCAGGGCTGCCGACCGAACCTATCCCCGTCAAGAAGAAGCGTAAGAAGAACTCCAATGCAAGCAAACATCGCTCTCGCGTGATGATCATCGCATAACCTATACCTGCAACTGTTGGTGTAGTAATCTGTAAGCCACGAGGACTCAGCAATCCCATTACCATGGGTATCAAGACTAGCAAAGCTTAAAGGGAAAGGCAGGGATAAGTTGGTGAGGTTGCAGCAGCGACTAAGCATGATATGGTGGCTAACATACGCAAATGAGAGCGAGAAGAGAAACAAAGGAACGGTCGTCAACTAGTAATGATCAAGAAGTGATCCTGAACTCCTACTTACGCCGACATAACCCGAAACCGTGTTCTCCTCTTGATCAACCCGAAAAGAGACACTCACGGTTACGCACACGGTTAGTGTATTTTAGAAGAGTTTGCTTCAAGTTTACTACAACCGGATATCAACAAATTCCCATCTGCCACATAACCGCGGCACGGCTCTCGAAAGTTTATACCTGCAGGGTGTCCCAACTTAGCCCATGATAAGCTCTCGCGATCAACGAAAGATATTCCTTCTCCCGGAAGACCCGATCAGTCTCGAATCCCGCTACAAGACATTTCGACAAAGAATAAAAAAGACCAAAGAAGCCGCCCGGATGTGCCGACAAATCCCGATAGGAGTCGACGCACCTCGCTCGTGGCACACCGGATAAGTCAAGCTACGAGTAAAACCAACCCTCGAGTTGCCCTGTGGTGGCCCCAAGAAGTTGCTCTCGGTTCGGACCAACACTCGAAGGAGCACCGCCCGGGGCTAAAATAAGATGACCCTTGGGCTCCGAAACCCAAGGGAAAAAGGGCATAGGTGAGGCAAATGGTAAAACCAATGTTGGGCCTTCTTTGGAGGAGTCTTATTCAAAGCGAACTGTCAAGGGGTCCCATAGATCACCCGACCGCGTTAGGGACGCAAAATCCGGGAACATAATACCGATATGACGGAAACTAGGGCGGCAAGAGTGGAACAAAACACCAGGCATAAGGCCGAGCCTTCCACCCTTTACCAAGTATATAGATGCATTAATAATATAAGATATATTGTGATATCCCAACAAGTAAACATGTTCCAACAAGGAACAACATCTCCATGTTCCAACAAGGAACAAACTTCATCTTCACCTGCAACTAACAATGCTATAAGAGGGGCTGAGCAAAGCGGTAACATAGCCAAACAACGGTTTGCTAGGAAGGGTGCAAAAGGTTAGAGGCTGACATGGCAATTTGGGATGGCTTGATAAACAGGTAATAGGTAGCGCAGCATAGCGATAGAACGAAGCAACTAGCATAGCAATGATAGTAGTGAGATCCAGGGTAGCGGTCATCTTGCCTGAAATCCCGCAAGGAAGAAGAACGAGTCCATGAAGAAGACGAACGGATGAAGCCGAACCAAGCGTAGACGAACGAATCCTCACGATCGCAACGAAACGGGAACTATTGAGAAGAAGCACACAACATAGTAAACACACCACACATGAACAAGACATGATGCTCAACCAATTATGATGCATGACAAGGTTACATGAAGCTACTCATGGCAAAAAATGATGCATACAAGACCAACACATCAAAGCAAGTTTATATGAGGCCGGGAACAACATAGAACAATTCCGGTAAGTCCTCATATGCAAATTTCGAAATTGGTCCAGATCTGACTAACTTTATGTTCAAGTTGTTAAACAGCAAGTTAAGATGCACCACGATGATCTACACGAAATTCTAGTCAAGTTACATATAAAGTTCATTAGATTCGGAGCTACGGCCTAGAAGATATGAGCAAAACAAGTTAAACATGGCATTGATGCAAAATGCATACAAACATCAAGCAAACACCTCAAAACAAGGATGCAACATGATAATATGAAACTACATGCAAAATCAAGCAAGTTTCATATAGAGCACACTCAAAACGGAGCAACGGTGCAACACATACACTCTACACAAGACATGACAACAATCTGTACAAAACAGCAAGTAGGCATATTGGTGAGCTTGAACCACTCACCACAGAGCAACACATGGCATGGCAAGGAAACTCACAGTAAGAATACATGGCATATAATCTATACATGGCAAAAACAACATCATAGCATACACGGATCAACTACAACAACCTTGGCAAAATTGAATAACATGTAAACAACCTGCCAGGAAACATTTTATAGCAAAAGTAGAGCTCGATTGACTCAAGCTATGGCACTCCATAATTGCAAACAAGGGCATGGATGGATAGAGAATAACCATATGTTCAAAACATCCTTACTGAAGTATCTCAAAATAAGCATGGAACTCTCTGTAGCATCAAGTTAACATGACATAAAAATATCAGCAAAACAGGGGCTGAAATCAGCAACATCATGAAGCCTAGTTTGCATGCTTGTGCTAGTCACCACAGAGATCACAAAAATACATGGCATACACCCCTGTAAATATGGCATGGCACATTACAAAACACATGTAGGACTCAAGTTCATAGGATGCACACATCAATCATGGCAAAAATGACAAAAGTGCATGTTCTGATAAGAATCTGAAACTAACATCACATAGCCCTCTTCTAACAGCATTTCGTGCATCAAGATGAGCTCAAATGAAAATGATGCAATGAGAAGAAATGATGTACTCATCGAGACAAACAATTTGACATGCTACACGCCCAAAACGGAGCCACGGGTGCAAAGATATGATGCGATGAATATGCAACAAAATTACTGATGAAATCGGGGACTTAGTGGATTTTCACCTCGGGAGAAGTCAACGGTGGCGCTGAAAACGAGGTTCGCTCGGGGTAGACGGGAAGACGCCGGGAGGGCCGGAGAGGTGACGGGAGGTGGATCCGGACCGGATCTCGCCGGATCTGGCCGGATCCCGCGAGGGAGGCGGAGGAGGCGATCGCGGAGTTCCTCCGGCGAAGCCCGGCGACCGGAGGCGGCGGCGGGCGGGCGAGGAGGGCTGCGCGGGGCAGCGGCGGCCGAGGCGCAGCGGGCGGCCGGATCCGGGGCCGCCGGCGCGCGCGGGCGCCCGAGGCGGAGGGGCGCGGACGCCGGCGCGGGCAGCGGCTCGACGGCGGCGGGAGCCAGCGAGGCGGCGGGCGGCGGAGGCGAGCGCCGGCGGCGCGGGCGGCGAGATGGGCCTCATGGGCCGATCCGGCCACAGGCCGGCCATGGGCGCGGTGGCTGGCGCCACGTGGCAAAGGAGAGTGGAGGAGGGGCGGCGGCGCTGAGGTGTCGCCGGGATTGGTCCGGCGACGTGGCTGCGGGCGGCGGACGCGTCCGGCGCGGACGGACATGTCCGTGGGCGACGGGATGATTTTAGGGTTTGACCGCGGGAATTGGGAGGAAGACATATTTATTGGTAGAGGGAGCTAGGAGAGTCCAAATGAGGAGCGGTTTCGCCACGCGATCGTGATCGAACGACCGAGAGCATGGAGGGAGTTTGGTGGGTTTTGGGCCACTTTGGAAGGGTGTTGGGCTGCAAAGAGAAGGAGGCTTCTACGGTTACCGGTTAACTGTTGGAGTATCAAACGACCTCCAAATGGCACGAAACTTGACAATGGTTCTACGGTGCTATACCAAGGTCAGCTTGACAAACCTCGGGCCATTCCGAGAAAGTTTAACACCCGCACACGAAAAGAGGTAAAAGGGGGCGCCGGGAGACATAGGAGTGCCGGATTGCAAAACGGACAACGGGGAAAATGCTCGGATGCATGAGACAAACACGTATGCAAAATGAAATGCACATGATGACATGATATGGAATGCAGATGATGACATGGCAAAATGCAACACGCAAGCACATGACATGGCAACGACGGCGAATAACAGGCAGACACCTGGCGCATCGAATCCGGGGCGTTACAATGTGCTTCACAACATCATTCCCATTGTTAATCGATCTTTCAAAATTTCTCTACACCCTTTTGCTCTTGAAATTCGTGCCTGCTGGCATTATGGATAGTTCCATATGTCAAGTAATCCTCATTGACATTCCTTGATACTACTATTTTTCCCTTGAATCAATATGCTACCAATGTCCGTAATCATCAGTTGAATCCTAGAATTCATCCTTCCGACTCAGACATCATTTTGAACAGGAACTGGTTCTCGGCCAATCATTTTGCCGTTGATTGTACCCCTAAGTCTGTTCAACTTATCCATCCTTAATCAGAGTGTTCGCTTCCGATCCATTGATTTGGAAATCATAATTCCTTTGCATTTGAGCTTTGAATTAGTCAGTTGTTTCTATAATCTGATCTCCTTGCATTCTTTCTTCTTCTGGTTGGGTACCGATGCTCACATTACATCCCTTGTGGACCACCACATCATTTGTTGGACCATTATCCGACAGTGCCCCTCGTATTTGATCACCTTGCGAGTTCTTCCCTGATACATAATGCCTTTGGTAAATTGTATCCTCTCCTTTGGTCAACCATGCTCTACCTTTGAGCTTGTGTTAGTTACTCTTTAAGTTTGTGGTATATGTTCCTAAGATGCCCCTATGGGTTAAACCTATGCCTTCCCTAATCCGTGTGAACCCGAGAGTTTTCATGTGTCATACTCTTCTATTGTTTTGCCAGATATAATTTCAACAGTACAACTTCATCGAAAGCGAGAAGTGAATGGAAGGTTATGCATTGAAGAAGTGGGGGTCGACCTTGAACTTTGTGTTCATGCCCATGGACCCGATGTGGAACTTATCATGGAAGCTTCTTGTGATAATAATAATCCCCTTGTTATAAGTTCTTCTGGTATCTATGTTTGGTCCTTTGCAACCGTGGTTCTGACCATGATTGTTTCCCTTTGATTCCATTTCTCGGACAAGTTCATGCACTTGTCTTCTGCATATCAATGCAACTCTGCAACCTCTATTTTGATCTTCCTTCGAGTATTACCCTCCAGTATCTCGAGAATATCAAAGAACTGAGTTGCTTCCTATGAGTCTTCATCTAGTATTGCTTCTCACCGATTTCAGATTTCCCCGGGTTCTGAGTTATTAGTCACTTGAGAACACCGATAAGTGAATCGATTCCATGCTATGATTCTATAACTGTAAGTAATTTTCGTTGCTTACGATTTTAATAATCCTTCAAGCCATTCCTAGCCTGATTAGCTATATCATTATCGTACTAAAAAATTTAACTGTGCTACCTGGTCCTTCTTCCCGGAGCACAATTTTCGACAATGAGCTAAGCTTACAACGATCTTCCTTGTCTTATCATTTTTCGCCTTGAACAGCAAGCTTGATTTCGAGTTTGTGTTGTACCCATGGTTCAATAACCTTTCGCTTCATCATTCCTTTGACTTGATGTCATCGCCGATCAATTACATCTTCATGAAATCTCTCGATAAATGTGTCGTGATCATCACCAACATTCTGAGCTGTTCCAGGATATCAATCGAATTCATGATGAGAAATACCATCCTTGCCCCCTCGATGAATTGTTCTTGAGCCCGCCGGCCACAAAATCATATTTTTCTTGCTGAAATTGTATGAATTATTTTATAAGTTGTTCTGATGGATCCTTTGTGTATCTGAAGTCTGACCTTTCCCTGATGACCATGTCAACACTATCCCGAAGCATGTGTGAGGTACTCCGATCATCAACAAGAACATTGGGAGCGCAATGCTAACTGTTCTTGATCAATTATCCAAACACCATTGTATGGGTAAACCTCATAAATTCCTTGGCCCTTTGTCTAAATGGTTTAATACTTGGAGCCCTATCATGCTCTGCCTTTCCTTGGGAAAGTTATACTATAATACTTGGGTATAAACACCTTTCCTTTCCATTGGTCTAATTATCGTAATAATCACATTTTTTCCTTTCCATTGTTTTATTACACCTTTCTTGTAATCTAACTTGTCTGAGCAGAGATAAATCCTTGCTTAAGTAAGCACCTCGGTGTACAACTCACAAGAAGACCACATTACTATTGTTGATGACATTCCGTAACCACCGATGGACGAGAACTTTACCTATTGGTCTGCCTCGTCTTACGAGCAGGAAAATGGTTCTCTTCGTCCCACGCCCTTGGTACCAACGTTGTTGCCAACATAATTGACAGGCTATCCTCTGACTTGCCTTGCTTCCATGACCGTGCAAAATGATTAGCGCCTTCCTGCTTTTAACCCACATGGTGGGCCCATACCCCATAGTTCCACATGATCGAAACCTGACTCTCTTGTACAACCTTGACTCTGAAATATTCTTTGCGCTTGGCTTCGTATGTAATTCACGAGCCACATTCCTATTGATCTATTCTGGTATCAGACGCCATACTTATCCTCGATGCTCTGAACCCCTTTCACACTTTGTTTCAGACATCGAACAATTGCCTACCCGATTGAAGCTTCTTATTGCTCCTCTTTACCTTGCTCTTGATGACTTTCTTGAATTTCAATTCGAGAGATGCCTTTATGCCACGTTCACTGAGATAGCCCCCAGGTACCTATCTTGTGTTGAGCTCCGTCCTTCTTGAGTCTTTCACCCTTACTCCAACCCTTAAATCTCAGGACGAGATTTCTTGTAGTGGAGGAGAATTGTGACGCCCGGATAATTAAGCTACAGTAATCCCATGTTAATGGTACCATGTCATCGTTTTCATTGTGGCTAAATCCCCCTTGATTCCACCCAGTTCAAATTTCAAATTTAAATTAAAGTCAAGATTTAAAGTTATCAAAATGTCAACACAAAAATGTTCGTTGGGTTGCAAATATTCACTAGCTAATTATCATGTGGCAACCAACATCATTTGGATCTCCCTTTAATCCCTAGGAAAATATAAAGTGGCCCAACGGCATATTAATTGGCCTTTTCAATTTCCAAAAATACTTGAACCATTCCATTGGCTCTAAACGTTTTTTGTGCAACACCACAATTTGGTGCATAAATTATGTGCCAAGTTTCATTCTGAACAACATTCATTTTTGTGCTCCAACTTTTTGCAAAACAGAAAAGGAAAAGCGGAAAAGGGAAATAATATTAAGAAAAGGAATACCTAAACCTACTGGACCCTTGGCCCATTTAGCTAAAACAGGTCCAGCCCAACCCAACTCGCCCTCGTCTCCCTTCCCTATTCACACAGGGGGGTCGTGGCAACGATCCACCGGTGCCATGGCCACCGATGACGTCGTGGCAACCATCCCAAGCATCCCCGTCGTTTTCCCCGGCGGATAAGAGCAACCCCCAGCCCACTCTTCCTCTCCCCCAAACCCTAGCGTCCTTTCTCCCTCCACGCGCCGTCACTCTCGCCCTCGCACCCGCCCGAGCTCCTCCATCACGGCGCCGTCATCGATCCAGTTGCCATTGGCCATCCCTCGTCGCCGCGCTAACTCCAGGAGCTCCACAGTATTCGTCTATGCCCTCTACGGCCACTCGTTCGAGCTCGACACTTCTGCATCATGTGGATCGAGCTTCATCTTCCTCGATCACCGCCGGCGTCCTTCTTCAAATTCGTCCAATCCTGGGCTCCTAAGCTCCCACCGGGCCTACTTGCGCCTCCACGGTTAGCTCCACCTCTGAATCCCCCTCGCCCGCTGTCGATCCTTCATCGTAGACGCGTGCTCGCCCGAGGCCGCCATGGCCAGAGTTCCGTGTCCGAGCACGCACAGCCACTCCTGGCCTGCTCGCATTACTCCTCCTGCAGCTGCCCGTTGCGCGCGACCATGCACGCGTGTGTCCGCCCACACACGTCTGCGCTCGCGCCATGCCTGCCACCGCTCGCCAGCTGCCGCTCCCTGCCTTGCTTGGCCTTGATAGTCGTGAGCTCTTAGCAGCCTCGACCGCGCTTTGCCGGCGTCGTTGCGCGTCGCCACGCACGCTGGTTATGACCGCATGCAGCAGCTGCGCTTCTTGTCCATCGTTGCTACTTTCGCGGGCGTTGTTGCTGCTCTCTTATGCTGCTGCTCTTACTGCCGTGCTGCTGCCGTTGCTAGTTACTGCAAGCTCGTGCCGCTGCTAGCAGCCGCGCTGCTCTGCTCACTACTAGTGCCGTTGTGTACTGTTATAAGCTGATGCCGATACGTGCTACTGCTTGCTCTTACCGCTGATTTCTACTAGGTGCTGCTGCTCACTTGCTTCTTCTACTACCGCACCTGGCCATGGCCGCCAAGGCCCCTGTATATGGCTGTGTGCGTGGCCAGCTGGGCTATGTCCAGTGATGGCCGACCCTTGTTTAATTAGGTTATGTGTAGCTTAGTATTAGTTTAGTGCTAATTTAGCCTATTAGCAAATGACATGTGGGTCCCATCTAATTGGTTTAGATAAATCCTTTTGGAAATTATTAAGACAGTGACATGTGGGCCATCACCTCCCCTTTTGACTAATCAAATTGACTGGGTCAATTCAGATTAAAAGAAAATACAAAATTTCAGAAAATGGTTAAACTTTAGAAAATCATATAAAATAATCTGTAACTCGGATGGAAAAGTTTTATACATGAAAGTTGCTCAGAACAACAAGACAAATCCGGATACACTCTTCGTTAACCTGTCACATGCCTCTAGTATAGCAAACATGCAACCTTCCCCCTCCGGTTCGTTTGTACGAAAATGCCAAACTTCGGGGAAACATTCCCGGATGTTCTCCCCCTTTGACGGTATCGTGTAGTGCCGCGTTAGAACACGCCTAGCTCTGTCTATTGTCTTGTTATGCTCTTGTTTGCTTTGTATTTATTTTTTCTTCCCCCTCCTCTCTCCGGTAGACCCCGAGACCGCTTTTGATGTCCCTATGATCGACTACGTCGACAACAACCCTTCTCCCCTTCGGTAGCTTCCAGCAAGCCCCCCGCCTCCCGCCTTTGATCATCCCGATATCGCCCATTCCATTCTCGCATGCTTGCATTAGATTTTGCTACTGTTATTGTTTGCTCCTATTCTGATGCATAGCCTACCTTTGTAACATGCTTATTGTTACCTACCTGCTTATCCTAAACTGCTTAGTATAGGTTGGTTAGTGATCCATCAGTGACCCCCACCTTGTCCTTGTTGCCCCTGCTTCATCATCGAAGACCCGATCAACGGGATCGAAGACCAGGCCCCGGCACCACACACTACTGGGTTACTATCGAGTGCCGAGGGTGAGACCTCATCAGCACTTCTGATGTTAACCCTGTAGTGTAGCTATTCGGTCGTGGTCATCGAGGGTGATTCCTCCTTAACCACTTCTTATACGAATCTGTCATGCAACCCCTCAAGTGTGAACCTCGAGGGTGGATCCTCTTACCCTCACCTTGATGATTACATCGAGTGGAATCCGTCAAGGGTGATTCCTCAGGTTTTCCCCTTGGTGTTAGACACACGGTTACTATGGTTACTATGACTTTACACTGAACCCTATTACTAAAGACGGGTCGGCCCTGAGGGGTACCCGCGCGAGCATATTTGCGAGTGATGAGGAGTCGGGTTGACCTGGTGGGTGCCCGCGAGATAATTATGAGGCGTGGCCGGGCATTCTTAGCCCTCGCCACAAGTCCTCGAGACAGGGCAACGGGGTCACATCTTTCGTGAGTCTCTGCTTGTTACCGCGCGTTCCTAATCCACTACGATTTGGATATTTGATCCGAGGGCCTCGGCCCGATAGCACTAACCATCACGTGGGCGAGTATGGGCGTTCTGCGTCGTATGCATCAGCGAAGCTTAATAGGCGTCGGCGACCGAAGCGGCGCGCCGGTTGGACTGGTAAGCACCTGCCTTTTGAAGGAGGTAGCTAGGTCGCTCACCGGCTCGTTCATAGCGTGCAGGAGTTCCTGGCGATGGCCCATGACCCTGGGGCATAGGTTTAGTCTGGCGTCTTGACCTCTCTATTAAGCCTAGGTCGGGTTGCGGCGTATTGTTTGGCGGGGCCGGGCATGACCCAGAAAGTGTGTCCGCCGGAGTTAATCGGCGTGGTGGGTAAGTTGGTGCACCCTGCAGGGAAGAAGACATCTATCGATAGCTTGTCCTATGGTAACGGACACTCGGAGTTGTATCCCGGTCGATATAACTAGAACTGGATGCTGAGGCGTGATTTGGATATGTTGCTTCGAGAGTTGAGAAAGGATCCCGGAGCATTGATACAACAACATAAATATGACTTATGTTATACTACTCTACTCACTCCTGTTGCTGCAAGATGGTGGTTTCCAGAAGATGCTAGTCTTTGATAGGACTAGCTTCTCCCCCTCTTATTCTGGCATTTCTGCAGTCCAGTCCACATATACAGCCTTCCTTTGATAATGTTGCATATGTAGTGTAGATCTTTGCTTGCTGAGTACTTCGGATGAGTACTCACGGTTGCTTTGCTTCCTCTTTTCCCCCTTTTCCCATTTTTCTCGGATGTCGCAACCAGATGATGGAGCCCAGGATCCATACGATACCACCAACGATTACTACTACCCCGAGGGTGCCTACTACTATGTGGAGACTGCCGACGACCAGGAGTAGTTAGGAGGCTCCCTGGCAGGAGGCCTTGCCTTTTCGATTGATGTTGCTTTTGTGCTAGCCTTCTTAAGGCGAACTTGTTTAACTCATGTCTGTACTCAGATAGTGTTGCTTCCGCTAACTCTTGTGTATTCGAGCTTATGTATTTGAGCCCTCGAGGCCCCTGGCTTGTAATATAAAGCTTGTATTATTTTAATTTGTGTCTAGAGTTGTGTTGTGATATCTTCCCGTGAGTCCTTGATCTTGATCGTACACATTTGCGTGTATGATTAGTGTATGATTGAATCAAGGGCGCCACATCCCCTGAAGGTGCAATCATGTCCTTAATCATATTTTGATAGTGTTGACAACGTACATAGAGGGAACTAATCATCTATGTCAAGTGCATCTAAGTTTTAGTTCCCAAAAGATTATAGTGTGGATCATGACTGACATATTCAAGATATTCAAAGTATGGAGAAACAAGACAAAAGCTCTAGCTCTTTTCGGTTTTCTCTTGTGTATAGGGATCCCGCACTATTAAGAGGGGGTCACTGGTTCTCGTAAAAGACTTGCTCAAAATCTACGAAAATCTCTTGGTGGAGTCCTTAGCTTGCCTGTGATGTTGGCCTCTACTTCTCCGGACGCCCGGAGGCTTCCGGACGACTGCCGCATTATTGTCCTCCGGCTGACCGTTATTCTCTGGAAATCCGGTTCCACCATACAGAAAGAAATCCACGGAGTCCTGGTCCTTCCGCACTACCAAGTTCCGGATGACCGTGGGTGACCGGATATACGATGCCGCATCACATAGCCAAAATGACGGATTTCTGGCCCTCTCCAGACGACTGTGCACCAGACGACCGACGTTCTCCGGACTTTGGTCCCTGTGTTCCTGTTCTCCCTGCTGCTGCGCTTAAGCAGTCCACCCTCCAATGGCTGGATGAACGACTCCGGTCGGACATCTGGTCCTTCTTTCCTGTCCGGATGTCATGTTCCTTTTGGACGTTCGACGTCTGTGTAGCTTAAGTGACCTCCAACGGCCACCTTTACACTATGACTATATATATCTTTCTCCCAACTCGAGTGAGGGTTGTCCAACACAATAAAAAGATTCCAAGAACACCTTTCTCTCTCATTCTCGCTTGCTTTCACCAATTCCTAGATCTTGAGTGCATTTGTGAGGATTCTTGAGTGTTGTTCCAAGCAAAAGATAGATTGTCCCTCTCCCCTCCTCTCAACCAAAGGAATTCATGATTTGAGCAAGTTTTGAGCAGTTCCCTTGATCTTGTTACTCTTGGAGGTTGGAGACTCCTAGGCAGTAGGAGTTATTCGGTAAGGAACCAAAACCATTGTGATTACCCGCCAGAAAGTTTGTGAGGGTTTGGAGACCACCACAAGGTCTACCACTAGTGGTTGAGAGTCGCCTTCGTGGTGATATCTCAAAGAGAGAATAGGGTGAGCCTTCGTGGAGTTGGTGTGCCTTCGTGGTAACATCCACCTCTCTAAATGGTGACGTAGCTTCCCTGCAAGGAAGTGAGCATCGGCATACATCCTCGTTTCTCGGAGTTGCGGTTATTCCTAACCCTAGCTCCCTAGTTGTGGTTACTTGTCTCTTAGTCATTACTTGTTCTATATTGTGCTTGCGCATTATAGCCCAAGATAGCTAAGTAAGAATTAAAATTTGTAATTGTACCTATTCACCCCCCTCTAGGTCCATCTCGATCCTTTGAATTTGTATGAGAGCCTCGTGCTCTATTCTTTTGGCTTAACCGCCCTAGAGCGAGATGAACCCCGATGGGACTCCCCTTGTTGCAGATCTGAAGGCAAAGGGTGTGGCTTCTTAGGAAGTCGAGTCTTTCACCTCTGAGAATTTGGAATGGCCCCTTGCTAAGAAAAAGGAGGATTATGATGCTTCTCTTGAGGCCTTGGTCCAAATGAGGTTAGCCACATTGTCCACGATGCTCACACCACTTGCCAATTTAGGTGGTGTGGCTTCGAGGCCAGTTGTGCCTATCCCTCCGTTAGGCCAACAACCTCCTAGTAGTGACCACTCTGGTGTTCCATGGCTTTATGCAAAACCTCAGGTAGAGAAACCAAATAATAACCCTAGGGAAAACCTCCTTTACTTGATGACAATGCCTATTTTGCTTTGTGGAGAGTTGGTATGCAGGATCATCTTAGGCTCGCCAGTGGTGAGATGTTGGACATCTTGGAGCATGGCTACAACCCTGTCGATACAAAGGATCTCACACCCAGTGAAACATATGACAAGCAAAGGAGACCTTACATACACATAACAAGTGGAAAGGAATTACGGAAAAGCATTGTGAGGACCAAGACCGGTACCTCAACTCTCCGGCTTGCTCAGTATGAAATTGCCAAAGGTCAATTGCAAAACTTTTGTATGGAGAATGGTGAGTCTCCCAAGCAGCTCCTTGAGTGTCTCGTGATTCTCTCCGCCACATCGAGTCCTGTGATTGCGACAAGCCACAAGATGGTTTCAGCTTGACTAAGCGATTCCTTGTGGACAAATTCCTCCATGCTTTTGCTCCGTATCATCAACAAATGGTGTGGTAGGTAAGGCAACACCATGGATTCAAGGAAATGACTCCTGATGACATCACATCTACCTTCTAACTATTTGAAGAATCCAAGGAAAATGGTACAAGACATCTTGCCATGCATGGTACCTCAACATCAAAGATCAATCTTGCTTTGAAGGCCAAGCACACAATTGATGAAGAGGAAAGTGAAGAAGAACAAGAAGAAGATGATGATGATGAAGACGATGATGAGATTGACTCTGACGAGAGCCCATCATATGAAGACATTGCCCTCTTTGTCAAGAAGTTCAGTGCAGGAAAATTGAAAGGAAGATTCTAGAAGAAGAAAGTGAGAAAGTGCTATAACTATGAAGAAACCAACCACTTCTCCAACGAGTGTCCGTATGAGAAGAGAGAAGATAAACCAAGGTTTCCCAAGACCTTGCCTAAGAAGAAGTTGCAAAACCCTTTCAACTCCAACCTCAAGAATAGAGATGGGAAGGCAACGTTTGCTCAAGAAGAGTTCGATCCGGATGATGTTAGTGGTGTCGCCGGAGTACCTCAAGATTATCAAAACACCTAGAGGCTAGTCAAGAAGAGTGGTGATGCTGTCACTTAAAAGTACATGAAAAACTACAAGGGAAATGCTCACCAGTGCCTAATGGCTAAGGCCGTGATGGAAGATGGTGAGAACCAAAACTCTTCTGACAAGGTTAAGGTAACCCCACGTTCAAAACCTCCTATTTTCTCTCCTTATACTCCTAGTGATGAATATCTTGATGCGGAGTGTAACATCCCAAATTTTTAATTTGGAATGTTAAACATAGGTCATACTTGCACCTCATATTTTATTGCATTTTCGTTCCGCAATCCTCGAAATCCTAAGCAACTCAAGGACCCTCGGAGAGAGTGGGGGATTTCCCGGTTTTTCATATTTGATTTTTATCAAATAATGAACCGAGGATTTTGATTTTAATTATTTCTCTCCGAAAAATATTTCATAAGAAAGAAATATATGAGAGGAGATAATAGGACTTCTCCAAAACAATTGAAATATTGGAGGAAAAATGTTAAAATCATTTATTTGATTTTATTTGATTTTATTTGGATTCTATTTGCATTAGAAAAATTGCACGTTTTTAAAATTGCATTTTAGGGCCAAGAAAATGTTCATCTCGTTCTAAATATTTTATTTAGACGGTGAAAATTTGTTTTGGCATTTTTAGATTTTTATTTTTATTTTCTAGAATTTTATTTCTGTCGGTGAAATTTTTTTAAAGAAGAAAGTCCGCGCCTGACGTGGGCCTAAGGCCCAGCCGAGCCAGCCGCCCGCCTGAGCCGCCACCGCACCAGCGTCACGCCGCCCGCCGCCCGCTAGGACCGAGTCCGAGCCGGACTCCGCCACCGCCACTGCCTTGGCCCCTCCTCCAAGCCGCCGCCTCTTTATATATATACTCACCCCCCACCCCCACACCACCACCACCACCAGCGCCACGCCGCCGCCGCCGCCCTCGCCGCCGCCGCTTGCGCCAGCAGCCTGAGCCCCGCTGCCCATGAGCCGCCGCCGCCCGCCGCCAACCCGCCTCGCCGAGCCCCTCGCCAAGGTACCGCACCGGATCCGAGCCGCCGGTTTTTAAAAAACCATTCGGTTTTTTTAGAAAACCCTAGTTCGGTTTTTTTAGATCGGTTCACCGGTTTTTTCTCGGTTCTTCTAATTAGCGGACGTTCGTCTGTACGTTCCTTTAAACGAATGGTTTTCGCTCGTTAGCTACAGATAACGAACGCTCGTTCATTAGTCTGTTCGTTAGTTTTCTTTTAACGGATTTATCTGCGATTATTTTTTATCGCGATTTCTGATCCGATCTTGGTTTATGTTTATCTTTTCGCTCGTTAGTCGGAATCAGGTGATTCAAACGCCTAGAGTTTCGTCTCGAGACCCTCTTTCTGTTTAATCAACTTAAACAAGATTTTGGTACTGTAAAATTTGACTTTAGTTCAGATTAGTAAACTGATCTTGTTTCTTTCACCGTTTGAGTTTTGTTGCTTCGTTTGATTTGATTCTTTTTGCGAACCGGAGTTCTTAAGTTGAACTTTCTGGTCAACCTCTTTTATTTGAGTTTTGCTTGTGCATCTTTGCTTGTTGCTAATGTATGCTATTGCTTGTTTGTGATAGAATTCCCGGAGTGCGAAGCGTGTTACTACGAGTCTCTAGGATTCGCGGATCGTCAGCAAGGCAAGTAACACATTGATCATACTTTTTTCATACCCAGTTTTTATGCATTAGTTCCAATCCTCAAACACTACATGATTAGGATGTCATTAACTTGTGGATTGGGAAGTAGTTATTGAGGTAGAACCTATTGCCCTGTTATTATCAAACCCTTGGGAGTTACTTCTACGCGTTGCTTATATTGCTATGCTATGCTCGTAGACGTGGTTTGGGTTTGAGTGAAATCCATGACAGATGTGAGATTGTTAATTAATGGTTTAACTTAAGGTGGCAACTTAAATTAACATCTGGGTGGATTGAGTCACCTGGGGAACCCAGTGTTGTCTTTTTTTTATTGGAAATCCCGGGGTACCCGTGTGATCTTCCTATGGACCGCCACCTAGGCTCAAAGGGAACTGAGATGATTCATGCTAGAAACTTCCGTGTGCAGCCACAAGCTATTATGGGCTCTAGCATAGTTGAGTAAGTTATGTGAAGCTCTTGAAGAGGCAGATCAGTAGATAGAGGGATGCAGGTTTGGTATGGTCTGTCCGGAGTAGAGAGTTAATGTTTCTAAAAGACTGTGTCTCGGTCATCCGTTTCTCAAACACCATGTAGTGCGAGAAATCCAACGGAGGCGATCGAGTCTTGTGGGGAAAAGAGCGCAAACCTCTGCAGAGTGTACAATCTAATCATGGTTAGCCGTGTCCCCGGTTATGGACAATCTTGAGTATCTAGTGTTTGGGTTATCACACGTATCTCATCACTCTTAATTAAGTTTGTTGGGTTGTTAATTACTCTAATTGGGATTGAGTTGGGGACATACCTTCTCAATGTTTCAACCACCATGATAGTTAAATTAAAATATATTCCTTTGTTGTAGGGAATATTTTGCTTTTCGCAAAACTATACCCATAGAGCTTTCCACCAGCCAAATATGCATGTAGTGATAGTATTATCCTGTTCTTGCTCTACTGTGTTATATTGCCAGCATATTCCATGTGTTGACCCGTTTTCAGGCTGCAACGTATTATGTTGCAGACTTTTCAGACGAGGAGTAAGATTCGTTAGGTCATTGTCGTGCAGCTCAGCTATGCCGTTGGAGTTGATGGACTCACTTTATCTTCCAAGCCTTCCGTTGTTATCGCATTAGACGGCCTTAAGCCATATTATTGTATTAAGTTCTCTTTTTGAGACGTTCGATGTAATCAGTGTGTGATTGCTACTCTGTTATAAATCCTTCGAGTACTGTGTGTGTCAGCATTACTGATCCAGGGATGACACTGAAGCACAGAGACTTGACCGCTTGAGGTCGGGTCGCTACACAGAGGATATTCATGATGATGATGATGATGATGATGATGATGATATGGATGATCCTATACTTGCTAAACTATATAAGTTCATGTGCTCCCTAAAAGGAAAGAAGCTCCCTATGTTTCGCATGCTTATGGAGATGGTGAGTAAGCACAGCATCACAATTAAGGAACTCGAAACCCTCGTCACCGAGGAAAACGAAAAATCTGAAATCCTTGAGTGGAAAGTCCAATATGAGGAAGCACGATATGATGAACAATGTTTAAAAATTGGTTCAAACATTGATGTCCATGCTAAGGAATCTGCCTCCTTGACAAAGGTCGAAAACTCTTGCAAGGAGTTGATGAATTATAAGAGTAAGCTTGTGGAATCTCATGCCACTCTATCTAAGGATTATGAGCTTCTATCTGTGTCTCTCAAGACTAAGGAAGAGAAGATCACTATCCTTACAAAGAGTTTTGAGACACTCAAACTTACTTATCTTAAAACTCTTGCTAAAGTTTATTCCTCACCCGTTATAAATGTTGATGTTTGTACTACTAACTCTAGTGGTGATCTAGCATCTATTCTTGAGGAGAATCGCTCTCTAAAAGCACAACTTGAGAGAGGTATCTTGATATGTGCTCAAGGACAAAAGAACCTTGATATGGTTTTGAGATGACATAGTGAGGTGGTTGCCAAGGAAGGGCTTGTGTTTGACCCAAGCACAAGCATGAAAAAAACATCTTCTCAAAAGTGCACCACCCCTCTCAAGGATACATTTGTACGTGAAGGGATAAAGGAGAAAGGGAAAGGTAAGGGTGACAAGGTTGTGAGTGGGAAGGCCCCAAGGGGCATGACCACTCTCAACAAAGCAAAAGAGTTCATGCCTCCATCCTATGTGCTTCGTAAGACAAAGGATGGAGAAGTTTATGCTCAATTTGTTGGTCCTCGTAATGCCTTCCGTTTCTATTCTATTTGGGTTCCTAAGACCCTTGTGACTAACTTGAGAGGTCCCATTGCAAAATGGGTGCACTACAAGAAAATACACTTCCGTGATGATACGTGTTTGTCACAGTAGGTCACCTTTTCTGTCATGTATATATATCCATGATGATTTTATGACAGAATCAAGATAGTCATACCTGTGCTGTCGTAGAAGTGTTCCATGACAATACCAAAATTATCATCACGGAAGTGTTCACTTCCATGACGATAAATGACGCGTCATGGAAGTGCTTTCGTCAAGGGTAACCGACACGTGGCATCCACCGTAACGGCTCGCCGTTAAGCTATCGGGTCCGGTTTTGGATCTGATAACCCGTTAACAGCCTGGACCAATTGGGATTTTCCACATGTAAAACTCTCATTGGCCGAAGGAAACACGTGTCTGCTCGTCATTGGGTCAGATAGGCGCCTACGATATGTAGACATGTGCCACGGCCCACCATTGGCCCATTTAGCTTACAAAGGCCGGCCCGTTTGACTTGGTCAAAAGTTAGCAGGCCGGCCCATGAAAAGCCTGTTAATAGTCTGTTTGCAAATAGCCCATTTATGGCCCGGTAACTCACAGCCCGTTAGGGCCTTCCCAAAATTGGCCCAACAGTGTCATGTGGGCCGTCGAATAAAACACCAGCCCATTTCACTTTCGGCCCATGTATGGCCCACGACATCTTTCAGCCCATATGAGGCCTTTCGTATCTTTAGGCCCTTTAGTGGCCCATGGTGACTCTAGCCCATAATGAATAGTAAATTTCTTTGTACCCATTAACGGCCCATGATTCACATGGGCCGTTTCCAGCCCGTGTTAGCCTTCGGCCTACTGACGTCCCATACGTTCTTGGGCTCCTTTCCAACCCTCGATTACTTTCAGCCCGTTACTGGCCTGTTCCCCTAATGGGCCAAATTCGGCCCATGGCTAGAATCGGCCCTTTTGTGGCCTGTTAACACGTTACGCCGTTTCCAGCCCGTCCTATATTCTGGCCCATTAACGACCCGTTATGCCTATGACAGAATTAAGCCTTTGCTATCTTCCGGGCCGTTAACGGCATGTTACCGTGCTGGCCCGATACCAATTACGCCCGTTTATAGCCCATGTGGACCCATTTACCTGACGGGCCGAGGACCACCTATTCTACAGCCCGTTGGAGGCCCATTTATCCGACGGCCCGTAGGAGGCCAATGGATCCTACGGCCTGTAGCAGGCTCAAGGTTACCATGGTCCGTATATGGCTGATACGTCTCTAACGTATCTACTTTTCCTCACGTTTTCCTCTTGTTTTGGACTCTAATTTGCATGATTTGAATGAAACTAACCCGGACTGACGTGTTTTCAGCAGAACTACCATGGTGTTGTTTTTGTGCAGAAATGAAGGTTCTCGGAATGGAACGAAACTTTGTGAGGAATTTCTATATCAATAATAAGGATTTTTGGAGCCAAGACCCACCTGGGAGGGGCCCCTGGGTGGGCACAACCCACCAGGGTGCACCACCCTCTCCTGGCGTGCCTAGGTGGGTTGTACCCACCTGGTGGCCCCGCTGACGACTCCCCTGGTACTATAAATTCACATATTTCCAGAAAAAAATCAGGGAGAAAGAATTATCGTGATCCACGAGACGGAGCCGCCGCCAAGCCGTGTTCTTCCTCGGGAAGGCAGATCTGGAGTCTGTTTGGGGCTCCGAAGAGGGGGATCTTCGTTCTTCGTCATCACCAACCCATCTCCATCGCCAATTCCATGATGCTCCCCACCGGGAGTGAGTAATTCCTTCGTCGGCTCGCTGGTCGGTGAGGAGTTGGATGAGATTCATCATGTAATCGAGTTAGTTTTGTTAGGGCTTGATCCCTAGTATCCCCTATGTTCTAAGATTGATGTTGCTATGACTTTGTGCTTAATGCTTGTCACTTTGGGTTCGGGTGCCATGAACTCAGATATGAACCGTTTATGAATTCATCATTATATTCATGTTTTAGATCCGATCTTGCAAGTTATAGTCACCTACTACAGTTATGATCCGACAACCCCGGAGTGACAACAACCGGGCCCACTCTCGGTGATGACCGTAGTTTGAGGAGTTCATGTATTCACTATGTGTTAATGCGTTGTTCCGGTTCTCTATTAAAAGGAGGCCTTGATATCCCTTAGTTTCCAATATGGACCCACTGCCACGGGAGGGTAGGACAAAAGATGTCATGCAAGTTATTTTAATAAAGCACGTATGACTATTTATGGAATACATGCCTACATTATATCGATGAACTGGAGCTAGTGTTGTATCGCCCTACGTTATAATTGTCACATGATGAATATCATCCAACAAGTCACCGATCCAATGCCTATGAATTTATCCTTATTGGCCTTGCTGCGTTACTATTGCTATCATCACTGTTACACTTGCTACAAATTACTGCTATCACTGTTACTGTTACCATTGCTGCTGTCACTACTATCAAAACTATCAAACTACTTTGCTACTGATCACTTTGCTGCAGATAATTAATCTCCAGGTGTGGTTGAATTGACAACTCAGCAGCTAATACCTTCAAATATTATTTGGCTCCCCTTGTGTTGAATCTATAAATTTGGGTTAAATACTTACCCTCAAAAACTGTTGTGATCCCCTATACTTGTGGGTTATCAATGGCAAAGAAATCAATGAAGGAAAAAGGTATTAGAGCTGAGGTGTTAAAATTTTACCTCCTATTGAAGAAATACATGGGCCTAATACACCACCATTGCCTAAGGTGGTAGAGGTAAATTCTCTTATGAAGTTCAATGAAAATGAAAATCCTCACAATATGCATCCTAGTCAATGCCTTTATGAGTTTGAAAACTATATTAGAAAACAAGATCACTTCAATGCAAATGTTATGAAACCGTTGAAATATAATTCTGAGATGATTGCTCACTTGAGTGACTTGTTATTTAGAATCTCAAATGATGTTAGAGGTGTTGGAAAACATGCTTCTATGGTTCAAACTCAACTAGAACAAGTTGCTAGATCTCAAAGAGAATTACTTGATGAAATGAATCATAATATGCATGACTTTGCTGTTAGAGTTGCAACTAGAGGAGGTAAAATGACCCAGGAACCACTTTATCCTGAGGGACACCCAAAAAGAATTGAACAAGATTCACAAAGGAACAACACTAGTGCACCTAGTCCTTCTAGAAAGAAAAAGAAAAAGAAAAATGATAGGACTTTGCACACTTCTAGTGAACCTGAAATAGAAAAACCCGCTGATAATGGTAATGAAACTTCTATCTCCCATGCTGAAACTCAATCTGGTAATGAACACTCACCTAGTGATAATGAAAAATATAATTATGAGGTTCATGAATACTCTCAACCAAACAATGAAAAATAACCAGATAATGATGTTGAGATAGAACCACCTGTTGATCTTGATAACCCACAACCTAGGAATAGAAGATATGATAAAAGAGACTTTGTGGCTACAAAACACGAGAAAGAAAGAGAACCGTGGGTTCAAAAACCTATGCCTTTTCCACCCAAGTCAACTAAAAAGAATGATGATGAAGAATTTGAACACTTTGCTGAAATGCCGAGGCCAGTCTTTTTGCGTACTCGCTTGACTGATATCTTGAAGATGCCTCCTTATGCAAAGTATATGAAAGACATCGTCACAAATAAGAGAAAAATACCGGAAGCTGAAATATCCACTATGCTTGCTAATTACACTTTCAAATATGGAGTACATAAAAAACTTGGAGATCCGGGAATACCAACTATACCTTTCTCTATCAAAAAGAATTATGTGAAAACTGCTTTGTGTGACTTAGGAGCTGGTGTTAGTGTTATGCCTTTCTCTTTATATAAAAGACTTGACTTGAATAAACTCACACCTACTGAAATATCCATGCAAATGGCTAACAAATCAAGTGCCATACCAATCGGTATCTGTGAGGATGTGCCCGTTGTTGTTGTTGTTGCTAATGTTACTATTTTGACTGACTTTGTTATACTTGAGATGCCCGAGGATGACAACATGTCAATTATCCTTGGTAGACACTTCTTGAATACTGCAGGGGCTGTTATTGATTGCAATAAAAGCAAGGTCACTTTTCGTATCAATGGTAATGAGCATACGGTGCACTTTCCGGAGAAACAATTCCAAATGAATGGTATTAATGTTATTGAAAAATCTCCGACAATCACTATTGGAAGTTTTCAAATACCTCTACCTAATGTCAAAAAGAAATTTGAAATGCTTATTGTTGGGGAAATGCATATCCCCATTGAGGAACTTAGTGATTTACGAAAGTTCTTCTGTTTCATGCTAATCGAAAGTGGTTGTTAATAAGACCGGATCGACCTTATTAATGAATCATTTTTGAACGGTATGAAGTTGATGAATTTAGTAAGCACTACCTTCTGTCCCCACTTTTTGTTTTCTGCTTTTATTAGTTAAACAAAATAAAATGCCATATTTTGTCTGTTTTCTGAATTTCCCGTGCAATAAAAAATGACCCAAAAATAGATGTTCTCAGAATGCCCTGGAAATTTTATATGATTTTTTCCTGAATATTTAAGAATATTTGGTGCAAAAATTACCAGAGGGAGGTGCACCAGGTGGGTACAACCCACCTGGGCGTGCCAGAGCCCCCAGGCGCACCCTAATGGGTTGTGGTCCCCACGTGGGCCCCCTCACTTATCTCTTCAGCCCATAGTGTCACCTACCTCCAGAAAAAATCACTCTTTCTCTCTCTCCCGTGTTCTTGAGCTCAAACCCACGGATTTTGATCTCTTTGCTCGAAGCTCCGTTTCCGAAACTGTTTCGGGGGATTGTTGCTTGGTATGTGACTCCATCATTTATCCAATTAGTTTTTGTTCTAGTGGTTTATACTTTGAATAAATAGCTACTCTTGGTGCTGCTGTAGATGTGCTTGCATGCTCAATTCTTAGTGTTCTAAGTATTTTGAATGCTTGCTATGGCCTCTATGTATCCCTATGAGTAGTTGCTATTAGTTTTGTGAAGTTTTGTTGGAAAAAAACTGTGAACTAAAAATTCAGATTTTTGCTCATAGGAAAAATCATACGCGGTCATGAATATCTTCAGAAAATTTGGCTCTAGGAAGAACTCCAAGGGTGTTATTGGGGAGTCTTCTGACAATGATCTCCACCTTCGGAGGTTGGCGGAGGTATAGCCGTGCGAATGGCCGCACGTCCCGTTCCTGCAGGAAGCTGGAATTCCTGAGGAGTTCATGCAATTCATTGCCAATGCCGGTCTCACTGACTTCATCGCAGATGAGTGTGACCAACACCAAATCCTCACAAATGTCTTTGTTCAAAGCTTTACATTCTTGCCTAGAAATAATCCTCCTGAAGTGAGCTTTGATTTATATGCTGAAAACCACCATGTACCACTTACTGAATTTGGTGACATATGCATGATCCCGTCTGATGGGAGCTTGACTGAGCCTAGGCTAGCTGAGTTTGAGGATTTCTGTCGCACTTTGACAGTGGGTGATGAGAGGAGAGTGTTAGCCATCACTGCCGGTGGCTTACATTTTCCTACTGTTTGTTACTTTGCACTCTTCGTTACCAAATGCTTGCTTGCTAGGGAGAAGGTGGGTGCACTTAGTTCACGAGACCTTGCTATTTTACGTCGTGCAATAGAGGGTGACAACACCTATAGCTTGGGAGCTATTGTGGCTCATCGCCTCCATCTTAATAAATCTCAAGGGAAAATACATGGTGGGATTTTTGCTACTCATTTGGCAGATCACTTCGAGGTTGCGATCCGCCCCCCATGATGTCCCTCTTACCACATTTTACCTAGACTATGCAGCTATGTATCACCATCACTTTCTTACACATGATAGTCCTAATATTGCCATTCCTTATAACTTGGTCTATAGCGTTGACACTCGTGATGTTATCCCCTTGCCTGCACCTACTCTGTTTGATTCTGTGGCCAGGGGCGGATACCGGATTATGCCTGCAGACATCCTCGCCTCTTTGGGCAGCTCAGCCGCCGAGGCTGCACAGGCACCTCCGCAGTGGGATGTGTGGATGCCCGCTCCTCATGATCCCTACTACCCTCCAGGCTACTGATCGATTACCAACTTAGGCGAAAAGCCTAAGCTTGGGGAGGTACGTGTTTCTCACCGACATTATATTCATGTTCACATATCGTTCCATCTGTCGGTGCTCACACTTTTTCATTGTATCATCCATGCTTAGATTTTTTTTTCTTGCTTTCTTCTTGTGTGTTTGAAAAACTTTAGAAAAACCAAAAAAAATTGTTGTAGTAATTTACTTTCTATGCATGCTTAGTAGTAGTATTTAAAAAGAAAATCCAAAAAGAATTCCTTGTTCTCCTTTTGCTTGTTTGGAGCTTTCTCGTGTAAATAGGTTTTTCTCATTTTTGCTTTTCCCTTTTATTTTCTTGTTTAAGAAAACCAAAAACTCCAAAAAAATATTTCAATGTGTTTCTCTGAACTTATTTTCTTTTTTATTCGAGTTGTACCAAGGAGAAGATCACGATGAAAATGTTGAGTGGTTCTCATATGAATAACTGTTGAACTAATAAAGAGCCCGTTTTACCTTGTCTTCTCCTGTTGAATAAAATCTTTGCAGATTCCAGCTTAGTCCATGGCACTCTTGCACTATTATTATTTTCTTATCATTCGGTCATGCAAGTGAAAGGCAATAATGATGATATTCGATGAGCTGGCCGTGGCAAAGAGAAACTGGTATGAACTCGACTTGCTCTGTCTGTGTAAATATGTTTAGCCTAGTGCCCATGATTCAGCCCATTATGATTGAACATGTTTGCAATGACAATTAGAGATTACAGTTTCTCATGCCATGCATAAGTAGCTGGGAGTCAATAATGATTTATCTTGGATATCAACATAGCGTTAAAATGATTGTGATGTAGTATGATGATATGGTATCCTCCTCTGAATGTTCGAGTGGCTTGACTTGGTACATGTTCATGCATGTAGTTGAATCAAAACCAACATAGCCTCTATAATATTTATGTTCACGGTGTTCATATCCTACTCATGCTAGTGTCCAATGTTACTTATGCATAATGCCTGGTTGTGATCGTTGTTGCTCTCTAGCTGGCCGCTTCTCAATCTTAATTGCTAGCCTTCGCCGGTACTAAGTGGGAATTCTGCTTGTACATCAAAAACCTTGAACCCAAAGTTATTCCGGATGGGTCCACCATACCTACCTATATATGGTATTACCCTGCCATCCTAAGTAAATTTGCATGTGCCACCTCTAAAAACTTCTAAAAAAATTATCCTTTTTTGTGTGCCTGGATCGTTCATGGAACGACAGGATGTGGTCGATATCTTCCGTGCTAAGCATGTTATCCTCAGGTCGAGTGTTTATTCACTCGCCATCGCACGAGGAAATGGGCGGTATTAGGGGTTCCTATCACCAAATTGCAAATATGAAAAAGAGTTCATCTCTTGAATAATCAAACAAAAACTCCCAATGGAGTCAAAACTTTTACTTCCCGCTTGGGGAGCGCCACTAGCGTGCTTAGCATGGAAGATGTTGATAACTGATGGTCGTGAAGTGAACGAGAAGGGTGCATGTCTCAAAATATCATTTATCTCTGTTTTAAAAATTGAGCTCTGGCACCTCTGCAAATCCCTGCTTCCCACTGCGAAGGGACTTTCTATTTACTTTAATGTTGTGTCATCACCTTCTAAAAACAAGCGCCAGAAACTGAGTAGAGAACAACTGTCTTGATTTATGCATTGTTTATAGCTAATGTTGGGTGCATCATGACTGGATCTTTTCTACCATGAATTACAATGTTTGGTCGCTGCTTGAACTTTGGAGGTGCTCTGCATTTATGTTTTGCGGTCTCAGAAAGGGCTAGCGAGATACCATTATTGTCATATTATATCATGGTTGTTTTGACAACGTGTTGCTGTTTGAGATATTTTATTATTGCTCGCTAGCCGATTATGTCATTGATATGAATCATTATAATCTTTAAGAGTTATTGTTGACATGGTTAGTTATAATGTTGGCTGAAAACCTGGGAGCTGTTATATGCTTATTTATGCAAACAAGAGCAAAAGAGTTCGTAAAAGTTTTTCTTCCTCACTTTCAGTTTATCAACTGAATTGCTTGAGGACAAGCAAAGGTTTAAGCTTGGGGGAGTTGATACGTCTCCAACGTATCTACTTTTTCTCATGCTTTTCCTCTTGTTTTGGACTCTAATTTGCATGATTTGAATGAAACTAACCCCGGACTAACATTGTTTTCAGCAAAACTACCATGGTGTTGTTTTTGTGCATAAATGAAGGTTCTCGGAATGGAAGGAAACTTTGCGAGGAACTTTTATATCAATAATAAGGATTTTTGGAGCCAAGACCACCAGAGAGGGGCCCTTGGGTGGGCAAAACCCACCAGGGCGCCCCCCTGATACCATAAATACACATATTTTCACGAGACGGAGCCGCCGCCAAGCCCTGTTCTTCCTCGGGAGGGAAGATCTGGAGTCCGTTTGGGGCTCCGGAGAGGGGGATCTCCGTTCTTCGTCATCACCAACCCATATCCATCGCCAATTCCATGATGCTCCCCACCGGGAGTGAGTAATTCCTTTGTAGGCTAGCTGGTCGGTGAGGAGTTGGATGAGATTCCTCACGTAATCGAGTTAGTTTTGTTAGGGCTTGATCCCTAGTATCCACTATGTTCTTAGATTGATGTTTCTATGACTTTGCTATGCTTAATGCTTGTCACTTTGGGCCCGGGTGCGATGAACTCAGATCTGAACCGCTTATGAATTCATCATTATATCCATGTTTTAGATCCGATCTTCCAAGTTATAGTCACCTACTATGGTTATGATCCGACAACCCTGGAGTGACAACAACCGGGCCCACTCTCGGTGATGACCGTAGTTTGAGAAGTTAATGTATTCACTATGTGTTAATGCTTTGTTCCGGTTCTCTTAAAAGGAGGCCTTAATATCCCTTAGTTTCCAATATGGCCCCCGCTGCCACGGGAGGGTAGGACAAAAGATGTCATGCAAGTTCTTTTAATAAAGCACGTATGACTATTTACGGAATACATGCCTACATTATATCGATGAACTGGAGCTACTGCCGTATTGCCCTAGGTTATAACTGTCACATGATGAATATCATCCAACAAGTCAGGGATCCAATGCCTACGAATTTATCCTTATTGATCTTGTTGTGTTACTATTGCTATCATCATCATTACACTTGCTACAAATTACTGCTTCACTGTTATTGTTACCGTTGCTGCTGTCACTACTATCAAAACTATCAAACTACTTTGCTACTGATCACTTTGCTGCAGAAAATTAATCTCCAGGTGTGGTTGAATTGACAACTCAGCTGCTAATACATTCAAATATTCTTTGGCTCCCCTTGTGTCGAATCTATAAATTTGGGTTAAATACTTACCCTCAAAAGCTGTTGCGATCCCCTATACTTGTGGGTTATCAATGGCCCATGGTTGTTGCAGCCACTAGCAAACCAGGGAAAAGGAAGACTAGGAAATAAATAAGCCTGAATCTAACGCTAGGCTACTAAGGCGATCGCACAGATTACATCCACTGGGCATCAAAGTTCGCCACCAGTGCAAATATAGGGAACACCCTACAGTATACAAAAATGGCTTGTTGTTTTCTTCAACCGGTGGCTGCACGTTAAGAACACATTTTGTATCGCAACAAAACAAATTACAACCATAAAACAAAAGGAAGGTTGGCATAAAAGTTAACAGTCTAGCAGATAAATGCACCACCAGAAGTTCAGAAGCTCAGTTCATTTGACCTGGTTGTTACGTTTTCATGTTGTATTGTCTGATGGAGCACCATAACCTTCGCCTTCATTTCTCATAGGCTCCTGAACAACATAGCAAATGTCTGATAGTCTGGTTTCAAAACCATGAATATCTTGATGACATCGAACAATGGATGTCCTTGTTTCACAAAGGGTCTCTGTTAGGGAATGGATTTGTGTCTGGAGCGTAGATATAACATTGTTTTGAGCTTGCATATCTTAATCATGAGGCAGTTTGGACGAGATTGCCATAACAAACAACCCAGTATTATGCAGGAATGTGCTTTTGGCACTTTTAGTGGACATGTACTGACCCACTGCAGCAAGAGGTGACATTGTGGTTATAGTTGCCTCGTCACCTTCAGAAGGTGGCGGTTCCACCATTTTTTCCATAGCTTGCTGAAAAGTTGAGTTTTTACATTAGTAGTACCAGAACGGAAGATATTAAGGAGGCAGGAAAACCAAACAAAATAGCTTTGGTCTATATACAAAACTTATGCCAGTGAACCCGTGTAAAATATTAGTTGTATTTTACTGCAAAGTACATAACAAAACCAGGTTCCAAACATATGACCATGTACCATGGCTAATGTATTGTCTATTCTTCACATTGTATTGACAGCTAAGGATAAAGAGACAAAGTTTATAATACGGTAAGCATAGTACGACATCATTCATATCACAGAACAACTGAGAACAGACAAACAGGCAATTGTATCATTGTGTGGGCAAGTCCAGCATGGAACTAGATTACAGATCAAGATCAGAGGAACATCACTCCTCTCTTTTAAACCTTGTAAGGTGCAATGATACACTAAGACAATTGTGAATAAAATTGAAAAGAGTAATAGACATTGCCTGCAAACCATGTAGTTCAATGCACGAGTCAGAGTAAGTAGTAGTTAAAAGGCATGAGGATCAAGGACTTACAACAACGGCTTTGACTAGTGTAGTCATGCCCTTTGTCTTGCTGGTGTGATAATCCTTGAAGATTTCCACAACATTTGGTTCAGGTACTTTTTGGTCCTTGAGGGCCTTCCTCTGCATTTGGGAAAAGTCAATATAGATCTGATAATATAGCACAGCGAAAAGAGTGAAACAACAGCTAATTACAAGAGCCTCGAGGTGTGCAATATAGCTACGAGATCCTGTCATCTGTTGGAATTTCACTTTCGTAAGGTTGGCCTTGTTCTTTGAACATTTCACCTACAAGAAGATAGATTTGTGAGGCACATGCATAAATAGGAGTTCAACATGTGATCTGATCACATACATATAATGTACCTGATACTTTGGATCAGACCAGTGTTTAACGAGGCCTCTCCGGTCTTCATCGATATATTTTCCATCGGAGATGTTTGGGCAAGTTCACTTATTAGCCTTGCCTTCAAAGCGAGTTTTCCTCAAGTTATACCGACATCGTCATGAGCAGACTTGAACACATGGGTGCAAGCTTTTCTGGTTGCATCATCTTGGCTATCCAACTTGAACCTCATCTGTTGAAAATTATGGGAGTCTCATTATCAGCAACCTAGAAAGTATGGGATAGAGCAAGACGATATTACTAGTTTCCATACATAACCATACTTACAGATAAATGGTCGAGGAAGGTGTTGAACTAGGTTTCGTCTTTGTCATTCCTGTACTGAATCCATGTCGGGAGGATACGTACATGACATCTAACGGCAACCGCTGCCTCTGATACTAACTTGGTTGACTCTGTAGCATCACGTGGCCTTTTTAAACCTGCCTGAAAATGGATCTCCATTCTTCCTCTTCTAGATTTAGTTAACCTATCGATCACTATCCTTGATGTTTGTCTCCTCTTGCACCTAGGTTCTAGTCCAACAACGAACATATGAAGTGTTAGTGTACATCAAACTGTGAGACTACATATAAAGAAGCATGCAATTGTAACTTGACTCCAGCAACTACCTTCTTGATGTCAAAGCTCACAAGGGTCACCTGATCTTGCCAACTCGTCTTGTGTCAAGAGTGCTTCGGAAGTAGTGTCATGTGTCAAGGGAGGTTGGGAACGTGCTGCTAGCTGAGTTGACGAACGAGTAACTCGTGCAGCTGGTGGTACTGTGAAAGGTGTTGCAACAACTAGGGAAGTCATATTGGTTTCAGTTTGGCTTGTTTTGCAGCTCGTGTAGCATGGGATACCCCGTTTGTACAATTTTTGCTGGACTTTGACCTTCTATTACACCGTCAGTACTAGCAGAATCTACATGATTCTCCCGCTTCCGTTTCTGTGTGTCCTTAGTACTAACACCATCCCCTGTCATTATGTGTTCCTTCCTCTTTCTCTGTGCCATGTCAAGTCAAGCCGACAACAAAAAAGAATAACAATTTATTTCTTCAGAACAAATTGATGCGTGATACAGACAAACTGAACTTTGATGTTAGACAACCACATGATAGGAGGATGTAATATGTACGAAAAACAGGACGACATGAGATAATCAGAACTATGATGTGTAAACTAAGCAGAAGGCATTTCACTAAATTAGAAGCAATGCAATGGAAGGTAGACACCATATGAAAGATGCTACAAATATCGCTCTGCCAAGTTAACATTTTCTCGTCATAATTGGCGTTTAAACAAATGTGAAGCGGTACAAGAAATAAATCATATGCAAGACGCGAACAAAAACACACTACCAAGTTAAATGTCTCTCGTAATTAGTGCCATTGCATATTCACAGCTTATGATGCGTAAACTAAGTAGAAGGCATTTCAACAAATTAGAAGCAATGAAAGCTAGACACCATATGTAAGACGCAACGAATATCACTCTACCAAGTAAAAATTGTCTCGTCATTAGTGCCATTTCAACAAATTAGTAGTACAAGCTAGAAAATAATGCGAGATCTAAACTCATTCGTGCATGATACTGACAATCACAACTTTGATGTAAGGCAAAAACATGATACCAGGATGGAATATGTACGAAAAGCAGGATGGCATGGCATATTCACAACTGTTTGTGTAAACTAAGAAGAAGCCATTTCAACAAATAAGAAGCAATGCAAGCTAGACACCGTATGAAACGTGCAAGACAATATCACACTGCCAAGCTAGAGAAAGCACTTGGGATGCCGGTTTCGCCGGAAGACCGCCATCAGTCCCTGCCTTATTTTTTTCCTTCCTATTTTTTAATTGTATTGCCTTGTCAAGTCAAACCCACAAGAAAAATGAATAAAAAATCGCTCTTCAGGAACTCATTGATGTAGGATGCTGACGAGTGCTACTTTAATGTAAGGCGACCGCATAATAGGACGATTAAATGTGTAAGAAAAAAGGACAGCATTGCATATTCACAGCTATGATGTGTAAACTAAGCAGAAGGCATTTCAACAAATTAGATGCAATGAAAGCTAGACACCATATGAAAGATGCAACGAATATCACTGTACCAAGTTAAAACTGTCTCGTCATAAGTGCCATTTCAACAAATTAGAAGTAGTACAAGCTAGAAAAGAATGCGAGACGTAACATATATCACACTCCCAAGTCAAATGTGTCTTATGATAAGCGATTGTTGCAGGTTACACAACAGTAGTACTTCGATGTAAGAACATGGTGTGATAGACATATATTTATGTTCTAGAAACAGGAACACGTGTCCTATTCACAAGTATAATGTGCAAAGTAAGCAGATGGAATTCAACAAAAATAGAAGCAATACAAGCTAGACATCATACATAACATGCAACCACATATAACAGTGCCAAGTTAGAGGGAGCACCTGTGATGGTGCACTAGCGGAGACATGCTCATCATCAACACATCTACCTTGAGTGTCTATGCATGTGTTGTCTTGCAAATCTTCTTGGGGGGTGGCGGACTAGATCTGTAGAGGCCCTCCGTTTGGAAGGAGCATCTTTATCCACTACCTTGCTAATTTCCTTTCGCTTTATTGATTTTGTATTGTCAAGTAAAACTGACAAGAAAAAGCAATAAAATTCACTCTTCAGAACTCATTCGTGCATGATACTGGCAATCACTACTTTGATGTAAGGCAAACACATGATACCAGGATGGAATATGTATGAAAAACAGGACGGCATGGCATATTCACAACTGTTTGCGTAAACTAAGTAGAAGCCACTTCAACAAATAAGAAGCAATGCAAGCTAGACAACACATGAAAGATGCAACCAATATGACTCTGCCAAGTTAAAAGCATCCCATCATAAATGACGTTTCAACAAATTAGAAGCAGCGCATGCTATAAATCATATGAAAGATGCAAATAATATCACACTGGATATACTAAAGGTTTCTCGTTATATTGATTAATGCGGGATACAAAAAAACAATAGTTTTATGTAAGGACATGCTTAATAGAAAGATGTACTATGTACTAAAAACAGGAAGGCATGTCACATTAACAGGTATAATGTACAAACTAAGCAGCATAGCACATGCAATTTAACCAGATCGGAAGAATTAAAATCTAGACAACATATGCAACATGCAACCACATATCACGCTGCCAAGTTAGAGCAAGCACCTGCGATGCTGGTGTAGGGGAAATGCGGTCATCAACTACAGAGCCGTTCACTATCTTCATCTAGCCTTGCTGTTTCTTGAGAATCAAGTGGGGAGGCTGATGCTGCATTCTTTAAAAGAGCGTATTTTGTCACAGTAACCCGCTAGGATGACTGTCTCATCATAAGTGATTGATGAGGGATACACAAGAACATTAGTTTGATGTAAGAACATGGTTAATAGACAGATGTACTAGTATGTACGAAAAACAGGAAGGCATGTCATATTCAAAGGTATAATGTGTAAGCTAAGAAGATGCAATTTAACCAAATTGGAAGCAATAGAAGCTAGACATTCGGCTGGAGTGGTGAGCATGATCATCGAGGACCTGAGAGCCTGGTGGGATGCGGGCTGCTTCGCCACCATCGTGGCTTTTTAGTTGGCTTCCAGGTGATGCATGTCTGTGTTGGGCTTGTCATCGGCTCGGCGGCTCTCGACTTAGCTATTTGTCTTCTGGTGCTCCGGGGATGGTGGTTCATGTAAAAAAATGTCTTTCCTTATCTTAATAAAGACTGACTTCGGCCTTTCAAATACAAGCTAGACATCATATGCAACATGCAACCACATATGACAACGCGAAGTTAAAGCAAGCACCTGGGATGATGGTTCATGGCGAGCGAGATCATCAACTGCAGAGCTACGTTTACCGTCTCCAGCTGTTGAACATCCAACCTTTAAAGCGTCGACATGTGTCTTGCCTGCCCGCGAAGAAGCAGGAGCGACTTATCTCTTTTATTTCGTGTTTCTGTGAAGGCAGAGTCTAAAATACACTTGCATGAAAACACAATAGTGAGAGTATGGGTGAAGTGTGTGCAAAACTAGTGCGCTGTAAAAGTAGCAGATAGCAGGTGGACGAAAAATAAATGACAGGAGACATTTGATAGCTCTACAACATTGCATGGCAAATAGAATTAGATTATACTCTGTATGATTTTGTAATATATGAGCATTGGGATGGCTAGGAAATGAAGGTACTCCTCCAGCACACCACCACATGTGGTCCTATCAAAATAATAGTAGACTGAAAATAAATAGATCAGTCGATTTTCTTATGAACCGTCCGATCTATAAGGAACGGGCAGATGGCTTTCGTCTACCATCCGCCAGTCACTTTTGACGATCTTTCTCGAACCGCCAGCGACCACCGACCCAGACCCCTGCCTCCGCCACCCCACCCTCCCCTCGACCTCACACCACCGCCGTGCTTGGCAGCGCCCCTGGCCATCCCTTTAATCCCGGCCGACCTCCAGATCGGGCACCAACAGGTCCTAGGCCCCACACACCCCTAAGATAAACACCGAGGCGCTGCTTCCCCAACGTAATAGGTGGACTAGCGCCTGTTACGCTGGGGAATGCTTCCTTTAATTGGGAATCAACTGACCAGGAATTGAAATCTAGGGGGCGACGGACCTCCAGCTAAGGTGAAATAGTATATGAGGAGAAACCTTGTGCATCGCGAGTTACTAGGAACATCTAGTATCAGGAAGAAGCGGTCAACTAGTGTCTTCTGGGGGATGAATACCGTCCTAGTGGTGTGTCCTCCAGATGTAAGATTTGCACGAATAAGGGAAGAGGAGTTCCATTTCCGATTGCTAGTGGTGTGTCCTCTAGATGTCGCGGCGATTTTCTTGTTTTTACGGGCGGAAACGATGTTTTGGAGGAGGGTTGAGCCTTGGACGAACCCATGGCCAAATTGTTGACTGTGTTGCGGTGGTCGTCTGTCGGCGGAGGGGAAGCAGATCCGAGGCGAAGGGCGGCATAGCGAACATTTCCGGTCTGCGGTGGACGGTGGCGAAGTTGGAGCGGCAGCGGTGAGGCGCAGGACGGCGTGGTTGACCTGGCTCGGGTACGGACATCTCAACCTCGGCTTTGACTACTAGCCATGGAGGGCGTTGCGGTTGCGGTTGCGGTGGACGACGACGTCTAGGTATCGGCTCCGCGTGATGGAGGAGAGCGGCAGTTGATGGGTGGTATGGGGTGGCGGATGGAAGACGCCGGGGTTTCGCTGCTAGTCGAGAGGTAGTTTTGGCGCCCACTGATAAGCACATTTCATATACATCTTTTGGCACTCAAATATGCGGTTTATTGAGATATGACCATCAATTCTTGCTGTGAAATATTGAATATTTGCATGAAAATCATATATAGGATCATTTACTAGTCTTCGGTCTATTTTGCAGAAATGTGCGCAAAGGCACTATAAATCTTCAAGATCCGGACTAAGTGGCTAAGAGAACGAAGAAGAGGAGGAAGAATGGACCCGACCGTGAAGAAAAGAAGTAACCAGAGGGGCCAAGCTAAAGTTGGAGGGATCATCTTGTGAAGAAAGAAGAGAAGTGGAAGGGCAAAAGAGCAAAAGTGGCAGGTCAGAGGAGGGGGATCAAATCCCTAGCGCAGCCTCCATTTTCCCCTCAGGCCTGGCCACATCTCCATCTCTCTACCCCTCACCACTCCTTCTCCACCTCCGGTCGCCGCCACGGCCAGGCCGGCGTGGCGGCGCGCCTCCGCGACCATGCTGCTCCACCATCTCCACGCCGCCGCCGGCACACACCACCCATCCATCCAGCCACAAGCGCCACTGCATCACCACCGTGCCTCCACCATCACCTCGAGCGCCCTACCAGACGCGGTGGTCTGGTGCCTCGCGCGACCTCTCCCTCCAGCCGGCGCGCCTCTCCCTGCTGCTTCCCCAACTTCTTCCCTCTGCTTCTTTCCTCCACTCCTCCATCTCTTTGCTGCTCCTTTCCTTGCCTCGCCGCTTCTCTTCCTTTCTCTGAACCCTACCACTGTTGTTCCCTCTTCTCCCTCAATGCCTACAGCTGCTGCTTCTTCCCCAAAACTGCTGCTGCTCCCAGCCTTTTACTCCCGCTCCTCTCCCCTCATTGCACTACTATTGCTGCTCCTCCTCAACGCTCCCTGCTGCCTCTCTTACTTCTCTGAACTCCAACCTCTACTGCTCCTATTCTTCTACTCCCTTCGTCCCTTTGCTGTTGTTCTTATTCTCTTCCTGAATCTGTTTGCTGCTTCCTTCTTCTCTGAAGTCTGAATCCCCTACTCCTGCTGCTCTCTTTCAATCTCTCTCTCTCACACCCTCTCATTCTCTGAATTTTCTGTAAGCTAAGATGTGTAATGCTTTGTAATGTTCAGATTTGAGTAGTGCTTGAAACTTGTTCAGTTTCAGACTTGTGCTTGATTAATAGTACTTATGTTGTTCATCTCAGAGTACTAGAATTATGTCTTGTAACCTCCCCCTGTTTGCATATGTGTGATGTGTGTTCTGTAGTCCCTGTGTTAATTACGTTCATGTGAATATAGATATGTTTGTGTTGTGATATATTTCTGTCTCTGTCATAGTATTCTTTCTTCCCCTTTGTTACTTGTATGATAGTAATATATGTGTTCATGTCCCGTTGCTTCCCTTTATGTTAGTGTTTTAGTGTCTCTAGTAAAACAAAAATACCAAAAATACAGTGAGTTTCAATCTTAATCTCTCCATTCTGTTTGTCATTTTATTTTGTCATCATCCTTGGTTATTTTAGGTTTATATTTTCTTGCGATCATCATTTGAATTGTCACCTAGCTTTAGCCAAGCACGGTCATCGATTTGCTTAGTCCCTGTGGGGAACACGACACTCGCAGTTCGGGCGAAATATCCCGCTGTACTTACAATTGATCATTTTGGCGCCGTTGCCGTGGACTAGCGTTGAGCGATTGTGTGAGGTTATAGACTAGGGTTTTCTTGTTTTTCCCTTTGTGTTATTATATATGTGATATATCTCTAACCCCTAACCCTTGTTCAAGTTATTTTCTCTTTCTTTGCTTGGTCATTCTGCAGGTTATTGCATCTTCTCAGATATGGCTTACTATTCAGATCATGCTTATGCGAGCAACACTACAAACAACACGGAAAGTATTCAAGACCTGATAAGTAAGATTTCCCATCGATTAGATGATTTAGCTCGGCAGCGAGAAGTAGTTTTTGAGGATAGGCCTAGCTCTTATGATCCTTATTCTAGAGGTCATCCTTATGTTGCTCCTACATGCCATATTTGTGGATTTCAGGGCCATTCACCCGCTGAATGTCAGCGTGGTTACTCTTACTCTCCCGATTGTTATGGCATGAGCTTCGCCCCACAACCTAGCTCATACCAAAACAATTACTCATATGGGTGGCCTGAGAACCATAATATGTCATATAGGAACAACAACCCTGAAATCTCATCGTTTGCCTCTAGTTATCCATTGCAGGGATTTAGGTATGAAGGGGAGAGCCACAACTATGCACCACAATAGTTTTATTCACCTCCTACTCATATACCGCAGCACCAGGAGATGTGTCCAATGAAGTTAAATGGTCCTCCATTTGGTCAACCAACAACTCCAGCACCTGTTGTGCAATCTCATGTGCAAGTGCCCACACTAGATGAGTTCGATGACATAGAAAAGCTCACACTTTTGAGTCTCGAGTTCACTTGGAGTGCTGAGGATGATCCTATTAGGAAGGTTATTCTAGAGGAAATGAAGAAGATCAAGAGTGGAAAAGAGCTAGTGGAAGAAGTAAGGAAGATTGAGAAGAACATCAACGCTGGCAGCACTATTTCTTCACAGCTTGAGTTGAGTGTAGTTGAGATATCCATGGATACATGTGTGGTTCCAACACCTTCACATTTAGTTGAGCAAGACACCGAGAGCCCAGAGGAAGAAAGACCTCAGATTGAAGAAGAAATTCTCAAAGCCAAGGAACAAGATGAACCAGAGCTTGAATGCCCAAGTGATCAAGATGAAGATCCGCTACCTATCACTCATGAAGAAGTAAAAGAAGCTGATGTAGTTGAAGATGAAGAACCTGAGATTAATTTGCCTATTATCATACAAGAGCGTGATATGCCAGGTTTACCCAATCCTCTTGATGTCATGCGTCCGTATAGTTTCTTTGCTACTACCTTGCATTACATGATTCCATCACTTAAGATTGATTTGAAAACTCATATGCTTGGATATGATGATACATACACTGTTGGTGGCATTGCTCTCATTTATGATGATGACACTTATTCTCCTCATGCTAGACTTATGCTTAATGGTAAATATCATCCTCATGTTAGCATTGAGCTTGCTGATTCTTATCATACTCGTCATATTCTATATTCCTGTGCTTATATAATTGGATATTCGATTGACGACTTAGAGGGCATCTACCCTATCACTTGTAGTCGTTGTTTGTATGAGTCCTATTTCAGGTTTTTGCTTGTGCACGATCCACTACATGCTGACCAGGTTCGAGGTGACATTCCTTGGGATCCTGGTGGAGTCAGAGCATGGCGATGAGGAGAAGCAATGGGGCACACATATGGAAGAGTGAAGCTGGAGCATTCACGAGGAAGCAAAGGAGAAGAGCTGCAATTGGTGAGATGATCGAGCGAGTGCTACACCATCAAAGCCCGGTGAGTTGTTTCATGACCCATTCTGAACATCATATATACATGCTGAATTCAATTGCTAGTTGGGTTGCTTGAGCTAGTTATTACTTGTTGTCAAGCTGAAATTCACCTTTGGCATTGTGCTTGATGTGAATTTGTGAACTTGATTTCTGAATGCCTTGTAAACTAGTGATCTACACCATGCGTGCTTGGCTGAAATTAGTGAGAACTATTAGTTTTGAGTGCTCAAATCCCTAGTGCACTAGTAAACTTTGTCATTTTCTGCATTTACTATGATACACCTAGATCACCATGTTTAGATGTTGAATTTGTGCCAAGTGTGTTCCCATTGAGAGCAACCACCTAACCACTATGGATTAGCATGCTTGTTACATCGATCGGTAGCATGTGAACCAGACATGGAGAAGTGAGGATTCCTGTTTTTTGTGCTTATGCGTTGTTCATTGAAAAACAAGTATATCTTATAAAAAAAAGTCTAATCTACCTACAGTAGCATGTCATGTTCCCTGGATCGGTGGCATGTGAAATCTGGTTTGGTTGGACAATAATTAATTATTAAAAAATGTAATTGTCGAACCAGGTGTATACCATGTTCTCGGGATTGGTGGTATGTTCCTTTGGGGAGACAAACTAAAAAAATACTAATAATTGGTCGAGCCAGGTGTATACCATGTTCTCGGGATCGGTGGTATGTTCCTTTGGTGAGATCGATAAAATGTTATCATTACTTCCTTCAAATTCAATAAGTGCTTAAACCATAATGTTATGTTCCGGGTAATAAGTTTTTTTTGGGATCATGCTCTCTTTAGGAACCCTTTGGCGCAATCAGCATTTGAACTTGTTGATCCACTTTTATCTTTGTAAAAGTTTAAAATGATTGAGTTTACTAGTGTCCTATTGCTATGTAGCACTCTTAACCATTGATTTTCACTAGCTAAGTCCAAAGCATGCATTGTTTAGAGATCTACTTCAATTGGACATTCTCTAGTCAGCTCACTATTCACTATCCTGCTCTTGTCATATTCCTTTGCTTGAGGACAAGCAAAGATTTAAGTGTGGGGGAACTTGATAAGCACATTTCATATACATATTTTGGCACTCAAATATGCGGTTTATTGAGATATGACCATCAATTCTTGCTGTGAAATATTGAATATTTGCATGAAAATCATATATAGGATCATTTACTAGTCTTCGGTCTATTTTGCAGAAATGTGCGCAAAGGCACTATAAATCTTCAAGATCCAGACTAAGTGGCTAAGAGAACGAAGAAGAGGAGGAAGAATGGACCCGACCGTGAAGAAAAGAAGTAACCAGAGGGGCCAAGCTAAAGTTGGAGGGATCATCTTGTGAAGAAAGAAGAGAAGTGGAAGGGCAAAGAGCAAAAGTGGCAGGTCAGAGGAGGGGATCAAATCCTAGCGCAGCCTCCATTTTCCCTCAGGCCTGGCCACATCTCCATCTCTCTACCCTCACCACTCCTTCTCCACCTCCGTCGCCGCCACGGCCAGGCCGGCGTGGCGCGCCTCCGCGACCATGCTGCTCCACCATCTCCACGCCGCCGCCACACACCACCCATCCATCCAGCCACAAGCGCCACTGCATCACCACCGCGCTCCACCATCACCTCGGCGCCCTACCAGACGCGGTGGTCTGGTGCCTCGCGACCTCTCCCTCCAGCCGGGCGCGCCTCCCTGCTGCTTCCCCAACTTCTTCCCTCTGCTTCTTTCCTCCACTCCTCCATCTCTTTGCTGCTCCTTTCCTTGCCTCGCCGCTTCTCTTCCTTTCTCTGAACCCTACCGCTGTTGTTCCCTCTTCTCCCTCAATGCCTACAGCTGCTGCTTCTTCCCCAAAAGTGCTGCTGCTCCCTGCCTTTTACTCCCGCTCCTCTCCCCTCGTTGCACTACTATTGCTGCTCCTCCTCAACGCTCCCTGCTGCCTCTCTTACTTCTCTGAACTCCAACCTCTACTGCTCCTATTCTTCTACTCCCTTCGTCCCTTTGCTGTTGTTCTTATTCTCTTCCTGAATCTGTTTGCTGCTTCCTTCTTCTCTGAAGTCTGAATCCCCTACTCCTGCTGCTCTCTTTCAATCTCTCTCTCTCACACGCTCTCATTCTCTGAATTTTCTGTAAGCTAAGATGTGTAATGCTTTGTAATGTTCAGATTTGAGTAGTGCTTGAAACTTGTTCAGTTTCAGACTTGTGCTTGATTAATAGTACTTATGTTGTTCATCTCAGAGTACTAGAATTATGTCTTGTAACCTCCCCCTGTTTGCATATGTGTGATGTGTGTTCTGTAGTCCCTGTGTTAATTACGTTCATGTGAATATAGATATGTTTGTGTTGTGATATATTTCTGTCTCTGTCATAGTATTCTTTCTTCCCCTTTGTTACTTGTATGATAGTAATATATGTGTTCATGTCCCGTTGCTTCCCTTTATGTTGTGCCTGCCATCCTGCAATATAGGCCGTCCGATTTATATCTGACGGATAGGAAGGAAACTATGGCAATTTTGCAAAAAGGTACCCACATCCTTCTCAAGATTTGCAAATAAGGCCCTCCCTCATTCATCCCTTTCTCTCAGAATATAAACTACTCATACAAATGCATCTTGATGTTACGTGCAACGCACGGGCTTTTGCTAGTAAGAATGAAAACAAAACGATAAAAAATATGGACGGTGGTTAGAAGTCATGACCGCGGGCACAACGAACAAGTTGGCCTTGTATTGGTATGCTGAGCCGTCTGTTTTAACACACAGGAGCCGGTGTGGTGATTATGCACACACGCACGCATGTACATGAACTGCATGCACGCAACACTCACACAAACACACGCAGCCATGCACGCACGCAACACTCACAACCACGCAAGCACGCAACACTCACACACACACACACGCATGCATGCATCCATGCACCATACGACCAACACACACTCTGACACTCAAGTGCTCAACCTACACGTGCATGGGCACACATCAGGCCCTGACAAAAACATACACAACCAGGTGGTTCCCGCGCATAGGTTGGAGTCTTGTCGCGCCTGCATAAATTTGTGTTTATCTGACCTTTTTCCAATGCGAACTGACAGGTGAGACCCACAAGGAACGTGGTCAATTTAACTAGTCAACATAGTGCCACGCAGACTATTTGGCCGGTCAACAAAGTGCAATCCGATGTTGAACGGTGAGCAAGTGACCGTATAATCACCGCAAAACGTATATAGTGATCGTAATGAGCGTATTCTGAAGTCCGGTGACCGTATGACGCTTTTCACTTGAAATACACTGACCGCCCTTGTATTTATCTCTTCTCTCTCTCTCTCTCTCTCTGTGGAGCTGAGTAGGCCAACATGCCAGTGCCTAAAGTGGCGCACGCCACCCCATTATTGTTGTACTGGTTTCGTAAGAGCGAACAAGCATTCACGTCTACTGTACAAAACTGTAGATATGAATTACAAATGCTATGAAGACGAATACAAATATTTGAATCCACTTTATGCCCAATTTCTCTCTTTAGGCCCTCTAAAAGTACATCTCTACACGTTCTCGCATGTTACATCTAACAACTATGCAATACAACACTACTACTACACTCTAACACAATAAATCACATGTGTTTTTAGTTTTACTAGATCTCATATTGTTACTTAATTATTCAGTTTGCGTTCATTAAAATTTTCTTTGAAATGTATGGCTAGTATCATCTACCGCGCGGGAAAAATCCCGCCCTTTCCTGCTTAATCGGGTTTATATGGGCCGCCGTGTCATGTACTCCTCCATCATAAGAGTGGAGCGCTCGCTTTCATAAATGTTCTAGTCCCTTTCACCGACATGAGGGACATCAAGCAACCGGGTCCATGTGCCATACCAAATTACAGTGCAGAGCAGCAGGGGTGAAGCACCCCAGTCATGGCGCGAGCGTAGTAATGAGCAATGAGGCATCAAATCACAAAGTTGCACCTTTCCCGCAGTTAAGTTGGAGGGACGAAGTAATAATGCTAAAGAAAAGAAGTTGGAGGCACGAATCAACCATCATTTCACTCGTTGCTGAATCCGCTTCTCCCTCATCTTCTCCAAGTTAACCACGTGTTGCTTCTGCCGTTGTTCTGCCTCATGTGGACGCGGATCAGCTTGGTAAAGCACAGACACGTGGGACTGCATGTTAGCAAAGCACCAGGCCAACGTCCTCTAAAAATAAGAAACCACCCCCGCCATCCGTGTGGCAAAATCACCTCCTTTTACTAATCTTGATACTATAATTTTTTAGATCAATATAATTGAGATTTGTATAGATAACACATAGGAGCAAAACCAAGTGGTACGGTTAAGGGCATCCACAATGTGTAGCCAAATGTGAAAATAGCTTTTGTCATCAATGGGAACCATTGTGAACGGTGATGCCAAAGCCAAAAAGATGGAACCGAAGCTCCCTAATTGATTGATTGAAGGAATAGAAAAATACAACGTCTCTCCTCTTTCTCCCGTGCTTGGACGCATGTACAGTATAGAGCAGAGAGTCTACTCGCCTGTCCCTTCTATCACAAATCACAAAGTAGTGAGGCATCAAATCACAAAGCACGGACGAAGCAACCATTATTTCACACTTCACTGACTCTGTTTCTCCATCGTATTCTTCGAGAAACCACCTTACCGCACTAAGATGGACGGACGACGCTATTGTGTAGTACTAGTACATTTACGCGTCCTTTGGTTCAACAGACTTCTAGATGCAAATAAGGCGGTTGTCTCGGCTTGGAGGCGGCACTTGTGAACGACTTATCGTGGTCTCCCTCAATGGTGTTCTCCATCGAACGCACTTCGCCAAACCACAACGTTCGAGATATCGTCGACGTCACCGCAATGCGGAAGGAAGTCAAATAGTTACTACCTCCATTTTTTTGTACACAAGGCCAGTATATCAAAATTACAATTTGCAGAAGGCCACTAACACTAATTGAGGAAAATTGATGGGGTTTGCCTCGTACTAGCAACCAAGGACATTAACATACCCTTGCATGCATGCGGAAGTGAGAAGGTTGGTTTGCATGGCGCTGCATTAATGAAGCGATGAGGAGTAAGATGGTTAACTCTTTGGGCGCTGGAGAAAAAATACACATTAATTGACACATCAAACGAGGATTTGTATCGATCAATCCCGCGAAGGAAAACCCTGCCTTTCTTTTTTAACACAAGTAGTACTCCTACGTACGTACTTGTATCTTGTTTGGGTCTAGGCCTTGCATTGCCATACTTCACCACACATTTTTGCCAAGCTTGTCTAAAGTTTTCAAAATGAAAAGGAGGTACACTTGCGCATGGCTGTCGCGGTCACACCGCACCCTTACACAGTCGCTCCTGCACGCCGCAAACCCAACAACGGGAATGCACTCTCACTGACACGTGCTAACGCATGTGATCAAACCAAACTCAGCCATCATACCTTTGACACATAATTTTCGTTCATACAGTATGTTTATCCAACATCATGTTGGGGAAGATCCGTACGGCCCGTGTGGTGGTCTGTTGGGGAAGAAGAAGAGGTGAGGAAGAAGGGTCAGGAGATGTAGGATATTCATCCAACCGCCTGAAATGGTCGACTGACCCAAATGATGGAAGTCAGGCGACTTGCATAAATATATGTTTATACACAGCAAAAGATCCCTAAAAACAACAACATAAAGAAAACTATCAGTGCTCGTGGAATGAGTCGCCCTTGTCGTCTTTGGCTGCCGGCGCGAACCAGCCATAGCTGTCGACGTGTGTCTCCGCACCGTGGTTGTCCTCGGCCTCCAGCTACTCGTTCACGCGGAGCGTGTGGGCACTCTGCATGGACGAGAACACCGCCCGGTTCAAGTCCAGGACGTCCGGTTCGGCCTGTAGGAGGGCCTCGATGGCAGCGGCATCCGCGCGCTCCGTATCGAGTTGAGCCTCCGCCGCCCGGTTCAAGTCCAGGACGTCCGGTTTTGCCTATATGAGGGCCTCGATGGCAGCGGCATCCATGCGCTCCGCATCGAGTTGAGCCTCCGCCGCCCGGTTCAAGTCCAGGACGTCCGGTTCCGCCTGCAGGAGGGCCTCGATGGCAGCGGCATCCATGCGCTCCTCGTCAAGTTGAGCCTCCGCCCCCCAATTCACATCCACGACATCCAGTTCCACCTGCAGGAGGGCCTCGATGGCAGCGGCATGCACGCGCTCCGAGTCGAGTTGAGCCCTTGCCTCCCGGTCCTTCTTTAGTATCGCCAGGTTGAACCGCTGGTCCGCCTGCACCATGGGGGACCCGGACGCCGACACAAAGTGGACGTCCATCGTCTCATACGCATCGGAGGCCTTCTGCATCGCGACCTCTGCCATGAACATTGGATCGGCTTCCTCCTCCTCGGATCTTGGCTCCAGAGAACTCAGGGATTGGCCCGCTGCAAAGCAAGCTTGGGAACGGAGGTCTGTGGCGCCGACCGCCGCCGCGATTTTTGCGTGGCGCTCCGGCGTCAGCATCTTGTAGTACATGATCTTGCGGTCCACCATGGCTTTCCAGCGAATTAGGGGACGCTTGATGTGGGCTAGGGGATCGAAAGGTGGGGGAATGGGCTGGAGAGGAGGTGTGGTTTTGGGGCAGTGGCTGGTGTAGGCCGAGCAGCGAAGGTTCTGGTGTGAATAGTGGTTCCGGTGACGACCGGTCAATCAGTTTTGACTGTACATCGCTCTTGTCGCGTTCGTGTTGCACCCCGGCACGCTGGACCCTCCACATCGCTCACCGAATGGAACGCACTTCGTCTTGTGTTTTCGTTCACTTGTGGGACCGCAGTTGAGAGCAAACCGACGTCCCTCCCCCTCCCCCGCATGCGTCATTTATACTACTAATCCCACCATTTTACGCGGAGTAAATAAAAACAGAGGGAGTATATTACGGATGAGGATCCACTAACGTGGCTGAACCCATTGAGTAACTGACATGCAGGGCCTAGAAAGCATGGGGCCTGCCAGTCAGTTACCAAAAGGCAGGGTAAGGCAGGGATACCTACGTCAGAGGATCCACTTCCACTACTACGAGCACTGCATACTCTACTGCAGATGTTGCCAGTACTCCACTAGTACTATTGGATAGGGAGCTTAAAAAAAGTTACTAGTGGACTGGCTATACGTGGCGAAATCCTAGTAGGAAGAGCATGTGCGAGAACAAGCACATTCACGTGTTTGAAAACAAATTGGGAACCATCTCTGTTTGAATACAAATCTAGCAGTACGTACGAATCTAACAATATTGATTGGGCGCTGTTGAATGTTGATACTTTTTCTGTAAGTTTCATCAAAGTAGAGATACTTTGACTACACATAAAACTTATATGTAAACTAGAAAGGATCGGAGGGAGTATATTGTACGTTCAAAAGCGAAACAAACATTGAATACCCTTTATATATGATTTTTTGATGCTATGATCATCGGTCCAAAATTTTGAATCCGCCTTAGGTATCACACATGCACCCACTCGTTCTCTCTCGGTTTCATCCCGGGGTCAGGAGATCGATTGAAAGAGGACTAGGGTGGGTACAATATGTTCGTTCCGCTTATGAATTTACAATATACTCCCTCCAATCCCCACAGACCCTCCCCCCCCACGTGGGTCATTTCTATCATAGAAACAGACCAAACCTTTATCTCCTTCCACGACACACAATTGATCTCTCAACATCAATCGATCTCGTCAGGATGTGTCGGGGCATGAACCGAATGGGATGTCAAAACTAAGACGGGAAGCGACACATAGTGGAGGCAAAGTGAAACTTTAAACGAACCGTTTGTCTGTATGCATGTCGGACAAATTACAACATTGGAAATACAAGCATGGTCTAGGCCCACATGCGAATGATACTCGACGGAATGTTCAAATGAGGCATGCGGGAGGATGGACTCGACCAGAGGGGGCATGATCGATGGGGATGAGGGTTGGAGAGGAATGAGAAATAAGCAACGCCACATGATTATACTTGAACGGCTCAAATAAACAATAAGTTGTTTCATTTTCCCTTCCGTCTTGGTCACGGAGTAAGATACTCCCTCCATTTTTATTTACTCTACATATTAGGTTTGACTGAAGTCAAACTTCATAAAATTTGACCAAATTTTTAGAAAAAATACGAACATTTACAATAGAAAATCTATATGATGTGAAAGTATATTCAATAATGAATCTGATGGTATTGATTTGTTATTGTATATGTTATTAGTTATGTCTATAAACTTTGTCAAAGTTTACAAAGTTTGACTTTGAGCAAAGCTAAAATGCGGAGTAAATAAAAACAGAGGGAGTACGCAGGGACTAGTATAGTTACTACTGGTGCAACATGGTAAGTTGGATCCCTAAATGCGGGACGAACCGGGCACACCTCAATTATTCCTTCAAACAGCCGGACACCTACATTAACAGACCATCCAGCTACTTAATCAAGTGTTATGCTTCACTAGTTGAAAAGGAAAAGGGTGGTACCATACCCAAAACCACCACACTTGGGGCTAGGGTAACAACTTGGTACTATACCACATTTGAACCAGGGCACAAAAACCACCTGTTCTGTGCCTAATGCGTAACACGGAGCACTGGCGCTCAAATTTGGCCGGGAAAACAGGGAAACCGACATGTGCGGCACACCTGTCGGGACGACGTGGCGCAGACTAGTCCAATGGAGGAGATGGCCCACGACCTCCTCGCCACCGGCAACCATTCATGTGGGTCATGGGGGCCAGCAACGTGGCGCAGCTCCCGCACCACCTCTGGACACGGCGACCGCGGTGAGCGACATGCTCATCGTCACTGGACATGGTTGTTGGTGGGAAACGACACCTATGGTATCACAAGAATCCCTACTATGGTTGCCGGGGCGCAGGGTTGCAAGAAGAGCAGGATTAGTAATCAGCACAAGGATCGTTTACCCAGGTTCGGGCCGCGAGGATGCGTAAAACCCTAGTCCTGCTTTGGTGGATGTATTGAGTGTTCTTGAGCCTTCCAACTAGCTACGGTGGCTGGGTCGTTCCAAAGAGTCGAATCCTTCTCCATTACGCCATGGGCCTCCTTTTATAGTCGAAAGGGGCTGCCACAGTGGCACACATGAGGTGGAAAGGCGTACAGTGCTACGAGCTTGTCACTCGTATTACAGGACAAGACGAATTTAATGCATCGCTTAGGTGTCCCCTTGCTTTATTGGGGACGGGAATGAGGCCCGTCCCGTTCGTCGCCGCTCTTCCTTGCTTCGACACGCGCCCTGGTCAGCGATGCATGTGGAGCCATGTAGGCAGGCAGGCAGCTGAGGTGGCGCGGTGGCAAAGTCTTCATGAAGATCTGCATGCCGCCATGCAGGCGCTTGCTGAGTTGACCTGGGGGCTGCATGTTGCCACGCAGGTGCCTGCCCAGCTGTTTGGGCTGGCAGCTGCATGCGAACGGCGGTGGAGACTTGGCTGGTGCGGGCCTGGAGGTGGCCCTGCTGGCACCCTTGGTGAGGGCCTTGCCGGGTGGCCCGGCAAGGGCCTCGCCGTGGCGTGTTGTTGTCCCCGGCAAGATCGGCTCCCCTCGGCAAGGATCTTGCCGAGGATCGTTGTCTTTTAATCCTCATCTAATCTTGAATATTCCTTGTCTTCACAAAGATCTGCATGCCACCATGGAGGTGCCTCCCGATCCCTGGTCCAACGTTGTTGATGGTGTTGGAGACCGTGGGCTCAAGGGTGGTGCGCTCCGCTGGTGTTGGACGAGCCGCCCCGACAAGGGCCTTGCCGGGGCCGTGGAGGCTGCCCCGGCAAGGGTCTTGCCGGGGCCGCGGAGGCTGCCCCAGCAAGAGTCTTGCCAGGGGAACCTACTTCGTCTCTCTGCTCTTTTGTGGTCTCGGCCTTGGCTTTGCTCTGGCTGTTTTGGGCTTCGGTTTTACCTCGGTTCACCTCCCCTGTTCTGGTTGGTGCGGCCGTGGGCGCGGCTCCGACTGTCCATGCATAGGTAAAGGGGTACAAAGATGCGCCCCTTCTTTTGTACACCGACAGGAGCCCCCGGGCCTGGGTGACACATAAGCGCGACACGTTGTTGGGCTGTAACACCCCGAATGTAACTTTCCATATTTGTAACTCCAACTCTTGCCATTTTCGGCATTGTGATATGATATTCCCTCCGTGGTTGGGTTTTTGTCTTTCGTTTTGCTTTTGTCTATGTCATGCATCTCATATCATGTCATCATGTGCATCTCATTCGCATACGTGTTCGTCTCATGAATCCGAGCATTTTCCCCGTTGTCCGTTTTGCAATCCGGCACTCCTATGTCCCTCGGCGTCCCCTTTTACGTTTTTCCGTGAGCGGGTACTAAACTTTCTCGGAATGGACCGAGGTTTGTCAAGTGGCCTTGGTACACCACCGGTAGACCACCTGTCAAGTTTCGGGTCATTTGGAGCTCGTTTGGTACTCCAACGGTTATCCGCTTATCCGCAAAGGCCTCTTTTAAGTTGCAGCCCAACACCCCTCCAAAACAGCCCAATAACCCATCTAACTCCCCTCCATGCTCTCGGTCGTTCGATCACGATCGTGTGGGCGAAAACTATACCCCATTTGGACACTCCTAGCTCCCTCTACCTCTATATATAGACCCCTCCCCCGAATTCCGGACGAAACCCTAGCGCTGTTCGTCTCACATCACCGGACACGTCCGGCCGCAGCCGGACACGTCCGGTCGCCCGCCGCCGCCACGTGTCGCCGCTGGTTCGTCCGCGCCCTCCGTCGCCGCTGCTTCGCCGAACCCGCCGCCCGCCCCCACGGGCCCGCCCCCACCGCCGCCCGCCGCCACGCCCCAAGCCCGCCCTCGCCCTCGCTTCCGCCGGATCCCATCGCCGCCGCCGCCCCGCGCCGCCGGTGGCGGATCCACCACGCCGCGTCCGGCCGCCCGTCGCCGTCTGCCACGCCGCGCGCCGCCAAGCCGCCGCCGCCGCCGCCGCCCTCTCTCGGCGCCTCCCGGCCGCCCCGGCCTCTTTTCCCCTCCGTCCTCGTCCCCGTCTCCGGCGAGCCGCGACGTCGCCTCGGTTCGCGCGCTCCAGATCCGATCGGGCAGGTTGACTTTTCCCCCCCTCCAAAACTGCAAAGTCCCCAAAACGCTTAAACTTGTTGCATACTTTGACCTATTATATCTCTGCACCCGTAGCTCCGTTTCGTGCGTGTAATATGTAAAATTGTTCGCCTCGAAGAGTAGATCATTTCATTCCATTGCATCATTTTCATTTGAGCTCATATTGATGCGCGAAATGCTGTTGGAAGAGGGCTATGTGATGTTAGTTTCAGATTATTATCAGAACATGCACTTTTGTCATTTTTGCCATGATTGATGTGTGCATCCTATGAACTGGAGTCCTTCATGTGTTTTGTAATATGCCATGCCATCTTTACAGGGGTGTATGCCATGTATTTTTGTGATCTCTGTGGTGACTAGCACAAGCATGCAAACTAGGCTTCATGATGTTGCTGATTTCAACCCATGTTTTGCTGATATTTTTATGCCATGTTAACTTGATGCTACCGAGAAATCCATGCATAATTTGAGATACTTCAGTAAGGATGTTTTGAACATATGGTTATGATCTATCCATCCATGCCCTTGTTTGCAATTATGGAGTGCCATAGCTTGAGTCAATCGAGCTCTACTTTTGCTATAAAATGTTTCCTGGCAGATTGTTTACATGTTATTCAATTTTGCCAAGGTTGTTGTAGTTGATCCGTGCATGCTATGATGTTGTTCTTGCCATTTATATCTTCTATGCCATGTCTTCTTGATGGATGTATGCTTATTTTATCATGTAATGCTCTGTAGTGAGTGCATCGAGCTCTTAAACATGCCTACTTGTTATCTGTTTTTGTCATGCCCTTCTGTTGAATCATAATCTAAACTTGCTATATTGACATGGGTGCTATTATATTTTCTGATCCTTTTTGGCTTATGGTTAGTAAGGGACTTTTGTTCTATGCTTTGAGTAGATTGATGCCATGCCTTGTTTTGCTATTATAAGTTCCTGTAGCATGCTGTTTTCTTGCTCTGAACATTGCTTCCTGATGCTAATTCTGCCATGTTCAGTATTTTCCTAAGTCTGTGAAGCTGATATATTTTACACTTTTTCCATGCTTGTTTGAACCTGTTATGATGTGATTTAGCCGTAGCTCAGTGTTCATCTTTTGTCAAGCATCTTGAGTAGATCACTGCCATATGCTTTGTTGATACGTTTGGGTGCAGTAGCTTGTTTTCTTGTTGCTTGCTATGTGGCATCATGCTGTTAATGGCAGATTTGTGTCAATCTTGTTTTGCTTGTCATTTGCAAACCGTGGATCCGATTCCGGTGATCTTTATATCGATTCCAACCGAAATCATCTCACCTTTCCAGCGGCATACTTGCTTTTCCAAGTTGATGCCTGGTTCATCATTTTCCTTCCGGAGCACGCATACGCATTGCATATCACATCTCGCATATCATGTCATGTTTTGCATCATGTTGCTTGTGCATTGCACCGTGATTTATTGTGGTTCCTTTGCTTGTGTTCTTGCTTTGGGTAGAGCTGGGAGACGAGTACGTGAACGAGGAACCTGTTGAGAACGCTTACGAGGATCAAGCTTTCGACAACTCTGAGAACTTTGCAGGCAAGATGACCATACCCTCGAAATCACTTCTATCTTTGCTATGCTAGATGCTCGCTCTTTTGCTATGCCTATGCTATGATGCCTATCACTTGCTTATCATGCCTCCCATATTGCCATGTCAAACCCCTAACCATCCTTTCCTAGCAAACCGTTGATTGGCTATGTTACCGCTTTGCTCAGCCCCTCTTATAGCGTTGCTAGTTGCAGTGAAGTTGAAGTTTGTTCCTTGTTGAACATGGAGATGTTGTTCCTTGTTGGAACATGTTTACTTGTTGGGGATATCACAATATATCTGCTATAATTAATGCATCTTATACTTGGTAAAGGGTGGAAGGCTCGGCCTTATGCCCGTGTTTTGTTCCACTCTTGCCGCCTAGTTTCCGTCATACCGGTGTTATGTTCCTTGATTTCGCGTTCCTTACATGGTTGGGTGATTTATGGGACCCCTTGACAGTTCGCTTTGAATAAGACTCCTCCAAAGAAGGCCCAACATTGGTTTTACCATTTGCCACCTAAGCCTTTTTCCCCGGTTTTCGCGAGCCCGAGGGTCATCTTTATTTTAACCCCCCGACCAGTGCTCCTTCGAGTGTTGGCCCGAACTAGAGCCTGTCGGCGCCCCTCAAGGAAACTTGAGGTCTGGTTTTAGTTGTAATGGACTGCTCATCCGGATGTGCCTCGAGAACGAGATATGTGCAGCTCCTATCGGGATTTGTCGGCACATTCGGGCGGCTTTGCTGGTCTTGTTTTATTGCTGTCGAAATGTCTTGTAGTCCGGGATTCGAGATCGATCGGGTCTTCCCGTAGAAGGAATATCCTTCGTTGACCGTGAGAGCTTATAATGGGCTAAGTTGGGACACCCCGCAGGTATTATCTTTCAAAGCCGTGCCCGCGTTATGAGGCGATGGGAATTTGTTAATGTTCGGTTGTAGAAAACCGAAGTTGACCTTAATTAAAATACACATCAACGCGTGTGTAACCGTGATGGTCTCTTCTCGGCGGAGTCCGGAAGTGAACACGGTGTTGGAGTTATGTTTGACGTAAGTAGTTCAGATCACTTCTTGATCGCTACTAGCTTCACGACCGTGCTTTGCTTCTCTTCTCGCTCTCTTTTGCAAATGTAGCCACCATATATGCTAGTCGCTGTCGCAGCTCCACCTCACAACTCTGTCCTTCCTATAAGCTTAAATAGTCTTGATCTCGCGGTGTGAGATTGCTGAGTCCCGTGACTCACGGATTCTACCAAAACAGTTGCAGTGCCGACGATGCGGTCTGAGTATGACGCAACCGAGCTCAAGTGGGAGTTCGATGAGGAACGTGGTCGTTACTATGTGTCTTTTCCTGATGATCGATGAGTGGAGCCCAGTTGGGATGATCGGGATCTGTAGCATTTGGGGTATCTTCTTTTATTTTGGTTCCGTAGTCGGACCTTGAGTGTAATCTGAATGATGGATGTTTATTTATGTATTGTGTGAAGTGGCATCGTAAGCCAACTATGTATCTCTTTCCTTATGTATTACATGGGTTGTGTGAAGATTACCTCACTTGCGACATTGCTTTCAATGCGGTTATGCCTCTAAGTCGTGCTTCGACACGTGGGAGATATAGCCGCATCGAGGGCGTTACATGGGCCAGGCCCAAAACGGTGCGGGGGCAGGACGGGCGGTTTTTACCATGGTAATTTTTCATCTGTTGCGCTTCCCCACAACCCGCGTTGAATGCGCCACGTGGGCGGCATGCGTGGGGCAGTTCCCGCACGCATGCGTCACATCGTGGTTAATGGGAAAAGAGGCGGCCCGCGCCTTCCCCGTAAAAGGGGAATAATTGCGGGTGCGCTGCTCATTTTACCCCCTTGTGCCTTCTCCACTCTCAGAGCCGCCGCCCTCTTCTCCTTCCTCTCTAAGCTTCGTTCTTGCTCGCCTTCACTGCGTCTCCGCCGCCTTCTGTCTCTTGCTCCCCCTAGCCTCCATGGCGCCCAAATCCACTAAGGGCAAGGGAGTGGCCAAGTACGCCGGAGCGGCGGAGCCGCCGGAGAGCGCGCTGGTGGCGCAGAGGATGCAGCTCGCCTACTTCCCTTCCATGGTCGACGAGTTCGAGCTTCGGGAGGCCTTCAAACTCCTATGGGGGTGAAGACGGGGGGAGAGAATACGGGGCATCCAACTATGTGTGTCGCCCCCGCTGATGTCTACTACACAACCTTCTTCTTGTAGAAGTTGTTGGGCCTCCAAGTGCAGAGGTTTGTAGGACAGTAGCAATTTTCCCTCAAGTGGATGACCTAAGGTTTATCAATCCATGGGAGGTGTAGGATGAAGATGGTCTCTCTCAAACAACCCTGTAACCAAATAACAAAGAGTCTCTTGTGTCCCCAGCACACCCAATCCAATGGTAAATTGTATAGGTGCACTTGTTAGGCGAAGAGATGGTGATACAAGTGCAATATGGATGGTAGATAAAGGTTTTTGTAATCTGAAAATATAAAAACAGCAAGGTAACTAATGATAAAAGTGAGCACAAACGGTATTGCAATGCGTTGAAACAAGGCCTAGGGTTCATACTTCCACTAGTGCAAGTTCTCTCAACAATAATAACATAGATGGATCATATAACTATCCCTTAACATGCAACAAAGAGTCACTCCAAAGTCACTAATAGCAGAGAACAAACGAAGAGATTATGGTAGGGTACGAAACCACCTCAAAGTTATTCTTTCCAATCAATCCATTGGGCTATTCCTATAAGTTTCACAAACAGCCGTAGAGTTCGTACTAGAATAACACCTTAAGACACAAATCAACCAAAACCCTAATGTCACCTAGATACTCCAATGTCACCTCAAGTATCCGTGGGTATGATTATACGATATGCGTCACACAATCTCAGATTCATCTATTCAACCAACACAAAGAACCTCAAAGAGTGCCCCAAAGTTTCTACCGGAGAATCAAGACGAAAACGTGTGCCAACCCCTATGCATAGGTTCATGGGCGGAACCCGCAAGTTGATCACCAAAACATACATCAAGTGAATCACGTGATATCCCATTGTCACCACAGATACGCACGGCAAGACATACATCAAGTGTTCTCAAATCTTTAGACTCAATCCGATAAGATAAGTTCAAAGGGGAAACTCAATCCATTACAAGAGAGTAGAGGGGCAGAAGAAACATAAGATCCAACTATAATAGCAAAGCTCGCGATATATCAAGATCGTGCCAAATCAAGAACGCGAGAGAGAGATCAAACACATAGCTACTGGTACATACCCTCAGCCCCGAGGGTGCACTACTCCCTCTTCATCATGGAGAGCACCGGGATGATGAAGATGGCCACCGGTGAGGGTTCCGCCCTCCGGCAGGGTGCCGGAACAGGGTCCCGATTGGTTTTTGGTGGCTACAAAGGCTTGCGGCGGCGGAACTCCCGATCTATTCTGTTCCCCGATCGTTTTAGGGTATATGGGTATATATGGGAGGAAGAAGTACGTCAGGGGAGCCACGAGGGGCCCACGAGGGTGGAGGGCGCGCCTAGGGGCGCCCTGCCTCGTGCCTCCTCGCTTTTTTCCTGAATATGGACTCCAAGTCTCCGGGTTGCTTTCCTTCCAAAAATAACTTCTCCGTAAGGTTTCGCCTGCTTTGACTCGCTTGATATTCCTTTTCTTCAAACATCAAACAAGGGAAAAACAGAACTGCACTGGCTCGGGTCAATAGGTTAGTCCCAAAAAATATAAAAGTGTTTAATAAAGCCCATAAACATCCAAAACACATAATATAATAGCATGGAACAATAAAAAATTATAGATACGTTGGAGACGTATCAACATCCCCAAGCTTAATTCCTACTCGTCCTCGAGTAGGTAAATGAAAAAACAGAATTTTTGATGTGGAATGCTACCTAACATATTTCTCAATGTAATTTTGTTTATTGTGGCATGAATGTTCAGATCCATAAGATCCAATACAAAAGTTTAATATTGACATGAAAACAATAATACTTCAAACATACTAACAAAGTAATCATGTCTTCTCAAAATAACATGGCCAAAGAAAGCTATCCCTACAAAATCATATAGTCTGGCTATGCTCTATCTTCATCACACAAAATATTTAAATCATGCACAACCCCGATGACAAGCCAAGCAATTGCTTCATACTTTTGATGTTCTCAAATTTTTTCAATCTTCACGCAATACATGAGCGTGAGCCATGGATATAGCACTATAGGTGGAATAGAATGGTGGCTGTGGAGAAGACAAAAAGGAGAAGATAGTCTCACATTTACTAGGCATATCAATGGGCTATGGAGAAGCCCATCAATAGATATCAATGTGAGTGAGTAGAGATTGCCATGCAACGGATGCACTAGAGCTATAAGTGTATGAAAGCTCAAAAAGAAACTAAGTGGGTGTGCATCCAACTCGCTTGCTCACGAAGACCTAGGGTATTTTGAGGAAGCCCATCATTGGAATATACAAGCCAAGTTCTATAATGTAAAATTCCCACTAGTATATGAAAGTGACAGCATAGGAGACTCTCTATCATGAAGATCATGGTGCTACTTTGAAGCACAAGTGTGGTAAAAGGATAGTAGCATTGCCCCTTCTCTATTTTCTCTCATTTTTTATATTTTTTATTTTCTTATTTTTTTGGGCCTCTTCTCTTTTTTATGGCCTCTTTTCTTCTTTCTTTTTCGTCCGGAGTCTCATCCCGACTTGTGGGGGAATCATAGTCTCCATCATCCTTTTCCTCACTTGGGACAATGTTCTAAAAATGAAGATCATCACACTTTTATTTTCTTACAACTCAACAATTACAACTCGATACTTAGAACAAAATATGGCTCTATATGAATGCCTCCGGCGGTGTACCGGGATATGCAATGAATCAAGAGTGACATGTATGAAATAATTATGAATGGTGGCTTTGCCACAAATACAATGTCAACTACATGATCATGCAAAGCAATATGACAATGATGAAGCGTGTCATAATAAACGGAACGGTTGAAAGTTGCATAGCAATATATCTTGGAATGGCTATGGAAATGCCATGATAGGTAGGTATGGTGGCTATTTTGAGGAAGTTATACGGTGGGTGTATGATACCGGCGAAAGGCGCGCGGTATTAGAGAGGCTAGCAATGGTGGAAGGGTGAGAGTGCGTATAATCCATGGACTCAACATTAGTCATAAAGAACTCATATACTTATTGCAAAAATCTATTATTTATCGAAACGAAGTACTATGCGCATGCTCCTAGGGGGATAGATTGGTAGGAAAAGACCATCGCTCGTCCCCGACTGCCACTCATAAGGAGGACAATCAATAAATAAATCATGCTCCGACTTCATCACATAACGGTTCATCATACGTGCATGCTACGGGAATCACAAACTTTAACACAAGTATCTCTCAAATTCACAACTACTCCACTAGCATGACTCTAAGATCACCATCTTCATATCTCAAAACAATCATAAAGAATCAAACTTCTCATAGTATTCAATGCACTTATATGAAAGTTTTTATTATATCCCTCTTGGATGTCCATCATATTGGGACTAAATTCATAACCAAAGAAAATTACCATGCTGTTCTAAAGACTCTCAAAATAATATAAGTGAAGCATGATAGTTCATCTATTTCTACAAAATAAATCCACCACCATGCTCTAAAAGGATATAAGTGGAGCACTAGAGCTTATGAGAAACTACTCCGAAAGATATAAGTGAAGATAAATGAGTAGTTGAATAATTATGCAACTATGTGAAGACTCTCTAACATTTAATAATTTCAGATCTTGCTATTTTATTCAAACAGCAAGCAAAGCTAAATAAAATAAAATGACGCTCCAAGCAAAACACATATCATGTGGTGAATAAAAATATAGCTCCAAGTAAAGTTACCGATGAACGAAGACGAAAGAGGGGATGCCTTCTGGGGCATCCCCAAGCTTAGGCTCTTGGTTGTCCTAGGATATTACCTTGGGGTGCCTTGGGAATCCACAAGATTAGGATCTTTCCACTCCTTATTCCATAGTCCATCGAATCTTTACCCAAAACTTGAAAACTTCACAGCACAAAACTCAACAAAAAACTCGTAAGCTCCGTTAGCGAAAGAAAACAAAACACCACTTCAAGGTACTGTAATGAACTCATTATTTATTTATATTGGTGTTAAACCTACTATATTCCAACTTCTCTAAGGTTTATAAACTATTTTACTAGCCATAGAGTCATCAAAATAAGCAAACAACACACGAAAAACTGAATCTGTCAAAAACAGAACAGTCTGTAGTAATCTGTATCAAACGTAAACTTCTGGAACTCCAAAAATTCTAAAATAAATTGGTGGACCTGAGGAATTTGTCTAGTAATCATCTGCAAAAATAATCAACTAAATGTCACTCTCCAGTTAAAAGTTTTAGCTAATCTCGTGAGCGCTAAAGTTTCTGTTTTTTACAGCATGATCATAAAGACTTCACCCAAGTCTTCCCAAAGGTTCTACTTGGCACAAACACTAATTAAAACACAAAACCACATATAAACAGAAGATAGATGTATTATTTACTCCTAAACAGAAGAAAAAAGCAAGAAACTAAAATAAAATTGGGTTGCCTCCCAACAAGCGCTAACGTTTAACGCCCCTAGCTAGGCATGATGATTTCAATGATGCTCACAAAAAGATAAGAATTGAAACATAAAGAGAGTATCATGAAGAATATGACTGGGACATTTAAGTCTAACCCACTTCCTATGCACGGGGATTTTGTTAGCAAACAACTTATGGGAACAATAATCAACTAGCATAGGAAGGCAAAACAAGCATAACTTTAAGATTTTCAACACATAGAGAGGAAACTTGATATTATTGCAATATGTAGAAGCATATGATCCTCTCTCATAATAATTTTTAGTAGCATCATTAATGAATTCAACAATATGACCATCACATAAATAATTCTTTTCATGATCTACAAGCATAGAAATTTTATTACTCTCCAGATAAGCAAATTTATTCTCATGAATAGTGGTGGGAGCAACCTCAACAAAATAAATATCATGTGATTGAAAATTAGGATCAAGATGACAAGTTTCATGGTTATCATTATTCTTTATAGCATACATGTCATCACAATAATCATCATAGATAGGGGGCATGCTTTCATCATAATAAATTTGCTCATCAAAACTTGGGGGACAAAAAATATCATCTTCGTCAAACAGAGCGTCCCCAAGCTTGTGGCTTTGCATATCATTAGCATCATGGGTATTCAAAGAATTCATACTAACAAAATTGCAATCATGCTCATCATTCACATATTTTGTGCCAAGCATTCTATGTAATTCTTCTTCTAGTACTTGAGCACAATTTTCCTTCCCATCATACTCATGAAAGATATTAAAAAGATGAAGCTTATGAGACAAATTCAATTCCATTTTTTTTGTAGTTTTATTTTATAAACTAAACTAGTGATAAAACAAGAAACTAAAATATTCGATTGCAAGATCTAAAGATATACCTTCAAGCACTCACCTCCCCGGCAACGGCGCCAGAAAAGAGCTTACTTGACGGGGGGGTGAGTGTCGCTTACCTAGCCTCCCCGGCAACGACGCCAGAAAAGAGCTTGATGTCTACTATACAACCTTCTTCTTGTAGAAGTTGTTGGGCCTCCAAGTGCAGAGGTTTGTAGGACAGTAGCAATTTTCCCTCAAGTGGATGACCTAAGGTTTATCAATCCGTGGGAGGTGTAGGATGAAGATGGTCTCTCTCAAACAACCCTGCAACCAAATAACAAAGAGTCTCTTGTGTCCCCAACACACCCAATACAATGGTAAATTGTATAGGTGCACTAGTTCAGCGAAGAGATGGTGATAGAAGTGCAATATGGATGGTAGATAAAGGTTTTTGTAATCTGAAAATATAAAAACAGCAAGGTAACTAATGATAAAAGTGAGCACAAACGGTATTGCAATGCGTTGAAACAAGGCCTAGGGTTCATAATTTCACTAGTGCAAGTTATCTCAACAATAATAACATAGTTGGATCATATAACTATCCCTCAACATGCACCAAAGAGTCACTAATAGCAGAGAACAAACGAAGAAATTATGGTAGGGTACGAAACCACCTCAAAGTTATTCTTTCCAATCAATCCGTTGGGCTATTCCTATAAGTGTCACAAACAGCCCTAGAGTTCGTACTAGAATAACACCTTAAGACACAAATCAACCCAAACCCTAATGTCACCTAGATACTCCAATGTAACCTCAAGTATCCGTGGGTATGATTATACGATATGCGTCACACAATCTCAGATTCATCTATTCAACCAACACAAAGAACCTCAAAGAGTGCTCCAAAGTTTCTACCAGAGAATCAAGACAAAAATGTGTGCCAACCCCTATGCACAGGTTCATGGGCGGAACCCGCAAGTTGATCACCAAAACATACATCAAGTGAATCACGTGATATCTCATTGTCACCACAGATACGCATGACAAGACATACATCAAGTGTTCTCAAATCTTTAAAGACTCAATCCGATAAGATAAGTTCAAAGGGGAAACTCAATCCATTACAAGAGAGTAGAGGGGGAGAAGAAACATAAGATCAAACTATAATAGCAAAGCTCGCGATACATCAAGATCGTGCCAAATCAAGAACACGAGAGAGAGAGAGATCAAACACGTAGCTACTGGTACATACCCTCAGCCCCGAGCGTGAACTACTCCCTCCTCGTCATGGAGAGCGCCGGGATGATGAAGATGGCCACCGGTGAGGGTTCCCCGCTCCGGCAGGGTGCCAGAACAGGGTCCCGATTGGTTTTTGGTGGCTACAGAGGCTTGCGGCGCCGGAACTCCCGATCTATTCTGTTCCCCAATTGTTTTAGGGTATATGGGTATATATGGGAGGAAGAAGTACGTCAGGGGAGCCACGAGGGGCCCACGAGGGTGGAGGGCGCGCCCTCGGGGGGCGCGCCCCCCTGCCTCGTGCGTCCCTCGTTTCTTTCTTGACGTGGACTCCAAGTCTCCTGGGTTGCTTTCCTTCCAAAAATAACTTCTCCGTAGGTTTCATTCCGCTTGATATTCCTTTTCTTCAAACATCAAACAAGGGAAAAACAGAACTGCACTGGCTCGGGTCAATAGGTTAGTCCCAAAAAAAAATATAAGTGTTTAATAAATCCCATAAACATCCAAAACACGTAATATAATAGCATGGAACAATAAAAAATTATAGATACGTTGGATACGTATCACCCGCCAACTGCGTCGAGGCTGCCCCGAATCGGTACCCTTTCTTTGTCGACTATTTCTGATGCGGGCTTTGTCCTCCCTTCTCCGATTTCTTTAGCGACATCATCCATACCTTTGGCTTCCGCCTCTTTGATCTTACCGAAATGTTGTGGCATGCATGGCCCTTTTCGCGCACCTCTGCGAAGATTTCGCTGGGGTGCACCCCAACACGGCGCTTTTCCGCCACTACTTCTTCCCTCGGATTCAAACGGGGGGCGCCATCTCCGGTTGCGTCACCTAGATCCCAAGGTCCAAGGGAGCGTACCCGGATGGCGCCGTGAAGGATAGGTGGGAAGAGTGGCGGGGCCGGTGGTGCTGGATTGAAGAGAAGGACCCACCTGCGTTCTGCGAAGTTCACCGGGCGCCGCCGATCCGCAGAAGCGATTGGAGCGACGTCGATGCCGACAACGAGAAGCTCACGATCGCCACCACCAGGATCCTTCGGCTCACCGAGGCCGGGCTCACCCTTGAGATGATCGGGACAGACTTCATCCGCCGCCGGATCGCTCCACTACACAACAAGGGGAGGCCGGCCTGGCTCTTCACGAATGCTGCCGACATCATGTGGCTTCGCCCCGGCCTCGACTACAACTTCACAGTGATGGGGCATGCCCACTTCTGCCAGCGGCTTTTCTAGGTCGATGTGGGCCGCGACGGCAAGGTCGAGCGGACTGGCAAGGTCGCGAGGGCCGCCGCGAAGGCCGGCAAGGTCGTCAAGGGGCCCTTGTTCAAGTTGCCGGCAGGAGTGGTCCTGCTGAGCAATAAGTCGCGCCGGACCGACATCATTGCCATGATGCCGGACTGCAACGCGCACGGCCCTGACCCGAGCTAGGTCGAGCCGGAGGACATCCAGGTGCAGCAGTTCTTCGACACCCTGCACGAGGGGTATGTCACTGACGAGCCGCGGCTCATCTAGGACACCACCCAGGCGGAGTTCGACTACATCGCTGCCAGGGTGATGGAGGCACAACTTGCCGAGGAGGCCGGCAGAGCTGATGGCATGGAGGTCAAGGTCGCGGCGACCGCAGAGGAGGAGGAGCTCGCCCGGTGGGCGGAGCCCGTTGGGGAGGCCAGCAGTGCCAGCACCGGGGCTCCTCTTGTCGAAGACGCGGCCGACGAGTCGTCGGAGGAAGAGGGCGAGGAGGAGGAGGAGGTCGTGGCCGTTGATCCTCCAGCCACGGGGAGAGGACGGGTCCTGTGGCGGGCCACCTCCGGCGAGCCGGTCCGGCCTGGGAAGGCTGTCCTGTCGCAGCGGGCATAGGAGGGGTCCGCACGCCAAACCCGGGGTGCGGCGGCGAGGAAGCTGGCGATGGCCGCAGTGGCGAAGAAGAAGGCAACTGCCTCCTCTTTGACCAGGCGTAGCTTGACTCCACCTTCTTCCCCCCCTTCGACAGACATCGGCACGGAGGTCGACTTGGACTATGGGTCCCTCAGCCCAAGGAGGAAGAGGAAGGCAATAGAGGAGGAGATGAATGTCGAGTAAGCAACTTGCTCTTTTTCGCCATCTCTGTTTCCTCAGTCCGTGCCACATGTCTTGACTTGTTTTCATCCTTGTAGGGACGCGGAGATGTTGGCACAGAGAGTGAAGAGGGCCAAGGCCTCGGCAGGTGGCCAGCCCCCGGCTGGTGCTTCAAGGGCGCCACTGGTGGTGTTGAGCAACCCGACCAGTAGCCCCCGGCGCAGCCCCTAGCGTAAGTTCACCGCTCACTCCTCGTCGACATGTGTCAGGGGTATGATACTTTGGTGTGGACCTTGTCACATATGCAGGAGGAGAGCAACAACGGGAGGAGCCACAGAGGGCTACTCCCACCATGCCGCCCCCATCAACCACACCGCCCCGAGGGGCGTCCCCGGCAAGGGCACCAAGCACCGAGCCCACGTACATGGAGGAGGAGGAGGAGAACTTGGGCGCTGGTGGCTTTGCCTCGGCGCCAGATGTTGGTGGGGAGGGGACTTCTGCTTCCCAGCCTGGCACTGGTAAGTCTCTGGCCTTTCGTCCCTGCTTTTTCTCTTCTTTTTGAATATTTGATCTTGGCTCTACCCCACCCTCTTTTTGATATCCAGATCCTCTCTTGGCGGACCGGGAGGACCTGGACACAATCATCGAGGACATGGCCAAGGACGCTGCGGCGGAGGCCGAGAAGATCGCCGCGGAGGAGGCCGCCAGAGGCACCGCGGAAGACGCCGCCAAAGGGTCTGCCGGGGAGCCCGGCAAGGATACTGGCGAGGAGGCCAACAAGGGGCCTGCCGGGGAGCCCGGAAAGGCCACCATCGAGGAGGAGGTGGTCGATGACCAGCCTTCCTCCTCCGGTACCTCCGGCTCCGGCAAGTATCTAAAGGTGAGCGACGACCTCTTCGTCCACCTCCCCGGCGCGTCGAGCACCAGGGCCCCCGCCGAGGGAGAGGTGTTCGACGACGAAGTGCTCGCCTCCGCCGGACTCGAGGTCGTCGATGAGCCGAGCATTGGTGGCGACGGCTCCCAGGAGGAGCGGCTGCTCCAGACCATGGGTGCCAACTTCTGGAGGCTCCAGGCGCTCCACCGTGCCCGCCTGGACAAAGCTAGGTCCAGGACGGCGGTGGCGGAGAAGGCGGAGGCGGACCTGCAGAAGCGCGTCGCCGAGACGCAGGACTGGTTCCGCAAGGCTCGTGACGAGCTGAAGGCCGCCCAGGGCGAGCTGGCCAAGCGTAATGTGGAGCTCACCAAGAAGCTGGCCGACGTCGAGAAGGCCCAAGAGACGGCGAAGAACTTGGCCGCCGCTGAGGCTGCCCGGACCCAGCACGAGGTCGCACTGAACTCCCAGGAGGAGGACCTTGCCGCGCGCGAGGAGAAGCTTGCCGCCACGCTTCGCGGCAAGGATGAAGAGGTGGGGAAGCTTGTCTTGCAGCAGACCCGTGAGCTGGAGAAGAGGCACAAAGAGGCGCTCGATGCCCAGGCCCTGGTTCACGCTGGCAAGGTGAAGGAGCTGGAGGTGGAGCGGGACGGGTCGAAGGAGCAGGCCCTAAAGCTGTCCCAGGAGAAGGACACGCTTAACGGCGCCCTGACGGAGGCGCAGGCGCGCCGCCAAGCCAGGCCGGGAGCTCTCGAGGCCAACAACTCCATCAAAGACCTCAAGTCAAGCCGGAGGGTCTCGAGAAGATGCTGTCGGAGGCCAGGGCCCGGGAGGGGACCCTGGCCAAAACCTGGAGACTGAGAAGCAGCTGTGGAAGAACGAGGCCCTCAACTTCAAGGAGCACGTGGAGGGCGAGAACTGTTGGCTTGATCGCCTCACCACCGTCGCCAACCATGCCCGCCGCGCAGCTGGCCACTATGGGGATGCCGGACGTGAGGTACGCCCCGGAGCGGAGTGTGAGCGCCAACTGCAGCCTGACCCTGTTCTTTGAGAAGGTCGTCAGTGCTTTGGAGCGGCTTCATGCCAACCAGGCGGCCTCGCTGGCCAACGAGGCCCGGAGGCTTTGCCAGGGCGCCATGACCAAGGTTCTCACAAAGGTGGCGTACTGGTATACCGACCTCGACTTCGATGCCGCGCTGGAGAGCTTGCCGGAGGATACTGACCTCGCACCGCTTAGGGAGCGCATCAAGCCCATCATCAGCGGTGTCAGCGGAATTCTGAGTTTGGAGAGCCAGCGCCGGGATTAGGCTCCCCATTTCTTATCGTCGTTGCAGGTTCATGGCCAAGACAATTTCTATCTTTAGTTGAACCCCGGCAACAATCGATGTAATATAACTCTACAGTACTTTGATAGTATGCATGTTATTTTCCTGTTCGACCTCTCTCTGTATGTCCACCCTACATTTATCGGGTAGGCTTGCCGACGCGTAAACCCAGGGCGGCTTCTTGAGGATGGATCCCCATTGGCCTGCCGGGTGTGCTTGCTACCGGGCGAACCACCTTACCGCCCCTAATGCAGCCGCCCGAACTGTCGAGCTTGACTCGAGTCAGAATCGAGAGCGTTGCCAGGTGCGGAAGGCTACCCCGCCACTCTCGACGCGGCCGCTTGAGCTATTGAGCGGACTCAAAATAGAACGAGGGTGTTGCCAATCACGGGAGGGCCCCTTTGCGTGCAGGTTTCCCATACATAGGCAGGATCTCCGAGGACGATAACCTTATATACAAAAGGAAAATAGCTCAAGGCTCTGAATGACTTAGCTTACTTGCTTGGTTGCCGCGCTGGCGTCCTTCGCGCTTGCAGGCGGCGCCGTTTTCTCCCGGCCATCTTCTTCTTTTAGAAGCCATGGCGATGAAGAACCGCTAGGCTAACTACTAGAACAGATTCTCACAATTGCGCGCCCCCTACCTGGCGCGCCAAAGATGTCGGTGGGAAATGACACCTATGGGATCACAAGAATCCCTACTACGGTTGCCGGGTCACAGGGTTGCGAGAAGAGCAGGATTAGTAATCAACACAAGGATCGTTTACCCAGGTTCGGGCCGCGAGGATGCGTAAAACCCTAGTCTTGCTTTGGTGGATGTATTGAGTGTTCTTGAGCCTTCCAACTAGCTACGGTGGCTGGGTCGTTCCAAAGAGCCGAATCCTTCTCCAGTACGCCATGGGCCTCCTTTTATAGTCGAAAGGTGCTGCCACAGTGGCACACAGAAGGTGGAAAGGCATACAGTGCTACGATCTTATCACTCGTATTACAGGACAAGACGCATTTAATGCATCGCTTAGGTGTCCCCTTGCTTTATTGGGGACGGGAGCGAGGCCCGTCCCGTCCGTCGCCGCTCTTCCTTGCTTCCACACGTGCCCTGGTCAGCGATGCATGCGGCGCCATGTAGGCAGGCAGGCAGCTGAGGTGGCGCAGTGGCAATGTCTTCACGAAGATCAGCATGCCACCACGCAGGGGCTTGCTGAGTTGGCCTGGGAGCTGCATGTTGCCACGCAGGTGCCTGCCCAGCTGGTTGGGCTGGCAGCTGCATGCGAACGGCGGTGGAGACTTGGCTGGTGCGGGCCTGGAGGTGGCCCTGCTGGCGCCCTTGGTGAGGGCCTTGCCGGGTGGCCCGGCAAGGGCCTCGCCATGGCGTGCTGTTGTCCCCGGCAAGGATCTTGCCGGGGGTCTTGTGGCTCCCCTCGGCAAGGATCTTGCCGAGGATCGTTGTCTTTTAAACCTCATCTGATCTTGAATATTCCTTGTCTTCACAAAGATCTACATGCCACCATGGAGGTGCCTCCCGTACCCTGGCCCAACATGGTTGATGGTGTTGGAGACCGTGGGCTCAAGCGTGGTGCGCTCCGCTGGTGTTGGATGAGCCGCCCCGACAAGGGCCTTGCCGGGGCCTCGGAGGCTGCCCTGGCAACGGTCTTGCCGGGGGAACCTACTTCGTCTCTCTACTCTTTTGTGGTCTCGGCCTTGGTGTTGCTCTGGCTGTCTTGGGCTTTGGTTTTTCCTCGGTTCACCTCCCCTGTTCTGCTTGGTGCGACCGTGGGCGCGGCTCCGACTGTCCCTGCACGGGTAAAGGGGTACAAAGATGCGCCCATTCTTTTGTACACTGACAACGGCCGGCTTCAGTGTGCCGAGGGTGGCATTAGTGATGTGGCATGACTAGCATATCAACACTCGGCTCATCGAGGATGCACGGGGCGCTGAAGTGCGCGCGCGCCGCGCCGCGTCCGCGGAGTGTTATAGCGCGGCCAAGTGCATCCCCAGGACCTGAGACCATACCGGGTCGTCTTGCTTTTTCAATGACATGTGGGGATAACATGTGAGCAAAGGGCATCTCCAACATTGCCACGACCGTAGCTGACTACCCTGGCACACCAAAAACCCTCGTCCCTCGCACCGTCGTGCGGTGCGTTCCCAGCCGGCGCCAGCTGCCCGCATTCATGCCATCCGTCAGTATGTCGTCATTAAGAGGCTCGGTGCCTGAGGAACCAACTCCGGTGACTTAATGACACGCCCAGATGCTTGGCCTCACCGAAATGCGCTACTTAAAGCGGCAACGCCCAGTTAAACTCCACACCGTAGAGCATCGTCCTGCTACCTGGCACCACATCCGCCATGACCGCGAGTGCGAACGCTCTGTGGGAGAGCTTGTCTTCGGGGAGGAAGCTCTAGGTCATCTCCCTCGCTCAAGTCGCCGCTTGCGATGCAATAGCAGCGTAGCCGGACGCGAACGCGACCGCACAAGCGGTGGCCACGCTAGCGGACGACAGCGGGAGCACCGCCAGCCACGCGTCCTAGTTGTCGCCGTGCAATGTTCCGTGGCGCATGTGGCAGGTGAAGTGACATACCTTCCACGTCCATCATCATCGACCTCACATCCACCGTCACTGCCAAGGTCGAGGACTCCTCCGAGGATGAGTAGGGCATGGGAGGCGGCAGGGCATGGTGTGCCAACTAGCTGGTCCATCTCCCGTGTTCTACTCTTCCTCGCCGAAGACCGCACCTTCACTTCACGGGTCTTGAACCCCACCCCTGTACATGGAGATCACAGATGGAGGACGTCGGTCGCCGCCATAGAATAAGTTTAGGGTCGGGTTTCTTTTATTTTTCTGTCCTATAAAAGTTCGAAATGTAATGAAAATCTATTGTGTTTGCATTAATCTCGTCCGGTGTATATGAACTTTCACAATAATAGTAAGATATATTGTAGGAGTATGAAAATACTACCTCCGTCCGAAAATTCTTGTCTTAGATTCGTCTAGATATGGATGTATCTAATACTAAAATGTGACTTGATACATTCGTATTTAGAGAAATCTAAGACAAGAATTTTAGGACAGAGGGAGTATATGGAATGATAATTCATTTTTGTGTGTGTAAACTTAGAAGGTTTGACCCGAGACAAAGATAACATGTGAAGTAAATAAACACATAGGGTCTACATACAGAATTTATCTTAGGCACTTCAATAGTACGTCCACTACACATTCACACATTTCACATCTTACTACATCTACGGGAACCTACGAAAGGGTTAACGTAAATTCCCTCGCTCTCTCCCCCCTGATTTTCATGGTGGTGGGCCCCTCCCTCCCCCCAATCTACAATCAATAGCTCACGCATTTCACGTTATGTTAATTACGTAACTAGGATTACACAGGTGTAGCATTACTCTTCCTAAAAAACCAACTAAGCCAACCTCCCAGCATATCACGCAGGAAAAGACCCGGCCGTGCCGTTTTAGTCTGGATTACAGGATTACTAGTAGCAGTATCGATGGATCACATGTTGCACCAAGTTCTTTTAGGGGGCAAAACACCAAGTTTAAAATTAAAAAGGTGGTACACTCACAGCACGCCTGTCGTGGTCACATTGCACCCCACACACGGTCGGTCCTGCGCATGGCTCACGCAAACGGAACGCGCTTCGGCTTGCCTCTTCACTGACACGTGTGACTACACTTGGAGAAACCGACCATGCTCCAAAGTCCCCCGCCCATCACATGGTAATCCTATCGGGTGGTAGGTGCGACATATGCCAACGGGTGGCTTATCATTGTGGGAGCCAATAAGACATCGTCGGTGCCTGGAAACAGGTTGAGGCGAAGACATGCACGCCGGCGGATCTTACCCAGGTTCGGGGCTCTCCGTGGAGATAACACCCCTAGTCCTGCTCTGCAGGGTCTCCGCATGATCACTAGATCAACAAGTGGCTACAAGAGGCTCCTTGAGCTGTTCGGTGAGAGGAAGAAGAAAGGCAAGGCTACCTCTTTCCTCCCCTCAATGTAGTCTCTAAAACTATCAGAGATCAACCCTTTGCATGGGTGCCATGGGGGGTTTATATAGGCCTACCCCCCAGAGGTACAATGGTAATCCGGCTGGGCATGGGCCCTAGCAGTCAGTGTCTATGTTCGCCGGTTTCTCCACCGGCCGCTGGGGCCCGCCGACTGGTGGGTCCCGCCGGCTGCCGGCCTCTTGGTCGATAGGCAGGTCCCACCGCTTGGGGGTCTTGTCGGGGGCTGGTTACTGCTGGCTCACTCTTTATGACGAGGGCTTGGTCGAGGTAAGCATGGCTACAGTGCCACCACCTGGCGGGCTCTCACTGTAGTCTTACCTCGTCTTGTCTCCTTAATGGTGCGCATACTTCGAGGGATGGAGGAAGCCGGCTGTTGGGAGTCGGCCGCATCCCAGGCCGACAGGGCTGAGGCTTGGCCGCCTTTGAATGTCTCTCTCGATCAAGGGGCCCACCACCATGGGGCAGATCGACAAATTGCTGTCGTGGGTGGCGCCATGGTCAACATGGCAACAAAGGTTGCCACGGACGGGTGATGGCTGCCCCAGACGGGCGACTGTGGGCTATGCATGCTTTGGGATTCGGGGGTGGCAGGCTTCACTGTTGCCACGCCCCGTCTCATCACCGTTATGTGGGTGCAGACATTGAGGGCACGATCTTGGCCGTCTGCCAGGGGCCGGCTTCTTGGAGTCGGTCTCTTCGTGGCCGGCTTCTTGGAGCCGGTCTCTTCGTGGCCGGCTTCTTGGAGTCAGCCCCTCGTGGCTTTCTTCATGAGAGTTTAGGGCCGGGCCGCCTTTCGGTAGTCAGCCTGTGAGACATGCCTTGGGTGCTTGAAGGCTCGATCGACCTGATATTTTTTGAAGAGCCAGGGGGAGCCGGCTAGGCTACCCGTGGTCATTTACTCCGACAGTAGTCCCCAAAGCTGGTTGGGCTTCGAGGCTGAAGGGAGGACGAGAAACTCAATCAGCTTCCTATCTTGAGGAGCCGACAGCTAGGAACCGGCCTTGATTAGGTGTGCCGTCTTTGGGAGGCTTTGAAGTCTGAATGTGGGAACCAGCTGGCGCGCAAGCCAGGCTGCGGGCTGGCCGCTTGCCGCCTGCGCGCCACATGGCACCCTTTGGCTGGAAGGGCCTGCCCGCCCACACGCTGATGGGACATCGCCGCAGACCGGGGCCCACAACTTCCACGCCTCGGCCCAAGTGTGGATCTTCTGTGGCCCGAGCAGGCCGCTCGCCTTCCGACGGTAGTTTCCGCACGTCGTTAAGGCATAATAATCGCGAGGCACGGGGGAGTGGGCGCAGTTAATCCCACGTCCCCCCACGCCTCGCCTCCTCGGCTTCGCCGCACGAGGCTATAAGTAGGTGGAGGAGGGGGAGCGGCAGACGCTCGCACGCTCGCCCTTGCTCGGCCATTTTCTTCCTCTTCCTCCTCTCCGTCGCCGCAGCTGCTCGCCGCTGCTCCGCCAATCTTCTCGGTGCACCATAGCTTTGCCGCAGCTGAATCGCGTGCCCTCCGCCACCGCGCTTTTCCCGTCGCCTCTCCGTCCTCATGGTGCGGTCCAGCTCCTGGATGGCTCCAATGTCCACGAGGACCACGTCGATTTCCTCCGCAAGACGCGGCGGTTGCCGGGCACCGATTATGTGCGGGTCCGTCTCGCGCCGGAGAGGGAGCTCTCGCCGGCGCTAGAGGAGGACGAGCGGGTAATCTTTCGCTCGCACTGCCTGCACGGCGTTGGCCTGCCGGCGAGCGGATTCTTCCGCGCCTTTCTTGAGTTCTACAACCTCCAGCCGCACCACCTTACTCCAAACACAGTGGTGCTGCTGTCGGCCTTCGTCACTCTGTGCGAAGGCTTCCTTGGCGTCCTCCCCACCCTTGAACTCTGGGGGGAATTCTTCCAGTCAAAGCTTGGCATCGTCGTCGCGGGCGTGCCCGCCCCATGCGGCGCTTTCATCGCCGTGCGGAGATCGATGGGCGACAACCCGTTTCCGCCCATCGCGCTGATCCAGTCGGTGAAGCTCTGGCAAAAATCTTACTTCTACGTGAAGAACGTCGCTCCGCAAGGCGACTTTGTCAATCTGCCGGCTTACGCAGCCGGCCCGCCGGCTGGGAGGCGGCCTTCTTGGTCCTACCGAGCCAAGACGTTGTCTATGGCTGGTGCTGCCGCCGTCACACGGCTCCGGGTGTTGGTCCAGTCGGAAGGTCTAACCGGGCCCGACTTGATAGCCGCCTTCGTGGAGCGCTGGGTGCTCCCACTCCAAGGCCGCCCTCACATGATTTGCCAGATGAGTTGTCGCTTCGACCCAAGTCGGCTAAGCACCAAGGAGATGCCTCATGATAAAGTGTCTTACATGGTGAATTATATCGCCAACTGCAAGCTCACCGAGGAGTGGCGGTTCGGCAAGGAGCCGTACTCTCGCGCCAATCATCCGCCTTCGGTAAGCCTCCCTTCTTTTATTCTCCTCTTGTTGCCGAGTTCATACTGGCCGATTCTTGACCAGTCGGCCTGTTTTTAACAGAACCCCCTTCTTCCACCGGCGGCCGGAGCCGCGGGGGTGTAGTGCCAGTTCGTCCCCGACCGTCCGACGGACGACTTGGACGATCCCGACCTATGGGCGGCCGCCCTAGACGACGACACCGTAGGGGGAGGCGGCGAGGCAAGCGGCTCCGGGTTCGGGGGTGGCTTCGAGGACTGGCCGGATGACGACGAGACCGAAGTCGTTCCGTGCCGTCAGCCGGCGTCCGATCATCAAGGCGCGGGCTCATCTGCCGCGCCGGCTGCTCGTGGTGGCGCGCAGAAACGCCGGGCTGCGCCGGCCCTCTTCGGCAGTCAGCCGAAGAAGCCCAAGGGTTCTGCGGCGGCGACCAAGCGGGACGAGGCGGCCGCGAAGGCAGCCCGCTTCCGCAAGGTGGTGAAGCAGCCGCAGGCGGTTTCGGCGTAAGTGTCAATTCTCTCACGCCTTTCTGTTTTCCTTCAGTTGACATTCTTCTAAGCCTTTTCCTTGACTTATCAAAACAGGGCTCCGCTTTCTCTTGGGCGGGCCACTGCCTCCTCCATTGTTGGAGCGGCAGGAGGGTCCGCGAGCGCCCGCCGCGTGGATCCCCATGCCGATCTCCTAGCGGCGACGAAGCGGAACACGCAGGAGGCGCGGGAGGAGCGGGAGGCGGAGGACCAGAGGGCGGCCACCGCCAGGGTGGCTCAGGAGACGACGGAGGAGTCGGCGGAGGCGCAAGCCGACGCAGCGGCCAAGGCTCAAGCGGAGGCTGCTGCCGCGGACAGGGCGGCGGAGGCCCTGCGTAACCAGCCTCCGCAGCTCATCATCCCCCTTCGCACCGTGGCCCCCGATATCCCAGTGCCCCTGCCGGAGGAAACCGGCCGCGACCGGCCGGCGATGGAGAGGGAGGAGGGCAACACAGTCGTCCTGGAGGGGGAGGTGGCACCGCCATCGCCGACTGGAATGGGCCAAGGCGGCCGGCCTAACGTGCCGCCTGAGCAGCCGGCTAGAGGCGAGCCGACTGTGAGGGCGGATCTTGTGGTCCTATCGCCGCCTCGCCGGGCGCTACGGGAAGGCGACTTCAGCGCCGACTCACAGAAAGCCGCGAAGCCATTTCGCCGGCCCAGATCTGAGACGCTCAAGACCAAATTCGCACTGGTGGACGCCGGGCGGTGGACGGCCGTGCTGAACGTGGCGGCGCAGGATGTCCGGAACCGGATTCAGTCCCAGGCCGCCGCGCTGAAGCAGTATACTCAAGAGTTTGTTGCGACGCGGACGGCCATTCGGGTGAGTCCTCCCGCTTTTCGTCGATTGCTCTTGAGTTCTTTCGTGGGGGCGCGTCAGTGCACCCACTGGGTGTAGTCCCCGAGTTCCGAGTCGGCTGATGAGCAGGCGGCTTGGAACTTCTTAGTAGACTTCGATTGCTGTCTTGTTCTTATTCGCACCTCCGTCCTATTTGCAGGAATATCACAACCTCCGCGTGGCTGCTTTCAACTCCCAGGCCCAGGAGATGAAACATAAGACCACTTATCTGACCGAGAGCCGGAGTAAGTGCTTCATTTTTTATCTCATGTGGGGGTGTGTCAGCGCACCCACTGTGTGTAGTCCCCGAGATTCGCCGATCACGAGCGGCCGGGCGGATCTTTCCCGATTTACTTCTTCCTTATTGCTTTTTTCTTCTTCTTCATATCTGCAGGGGCCAATGCCGACTTGAGGGAGCAGCTAGGTGGGGCCCAGACCGCCCTTTGCGCCAAGGAAGCCGAGTGCAACGCCTTGGCTCAGGAACGTGATCACTTGGCCAAAAAACTGGCCGACCAGGAGGAGAGCCATAAGGCGGCCTTGAAGACGGCGCAGGACAGCGAGGCCACCCTCAAAGCCGAATATGAGACCGATGCGGCGAGCTGGGCTGAGGCGAGGCAAGCGCTGAGCGAAGGCTATGGCCGGATTGAAGATTTGATTGACGGTAGGCCGTCTTCTTCTTCGTCCCTTTGCTTGCCCTCTGTCATCTGGTTTGTCTTCTGACTTTGTGCTACTTCTTTCTTCTTTGTGCAGATTACTTTCCTGGTTACTCCGTTGCCGCCAACCAAGCCATTGAGGCCCTCCGCGATGCACAACTGCAGGCCGGGGTTGAGATCGCACCGGATGCTGGTCGGTCGCGTGAGGAGCAGCTTCTGGCGATTCAAGCCCGCCTGCAGCCGGCTCACGGCATGCTCCGCCGTCTTCATCGTGCCGGGGCGCAGGTGCTGGCCGCCCTCTGGCCCGGCGAGGTGGTTCCCCGCACCCCAGTCGGACTGCCGACTGGCTGGAGGTAGCAGTCGTCCGTTTCGAGGCCTGGAAGGCTTCCGCACCTCGGTCCGGTGCTAGGCGGGCGCTAGAGTTCGTCCGAGCTTGGTATCCTGGGCTGAACTTGGCCCAGCTGAGCACCTGGCGGCAGGAGGCCGACGAGGAGCTGGAGGCGGTGCGACCGGCTATCATCCAGCGCGCCTCGGCGATCGCCGATTACACTGACACCAGTGCCTTTTCGCCTGAGGTAAATGATGACGGCGTCGCTCAACCGGAGGAGTGGTTCGGGCTGAACCCGACAGAAGGTGATGACTCGGCGGAGGAGATCGATTCCAGCGACAAGGGCGAAGAGGAAGAGGGGGAGGACGGTGAAGACATCGTGCTAGACGGTGGAGCGACCAGCTAGCCTCACCGATCGTGCTCTCCAAGAACGCTAGGCGCGCGGCGCGCCTACCGCAATGTGTGATGATCATGCCGAGACTCGTCAGGCGGCCACTCCTCCAGCCAGTACTGCCGTCTCCACCAACCTGCCCAACTCACCTGTTGCTCCCTTGGCCTGATCCGCCGTCTTTGCTTTCCTGCTCGTTACTCTTTGAACAACTTTTATTAAATTTGCGCAGTTCCACCCACTGGTGGTGTATTCAAACTATGTTGAATGTTGGTCTTTCGATGGCCTTTTGTGTAAATATAATCATGCATGTGCTTGGCTTCCGTTCGTACTTGCTTTTCATCCTTTGGCTCTTTTCCTTTGCCGCCCTCCCTTGGTCGCCGCCTTCCCAGCCGGACAGCTGCTCTGCAGTCTGTGGCTGGGGAAGGGCTTGGCCATTTAGGAGGGAAAGTACTCGAGCTTTCTTAGATTGTAGCAAGGTGAATGGGAAGCTGGCCAGCCGGCTGCTCTAAAAGCCGGTTGGCGGGGTGGGAGGCCGGCTTGTGTTATATAAGTTCGTTAGTCCTTAGCCATTTTTCATGTGGGCATCCTTTCCTACCTTTGGCTCTTGCCAGCCGGACAGTCGATTCTTCGAACTGCGACTTTCGACAAGAGAGGGCTTGGGTGCCGGCACACTACTTGTCTGACAGCAGGTAGAACTTGAATATAACTCATATGGGCAAGTCCCCGGCCGATCGGGTCGAACCCGGTGCCAGACGAGAAAACAAATGTAGTAACATAATCATAGGCATGATACTCATCACACATAGATAAAAGAGGGTAGTCCCCGAGTGCTCCTTGGGGGGCCCGTTGTCTCATACTTAATACAAAAGGTAGCATGGTACATACTGCATTTTAACTGTAAAATCTTTGGAGGAGATTGGCATTCCATGGTCGTTCCGACTTCCTGCCGGAATCATCTCTCTCTTATGTGCCTTTCGCTTCGTGGCGCTGATCGGTAGTAGGAGTCGCTGCCAAAGCCCCGCTAACGGCGAAGGGCCTTCCCAAGGGGCCGAGCTTGTGCTGGCCGGCTGTTACCGGATCAGCCGGAGCACAAGATCACCCTCTTAGAAGGATCTTGGCTTGACCTTCCGGCTGTGGTAGCAGCGTAAACCCTGCTGGTAGATGGCGGAACGGCTGAGGGCTAACAACCGACCTTCTTCCAGCAGGTTGACGCCGTCTTCTCATGCTTCCTTGGCCTCCGCCTCCATGTACATGGTGACCCGAGGTGAGTTGAACTCAATGTCAGTTGGGATGACAGCCTCGGCACCATATACAAGGAAGAAAGGGGTGAAGCCGGTTGACTTGTTCGGGGTAGTGCGCAAACTCTAGAGGACGGCCGGCAGCTCATCGAGCCAACAGCCGGCCGAATGCTCCAGTGGTACGACCAATCGGGGCTTGATGCCGGAGAGGATGAGGCCGTTTGCTCACTCGACTTGACCGTTTGACTGCGGGTGGGCAACGGACGCTAAGTCCGCCGGATGCCCCGTGGTCGCGCAGTAAACGCGCTGCTGCTCCCTTGGAAAAATTCGCGCCGTTGTCGGTGATGATGCTGTGTGGTACGCCATACCGGGTTGTAATATCTGCGATGAATGTCACGGCAGTCGGCCCATTCAGTTTCTTGATCGGCTTCGCTTCAATCCACTTGGTAAATTTGTCCACGTCGACGAGCAGATGTGTCATGCCGCCATGCGTGCGCCTTGAATGGGCCCACCATGTCCAGTCCCCTGTAAGGCAAAAGGCCGGTGAGGGGATAGTATTGAGTGCGTGTCCGGCAAAGTTGCTTGAGTCAAGACTTGGCACCCTTTGCGTTGTTTGACTAACTCCTTGGTGTCTTCCAAAGCAGTCGGCCAGAAGAATCCATGGCGGAAAGCTTTGGCGACGAGTGATCTTGAGGCCGCGTGGTGGCCACATTCGCCTTGATGGATGTCCTTGAGGATTGCTATGCCCTTCTCTGGCTCGACGCAGCGCTGGAAGACTCGAGTGACGCTGCCTCTAACGAGCTCTCGGTTCATTATCGTGTATGCTCCAGCTCGGCGTTGGACTTGCCTTGCCGAGATCTCGTTAGTCGGCAGCTCTCTGTATACCAGAAAGTTGAGGATGGGCTGGGCCCATGATGGACCTGTGACTTCTTCTATTGCCAATACGGCTACCGCGACCGGGCGGGTGGGCTGGGTGGTGAAGAGTTGAGTTGGCCACCGCTTTGTGTCGATGCACCCTGTCCGATCGCCGTAGTCCCCGGGTCGGGTTCTGAAGTCCCCGGGCCGGGTACGACTATGGGAGTCCCCAAGCCGCTGTCGAAGTTCCTGTCACCGCTTGGTACCCCAGTCGGATTCGATCGCTGCCGGGTCAGCGGTACGAAGATGGAATCGGATTCGGAGATGGCTTGACAGACGGCTTGAGGAGGCGTTGGAGAGACGCCGTTGGTATAGCTTGTCGGGTGGAGCCTATTTGTGCTAGGGCATCTGCTTGCTCGCTGTCGGCCCGTGGCACGTGGAGGAACTCGCATCCTTCAAAATATCCACTGATTTGCTGAACGTGGAAGCGGTAGCTTGCCATGTTTGTGTCCTTGGCGTCCCAGTCGCCACATGATTGCTGGACTACCAAATCCGAGTCACCATAGCACAGGATCCGGCGGATGCCGAGTTCTTTGGCTAGCCGAGGCGGCAAAATGAATTTGCAATGTGTATCTGAGCTTGTCACCCTTGGGAGAGTTGAGGACGATGCCGGCTCCCAAGCCGGTGCGCATCTTGGATCCATCAAAGTGCATCCGCCAATGAGTGGAGTCGGGGGCCGGCGGCAGGTACTGGGTCTCGGCCCAATCGACAAGGAAGTCGGCCAATGCCTGGGATTTGATGGCGGTGCGAGGCTGGTAGAAGATTGTGTAAGGAGCCAGCGCAATGGCCCATTTTGTCACCCGGCCGGATGCATCCCGGCTACCTATGATCTCGGCGAGCGGGGCAGTACATACGACCGTGATGGGGTGCTCTTGAAAGTAGGGCTTGAGCTTCTTGGCGCGGCACACACCATAGCACATCTTCCGTAGTGCCGGTAGTTCTGCTTCGAGGTGGACAAGATTGCCAAATAATACACCAGCCTCTGGAATAGCTGAGCTCGGCCTTTTTCTGGGCGCTGAACCACGATAACGGTGCTGACCACCCGGCTAGTGGCGGCAATGTAAAGGAGCATGGGCACTTTCTTAGTCGGTGCCGCCAATATAGGCGGCGTGGCCAGCATCTTCTTTAGCTCGTGGAAAGCTTGGTCTGCTTGGTCGCTCCACTCAAGTGAGTGGACTTCTTCATGAGTCGGTAGAGGGGAGAGCTTTCTCCCACCGGGCCGATGAAGCGTTCAGGAGGCCAGCATCCGTAATCTTTTGGACGCCTCGTAGCTTGGTAGGAATTCCATTCTCTATGGCCTTGATCTTCACCGGGTTGCATACGATGCGCGCTCGGAGACCGTAAGCCTAGAAGCTGGCCAGCCGGTATTCAACACGCATTTCTCGGGGTTGAGCTTGATCTAAAACCGGTGCAAGTTTTCAAATGTCTCTCTGCGGTCTTCCAGCAAGGTGCCGCGCTTCTCCGTCTGCACCACAATATCGTCTACATAGACGTGGGCATTTCTGCCGAGCTGCTTGAGGAGGCATTTCGCATGCAACGCTGAAAGTGGCACCGACATTTCTCGCCGAATGTCATAGTCGCAGCGTAAAGTCTAATGGTGTGATGAAGGCGGTCTTTAGGGGGTCAGCCGGATCCAACTTTATCTGGTGGTAGCCTAAATAAGCATCCAAGAAGCTCAACAGCTCGCATCCGGCTGTGGAGTCTATCACTTGGTCGATTCGAGGTAAGGCAAATGGATCTTTGGGGCAGGCTTTGTTGAGGCTGGTGTAATCTATACACATGCGCCACTTGTTATTCTTCTTCAACACGAGGACCGGGTTGGCAAGCCACCGAAAGAACACCTCCATAATGAAGCCGCCGCCAAAAGCCGGGCTATCTCTTCTCCTACAATCCTTCTCTTTTCCTCCGACAGTCGGCGGAGGGGCTGCTTGACTGGTTTTGCATCTGCTCGGACGTGTAACTTGTGCTCGGCGAAATCCTTCGGAACACCCGGCATGTCCTATGGGGACCATGCGACGATGTCCCGATTCTCACGGAGGAAATCGACGAGCTCGCCTTCCTGTTTGTTGTCCAGGTTTGCCCCAATGACGGCAAACTTTTCTGGGTTCTCCGGGTCCAGAGGTATCTTCTTTGTTTCTTTGGCCGGCTGGAAAGAACCTTGAGCATCATATTCCTTTGGGTCGGGGGACAGGGCCGGCTGCTTGCCGGCCATGGCCACGACTCGATCCAGCATCTTCTTCTCTTCAACGATCACGAGGGACTCGGCCAGCCGGCTGCTAGCTGCCGCACACTCGGAGGATTTCTTGTAGTCTCCGACCATTGGTATCTTCATCTTGAGGTAGGCGTAGTGGGGTACATCCATGAACTTGGCCAGAGCAGGTCGGCCAAGCAATGCGTGGTAAGGGCTCTCCAGATCCACTACTTCAAACCATATTGCTTCTCGGCGGAAATGATCCTTGTCCCCAAAGAGAACATCAATCTTGATCTTGCCGATTGGTGAGCAGGACAGGCCGGGTACGATGCCATGGAACATAGTCCGACTAGGCATGAGCTGCTTCGTCTTGATGTTCAGCTTCTCCATGGTGTCACAGTACAGTATGTTGATGCTGCTCCCGCCATCTATCAGCACGTGGGAGAAACGGGCAGCTCGCCTTTCTATTGCGAGGGTGGCATCCAAAACTAATGCATAAGAGCCGGGAGACGGCATCACCTCTGGGTGATCGGCCCAGCTCCAGCTGATAGGCTTGTCCGACCAGTGCATGAACTCGGGGTTGTTGGAGGCGACCGCGTTGACTTCTTGGTGCTGTCGGCGCCGGCTGCGCCGGTCTTCGGTCTGGCTTGTAAAGATGATGTAGGCGGCGTGCTCGTCGGGGAACTCGTCTTGAACAGCCCCGACTGCTGGTCGAGCGGCCGGCTGCTGAGGGGCCGGAGGCGGCTGGCCAGCCGGCGTAGGCGGCACCAGCCCTTCGCTTTGGAGATTCGTGTGAGCCGCTGGCATTTCCGAGTTGTGTGGTTGGACGGCCAAGCCGCTGTGGAACTTGTAGGGGCATCAAGGGCTTGCTCGTAGGAGAAAGCCGGCTGCTGTTGGCCCGCCGCCTTCCGCTTCTTGGGCACCGACAGGCCACTTGCCGACCGGTGGAAGGCGTATAGGGGCCTTTGGCGCTTGTGGTCGCTTCGTGCACGGGCGTCGGTTGGAGTCTCCACCGCATCTTGGGAGCCGGAGCGAGCACCTTCCGGAGGCGCCTACTCAAGCTCGGTCTTCATTGAAGAGTCGGCCGTATGCATTTGTTCTGCTATGATCAGCAGCTCGCCGAGGGTAGTCGGCTCGTCAGAGAGGAGTCGGTGTTGAGGAGGGTGCCTTCTCGCATCCGGCGGTGAAGTACTCTATGGCTTGAACTCGTGCACCCCTTCACAGGAGTTGCGGAGCTCGCCCAACGCGTGAGGTAGTCGCGAGTTGATTCATTGGGCCCTTGAACACACAAGGAGAGCTGCCGGGCTTGGGAGCCCGCTTGTAGGTGCAGTGAAGGCGGATGAAGGCTTCGTGAAGTCTAGCCAGCTGTTGACGCTGTAAGGCTTGAGGCTATTGAGCCAGGTGCACGACGTGCCTTGGAGCATGAGGGGGATGTATTTCACGGCAACACGCTGTTGCCGCTTGCTATGCAAACCGCGTGGAGTAATCGATCAACCAATCTTCCCGCTTCATGGAGCCGCATTTGGCGCAGTATCTTGGGTGTGAGAACCCTTGGGGAAGGGCTCGCCACGGATGCGGGGCCAGCAAGGCGGGCCGACATCGTTTTCTTTTCTAGCGCCAGGGATCGCGCTTGGCGGTTGATCCGATGGCGGGCGTCATTCTCGCCGACTCCTTCGCGGTGGCCTAGTCGGCCGCTGAGAGTCGGATGCGTGACAGGCGGCGGGGTGGGATATCTCTCCCTACGAGGCGGAGGAGGAGGCGGATCGGCTCATTGCTCCACAGCTCATGGGCGGCCTTCTGCATCGCGCTCGATGGTGACTCGAGTCCGACTACGGCTAGCAGCCGGCTCCTTTTCTTGCCTTGTGCGGGCGCCTCCCGCGGTCGGTGTCTGTGACGTCGCACCGTGCTCTCGGCGTGGGGGGGGGGGGACTTATAGCGTGAGAGCCGGCTTCATGTCGCTCTGCGGCCGCGTCGATCAACTGCTGGATGCATCTGGTCATGTAGGGGAGCTCATCGGCCCCCAGTCCATTCAGCTCGTCCATGATCGACTGGGCGGCGCGTAGGTTCTCGAGGGGCGTGGCATAGACTGGGCGGTCTTCTCCCAACATGTTGGCGATGGCCGTGCCGTGCTTCTTGACGACGCCGGCTCGGCTAGGCCCGTCGGGAGGCGGCGTACCAAAGGCGGCGCGGTCGACTTCGCGCTGGTGAGCCTCACTGAGGCGTCTCATGGAGGCTATCTTCTGGCCCTCCGCAATGAGGGCGAGGCTGCGTGCCTCCAGTGTCTCGGCGTTGGCATCGGCCGGGATGGGGGCGGTCAAGTCGTGCAGCGCCGCTTGCAGGGCGTCGTGTGCATTCTCGCCAGAGGCGATGCCGTGGCTGATGACTAGTACCTCGGTGACGATGCTTCCACCGCTGTCGGCTCGAGGAAGAGGGTCGTCGAAGATCACTACGTTGGCGGGGAAAGCGTCAAGAGATGCCGTGTCGGAGTCGACAAGCATCAGGTCGGTGGAGCCAACTGACTCCAAATCCACAGCAGGCTCGCTGGACACGTGGAGTTGGTCGAGGAGGCTGACGAGGCGGCACTCGGGGCAGCCTGTGCCCGCGTCGGACGCGGGCTTGTCGGAGATGCGGGCCTCGCCAAGAAGATCGGCGAGGCAGCTCGCTCTTGTGCGCCGGTGACGCCTTGCGCAAGATCGGGCAAGCGCCATCGGCGTGCGGGCTTGCTACGCCGCTGGAAGGAAAAGGGTTCCCGTCCCAAAGCACGAGTCTCCTAAGGGGCGCTAAATGTTGGGTGGTAGGTGCGACATATTCCAACGGGTGGCTTATCATTGTGGGAGCCAATAACACATCGCCGGTGCCTAGAAACGGGATGAGGCGAAGACATGCACGCCGGCGGATCTTACCCAGGTTCGGGGCTCTCCGTGGAGATAACACCCCTAGTCCTGCTCTGCGGGGTCTCCGCATGATCACTAGATCAACAAGTGGCTACAAGAGGCTCCTTGAGCTGTTCGGTGAGAGGAAGAAGAAAGGCAAGGCTAGCTCTTTCCTCCCCTCAATGTAGTGTCTAAAACTATCAGAGATCAACCCTTTGCATGGGTGCCCTGGGGGTTTATATAGGCCTACCCCCCAGGGGTACAATCATAATCCGGCTGGGCGTGGGCCCTAGTCGTCAGTGTCTATGTTCGCCGGCTTCTCCGCCGACTGCTGGGGCCCGCCGAATGGTGGGTCCCGCCGGCTGCCGGCCTCTTGGTCGACAGGCAGGTCCCACCGTTTGGGGGTCTTGTCGGGGGCTGGTTACTGTTGCCTCACTCTTGATGACGAGGGCTTGGTCGAGGTAAGCATGGCTACAGTGCCGCCACCTGGCGGGCTCTCACTATAGCATTACCTCGTCTTGTCTCCTTAATGGTGCACATACTTCGAGGGAGGGAGCAAGCCGGCTGTTGGGAGCCGGCCGCATCCCAGGCCGACTGGGGGGGAGGCTTGGCCGCCTTCGAATGTATCTATGACTGAAGGGGCCCGCCGCCTGCGGGCCGTACTGACAGCCTGTCGTGGGTGGCCTCATGGTCAACATGGCAACAGTGCCGCGTCAGACGGGTGATGGCTGCCCCGTACGACACACCGTGGCCATGCGTGCTCCGGGATTCGGGGGTGGTAGGCTTCACTATTGCCATGCCCCGTCTCATCACCGTTATGTGGGTGCAGACATTGAGGGCACGATCTTGGCTGCCTGCCAGGGGCCGGCTTCTTGGAGTCGGTCTCTTCGTGGCCGGCTTCTTGGAGCCGGTCTCTTCGTGGTCGGCTTCTTGGAACCGGCCCCTCGTGGCTTTCTTCATGAGAGTTTAGGGCCGGGCCGCCTTCCGGTAGTCGGCCTGTGAGACAGCCGGCCTGGGGAAGGCGGCCCCATGCCTTGGGTGCTTGAAGGCTCGATCGGCCTGATATTTTTTGAAGAGCCAGGGAGAGCCGGCTAGGCTACCCGTGGTCATTTACTCCGACATCCCCCCCCCCAAAAAAAATCCCCCCAAATCCCAAATTCAACCGCCCTTCGGCCAACTAGCCAATAATATTCCCCAACCCCCCCTCGTCCCCTCCACTCCATTTGCTCCACCAAAGCCGCCCTCCCCGCCGCGCCGATACGTCGGCACCGTGGTTCATCGAGGGGATGCACGGCGATCCTCTTGCTCCCACAGTACGCTCTTATAGACTGTCGTTCTCTAGTCGCGCCGCCACCACTTGCGGCGTTCTTGTGGAGGCGCACAACGGTCAGAGCCGCCACCACTGGTGATGTTCGTGTGGAGATGGACGGCGGTCAGCTTCTCCCATGGTACGCACATTCTAGACTAAGGCCCCGTGCATGTTGGTGTAGCATTGAATGTTAGCTGATAGACGTTGTTAATCTCACTGTTTGCCGAAGTAGTTTACAACCAATATGCTCTGCTTAAGAAGCTTCCTTGCCCTGTTTTGCACTCAATCTGCTTAGCTGAGATGGCATGCTAAGCCCGATTAGTTGCTAAAATATCCTGCCATATATTTATTGTGACGTAGATTGCCATGTTCTAGTAGACAATCTGTTAGGTGAAATAGTTGTACACCATTTTATACTCGATCTTTGTTGCTGCGATGGCCTTCGATAGTTCGATGGCTATGTGCTCGGCCTCATTGACTGCTGAAACAGCCTGCCATAATTTAGCGCTCAAATCTGTTTGCTAAATTAGCTTTACATATATTTCATTACTTAGATCTGCTCGTCCAAATATCTTGCCATAGCTTTAGACATCGACCTAGGTATTTTTTTCTGGACTTCATAGAAAAGCATATATGTTTTTCCTGTAATATCTAGTAGAAGAACTTATTTGTATGTCTAATAGATGGACAAGACCTGGACAACTTCTGCTCGAAGATTCTCCGCTGCATATGTCGAGGGGGTTGAAAACTTCATGAACTTTAACAAAGCTGAGTACAGTGGTCCAAAATCATATGTGCTCTGCCCATGTAGCAGTTGTATGAATTCAGTTACAAGACCCCAGTCAACTGTGCAAAATCATCTTGTATGGGATGTCGGTCACATATACTAGGTGGGTTCATCATGGTGAAGTTGTGAACGTCAATGTTACTGACTACGTGGAAGCAGCAGATCACCATCTTGATCTGCCTGATGCTCAGGTGGAAGAGGAGGAGGAGGTGGTGGTGGCGGAGCCAGTGAGTTTTACCAACATTGAAACAATGCTACGAAATGCTAGTGCATTTCATGAACTTTCACCTACAGAAGAAAAACAGTGGGCCCGCATGTTGGAACAATGCAACATGGCTGTCACCCCAGGAAATAAGCTGCCAGTATTCTCAGCTATGGTCACCTTTCTTCAGGTGAAGACATCTGAGCGGATGACCAACAAATCATTCGATGCGATGTTGGTTGCTTTCCGAAAATCTTTCCCGAGATCGCCCGAGCTGCCACACACCTACAAAGAAATGAAGATTTTCCTTCCTCCGGTTGGAATTTGATATGATATGATCCATGTTTGTAAGAATAATTGTGTTCTGTCCCGGAAGGATTATGCCAACTTAAGTGAATGCCCAAAATGCACATCATCAAGATGTAAAGATGGCGATGCCGTGAAGAGGATTCCTCATAATGTTCTGAGACATTTTCCAATTATACCAAGATTGCAAAGTTTGTTTCATGATGCTGAAACAAGAGAGGATGTATTGTGGCATTCTAGGAACCAGGAGTACAGATATCAGAATGTAATGAGCCATCCATCTCATGGTAGTGAGTGGCATAGCTTCAATCAGAAACACAAAAATTTTGCTACTGACACGAGAAACATTAGACTTGGCTTAGCTTCAGATGGATTTAACACCATTTGGCCACCAGAGCGCCACATATAGCATGTTGCCAGTGCTTGTTATCCCTTACAACATGCCTCCAAATGTTTGCACCAAAGAATCAAACTACATGGCTTGCTCATCCTAGGTCCAAAAAGTCCTGGAAACGATTTTGATTTATTCATGGAGCCTCTTGTGGAGGAACTTCAACAACTATGGAGGGGTGTTCTCACTCGAGACCTATATAGCAGCCCACCAGTTGATTTCTTTCTGCGTGCTGTTATAATTTGGTGCATCCATGATTATCCGACTTTGGGCACTATGTCAGGGCGAACGCCACATGGTTACAATGCATGTGTTCGCTGTGACTGTCATACCCAATACTTAGCAAGATCTGTTACATTGGACACCACCGTTTCCTTGCCAAGGACAAGCCACGTCCTACAAAATACCAAAGATATGTGTTCTATGCAAAGCATGAAAACCGTGATGCGCCAAAGAGGCTCACCGCCGATGAGTTGCAAGTGGAATTAGAGAAGGTCAGGCATATTACACCAGGAAACCATCCTGATAATGGTAGCGAGAAAGGGAAGCGTGGTAGGGCAGAAGAGAGATTATTGTTTACCCGCAGGTCCACTTTGTGGGACTTTGAGTATTGGAAAGATTTGATCTGCGGCATAATCTTGATGTGATGCACATCGAGAAAAATATATGTGACAGTACTATCGGCACACTACTTAATATTGAAGGCAAGATGAAAGATACCTTAAAATCTAGCATTGATTTGACACACCTGGGTATCAGACAGGATTTGCAGGTGCAAGACGAAGGTAAACCATGGGATATGGCACCAGCTGTGTACGTCTTGGACAAGGTAAAAAGAAAAGAATTCTGCGAGGTCCTATCACGTGTGAGATTCCCACAAGGATTTGCTTCCAACCCTGAAAGGAGAGTCAGTGCAGATGGAAACAAGGTACAAGGGTTGAAAACTCATGACTGCCACATCCTACTTCAAAGGGTTTTACCTGTTATCCTTGGAGGATTGGGCCGCCCTGACTTATACAGAGCAGCTGCCGAGTTGGGACAATTCTTCGGGGAACTCTGAAGTAGAAATATCAGGATAGATGCTTTGGAGCGTCTTAGAGACAAGATACCAACTATCCTATGCGACCTTGAGAAGGTATATCCTCCAGCCTTCTTTGATGTGATGGTGCATTTGGCTGTTCATCTACCTAATGAGGCACTACTTAGAGGTCCAGTACAGTATGGCTGGATGTACCCTAATGAAAGGCGGCTAGGCACTTTCAAGGGCTATGTTAGGAACAGAGCTAGACCCGAGGGTTCCATTGCAGAGGCCTACATTGCTACAGAAGCGTTGACATTCTTCTCAAAATACATTGAAACAGCTGATCAGCTTAGCAAAGAGGTGGGTGAAGACAATCTCGGGCTCATTGTTTTCGATTGTTCTGTTCCAGTTACAGGGAAGAGTCCAAGACGACAAACCTAAAGATTTGGACAAAATGGTTTGGTATGTGTTGAATAACTGTCCTGAGATACTATCTTATATCAAGTAACTGCTAAGTACTGCAGCTAATACATCGTAATCTACTAAACTTGCAGCATATTCTTATATATTTAGATTTTGACGCGATCATTATGTTGGGCAGCATCTACCAAGAGGAGTTACAGCCACAAAATCCAAGAAACATTGACAAACTGGTAATGGCAGGATTTGCGAAATGGTTCAAGAGCCATGTAAGCTTTTGAATTGCATTGTCTGTTTTTTTAATATATTGAGTACATAAGATGATCAGCTTGTCTATTTTCTAACCCTAGGTTAAGAAGATGCGGGAGGATGGGCACGCAGTTGACGATGCCCTTTACACACTAGCAATGGGTCCTGATACTCGGGTAAGACGTTATGAATCTTGCGTTGTTGGAGATGTGCGCTACAACACCCTTGCACGCGATGAAGACAGGAAGACACAAAACAGTGCCATTATGTCACGCCCAATATGCGATCCTATCCAAAAGGAACTCGACGGTCCCACCAAGGATAGACCCGCATATTGGAACGCTTTTGCAAGGTGGATATCATTACATCAACATTACATAATAGATGGGGATACATACATAAGGCACAAATGCCACAAGAATACATCAACATCATATACAAGATCAACATCCGACTACGGATGAAACATAAACGAACTCAAACAATATCCACCTCGCTAGCCCAGGATGCCGACTTGGAACCTATCCCCTGATCGAAGAAGAAGCAAAAGAAGAACTCCAACACAAGCAAGCATCGCTCTCGCGTCATGATCATCACAAACCTGTACCTGCAACTGGTGGTGTAGTAATCTGTGAGCCACGAGGACTCAGCAATCCCATTACCATGGGTATCAAGACTAGCAAAGCTTAAATGGGTAAGGAAGGGGTAAAAGTGGTGAGGTTGCAGCAGCGGCTAAGCATATATGGTGGCTAACATACGCAAATGAGAGCGAGAAGAGAAACAAAGGAACGGTCGTCAACTAGTAGTGATCAAGAAGTGATCCTGAACTCCTACTCACGTCAAACATAACCCAGAAACTGTGTTCTCCTCTCGATCAACCCCGAAAAGAGACACTCACGGTTACTCACACGGTTGGTGTATATTAGAAGAGTTTGCTTCAAGTTTACTACAACCGGATATCAACAAATTCCCATCTGCCACATAACCGTGGGCACGACTCTCGAAAGTTTATACCCTGCAGGGGTGTCCCAACTTAGCCCATGATAAGCTCTCGCGATCAACGAAGGATATTCTTCTCCCGGAAGACCCGATCAGTCTCGGAATCCGGCTACAAGACATTTCGACAAAGAATAAAACAAGACCAGCAAAGCCACCCGATGTGCCGACAAATACCGATAGGAGTCACACGCACTCGTTCTCGTGGCAACACCGGATGAGACTAGCTACGAGTAAAACCAATCCTCGGGTTGCCTCAAGGTGGCCCAGCAGAAGCTCAGTTCAGCCAAGACTTAGAGAAGTACTGGCCCGGGGGAGGGCTAAATAAAGATGACCCTTGGGCTCCGAAACCCAAGGGAAAAAGGGCTAGGTTAGGCAAATGGTAAAACCAATGTTGGGCCTTCTTTGAGGAGTCTTATTCAAAGCGAACTGTCAAGGGGTCCCATAAATCACCCGACCGCGTTAGGGACGCAAAATCCGGGAACATAACACCGATATGACGGAAACTAGGGCGGCAAGAGTGGAACAAAACACCAGGCATAAGGCCGAGCCTTCCACCCTTTACCAAGTATATAGATGCATTAATAATATAAGATATATTGTGATATCCCAACAAGTAAACATGTTCCAACAAGGAACAACATCTCCATGTTCCAACAAGGAACAAACTTCATCTTCACCGCAACTAGCAACGCTATAAGAGGGCTGAGCAAAGCGGTAACATAGCCAAACAACGGTTTGCTAGGAAGGGTGCAAAAGGTTAGAGGCTGACATGGCAATTTGGGATGGCTTGAGCAAAGAAGTGATAGGTAGCGCAGCATAGCGAAAGAACGAAGCAACTAGCATAGCAATGATAGTAGTGAGATCCAGGGTAGCGGCCATCTTGCCTGAAATCCCGCAAGGAAGAAGAACGAGTCCATGAAGAAGACGAACGGATGAAGCCGAACCAAGCGTAGACGAACGAATCCTCACGATTGCAACGAAACGGGAACTATCGAAAAGAAGCACACAACAAGGTAAACACACCACACATGAACATGACATGATGCACAACAAGCATGATGCATGACAAAGCTACATGAGGCTACTCATGGCAAGAGATGATGCAAACAAGAGCAACACATCAAGGCAAGTTTAAATGAGGCCGGGAACAACATATAACAATTCCGGTAAGTCCTCATATGCAAATTTCGAAATTGGTCCAGATCTGAATAAACCTTATGTTCAAGTGGTTAAACAGCAAGTTAAGATGCACCACGATGATCTACACGAAATTCTAGTCAAGTTACATATAGAGTTCATTAGATTCGGAGCTACGGCCTAGAAGATATGAGCAAAACAAGATAAACATGGCATTGATACAAAATGCATACAAACATCAAGCAAACACCTCAAAACAAGGATGCAACATGATAATATGAAACTACATGCAAAATCAAGCAAGTTTCATATAGAGAACACTCAAAACGGAGCAACGGTTCAACACATACACTCTATACAAGTCATGACAACAATCTGTCCAAAACAGCAACTAGGCATATTGCAAGCATCAAAACAACATGCTACAGGACCTCAACAAGAAAACAAAAGGCATGGACATGATGTACAGGTAAAGCATTACAAAACATGAACACTGAGCTATCTCCAGAAATCACTAGAACATGCTCAAAAACACATGGCAAGATTGCAAATAATAACAGTTTCAGACTTTAGCAGAAATAACATCAGGTTGCAATGTTTAGAGCTATCAAACAACATGCTACAGGAACTTATCATGGCAAACAAAGACATGGAATGAATCTAATCAAAGCATAGAACAAATGTCTTTTACTGACCATAAGCCAAAAAGGATCAGAAAATATGATGGCACCCATGTAAACATGGCAAGTTATATTACAGATTCATACATGGCAGGAACAACGATAAGTAGGCATGTTGGTGAGCTTGAACCACTCACCACAGAGCAATACATGGCATGGCAAGGCAACCAACAGTAATAAGACATGGCATAGAAGCAATACATGGCAAGAACAACATCATAGGGTGCAAGGATCAACTACAACAACCTTGGCAAAATTGAATAACATGTAAACAATCTGCCAGGAAACATTTTGTAGCAAAAGTAGAGCTCGATTGACTCAAGCTATGGCACTCCATAATTGCAAACAAGGGCATGGATGGATAAAGCAAGACATGTAGAACAAAACATCCTTACTGAAGTATCTCAAAATATGCATGGATCTCTCTGTAGCATCAAGTTAACATGGCATAAAAATATCAGCAAAACAGGGCTGAAATCAGCAACATTATGATGCCTAGTTTGCAGGCTTGTGCTAGTCACCACATTGATTACAAAAATACATGGCATACACCCCTGTAAAGATGGCGTGGCATATTACAAAACACATGTAGGACTCAAGTTCATATGATGCACACATCAATCATGGCAAAAATGACAAAAGTGCATGTCCTGATAAGAATCTGAAACTAACATCACATAGCACTTTTATAACAGCATTTAGGGCATCAAGATGAGCTCAAATGAAAATGATGCAATGAGATGAAATGATCTACTCATCGAGGCGAACAATTTGACATATTACACGCACGAAACGGAGCAACGATGACAGAGTTATGATGCGATGAAAATGCACGAAAATATTGACAGATTCGGGACTTGGTGGATTTTCAGAGAAGGGGGAAGAAGTCAACCGCGGCGCGGATTACGAGGATCGCCGGATTTCGCCGGAGCAGAGGGCGGGGAGGCGGCCGGCGGGGTCGGAGAGGGGCCGGGCGGGCAAGGCGGCGGATCCGCCGGATCCCGGGGGGAGGCGACGGGCGGCGGGCGGCGCAGCCTTCGGCGAGGCGAGGGACGGGCGGCGGCGCGCACCGGCGGCCGGAGGAGGGACGCGCCGGGCGGCCGATCGGCGGCGGCGGCGGCGCGGGCGCGCGGCCGGGAGGCGACGGAGCGGGCGGCGAGGGGCGAAGCGGCGGGCGAAGCGCGCTGCCGGAGGCGGTGGAGGCTGGCGGCGGGCGGCCGGGCGGCGACGCTGCCAGCGGCGGCGCGGTCTGGCGGGCGTAGGCGGCCCGGCGACGGGACGGAGCGGGCTGGGGCCGCCGTGGGCTCATGGGTTCGGGCGGCGCTGCTGGAGGCGCAGGCTGACGGGCGGCCTCCCACTGGCTGCGCGGCGGCGGCGGCGCGGCGTCGGCGGCGGCGACGATATGTCCGTCGCGGAGAGAGGAAGATTTGCTAGGGTTAGGGGTAGAATGATCCGAAAATTTCGGGGGAGGTCTAGTTTTATAGGTAGAGGGAGCTAGGAGAGTCCAAATGAGGAGCGGTTTTCGCCCACACGATCGTGATCGAACGACTGAGAGCATGGAGGGGAGTTTGCTGGGTTTTGGGCCGGTTTGAAAGGGGTGTTGGGCTGCAACTCAAAGAGGCTTTTACGGTTACCCGGTTAACCGTTGGAGTACCAAACGACCTCCAAATGACCCGAAACTTGACAGGCGGTCTACCGGTGCTATACCAAGGCCGCTATAAACCTCGTCCATTCCGAGACCGCTTAACACCCGCACACGAAAAGAGGTAAAAGGGGGCGCCGGGAGACATAGGAGTGCCGGATTGGAAAACGGACAACGGGGAAAATGCTCGGATGCATGAGACGAACACGTATGCAAAATGAAATGCACATGATGACATGATATGAAATGCAGATGATGACATGGCAAAGTGCAACACGCAAGCAAAAGACATGACAACGACGACGAATAACTGGCGGACACCTGGCGCATCGAATCCGGGGCGTTACAACACTCCTCCACTAACAAGAGATCTCGTCCCGAGATCTTAGGACCGAGACGGAAGAGAAAGAGGAAGAGGTGAAACAAGAACTCTAGAGAAGAAACAAAGAATCGAGAGCACTCGAGAATAAGAGAGGAATGACGAAAATGATGAGAATCGAAAACTCACGGAATCAGATAGACTATGAAAGCACTCGTTCTAACCGGAGTGGTTAGAATGAGAAAAGAAACGAATAAGACTGAAAAAATTTAGGCAGCACTCCGGTTAAAACATGAAAAGATTAGAATACAAACTTAAGAAGATGGAATGAAACTTGATGAACTCTTGAAGAATGAATTAAATCATGAAGAACCACCATGAAGAACTCCGGTAACAAAAAGATGACGAGATAAATGAAGGAAGAAAGAATAAGATGAGTCTTGCGATGATTTAGATGGATGTTCCGACGAGATGGCCGAGGAAATTTCTGAACTCCGGAAAAGAAAAGATGAGAACACTTGGAACTAGAATTTATCCATCAAGAATAAACTCCGAAGAAAAGGATTAATCACTTGGAGGAAATAAGAATAAGATTTATTGTATGCTTATCCTTCATCAAATTAAATTGATGACAAGCAATGGATTTTGCATATTACTTATTCTTCTTGAAAATGATTAAGGGAAATAAGGCGCAAAACTTGAGAAAGTCTTCAAGAACCACCGGTAGGATTGAAAAGAATGAATGGATTAGTGTGATAATCAAAGAAAAAGAATCTTGAACGAACCACCGTAAGAATTCGGAAATGACTGATGAAAGAGAATGAATCACCGGGAAGAATTAGAAAAACAAATATACTAGAGGGGATTTAGATGCAAGAGACGGGAAAAACTCGAGCCGATTAACGAACATTTGAACGACGCACCGAGATAAATAGAGAACGATAACTGGAATGAAGGCCTCCGGTGAAACGAAAAAGAAATCAACACCTGAAATACTCCGGATGGATGAAAAGAATTGCACAACTGGAAACAACTAGATAGGATAACATCGAGCTATCACCGTGAATCTCCGGGAGAACGGACAAGATTTAGAGGAAAAATTCTCTTCAATCTTCAAATGATGAGGAGAAACACCACCAAAATTAATGAGATTCTCCGGAATAATGAAAAGCGAAGAGGTTGAGGCAACAATGCAAAGAATTTGAAAGCAATCTTGGAGAAGGCATGTGACTCATGGGATCCATTCTTACATCACACTTGAAAAGAATTGAGAATAACTCCGGGAAATAGAAGAGTCAGTTAAGATCCTGGGAAAAGACCTGTGGGTTAGGGCCCACTGAATAGATAACACCGTCGGAAAGGATTGTTGAAGAGATAGATGATGCACCGGAAAATTGAAATATTAGAATGAGGTGATAACCTCGAATTAATTGGAACACAGACAAATCTCCTGATAGGTCTTCCGAACTCCGGAATGATAAACTGGCGAGAGGCGAACGAGCAAAGAGAACACTTCGAAGGAAAAGAATATGATCAACACCGAAAAAGTTGAATTGAGTCCACCGGAGAAGAAAAGAGATGAAGAATGACGAACAAGACGAGAATTCACCGATTAAAATAATTGAGGGAAGGCTGAAGAGGCTCCACACGAATGGAATTGATGGTCGGAAGAAACTCAAACTCCGGGAATAATAGGGTGGGAGGGCGGGAAAACAAAGGCAACTTTGAAGGAGAAACCGACGAATATCTTGAAGAGAAAACACCAGTTGAAATCATTGAGGAAAGAAAGCAAAGACTTCGCACGAGTAGGAAGGATACTCGATTACGAACTCCGGTTCCGAGAGGAAGAAGGGAGGGCGGGTGGGAAAAACAAGGACAACTTCAGACAAGGAAAAACAACGACGTCGGAGGAAGAACTGAGGATTGAACTCAAAGATGAAGAGGGTCGAGTCGACTTGACGAGAAATGCACCAGATAAAAAGAGCTGAGGACCAACTACCGGAAAACCAACTGCGTGATCCTAAAAAAAAAATTGAAGGGGAAGAGGAGTAGTTCAAAACACCTACGTCAAGATTCCTGACCAGAGCGACGAAGGGGCTGAGGAGTAAAAAGAAATCCTACTCTCTGATATAACTAGACTCCGAAAACAGTTTTCTTCTAGACTCAACAACAGCCAAACTACACGATCAATCAAGGGGGCTCCTAGGGTCGGTCGAGGCTCTGATACCAACTTGTCACGCCCAATATGCGATCCTATCCAAAAGGAACTCGACGGTCCCACCAAGGATAGACCCGCATATTGAAACGCTTTTGCAAGGTGGATATCATTACATCAACATTACATAATAGATGGGGATACATACATAAGGCACAAATGCCACAAGAATACATCAACATCATATACAAGATCAACATCCGACTACGGATGAAACATAAATGTAAACTCAAACAATATCCACCCCGCTAGCCCAGGATGCCGACTGGAACCTATCCCCGATCAAGAAGAAGCAAAAGAAGAACTCCAACACAAGCAAGCATCGCTCTCGCGTCATGATCATCACAAACCTGTACCTGCAATCGGTGGTGTAGTAATCTGTGAGCCACGAGGACTCAAAGAATCCCATTACCATGGGTATCAAGACTAGCAAAGCTTAAATGGGTAAGGAAGGGGTAAAAGTGGTGAGGTTGCAGCAGCGGCTAAGCATATATGGTGGCTAACATACGCAAATGAGAGCGAGAAGAGAAACAAAGGAACGGTCGTCAACTAGTAGTGATCAAGAAGTGATCCTGAACTCCTACTCACGTCAAACATAACCCAGAAACCGTGTTCTCCTCTCGATCAACCCTGAAAAGAGACACTCACGGTTACTCACACGGTTGGTGTATTTTAGAAGAGTTTGCTTCAAGTTTACTACAACCGGATATCAACAAATTCCCATCTGCCACATAACCGCGGCACGGCTCTCGAAAGTTTATACCTGCAGGGTGTCCCAACTTAGCCCATGATAAGCTCTCGCGATCAACGAAGGATATTCTTCTCCCGGAAGACCCGATCAGTCTCGGAATCCGGCTACAAGACATTTCAACAGAATAAAACAAGACCAGCAAAGCCGCCCGATGTGCCGACAAATCCCGATAGGAGTCGACGTACCTCGCTCTCGTGGCAACACCGGATGAGACTAGCTACGAGTAAAACCAACCTCGGGTTGCCTCAAGGTGGCCCTCATGAGTAGCTGTTTCGGCCAGCACTTAGAGAAGCACCGCCCGGGGCTAAAATAAAGATGACCCTTGGGCTCCGGAAACCCAAGGGAAAAAGGGCTAGGTGAGGCAAATGGTAAAACCAATGTTGGGCCTTCTTTGGAGGAGTCTTATTCAAAGCGAACTGTCAAGGGGGTCCCATAAATCACCCGACCGCGTTAGGGACGCAAAATCCGGGAACATAACACCGATATGACGGAAACTAGGGCGGCAAGAGTGGAACAAAACACCAGGCATAAGGCCGAGCCTTCCACCCTTTACCAAGTATATGGATGCGTTAATAATATAAGATATATTGTGATATCCCAACAAGTAAACATGTTCCAACAAGGAACAACATCTCCATGTTCCAACAAGGAACAAACTTCATCTTCACCTGCAACTAGCAACGCTATAAGAGGGGCTGAGCAAAGCGGTAACATAGCCAAACAATGGTTTGCTAGGAAGGGTGCAAAAGGTTAGAGGCTGACATGGCAATTTGGGATGGCTTGAGCAGCAAGTGATAGGTAGCGCAGCATAGCGAAAGAACGAAGCAACTAGCATAGCAATGATAGTAGTGAGATCCAGGGTAGCGGTCATCTTGCCTGAAATCCCGCAAGGAAGAAGAACGAGTCCATGAAGAAGACGAACGGATGAAGCCGAACCAAGCGTAGACGAACGAATCCTCACGATCGCAACGAAACGGGAACTATCGAAAAGAAGCACACAACAAGGTAAACACACCACACATGAACATGACATGATGCACAACAAGCATGATGCATGACAAAGCTACATGAGGCTACTCATGGCAAGAGATGATGCAAACAAGAGCAACACATCAAGGCAAGTTTAAATGAGGCCGGGAACAACATATAACAATTCCGATAAGTCCTCATATGCAAATTTCGAAATTGGTCCAGATCTGAATAAACCTTATGTTCAAGTTGTTAAACAGCAAGTTAAGATGCACCACGATGATCTACACGAAATTCTAGTCAAGTTACATATAAAGTTCATTAGATTCGGAGCTACGGCCTAGAAGATATGAGCAAAACAAGATAAACATGGCATTGATGCAAAATGCATACAAACATCAAGCAAACACCTCAAAACAAGGATGCAACATGGTAATATGAAACTACATGCAAAATCAAGCAAGTTTCATATAGAGCACACTCAAAACGGAGCAACGGTTCAACACATACACTCTATACAAGTCATGACAACAATCTGTCCAAAACAGCAACTAGGCATATTGCAAGCATCAAAACAACATGCTACAGGACCTCAACAAGAAAAAAAAAGGCATGGACATGATGTACAGGTAAAGCATTACAAAACATGAACACTTAGCTATCTCCAGAAATCACTAGAACATGCTCAAAAACACATGGCAAGATTGCAAATAATAACAGTTTCAGACTTTAGCAGAAATAACATCAGGTTGCAATGTTTAGAGCTATCAAACAACATGCTACAGGAACTTATCATGGCAAACAAAGACATGGAATGAATCTACTCAAAGCATAGAACAAATGTCTTTTACTGACCATAAGCCAAAAAGGATCAGAAAATATGATGGCACCCATGTAAACATGGCAAGTTATATTACAGATTCATACATGGCAGGAACAACGATAAGTAGGCATGTTGGTGAGCTTGAACCACTCACCACAGAGCAATACATGGCATGGCAAGGCAACCAACAGTAAGAAGACATGGCATAGAAGCTATACATGGCAAGAACAACATCATAGGGTGCAAGGATCAACTACAACAACCTTGGCAAAATTGAATAACATGTAAACAATCTGCCAGGAAACATTTTGTAGCAAAAGTAGAGCTCGATTGACTCAAGCTATGGCACTCCATAATTGCAAACAAGGGCATGGATGGATAGAGCAAGACATGTAGAACAAAACATCCTTACTGAAGTATCTCAAAATATGCATGGATCTCTCTGTAGCATCAAGTTAACATGGCATAAAAATATCAGCAAAACAGGGCTGAAATCAGCAACATTATGATGCCTAGTTTGCAGGCTTGTGCTAGTCACCACATTGATTACAAAAATACATGGCATACACCCCTGTAAAGATGGCGTGGCATATTACAAAACACATGTAGGACTCAAGTTCATATGATGCACACATCAATCATGGCAAAAATGACAAAAGTGCATGTCCTGATAAGAATCTGAAACTAACATCACATAGCACTCTTATAACAGCATTTAGGGCATCAAGATGAGCTCAAATGAAAATGATGCAATGAGATGAAATGATCTACTCATCGAGGTGAACAATTAGACATATTACACGCACGAAACGGAGCAACGACGACAGAGTTATGATGCGATGAAAATGCACGAAAATATTGACAGATTCGGGACTTGGTGGATTTTCGAGAAGGGGAAGAAGTCAACATGGCGCTGGATTACGAGGATCGCGGATTTCGCGGAGCAGAGGGCGGGAGGCGGCCGGGCGGGGTCGGAGAGGGGCCGGGCGGGCGCGGCGGGCGGATCCGGCCGGATCCCGGCGAGGGGAGGCGACGGGCGGCGGGCGCGCAGCCGGCGAGGCGAGGCCGGCAGGCGGCGGCGCACCGGCGGCTGAGGAGGACGCGCCGGGCGGCGGCTGGTCGGGGCGGCGGCGGCGGGCGCGGCGGGAGGCGACGGAGCGGGCGGCGAGGGGCGAGCGGCGGCGCGGCCGGCCGGAGGAGGGAGGCAGGAGGCGGCGGGGCACACCGCGACGAGGCGGCGGGCGGCCGGGCGGCGACGCTGCCAGCGGCGGCGCGTCTGGCGGGCGAGGCGGCCCGAGCGACGGGACGGAGCGGGCCGCAGCCGTGGGCTCATGGGCCAAGGGCGGCGCTGCTGAGGCGTAAGGGCCACGTGGTGGCCTCCCACAGCTGGCGGGGCGGCGGCGGCGTGTCCGGCGGCGGCGACGACATGTCCGTCATGAGAGAGGAAGATTTGCTAGGGTTAGGGTAGAATGAGCCAAAATTTCGGGGAGGTCTAGTTTTATAGGTAGAGGGAGCTAGGAGAGTCCAAATGAGGAGCGGTTTCGCACACGATCGTGATCGAACGATCGAGAGCATGGAGGGAGTTTGCTGGGTTTTGGGCCGGTTTGAAAGGGTGTTGGGCTGCAACTCAAAGAGGCTTTTACGGTTACCGGTTAACCGTTGAGTACCAAACGACCTCCAAATGACCCGAAACTTGACAGCGGTTCACCGGGTGCTATACCAAGGCCGCTTGGCAAACCTCGGTCCATTCCGAGACCGCTTAACACCCGCACGAAAAAAAGGTAAAAGGGGGCGCCGGGAGACATAGGAGTGCCGGATTGGAAAACGGACAACGGGGAAAATGCTCGGATGCATGAGACGAACACGTATGCAAAATGAAATGCACATGATGGCATGATATGAAATGCAGATGATGACATGGCAAAGTGCAACACGCAAGCAAAAGACATGACAACGACGACGAATAACTGGCGGACACCTGGCGCATCGAATCCGGGGCGTTACACATTATGAGCACTAGTAAGTATGGCGAAGTGACAACTGAAATGTATGCTAACATAACAGACATTGTTCAGTTGCAGTATATCTCGAGATTCGAGGTTCATCGGTGTGTGGTTCTGTTGTGTTGTCGTTGGTATAACCTGTTTTCCAGGATCGCAAAACCCAGAGTTGATGATTACTTCAAATCCATCAATGTCAAGGCGGCGTACCAGACCAACGAGCCTTTTATTTTGGCAAATCAAGCAACACATATATTTTTCTTGGAATACACATTTGCATGTAGCGATGACTGGTGTCAGGACCCCGATCCTAAGTGACACCGATCTAGCATGTAACACATCATATCACTTTGCGGCCTCACACACGGTATCCCCACGGGTGCCACCTTACCTGGCCCGGGACCGTTTGCGCCTTTTAGCTCACGTATATGATAGCGTCGCTAGCATCCATATGACAGAGAACCCGAGCCGACATGACTAGTCGTAAACCCAAGGTGGCACTAACTTATAGGGACAGGCATACATGACCCAGCAATGCACGTGCCGCTCATCAAGTATGAACCCAAGTCGTAGCAAGCTACAAGGACTTAAAGGAACAACACGTGACATTTCCCCGAAGGGACAGACACAGGAGCAAAGAAGGACACATGCCGATCATCCCATGTGTTCCGGAGCAGTAGCAAGCTACCATGGCTCAGTGGAAGCACTAGGAGACATTTCCCCCTAAGAGAGGCTACCAAGAATAAACAACTAGATTGTCGGATCCCACACATACCAAGCATTTCAAAATCATACACACAATATGCTTGATATGTGAAAATACAACATGGCATCACAACAGAACTCTACGACTCAAAGTATTTATCCAGAAGGCTCTGAAGAGTCATACATAGTAAGAATTACAATCATGGGGCACATGACCCAACATACAGAGCATACAAGAAACGGAAGCATAACCATGTCTGGGTAAAGACATGTGAAAAGGAAGAAGGCTTTAGAGCCTGACTATCTACAAGACCCTCCCAAGGGTACAAGATCGTAGCTAAGGTAACAAGCTAAAAGTCGAAGTTCACGCGGAACTACTAGTGAGACTGAAGTCTCTCTGCAAAAAGATAAATTAAGCAAACGTGAGTACAAATGTACCCAGCAAGACTTACATCAGAACTAGCTACATATGCATCAGTATCAACACAGGGGTGGTGGAGTTTAACTGCAGCAAGCCATCTTTGACTCAGTGGCTATCCTGTACTACGACTGTTGGTAAATCTTTTGAGGTGGCGCACACGAGTCCACATATTCACCATATCTATACACCACTATGGATCCGCTCCCGTCTCCCTACGAGAAGGCCATCCATAGCACTCACGCTTATCTTGCGCATTTTAGAGTATCCACTTTCACTTGTCTATGAACTGCATAAGCAACCCAGTAGTCCATTACCGCGGACGCGGCTATTCGAATAGATCATGTTAACCCTGCAGGGGTGCACTTCTTCACACACGCTCTCACCACTTACCGCCATGTACACTTCATGTATCTCGGCAACCTTCAAGCGAAAGCCTGGCGAGGGTGTCGGCCACGACCTGACTAACCACGCAAGTCTCTAGTCCAGGTTTATCGCCTATTCAGGTTCCATCCGCAGGGAGTCCGACCGAGGTTTCCACTACGGCCACAAACGATGTGTGTAGGGTTCCCAAGCCACCAAATGGAAGCCACTTGGTACACCAGTCCATGGTGCCTAGTCTGTCCCAAGCCCACCTGTACCGGGTGCCACTTGGTAGACTACTAACATAACCTACAAACATCAGAAACTAGTTGCAACTCCTGGACAGAGATCGAGGCGATTAATAAGCCAAGAGGGGTCGAGTTACCGGAACCCAATGTGTGGTAGTAACTGTCTTAGATCACAAACACAGAACTCAGTTCCTGAGAACGGTTTCAATGAGACAACCCACCATGTACTCCTACATGGCCTCTCACCGCTACCTTTACCAAATCGTGTTCACACACTTAGCTCTCAATAGTAGGTCATGATGATCACATTTCAGATCATCCCAGATGAATCAGACCCGACACAACTCTAAGCATAGCAGGCATAACAAGCAAAGCATAAATGTGTAGGCACATCATGGCTCAAACAACTCCTACTCATGCTAGTGGGTTTCAACTATTTGCTGTGGCAAAGATAGGTCATGCAGAGGAAAGGGGTTCAACTACCACATCATGTAACAGTTGAATCGTTGTTTTCCTAATGCAGTAAAAGAGAGCAAGAGCAAGAGAGTGGGATTGTATAGGAATGCTCAATGTGGGTTTGCTTGCCTGACACTTCTAAAGATAGAACTTCTCTTCATAAGTGACATCGATCTCAACGTCGGAAAAACATTGTCTACTGAGAGGGGACAAACACCGGCAAACAGAGAAAGAACACAATCAGTGCAATGCAAAAATATGATGCATGAATGTGACATGGCAATATACTGTGATTTGAGCTAATGTAGCTAGCAACAATTTAGATAAAGTTGGTTTGAACACAAGATTCAAATTCAAATTCCACATAAGGCATTTCAAATGCCCTTAATTGAAATTGTCTTATACAGCAACCTTAGGTTGTTCAAACATGCATGATAGTAGCATAAATGGATTCTTTGGATTTTTCTGAACATTTTTCATATAAAAAGTATTTCATTTGGAGTTATGGTTTATTTTCTATGATTTTTAGAAGTTTAGGCAAATTTCTGAAAATAAATAAATCATTTAGGTATATTTAAATTCTAGAAATAGTTTACTGCATCAGCATGACCTTGGTGCGATGTCGGCAAGTTAACACGGCTGGTCCAGGACAAACCTAACACATGGGCCCACTGGTCAGTGGCCCACTTAGTTAGCAGGATTAGTTAGCGTTGATTTAAACCTAATCTAGTTACTGTCAGCGGCCGGGCCCACCTGTCATGGGCACTGGAGAGGCCATTAGTGCTAATTAACCTGCAGTTAGGCTGGTGGCGATGTCAGACGCGGTGGAGGCGCTCGGAAATCGCCTACAGGCGACCAAACGAGCAGCGGAGACCTTCTACGGAGAGCTGGTACTCGCATGCATACGTTGGTGCCAAAACCATCACTGGAGGTTGCCTCAAACGACAGCGGTATCCACTCCTGCGGTGGCCGGAGTTCGCACACGCACGGATTCGGCGTTAAGGGGCACGGCAGGAGGAGCAGGTAGGTGCTACGGGCTTCTGGGAACGCTCTGGCCACGCGGTAGTGCTCGGACACAAGGTGCGGGTGTTGTTTCCACGGCGGCCCATGGACGTGCAACAACGAGCTTTAGGCGCAGCAGGGAAACGGTGCTACGGTGAGCTATAGGCCACGAGGCTAGGGGAAATGATGAAGGAGCTCACTGGGGGGTCGAAGAGCAGGTCGGTGGCCTCGGGGTGATGTCGGAGACGGCGAATTGACCGGCGAAGTCCGGCGAGCAGATGCGGTGGTGACGAGCTCGAAGATGACGGCGTGGTGCTCCTCGGCTTGCGTTTGTCGGTGGAGAGGTGCTTGGAGTACGGGCGGATCTCGTGTGCACAACAGAGGGGCGAGGGGTTGACTGCGGCCGCGGCGGACGGCGACGGTGGCGATGGGCGCTTTCAGGTGTGCTCGGGAGGTGGGGCTAGAGGCCGAGGGAGAGAGCAGAGAGTGAGGAGAAAGTGAGAGGGGGCCTCGGGCGTCTCCAGACGCGGATCAGGTCGAGGGACGGGCAAGCAGGAGGTGGCCGGGGACGCACGCGTGCGCGCCACGCTTCCCCTCTGCCTACTGGCAGGAGGAAGAAGATGGCTCTGTCCTCGGTGGGCTGGGCCGGCCAGGTATGCTGCCTACTCGGCCGTCCAGGTAAGTCCTTTTTATTAATTAATTTATGTTTTCTATTTCACAGGTTTGTTTTGGTTTAGTTTAAAATACCATACCAGTTTAAATCTTCTAAAAACTATTATGTGGCCTATTAAAAAGTATTCAAAGCCATTCACAAACTTTCAGAATTATTGGAGTTATATTTAGTATATAACAAATATAAATCCAATGCAAATAGTTATTGAATTAACTCAAATGCCCAAAATGAATATTTCTATGTTTCCAAAAATATTGGTTTGAATTTTACTTCTTGCCATTATTTTCATAGATAACAGGAACATTTTCTTGGGCTCATTTGAAGAAATATTTTTGGTTGATCATTTCAGAGAATGATATCTGAGGGTTTCAACTAACCTCAATTCAGCTTTCATAATTCGAAATGATGATGACATGATGAAATGCAATGACAAGCAGGGCTTTTGCTAGGGCTGTGTATGGGGACCCCGACTCATGAGTCGTGATCACCGAATGCACGTGTACAGTGATCCCAGAGATCAATGCTCACTAAACACACAGAAGCTGAATAACATGAGTCTTACATCCATACATACCGTCTTACACAAATTATGACCATTATGGTCAAGTATTACATAGATAAAGCCACAAGGGCTGAACACCAAATAAACTTAAGCAGCGGAAATTCTTCGTCGGTAAGTAGAACCCATGCCATCTGCCTTAACCCTACAGGCATTCTGACTGGGAAACGTCCTAGTTCGCATGTTCGTCTCCAAAGAACTCTTCTTCGAACTCCGGTTCTTCCATGCCCGCCAATTAAATAACCAGTGGCAAGCCAATGAGTACTTTGAATGTACTACAAGCAACCCATGATTGGAACAAGGCACAATAATGCAAAGATATAGCACTAAGTAGGTAGTTTGCAGAAAGCTAGTTTTGCGTGCAATGACATGATCTGCCAACTTGTAAAGTATGCATCATGAGAGTATAGACATCCGTATGAACAAGTTACAGATATCAACATAAGCGGAGTTGGACACCAATCCATCTCGATCATCATGTCAAGTCATCTGACTTAACCCAAATAGTTTTATCAACACACACACACACACGCGGTTTGTAAAACTCTGGACGTAGTTTAAGCAACACCGCCCAACTGTCCTTGACCGTGGACACGGCTATTTGAATAGTTTTACACTCTGCAGAGGTTGCACACTTTACCCACAAGATCTGGGGAACTTCCGTGTCATCCACGACCCGCGGTACCTCAAGTACCCGGGGTAAGCACCCGATCACTATCTTTCCCTAGACGACACTAACAAAGAGTCCACTCGTTGTTCCATATCCTCACGATGTACATCATACAAGACTCACTCGAGATCGTAACATCCGCGAGGGGACACAACGGTGTATCCGGTGCCCTGTGAAAACAGTCATGGCCGCCCTACCTGGCACGACCCCATCCCGAGAGAGAGCACCAACTCTCCCCCGTCACTAGTAATGCGGGCTCCAAGCTAGTATCGGCCTAGGTAATCAATAATGCCCTTTCCCATACAAGGGTAGAGTGGTTGCGCATGTAAGGTTGGGACAGTCGACAAATCTTAAATCTAATCCGTTTTCGAAAACAACACACACACTTGCCTCGGTACACCACTTCGTCATCAAGTGGTTACCCATCTCATTATCTCCCTCGGGCATAAGTGGCACCCGACGGGGTTTTCGAAAAAGTCTTTTCAAAATACTTTGTCTCCTTCACCATGCATATACCCGTCCCTTTTTGCGTAGCATCTACCTTAGCATCCTATCTACTCCCACCGGCATAACCCTCATAGGAAGGTAGGGTCATGCATAATGCAAGTATCAACGAGGAAGTAAGGTGACAAACCATCAAAGTGGTTACCACCTCATCATGATTCCGTTGCAACACAATATGGTGCAATATGACATGCATAAAAAGGGTTTCATAGACATGGTCAAAGGGCTCCTTGCCTGGCTCGACAAAGTCTTCTGGGTCTTCGAAGTCTTCTGGTCCAACTCCTTCGTCAGCAACGCAATCTATCGTCGCAAAATAATAACGAGGAAAATAAGGCAATAATAAAACAGAAAAACCAAAGTGCTCAGAAAAATGTCAACTCATTTTTGTTAAATACTAGGGTGAAAACTAAGAAGGGGAAAATTCCTAGTTTTGGATTTGGAGTAGCAGAATAGAAGATATGGATTTTCAGAGGGGGTTAAATATATTCAAATTTGAATTTGAATATGAACAGTACATAAAAGTTGGTTGATCATGAATGAAAGTTATACCATTAAATAGGTGGGATTTTTACAAGAATTTAGGAACTAGAATTATTTCATTTGGATTAATATTTAGTCCATAGGAATTTTTGCAAGTTTGACAGAAAAGTAAAAAGAGAAGGGCTCTGTACTGCTTTGGGCAGAATCAACAAGCAGAAGAGCCCAGCCAGAGAGGCGGCCCACAGACCTGGTGACGCGCTGCTGCAGTTGTTTAAAACCCGACGGGCGGGGCCCAAAGGCCAGAGAGAGAGAGAGAGAGAGAGAGAGAGAGAGAGAGAGAGAGAGAGAGAGAGAGAGAGAGGCGATGGAGAGGAGAGGCTGACAGGCGAGGCCCGCCTGTCATCCCTAACCCTGCGATAGAGGGTCGGTGGGCTCACCAGCGTCGATGCAGGGCACGGCGAGGTCGAGCGAGGGTACGGCTGGACTGAGCGTCAAGTCGCCGTTCGGGTGGAGGTGGTTGCCGTCGCCGGGGTGGCCTGGTTCACCGGTGACAAGGTCTCGCGGCGGAGGAGCTTCGGGCGTCGTCGGTTCCGGCCGTTTCCGGCTGCAAAAGAAGCGGGGGAGAAAGGGGAAATGATCAGGGGTGCTCGGGGGTTCCAGATCGAGGCAGAGGAGGAGCGGGGGAGCCCTGTACCTCGCGAACTCCGGTGAGCCCAAGCAGCGGAGCTCGAGCTCGATCTCGAGCTCGGGCGGCTCTGGAGGTGCAGGGGGATGATTTGGTGGTGCAGAGAGCGAGTGGTGAGGAGAGGAGAGCTCGGGGAGGCCCTTAAATAGGCGGGCGACAGTCTACCGAGGACCCGTGCGCAGGCGAGCCTGTTGCGGTCGAATCAGGTCACGGGGGCTCGTCGGGGCGTGTCTGAGGCGTTTGTGGGGTTGGTCTAGGGCGAGGGGAGAGAAGAGAGGGAAAGCAGGGGGGCAGGGCACCGCGCGTGTGCTGGGCCACTGGTGCGCTTCAGGCGGCCGGCAAGGCGTCTTGAGCTGAGGGCGAGAGGAGGAAGAGGGAGGAGGGGGACAGAGGCGTGGTGTGACGCAGACGTCGAGGCGCATCGTCGGGCGCGCTGGGGAGGCCCGAGGTGGCCGTAAGTGGTTGGCAGGGGGCGGCTACAGTGCCTGGCCGCACTGTAGCGCGCTTTGGAGCGTGCAAATGGCATGCCATAGCATTTTTTTTGGTCAGGTGGGCGCGGCCAAATATGTCTGGTGGCTCTAGGGGGAAGTAAAGAAGTAGGAGATGGCCTTGGATGCCCTGGGTGGCCAGTAGGAGAAGAGAGAGGTAGAAGAAGAGGGAGAGAGGGGCTGTCCAAGAAGGTAAATGGGGGTATTTTACCCCTCAATAATTGAGCAATGGCCAGGGGAGGGTTACTGGAGGTAGGAGAGGACTAGGAGGAGCTGTGGTAAAAAGTTGAGCTCAAGGAGAATAGTGATAGTGGTCAAAATGGTGGTTTTTGAAAAGTGGCAGAAGGTGTTTGATAACGGTTTGGGCCAGCAGATGATTTCCAACTGCCATGAGACTCCATAGGGTGAAATGACACATATAATTAGGGCCTTCCACCAATTTGGAGCTTATTTGGGCAAAGTTGCCAATGCAACTTTTGTAAACCCTAGAAATTAGCAGAAATGAACTTGTGTAGATCTAGTTGAGCAAATCACTTCACCTTGATGAACCACTTGGTGTAGTGGCCTCATTTGGTCATGTGAACATGCTCACAAAAGTTGGGGTCAAGGAGAGAAAGTTGGTAGTAAAAATTTGTTCAAATTTGATTCTGGTCAGAGAGGGTTTTGGGGCATTTTGGTGAACCAAAATGACCTTGATTGACATGAGGCTTTGCAAGGTGATCACAATATGCATTTGTGACTTGCTGGATTTTCCTTGGATTTTTATGAAAATATTTCCTGTAGAAATAATTCAAATCCTTGAAATGGGCAGAAATGGTTTTGGGAGGTTTTGTCCAATATTTTAAACATGACAATGTGTTGAAACTCTTATATATGGGAAATATATGCCCACTGAGTTTCCCTGATTTTTGCCAAATATTTTTAAAACAATAAAATAGTTTTCCCCTATTAAAGACCATTTTTGGCCTTAAGAAAAAGCTTTTAAATAAAATAGGAAAATAAATTTTAAAATTATATTTTTGTGGTTTATGGGAATCCTATATCTAATAGGTTTCAAATATACTCTTTTAAATATTTTTCATACCCCAAATCAAGTACTTGTAGTGCAAACCTCAATTCAGGGGGTTTTGGAAAACTAATTTTTTGAAAATACTATTTGGCCAAATTATTTTTATAAGAAAATACTATATTGCACTATACACATGGCATGATCATTGGGCAGAAGTTTGGGGCAAGGAGATGAAGTACAGAAGGTGGAGTAGTTGACTTTAAAGAGCACTTGAAAATCACAGAGAGAAAACCAACTCCAAAATAAAAAGCCAAATAATGCAAAAGTTTTTGTCGAACCACACTTTTATCATGATTTATTAGCTTAAGTGTTGTGGCATGAAAATTAGGGTGTGACAGACCTACCCCCCCTTACAAGAATCTCGTCCCCAAGATTCCCAAACTAGGCGTGGAAAGGAATACGAAAACTGGATCTGGGGTAGTCTTCTTGTCCTCATACCGCTTGTGCTTCCGAGTGGTGCTCCATTGAACCTTGAAGTACTTGATGGTGTGGCTTCGTGTATGACATCCTGCTTGATCCATGTTTCCATTGGGGTCTTTCGCGTAAGTCATATTGGGCTGGAGGTTGATGGCTCGGTGATCGACGTCCTTGTAGGGATCGGGTTGGTTAGGGTGTTGGAAGCACTTCCGAAGCTGTGACTCATGGAAAATGTTGTGCACAGTGGGTGGCTCAGGTGGTAATTCTAGCTGGTAGCCGTCTATTCTTCGTCTTGCAGTGATCTTGGAGAAGGTCGATAAATCTTGGTGTGAGTTTCTCTTGACATGAAAATGCTTGGTTCTCTTTGACAGAAGTGGCTCACAGATACACCTGGCCTTCGACGAGAAAGTTCATTTCTTGACGATGGTGGTGGGTGTAGTTCTTCCTCCTTGGCATGGCGGTCTTCAAATGTTCCCTGACTAGCTGAACGACTCTTCTTCCGTCTTCGGGTGGACAAGTAGGTCACCAAATGATTATGACAACTATCTTGTCTAAGCACTCCATGAAGACTTTGTTCACGGGGTACATAAAGTAGGTTGGGGTATCTCGTGAAGTCTCGAAGGGTTTAGGAATGGGTTTCTAGTCTCGGGTTAAACATAACTCTACGGGGTTTTACTTGGTCGAGGAGGCTGTAGAAAAGTTCTTCAGTGCTAGTTGGTTGTCGAAGTAGAATCCTTGGTGTACCTTGTCTTGCCGATCTTCAGTTAAGGAGAGAGAGATGAGAGGGAAAAGTAGCATAGAGGAGGGGAATGCCTAAAGGGGTTTCTATAGTACAGGCGCAAACAAACAAGTGCCAAAAAGGGCCAAACGCAAACAATAAAATAAGGCAGGTGATATAGTTGCGTACTTGTTGCCTAGGGCAAAAGGGCGACTGATATCAAAACACAAACAAATAAAAACAAGCAACACAAAACGTGGTTCCATTCGAACCATCTCACGGACTCGACTACGCATATGGGGGTACATGACTCATCCTACCCTAGGGGTTCTCGGATTCAGTAGTCGTGCTTCGCTCCGTGCCTCATGCAGTCTTCTGGGTTTTCCTCAGGTGTTGCTACGTCTCTTGTAGTTGTTCGATGAAACAATCCGGGTTGAGCCTGAAGATTCTTCAACAACTTCTCGCATGTTGAAGTGATGGGGTGAAGGTGGCTCCTCGTAGCAGGCATTGACTCGGTCTTCTGTTGTCTTCTAAATTATGACGATCATTATTGTCTTCTAAGGCGTTGATGGTACCAAGTAGGTAATCCTTTATGCAATGACATTAACAAGGCATAGTAGAGTTCCAACATGTCGGTTACAATGATGACAACTGATACGTCTTCAACGTATCTATAATTTTTGATTGTTCCATGCTATTATATTACCCCTTTTGGATGTTTATGGGCTTTATTTTACACATTTATATAATTTTTGGGACTAACCTACTAACCGGAGGCCCAGCCCATATTGCTGGTTTTTTTGCCTATTTCAGTATTTCAAAGAAAAGGAATATCAAACGAGTCCAAACGGAATGAAACCTTGGGGCGTGATTTTTGGAGCGAACGTGATCCAAGAACTTCAGTGCAAGTCAAGAAGCAGCCGAGGCCTCCACGAGATAGGAGGCGCGCCTCCCCTATGGGCGCGCCCCATCTCGTGGGCCCCTCGACGACCACACGCGTACTTCATCTTCCTATATATACCTCGTGCCCGAAAACATCCAGGGCACCATGAAACACAATTTCCACCGCCAAACCTACAGATCCGCGAGATCCCATCTTGGAGCCTTCACCGCACTCTGCGGAGGGGAATCAAGCACGGAGGCCTCTACATCAACATCCTTGCCCTCCGATGAGTTGTGAGTAGTTTACCACGGACCTCGGGTCCATAGTTATTAGCTAGATGGCTTCTTCTCTCTTTTGGATCTCAATACAATGTTCTCCCCTCTCTTGTGGAGATCTATTCGATGTAATCTCTTTTTGCGGTGTGTTTATCGAGATCCGATGAATTGTGGGTTTCGATCAAGTTTATCTATGAATAATATTTGAATCTTCTCTGAATTCTTTTATGTATGATTAAGTTATCTTTGCAAGTCTCTTGAATTATCATTTTGGTTTGGCCTACTAGATTGATCTTTCTTGCCATGGGAGAAGTGCTTAGCTTTGGGTTCAATCTTGCGTGTCCTTACCCGAGGATGGAAGGGTTGCAAGGCACGTATTGTATTGTTGCCATCGAGGATAACAAGATGGGGTTTATATCATATTGCATGAGTTTATCCTCTACATCATGTCATCTTGCTTAATGCGTTACTCTGTTCTTATGAACTTAATACTCTAGATGCATGCTGGATAGCGGTCGATGTGTGGAGTAATAGTAGTAGATGCAGGCAGGAGTCGGTCTACTTGTTATGGACGTGATGCCTATATACATGATCATGCCTAGATAATCTCATAACTATGCGCTTTTCTATAAATTGCTCGACAGTAATTTGTTCACCCATCGCAATAATTATGCTATCTTGAGAGAAGCCACTAGTGAAACCTATGGCCCCCGGGTCTATCTATTATCATATTTGCTTTCAGTCTACTTTTATTTGCATCTTTACTTTTTGCATCTATATTATAAAATACCAAAAATATATTTATATTATCATACTATCTTTATTAGATCTCACTTTCACAAGTGGCCGTGAAGGGATTGACAACCCCTTTATTGTGTTGGCTGCGAGTTCTCAGTTTGTTTGTGTAGGTGCGTGGGACTTTTGAGGAGCCTCCTACTGGATTGATACCTTGGTTCTCAAAACTGAGGGAAATACTTACGCTACACTTTGCTGCATCACCCTCTCCTCTTCGACGAAAACCAACGCAAGCTCAAGACGTAGCAAGAAGGATTTCTGGCACCGTTGCCGGGGAGGTCTTCGCTCAAGTCAATACATACCAAGTACCCATCACAAACCTATCTCCCTTGCATTTACATTATTTGCCATTTGCCTCTCGTTTTCCTCTCCCCCACTTCACCCTTGCCGTTTTATTCGCCCTCTCTTTCCCAATCTCCTCCTCTCTTTTGCTTGCCCTTTCGTTTGCTCGTTTGGTTGGATTAAATGCTTATTTATTGCTAAACAGAGAACCTAAGATCTATGGATCCTCATCCGCTTGCTAATCTTTTTAAGAGATCCAATTATGATGAACCAATTGCTAGTGAGTTTTGTGCACTAGATTATGTTTATAAAGCTTTGCTTGAAATTTGTGAATCTGAAAATTATGATGAAGAAATTTATGAAGAGATTCACGATAACTCCTTGAATAAAAAGCATGATTGCAATGATTTTCCTATAAATTCTCTTGATGTCAGTTGTGCTAATAATATGCAAAACCCTAAGCTTGGGGATGCTAGTTTTGCTATGTCTACTACTTGTTTCAGTGATCATGATTGGGGTGATTCTTCTTATAATCTTGAAAATTTATTTAAGCCCCATGATGAATATGAGATTGATAATAGTGTTTGCAATAATATTGAAAATTGGTTTGGAAAAGTGTCAACTTTAGATCCCACATATTTGGAGTATGTTCAATCTTATGATATTTTTGATAAAAGTGGGTTCGGAAAGGTCATGACTTTAGTTAATGTTAATCCCTCTATCTTGGAAGTGTCGGATTTCGGGTTCCGGCAGACCCTCTAGGTTCGAACTCTGGGGTGCACGCGGAGATCACACCTCCAACCTACCTACGTCTCGTCGCCTCGCAAGGGTCTAAACTACACAAAGAACAACACAAGGGACACGAGGTTTATACTGGTTCATGCCACCATTGTGGTGTAATACCCTACTCCAGTTTGTGGTGTGGTGGGTTGCCTCAGGGGCTGATGATGAACAATACAAAGGGAGAACAGCCTCGCGAGGGGCTGTTCTTGAGCTGATGCGACGAACTGCTTGGGTGAGTTCGATCGCCTCTCTTTCTCTCGCTCTAGGTGCCGATCCTCTCTCTGATCGATCTTCCTTCTTTTTTCCTCTCCTTTTCTCCTCTCTGCCTTGGTGGTGGCTAGTCCTATTTATAGAGGGAGGACCTGGACCTCTTCCCAAATATTGAGCGGGAAGGGCGCCAACAATTGGCCATTTTGAAGGGGAACATCTAGTACACTTATCCTGACTAAAGTCGGTCCTCGCCCGCCAAAGACTGACGGTGACGCCGGCTTGGGCTCCACGATGACCTCCTTCCTGCCGTTTTGCTGGTCTTGGTCTTGTTGCACCGAAATGGTTGCCTTTGCCTGATGCCTTGGCCTGCGCTTGCCTCCTTTGCACCAAAGGAGAATTAGGACATCACATGGCTGGCGCCTCTTGCGCCCTCGGTCGTCATGGCTTGCGTCATGGGCACCTCGTGAGGTACCCCGCCTTGATCTCTCTGCCTCCTCGCGAGCCAGCCTGACGAGGCCGTGCCTGAGTAAGCTTCCTGTCGTCCGCCCTGTGAGGCTTGGCCCCTCGCGAGGGTCTTGAGCTTGTGGTGATGAAGATGGGTCGTACTGGGCCACCCCTTGAGCCACGCCGCAGGCCGCAGGCAGGCAAGTCTGGGTACCCCCGTTCCCAGAACGCCGACAGGAAGAATGTCAACTTTGCATGCATGTGGATCATGTTGAAAATATGTTTTGTGATAGCTATTTTGTTGAATTTGCCTATGATCCTACATGCAATTATTATGAGAGAGGAAAGCATGATCGTAGAAATTTTTATCTTACTAAATTACCTCTCGTCATGTTGAGATTGCTATCGTCTCTTTCTTATTCCTTGCATATGCTAGTTTTTGGTTGCCTTGCAAATTGTTTTCTTATAATATGCCTATGCATAGGAAGTATGTTAGACTTAGATGTGTTTGTCACGTGTTGCGTGATGCTCTCTTTGCGCTTCAATTCTTATCTTTCGTGTGAGCATCATTAAAATTATCAATGCCTAGCTAAAAGGCTTTAAAGAAAAGCGCTTGTTGGGAGACAACCCAATATTTTTCCTTGCTGTTATTAAATAAATAATCCATCTACCTTCTTATTAGATGTGGCTTTATCTTTTAATTAGTGTTTGTGCCAAGTTAAACCTATAGGATCTTCTTGGATGATAGTTATTTGATCTTGCTGTAATTTCCAGAAACTTTCGGCTCACGAAAACAATTTTTAAAAATCACCAGAACGTGATAAAATAGTGATTCCAATTGCTGCTGATCAATAAACAAATTTCCTAGGTCGTCCTATATTTTCTGAATTTTTTGAGTTCCAGAAGTTTGCGTTAGTTACAGATAACTACAGACTGTTCTGTTTTTGACAGATTCTGCTTTTCGTGTGTTGTTTGCTTATTTTGATGAATCTATGGCCAATAAAATAGTTTATAATCCATAGATAAGTTGGAATACAGTAGGTTTAACACCAAAATAAATAAATAATGAGTTCATTACAGTACATTATGTGGTGGTTTTGTTTTCTTTCACTAACGGAGCTTATAAGATTTCTTGTTGAGTTTTGTGTTGTGAAGTTTTCAAGTTTTGGGTAAAGCTTTTATGGACTACGGAATAAAGGGTGGCAAGAGCCTAAGCTTGGGGATGCCCAAGGCATACAAAGATATTCAAGAATAGCCAAAAGCCTAATCTTGGGGATGCCCCGGGAAGGCATCCCCTCTTTCGTCTTAGTTCATTGGTAACTTTACTTGGAGCTATATTTTTATTCACCACATGATAATTGTTTTGCTTGGAGCGTCATGTATTATATTAGTCTTTGCTTTTTAGTTTACCACAATCATCCTTGCTGTACACGCCTTTTGGGAGAAGCCTATTTGATTAGAATTTGCTAGAATACTCTATGTGCTTCACTTATATCTTTTGAGCTTGATAGTTTTTGCTCTAGTGCTTCACTTATATCTTTTAGAGCACGGTGGTGTCTTAATTTTGAAGAAATTGCTATTCTCTCATGCTTCACTTATATTATTTTGAGAGTATTTTAGAACAGCATGGTATTTGCTATGATCATAAAATTGGTCCTAGAATGGTAGGCATCCAAGTTGGGTATAATAAAAACTATAATAGGAAGTAAATTGGATGCTATGATCAACTTGATACTTGATAATTGTTTTGAGATATGGAGGTGGTAATATTAAAGTCATGCTAGTTGGGTGATTATGAATTTAAAGAATGCTTGTGTTGAAGTTAGCAAGTCCCGTAGCATGCACGTATGGTTAAAGTTGTGTAAAAAATTTGAAGCCTGAAGTGTACCTGGCTTGTGCATCCTTATGAGTGGCGGTCGGGGACGAGCGATGGTCTTCTCCTACAAATCTATCCCCCTAGGAGCATGCGTGTAGTACTTGATTTTTGATGACTTCTAAATTTTTGCAATAAGTATATGAGTTCTTTTGACTAATGTTGAGTCCATGGATTATACGCACTTTTACATTTCCGCCTTTGCTAGCCTCTTCGGTACCGTGCATTGCCCTTTCTCACCTTGAGAGTTGGTGCAAACTTCGCCGGTGCATCCAAACCCCGTGATACGATATGCTCTATCGCACATAAACCTCCCTATATCTTTCTCAAAATAGCCACCATACCTACCTATTATGGCATTTCCATAGCCATTCCGAGATATATTGCCATGCAACTTTCCACCGTTCCGTTCATCATCATGACATACGTTACTTTTGTCATATTGCCATTGCATGATCATGTAGTTGACATTTTATTTGTGGCAAAGCCACCATGCATTATTTTTCATACATGTCACTCTTGATTCATTACACCATCCCGGTACACCGCCGGAGGCATTCATATAGAGTCATATCTTGTTCTAGTTTCGAGTTGTAAAACTTATGTTGTAATCAGTAGAAGTGTGATGATCATCATTATTAGAGCATTGCCCAATCAAAAAAAAAGAGAAAGGCCAAACATAAAAAAAGAAAGGCCAAAAAAAGAGAAAATAAATAAAAAGGGAAATGTTACTATCTCTTTTTCCACACTTGTGCTTCAAAGTAGCACCTTGTTCTTCATATAGTGAGTCTCATAAGTTGTCTTTTTCATACTAGTGGGAATTTCTCATTATAGAACTTGGCTTGTATATTCCTACGACGGGCTTCCTCAAATGCCCTAGGTCTTCGTGAGCAAGCAAGTTGGATGCACACCCACTAGTTTTCTTTTGTTGAGCATTTATAGCTCTGGTGCATCCGTTGCATGGCAATCCCTGCTCCTCATGTTGACATCAATTGATGGGCATCTCCATAGCCCGTTGATTATCCTCGTCAATGTGAGACCTTCTCCTTTTTTGTCTTCTCCACACAATCCCCATCATCATATTCTATTCCACCCATAGTACTATATCCATGGCTCACGCTCATGTATTGCGTGAAGGTTGAAAAAGTTTAAGATTATTTAAGTATGAAACAATTGCTTGGCTTGTCATCGGGGGTATAGAAGTTGGGAACCTCTTTGTGTGACGAAAATGAAGCATAGCCTAACTATATGATTTTGTAGGGATGAACTTTCTTTTGCCATGCTATTTTGAGAAGACATGATTGCTTTGATTAGTATGCTTGAAGTATTACTATTTCTTTTATCATTATGAACTTTTATTTTGTATTCATTTGGATCTGAACATTCATGCCACAATAAAGAACATTACATTATGAATTATGCTAGGTAGCATTCCACATCAAAAACTCGTTTTTATTATTTACCTACTCGAGGACGAGCAGGAATTAAGCTCGGGGATGCTTGATACGTCTTCAATGTGTCTATAATTTTTGATTGTTCCATGCTATTATATTACCCCTTTTGGATGTTTATGGGCTTTATTTTACACATTTATATCATTTTTGGGACTAACCTACTAACCGGAGGCCCAGCCCATATTGCTGGTTTTTTTTCCTATTTCAGTATTTCAAACAAAAGGAATATCAAACGGAGTCCAAACGGAATGAAACCTTCAGGAGCGTGATTTTTGGAATGAACGTGATCCAGAGAACTTGGAGTGCAAGTCAAGAAGCACCCGAGGCCTCCACGAGATAGGGGGGCGCGCCCCTGATACGTCTCCAACGTATCTATAATTTTTTATTGCTCGATGCTACTTTATCTACTGTTTTGGACTATATTGGGCTTTATTTTCCACTTTTATATTATTTTTGGGACTAATCTATTAACCGGAGGCCCAGCCCAGAATGGTTGTTTTTTGCCTATCTTAGTGTTTCGAAGAATTAGAATATTAAACGGAGTCAAAATGGAATGAAACCTTCGGAAAAGTGATTTTCTCACTGAACGTGATCCAGGGGACTTGGACCTACTCCAAGGAACTAAAGAGGCGGTCACGAGTGTGGGGCCCCCCTAAGGGGGCGCCCCCTGCCTCGTGGGCCCCCTATCGCTCCATTGACGTACTCCTTCCACCTATATATACCTACATACCCCCAAACAATCAGAACAGGAGCCAAAAACCTAATTCCACCGCCGCAACTTCCTGTATCCACGAGATCCCATCTTGGGGCCTGTTCCGGAGCTCCGCCGGATGGGGCATCCACCAGAGGGCTTCTATATCAACATCATAGCCCCTCCAATGAAGTGTGAGTAGTTTACTTCAGACCTTCGGGTCCACAGCTAGTAGCTAAATGTCTTCTTCTCTCTTTTTGGATCTCAATACAATGTTCTCCCCCTCTCTCGTGGAGATCTATTCGATGTAACCTTCTTTTTGCGGTGTGTTTGTTGAGACCGATGAACTGTGGGTTTATGATCCAGCTTATCTATGAATAATATTTGAATCTTCTCTGAATTCTTTTATGTATGATTGAGTTATCTTTGCAAGTCTCTTCGAATTATCTGTTTGGTTTGGCCAACTAGATTGGTAGTTCTTGCAATGGGAGAAGTGCATAGCTTTGGGTTCAATCTTGCGGTGTCCTTACCCAGTGATAGAAAGGGTTGCAAGGCACGTATTGTATTTTTGCCATCGAGGATAACAAGATGGGGTATTTATCATATTGCATGAATTTATTCCTCTACATCATGTCATCTTGCTTAAGGCGTTACTCGCTTTTAACTTAATACTCTAGATGCATCTTTGGATAGCGGTCGATGAGTGGAATAATAGTAGTAGGTGCGTAATCGTTTGGTCTACTTGTCTCGGACGTGATGCCTATATACATGGTCATACCTAGATATACTCATAACTATGCTCAATTCATCAATTGCTCAACAGTAATTTGTTCACCCACCGTAGAATACTTATGCTCTTGAGAGAAGCCACTAGTGAAACCTATGGCCCCGGGTCTATTCTCATCATATCAATCTCCATCACTTTAATACTTGCTTTGTTTTTACTTTGCCTTTTACTTTTACTTTGCATCTCTATACCAAAAAATACCAAAATATTATCTATCATCTCAATCAGATCTCACTCTAAGTAAGTGACCGTGAAGGATTGACAACCCCTAATCGCGTTGGTTGCGAGTAGCTATCGCTTTGTGCAGTACGAGGGACTTGTCGTGGCCTCCTCTTGGATTGATACCTTGGTTCTCAAAACTGAGGGAAATACTTACGCTACTTTGTTGCATCATCCTCTCCTCTTTGGGAAATCCAACGCAGTGCTCAAGAGGTAGCAAGAATAATTTTTGCGCCGCCGGGAGTCTACGTAAAAGTCAACATACCAAGTACCCATCACAATCCCTATCTCTCGCATTACATTATTTGCCATTTCCCTCTCGTTTTCCTCTCCCCCACTTCACCCTTGCCGTTTTATTCGCCCTCTCTTTCCCAATCTCCTCCTCTCTTTCCGTTGCCTTTTTCTCGTCCGTTTGTTTGCTCGTGTGTTAGTTTGCTTGCTCATCGTCATGACTAGTCTTATATCTTCTTCGTTATCTCCCGAGAATGAAGTTCTAAATTTCAAGCAAAGGGAGGGAGAAAATTTAAAAGATGCTTGGTATAGAATTTGCAATGCTCAAAATAGATCTACCAGGAAGCAATCTACTTCAGTTCTTCTTCGTAATTTTTACGTAGGTTCTAATCCTTGGTATAGATATATCCTTCATACCATTACCGGAGGAATTTCTTGCGTAGCCATACTTTTGATTCTTATAATGCTTTAATAGATTTATTTGGCTCACCACCTCTTTTGGTTAATGGAACTATGTTAACTTTGGAGCATGTTATGCAAAGGCTTGAAATTATTGAGAATAAAGTTGCTACCATTGAATCAATTGAAAATCTTGACAAAAAGATCCACAATCAAATTATCCAATATGGATCTAAGGTAGGAATGACTTTGAAAAATATTAAAGAAAAGGAACCCATAGTTAATGAGAAAATGAATTTAGATTCCTCTAGAATCGATAAACTTGAGGGTATCATTGCCAACTTGGGAACCGCTTTTTCTTCCGTAAAAAATACTCCAAGTCCATCTACTAAAAATACTAAGCTTATTTATGTTCCTAAGAATAAGGGTGAATCATCTAGTAAGGAAACTGCGGATCTTAAATCTATAAGTGTTCATCCCAATCTTTTTACCATCATTAAGGAACCATTTGCTATGAATGAATTTTTTGATCTTTTTCCTAAAAATTTGATAATTACTAGAAAGAAATAAAATTCTAAAGAAGGTAGATGCCTCATTGAAGAATTGCCTACCAAAGATGGCAATACCTAGATCTATCCTTGCTTTTATGCCTAGCTAGGGGCGTTAAACGATAGCGCTTGTTGGGAGGCAACCCAATTTTATTTTTAGTTTTTTGTTTTTGTTTATGTTTAGGAATAAATAATCCATCTAGCCTCTGTTTATATGTGGTTTTATGTTTTAATTAGTGTTTGTGCCAAGCTAGACCTATTGGATCTTCTTGGATGATAGTTATTTGATCTTGCTGTAATTTCCAGAAACTTTGCGCTCAGTGCCCGAATTATTAAAAATCACCAGAACGTGATAAAATACTGATTCCAATTTCTGCTGATCAATAAACAAATTTTCCAGGTCTTCTAATTTTGGTAGATGTTTTTGAGTTCCAGAAGTTTACGTTAGTTACAGATTACTACAGACTGTTCTGTTTTTGACAGATTCTGTTTATCGTGTGTTGTTTGCTTATTTTGATGAATCTATGGCTAGTAAAATAGCTTATAATCCATAGAGAAGTTGGAATACAGTAGGTTTAACACCAATATAAATAAATAATGAGTTCATTACAGTCTTTTGTTTTCTTTCTCTAACGGAGCTCACGAGATTTCTGTTGAGTTTTGTGTTGTGAAGTTTTCAAGTTTTGGGTAAATTCTTTTGATGGATTATGGAACAAGGAGTGGCAAGAGCCCAAGCTTTGGGATGCCCATGGCACCCCCAATATAATCCAAGGACACCAAAAAGTCAAAGCTTGGGGATGCCCCGGAAGGCATCCCCTCTTTTGTCTACTTCCATCGGTAATTTACTTGGAGCTATATTTTTATTCACCAACATGATATGTGTTTTGCTTGGAGCGTCTTGTATTATTTGCGTCTTTGCTTGTTAGTTTACCACAATCAACCTTGCTGTACACACCTTTTGAGAGAGCCATCCATAAATTGGAATTTGATAGAATACTCTATGTGCTTCACTTATATCTTTTGAGCTTGATAGTTTTGCTCATAGTGCTTCACTTATATCTTTTGAGCGTGATAATTTTTGCTCTAGTGCTTCACTTAGATCTTTTAGAGCATGGAGGTGGATTTGTTTTAAAGAAACTATTGATCTCTCATGCTTCACTTAGATTATTTTGAGAGTCGTTAATAGCATGGTAATTTTCTTAATGTTAATATACTTGGTATTCAAGATATGTGAAACTTTCTTTTGAGTGCGTTGAATACTAAGAAAAGTTTGATGCTTGATAATTGTTTTGAGATATGGTGGTGATAATATCAAAGTCGTGCTACTTGAGTAGTTATGAATTTGAGAAATGCTTGTTTTGAAGTTAGCAAATCCCATAGCATGCACGTATGGTTAAAGTTGTGTAACAAATTTGAAACATGAAGTGTACCTGGCTTGTGCATCCTTATGAGTGGCGGTCGGGGACGAGCGATGGTATTTTCCTACCAATCTATCCCCCTAGGAGCATGCGCGTAGTACTTGATTTTTGATGACTTCTAAATTTTTGCAATAAGTATATGAGTTATTTTGACTAATGTTGAGTCCATGGATTATACGCACTTTTACCTTTCCGCCTTTGCTAGCCTCTTCGGTACCGTGCATTGCCCTTTCTCACCTTGAGAGTTGGTGCAAACTTCGCTGGTACATCCAAACCCCTTGATATGATACGCTCTATCACACATAAACCTCCTTATATCTTCCTCAAAACAGCCACCATACCTACCTATTATGGCATTTCCATAGCCATTCCGAGATATATTGCCATGCAACTTTCCACCGTTCCGTTCATCATCATCATGACATACTTTACTTTTGTCATATTGCCATTGCATGATCATGTAGTTGACATCGTATTTGTGGCAAAGCCACCATGCATTATTTTTCATACATGTAACTCTTGATTCATTGCACCATCCCGCACACCACGGAGGCATTCATATAGAGTCATATCTTGTTCTAGTTTCGAGTTGTAATCCTTATGTTGTAATCAATAGAAGTGTGATGATCATCATTATTAGAGCATTGCCCAAAAAAAAAGAGAAAGGCCCAAAGAAAAGAAAAAGAAATAAAAAGGGCAATGTTACTATCTCTTTTTCCACACTTGTGCTTCAAAGTAGCACCTTGTTCTTTATGTAGTGAGTCTCATATATTGTGCTTCAAAGTAGCACCATGTTTTTCATATAGTGAGTCTCATAAATTGTGTTTTCATACTAGTGGGAATTTTTCGTTATAGAACTTGGCTTGTATATTCCTACGGTGGGCTTCCTCAAATGCCCTTGGTCTTCATGAGCAAGCAAGTTGGATGCACACCCACTAGTTTTATTTTGTTGAGCATTCCTAGCTCTAGTGCTTCCGTTGCATGGCAATCCCTACTCCTCATGTTGACATCAATTATGGGCATCTCCATAGCCCATTGATTATCCTCGTCAATGTGAGACTTTCTCCTTTTTTTGTCTTCTCCACACAATCCCCATCATCACATTCTATTCCACCCATAGTGCTATATCCATGGCTCACGCTCATGTATTGCGTGAAGGTTGAAAAAGTTTGAGATTATTTAAGTATGAAACAATTGCTTGGCTTGTCATAGGGGGTATAGAAGTTGGGAACATCTTTGTGTGACGAAAATGAAGCATAGCCTAACTATATGATTTTGTAGGGATGAACTTTCTTTTGCCATGCTATTTTCAGAAGACATGATTACTTTGATTAGTATGCTTGAAGTATTATTATTTTTATGTCAATATGAACTTTAGTCTTGAATCTTTCGGATCTGAATATTCATACCACAATTAAGAAGTTTTACATTGAAAGTATGCCAAAGTATCACTCCGCATAAAAAATTCTCCTTTTATCATTTACCTACTCGAGGACGAGCAGGAATTAAGCTTGGGGATGCCCGATCGTCTCCAACGTATCTATAATTTTGATTGCTCCATGCTACTTTATCTACTGTTTTGGACTATATTGGGCTTTATTTTCCACTTTTATATTATTTTGGGACTAACCTATTAACTGGAGGCCCAGCCTGAATTGCTGTTTTTTGCCTATTTCAGTGTTTGAAGAAAGAATATCAAACGGAGTCCAAACGGAATGAAACCTTCGGAAACGTGATTTTCTCGCCGAACATGATCCAGGGGACTTGGACCCTACTCCAAGGAACGAAAGAGGCGGTCACGAGGGTGGGGGGCGCGCCACCCCTCCTAGGGCGCGCCCCCTGCCTCGTGGGCCCCCTGTCGCTCCACCGACGTACTCCTTCCTCCTATATATACCTATGTACCCCCAAACGATCAGAACAGGAGCCAAAAACCTAATTCCACTGCCGCAACTTCCTGTATCCACGAGATCCCATCTTGGGGCCTGTTCCGAAGCTCCGCCGGAGGGGGCATCCACCACGGAGGGCTTCTACATCAACACCATAGCCCCTCCGATGAAGTGTGAGTAGTTTACTCTAGACCTTCGGGTCCATAGCTAGTAGCTAGATGGCTTCTTCTCTCTTTTTGGATCTCAATACAATGTTCTCCCCCTCTCTCGTGGAGATCTATTCGATGTAACCTTCTTTTTGCGGTGTGTTTGTTGAGACCGATGAATTGTGGGTTTATGATCCAGCTTATCTATGAATAATATTTGAATCTTCTCTGAATTCTTTTATGTATGATTGAGTTATCTTTGCAAGTCTCTTCGAATTATCTGTTTGGTTTGGCCAACTAGATTGGTAGTTCTTGCAATGGGAGAAGTTCATAGCTTTGGGTTCAATCTTGCGGTGTCCTTACCCGTGTGAGAAAGGGTTGCAAGGCACGTATTGTATTGTTGCCATCGAGGATAACAAGATGGGGTATTTATCATATTGCATGAATTTATTCCTCTACATCATGTCATCTTGCTTAAGGCGTTACTCTGTTTTTAACTTAATACTTTAGATGCATCTTTGGATAGCGGTCGATGAGTGGAGTAATAGTAGTAGATGCGTAATCGTTTGGTCTACTTGTCTCGGACATGATGCCTATATACATGATCATACCTAGATATACTCATAACTATGCTCAATTTTGTCAATTGCTCAACAGTAATTTGTTCACCCACCGTAGAATACTTATGCTCTTGAGAGAAGCCACTAGTGAAACCTATGGCCCCCTGGTCTATTCTCATCATATCAATCTCCATCACTTTAATACTTGCTTTGTTTTTAATTTGCCTTTTACTTTTTACTTTGCATCTCTATACCAAAAAAATACCAAAAACACTATCTATCATCTCTATCAGATCTCACTCTTGTAAGTGATCGTGAAGGGATTGACAACCCCTAATCACTCCGAGAGGATATGTTGCAACTCTGGAAGTTCAGTCCACTTTGGCTGAAAGAATTAGTGAAGCCCAGAAGTCGGACAAGGAAATTGATGAGATAAAGAAAAAGATGAATGAAGGAAAAGCTAAAGGATTTCGTAAGGATGAATACGGAGCTATATGGTTCGAGGATCGTATTTATGTACCCAATGATCCCGAACTCGTGAAGCTAATTCTTCAGAGGCTCATGATTCACCGTACTCGATTCACCCGGTAACACCAAGATGTATCTAGATTTGAAGGAAAGTTTACGGTGGGCAGGAATGAAGAAGGATATTGCCGAGTGCGTAGCGATATCGATGTTTGTCAACGAGTAAAGGCGAACATCGGAAGCCAGCAGGTTACTTCAACCTTTGCCGATTCCCGAGTGGAAATGGGAAAAACTTGGAATGGATTTTATCACGGATTACCCAGACCCGTTCAGGTTATGATTCTATCTGGGTAGTGGTTGATCGATTGACCAAGGTAGCTCACTTCATTCCGTGAAGACTACCTATACCAGTGCTAAGTTGGCCAAGATATACATGACCAGGATCGTATGTCCGCATGGAGTTCCGAGGAGTATCGTGTCGATAGAGGAACACAATTTACCTCAAAGTTTTGGAATCAGTTACATGAAACTTTGGAGTGCGAGGCTGGAGTTCATCAGCTTTTCATCCGCAGAGCAGATGGATGACCGAGAGAGTCAACCAGATTCGGAGGACATGTTGAGAGCTTGTGTGCTAGACTATGGGTCTAGCTGGGATGATAATTTGCCGTCGCGGAGTTTTCCTACAATAACAGTTATCGCACCGATCGAAGATGGCCCCTTCGAATCTCTATACGGAAGGAGGTGCGAACACCATTGCTTTGTGGGATGGTGTTGGAGATCGAACACTTTTCGGTTCCGACCTTATCGAGATTCGAGAGAAAGTCAAGCTGATTCGAGATAGGCTCAAGATAGCTCGATCGAGGCGGAAGAGTTATGCCGACGATGAACGCAAGGAAGTAACTTACGAAGCGGGAGACCGAGCATATCTTCGTGTGTCCCCGCCGTGGAATCAAGAGGTTTGGTGTCAAAGGAAAGTTAGCACCCGATTCATTGGCCCTATAAAATCCTTGAGCGTCGTGGAGAAGTTGCTTACAAGTTGGAATTGCGGAAGGATTGTCCGGAGTTCATGATGTCTTCCATGTTTCCCACCAAGAAGTGTCATGCCGACATGGCCGATATTCCGTTGAGAGACACGGTGCCCCTAGAGGCCATACAGCTCGACAAAGATCGACTTATAAGGAGAAACCCGTCCGAATTCTCGAGACTGCGACAGAGTCACCCGCAGCAAGATCATCAAGTTTTGCAAGGTCTTTGGAGTCATCACTCGAGGAGGAAGCCACACGGGGCGAGAAGAAGACCTCCTTGAGACCACCCGCACCTATTTGCTAGCCAACCCGAATCTCGAGGGCGAGATTCATCTTAAGGTGGTAGGTTTGTAACATCCCAAATTTCCTATTTGGAATGTTTTACAATTATAGCTAAGCATCTATGCATTTTGTTTGAATTTGAGTGGCATTTGAAGTTTGAAGTTTTGGGGTTGTTGGAATTTGAATTCAAACTTTGGCGAAGGGAAATTATTTCAAAAACTATGCTGATAAATACTTGAGAAAAGTATGAGAGGAGTAAACATGACACTCCAAAAATATCAGAGGAAAAACATTGCCAAAAGGTTTGAATTCAAATTTGAGTTTATTTGGAATTTTGAAAAATGAATTTTTATAAAGTTTGGATTTTACCTGGAAAAATGTTCAAACTGTAGGAATATTCCCGATCATTTTGATATATATATGTCCTATATAAAATATTTATATTGTATATATTTCTCTCTCTTTTCTTTCAAAAAATTAGAAAAAGAAAAGCCCGGCGCCGCCAGCCAACCGCCCACCAACACCAGTGACCCAGCCAGCCCGAACCAACCAAGCCCACAGCCTACCGAAAGAGCCCAGCCAGCGCCCGGCCCGAGCCCTCGCCTGAAACCCTACCGTTCGGTCGCCTGACCGAACGCCTCCCTCCTCTCGTGACACGGGCCCCACCCGTCGTCTTCCCCTCGCATAAGCCACGCCCACCGCCGCCACTCGAACCCCGAGATCCCGGGATCCTCCCGATCCCCTCCGCGACCGCCCCTTCTCCAAGTCGTGCCCCCCTATTTATACCCCCCTCACCCCCGTTTCTCCCTCGCCCCACCCGACCCTCTCTCCCTCGCCAGCATCGCTCATGGGAGCCCGAGAGAGCCGCCGCCATTAGCTCGTCCCGAGCACCCGGCCACCCCGAGCTCGCCTGACTCCACCAAACCAACCCCTCGCCACGCCAAGACTTTCATGGGAGGCCTCCGCCGTCGTCCCCGACCACGAAACCACCGAAGCGTCGCCCTCGAAACTGCGTCGCCGTCGCCTCCTCGGTAAGTCGCCGAGCCCCGTCGCCGTCCGATTCAATTTTTAGGGTTTAGATTAGATCGAGCGAAGCGTTAGGTTTAGTTTTATAAGACCCGGTTTTTATTCCGGTTTATTTTGGTTTTAGTTAGGTTAGATTAGACCGGGCCGACTCGGTTTAATCCCTAGGGCCCGATTTAGTTATATTACGCCCAAGGCGCTAGATAGGCCCATTAGGCCGTTTTTCTTTTTAGTAATATTTTTTCCGTTTCTGTTTTTAAACAGAATAGTTTCAGATTTGAAAAATTCATATCTTTTAATCTACTTAATATTTTTTAGTGATTCTTTTTTTGTTGGTTTCAAATTTATTGTAGTTTCTGTAGAAAATATAATTAGTCATGTTAAAATTATTTAAAATTGCTTTATTTTAGATTTAGACAGAATAGTGATTCTGCCATAAAAGGAGTTAGGAATATTATTTTTTGTGATTCTTTTTGTCACAACTTTGTTTTGACATTGCCTAAACGTAGGAATTTATTTGGGCATTTTAGAAATTAATAAAAAATAGTTTTAACCAGAATCATGTTATTCTTAATTATTTAACTAGCTCTTGTTTTCCTATTGTTTTACTTAGTAAATAAATTTATTTTTCATGAGAGATAGTTTATTCTAGGTTAGTTTCTGTAACTTTAGAGCATGAACTTTTATTTATAATAAATAAAACTTTTATTTTATTTTTCTTACTAGAATTTGCTTTAGGCCTAATAGGAGTTTTATAATAGATTTTAAGGTGATTCTTTTTGCTCCTAGTTGCTTGATGAATTCTTTTCTGTTAGGTAGCATAAACCCATGCTTAGGTTCTGTTAAGAAAAATTTTGTGGTGCAAAACTATTTTTGGTTGTTGCTTGATGTAGGAAAACTTTGAGTTGGATTTCTTCGAGTTTTCCTTTGGGTTTTTGATTCGTTTGTTTTGTGTGTTATGTTAGCATGCTATTATGTTAAGTGATCATATGTTGTATGCTTATTATGATTGTTGTTTGTCTCGGTAGAATTTCCGAGTGCTAAGTTTGCTACCACGAGTTCCTAGCTTTGAAGATCGTCGAGAAGGCAAGTCATTGATCATGTTCTTTACAATACCTATGCTTTTTATTGCATTAGAATTATACCTCCCACCATGCATGCAGATAGGTGAAATTTTGAAGTTATGTTCTTGAGTAGTATCATGAGGTAGGATGAACCAATTCCCTTGTTACCATGAACCGGACGGAGTAGTTTATTTTTGCTATGCTCAGATCTGGGGTTGGTTGAGTGAATTCATAAGGGAGATGTGAGAGTCAAGATGATGACAACCCCATGAACTTCAAGCTCAAGATGGACTTGAAATTCACTCTTGGGTGGAGGATTTGTTGACGGCACCTGGAGAACCCAGTGGTTGGCGGGATGCATGGAGAAGCGCCATGACATCTTGCGGAGCTTCACCCAGCCACGAAGAGGCGGATGTATACCCCATTGACGGAAGCTTACATGCAGCCGCAAGCCATTATGGGCTCGGCTTGGTCAACCCTAGTTGTGACTCTGGCGGACGGTGCTACGAGATGTAGAAGAACGGTAGGATTGGATGGGTACCGGCGTGGCGGAAGAACTCTTCGGAAGACCTGTTTCGTTCGTCCGTCTTCAAACACCATGAAGTGCGAAGACTTAAAAGGAGGGAACAGTTCTTGCGGGTAAAGTCATAAACCTCTGCAGAGAAGAGATCTAATCGATTAGCCGTGTCCCGATTCTGGACAATTTGAGCCTCTGGAACTTGGAAGTATTCAGAAATCTCAACATTGAAATTAATAAATTAATTGAGGGGTTATTATTTAATAATTGGGAATGAGACATTGGTTGGTGGAACCATCTCAATAACTACCATTAATTTTGTAGTTTTGCAAACAAGCCCTTATTGTAGGGAAAAACTGGCTTTTCGCAAAAATAATGAAACTTAGAGCCCCACAGCCAAATTGCATATAGTGTTAGTAATTTCATTATTATTCTCTCTTCATGACTTGCCAGCATATTCAAAATGCTGACCTACACGGCTGCAATGTCTTATGTTGCAGAGGATTATTCCGATCAGGAGTGAGGCTGCGCTCCGCGCTTGGCGATTGCCCTTTGGAGTCGGATGGACTCGCTATTCTTGTACGCTTCCGCAGCTTTACTTAGTTTATTTCTCATGAGTTGGCCTTCGGCCGAATTTATTCTATTGTAATAAAGACTCGATATGAGAACCGTGTAATAAATTCAGGTGTGATTGAACTTTGATTATTTCATCAATGTCTTTGTGAGTGCCAGCATGATCTTGGGATGGTATGCATACGAGACTTGACCGATTTTGGGTCGGTCGCTCTGAGAGATAGTATCGAGCACACGCTAACCGTGGGGCGTAACCCCTAGGATCGGAAAGCCATAGGAAGAGACTATTTATTTTATGTCCTTATCATTCCGTAATTCTCCCTGTTCATTTCGACTTCTCTCCGATTTTCAACATTCTAGATGGCGCGAGTTCACCCCAGTTTTGCTACGGAGTTTTGCCACCAGATGAGATGATGCCTTTCGGCGGGAAGCTGGTCCAGATCGTGAAGAAGCTGAAGATTGCTCGCCCTCAATCACGGAAGCCTACCAATGCGCTTCCGACGGATACCCTTCTGAGATTGAGGTGCACATTCGAGGAGAACCTTCGGAGGACATCTGAGCCTATTGACTTTGAGTTTACCGATTTCAACTGGATCCTCGGAAGAGACATGGCGATTTATCGTGCACTTGGACATCTCCGAGAAGAGTACGAGGCGAGCTCGATCCATCGAGACCTCGCCATGATTTCGCAGAGCTAGGAATGGAGATATCATCCGTACCGTAGAGGACGACTCCATTCTCTCATATGTCCAAGACTTGGAGTGTCTCCTCAGGAAACGGGAGATCCAGACTCGCCGTAACTCGAAGATACACAGGAGGCTGTTGTTCCGTGAACTGGAACTGGAGGAGAAGGCACACGCAGACTTCCTTGACCATGAGGAAGAAATCGCGGATTTCATGGAGAGAGTCGACAATCTGAAGATGAATGTTGCCGCATTAGAGGAAAAGAAGGACTTGGGAGAAGACCTTTTTCCGAGTGGAGATGATGGACCTCTCGTAAGCAATGACCAGGATTATGAAGGGAGCTCCACTGGAGAAAGCCGCAAGAGGAGGCGCCACATCAGAGGACGCCACACCGGAGGACGCCACACCAGAGGACGCAAGGATTAGTGATGAAGACTTTTAGTCGACCGCCATGTTATTTTATTTTTCCGTTGATCAATTAGGTCGTTATTTTCGATTAGTCGTGAAAATTTTGTAATCGAGTTTGAACCATGTTTGAGTGGATTGAATAAATGATTGGTGTGATTATGTTTGTGCATTCATATGGGTAGTGATATTTCTCATTAGACCATTGTTCTATTCTAATTTTCTCATCCACTCCAAAACACCAGATGCCTCCGAGACGTGACCCCGGTCTCAACTTCCCGCCGGAGCTCACCCAGCTGATCCAGCAGCAGAATGCCCTCATGCAGATGCTCATCCAGAACCACAACAACAACAACAACAACAACAACAACAACAACAATCCACCGCCACCACCCCCTGTTGACAACTTGACTCGATTCCTAAGGCTGAATCCGCCAAGTTCTCTAGCAGACCGAGCGATTGTGGCCGATGATTGGCTCCGCAAAGTCGGAAGAGAGTTAGTCACTTTGTTGGATGCATCGATGCGAGAGAAGGTGCGCTTTGCCGCACACCAACTTGATGGACCTGCAGCTTCTTGGTGGGAGAACTACACGCCACTTATCCCATCGGCACCATCCGTGGGATCAGTTCCAAAGAGCTTTCCGCACCGCTCATGTTTCTGCTGGAGCCATGAGTCTCAAGAAGCGTGAGTTCCGCAACTTACGCCCGGGGAACCGTCTTGTGGGGCAGTACGTGGATGAGTTCAGCAAGTGAGCTCGCTATGCCCCGGATGATGTGGCCACAGATGCCGCAAAGCAGGAAAAGTTTCTCCAGGGACTCAATGACGAACTGGGTATGCAGCTTATGGTGGCTACCTTCACCAACTACCAGGAGCTGGTAGACAAGGCCACCATACTTGAAGGCAAGCAGCAGCAGATTGATAGCTGCAAGCGAAAGTATGATCAGGGGAAATACAACTCTGGAGCTCAGCAGAAGCCCCGTTATGCCCCATACTCAGGAGGGCATACCCATCACAACCATGGAGGACATAACCATGGAGGAAATGGGAACAACCGCAACCAGGACAACAAGTCAGGCAATGGAAATGGCAATGGAAACGGCAATAGCAACCAGCATCGTCCTGCCCCGGCTCAGAAAGATCTGAGTCACATCACCTGTTTCAAGTGCCAGAAAACAGGGCACTATGCCACCGACTGCCCGGAGGCCAAGCAGAGGAATGGAAACGGCAATGGAAGCTCAGCGAAGAAGCCCAACCCTTTTCCTCGTGCTCAGGTGAACCACATTGACGTGGAGGATGTCTATGATCAACCAGACACTGTGGTTGGTAAGTTTTTATTAAATTCACATCGAGATTGGTACTCTTTGATTACGGTGCAGCGCATTCATTCATATCAAGGGTAGTTGTGGAAAATGCAGGTTGCCCACTAAAACCCTTAGAAGCCCCTTCGCGTCGATTCGCAGAGGAGAAATGATGGCGAGCTTAGGCTGTCGTGCAACCCTCAACATCGGAGACCATAAATTTCCGCAGACCTCATAGTATTGGAAACCCGGACCTTGGATGTAATCCTAGGCATGGATTGGTTGACGAGTTTGAAGGAAACATAGATCGTGCCCAGAAGTCGATTCTGCTCACCACCGGGAGCGAAGAGGATCAAGTATGTATCGAGGCGTAGCGGATGAAGAATCGGTGAATTCCCTCACGGGAGTTGTTCAGAGGAAGTGCCAGATGGTGCAGGATTTTCCCGATGTGTTTCGGAGGAATTACCAGAATGCCACCGGACGAGACATTGAATTTCTGATTGAGTTATTGCCCGGCACAGCCCCAATATCCAAGAGACCCTATCGGATGCCACCGAACGATTTGAAAGAGATCAAGAATCAAATTAATGAGCTATTGGAGAAAGGATATATTCGGCCAAGTTCATCACCTTGGGTAGCCCTAGTTCTTTTGGTAGAGAAGAAGGATGGAACCTTGAGAATGGTTGTGGATTATCGTTCGTTGAACGACGTGACCATCAAGAACAAGTACCCTCTGCCGATGATTAATGATCTATTTGATCAGCTAGTTGGAGCCAAGGTATTGTCCAAGATCGATCTTCGATCAGGGTATCATCAGTTGAAGATCCGTGAAAAGGATATACCCAAAACAGCATTCACCACCAGGTATGGTTTATATGAGTATACCGTCATGTCATTCGGATTGACTAATGCCCCTGCATACTTCATGAATTTGATGAACAAGGTATTTATGGAATATCTGGACAAGTTTGTCGTGGTGTTCATCGATGATATACTGATTTTCTCCAAGAGCGAGGAAGAGCATAAGGAACATTTGCGTCTAGTTACGGAGAAACTTGAGAACATCGTTGTATGCCAAGTTCATAAATGTGAATTTTGGCTGAAGGAAGTCGGATTCCTCGGACATGTTATTTCAGGAGAAGGAATAGCGATTGACCCGCCAAGGTTGAATCGATCACCGATTGGCGATCGCCCACCTCGATCAAGGAGATCCGCAGTTTTCTCGGACTCGCATGATATTATCGGAGGTTTATTGAGAACTTCTCGAAGATTGCCAAGCCCATGACCGAGCTGTTGAAGAAGGAAGCCAAGTACATTTGGACCGAGGATTGTGAAGCCAGTTTTCAGGAATTGAAGAGACGTTTGGTTACAGCCCGATCTTGATTTTGCGGACATACACAAGGATTACGGGTATATTGTGGCGCTTCTCGTCGGGGACTCGGAGGAGTACTCATGCAGGAAGGAAAAGTTGTAGCTTATACCTCCAGACAGCTCGACCACGAGATGAATTATGCCACACATGATTTGGAGTTAGCAGTAGTGCATGCACTCAAGACCTGGAGACATTTCCTCATCGGAAACCGTTGTGATGTTTACACAGATCATAAGAGCTTGAAGTATATTTTCATGCAGAAAGAGTTGAACCTCAGGCAGAGGAGATGGCTAGAGTTAATCATGGACTATGACATGAGATTACATTACCACCCAGGAAAGGCTAATGTTGTAGGAGATGCTTTGAGCCGTAAGAGTTATGTGAATACTCTTATAGCAGGAGGATTACCCTAGGAGTTAGTCGATGACCTCAGAGATCTCCGACTGGAGATAGTTCCGAGAGGATATGTTGCAACTCTGGAAGTTCAGTCTAGTTTGGCCGAAAGAATTCGTGAAGACCAGAAGTCGGACAAGGAAATTGATGAGATAAAGAAAAAGATGAATGAAGGAAAAGCTAAAGGATTTCGTAAGGATGAATACGGAGCTATATGGTTCGAGGATCGTATTTATGTACCCAATGATCCCGAACTCAAGAAGCTAATTCTTCAGGAGGCTCATGATTCACCGTACTCGATTCACCCGGTAACACCAAGATGTATCTGGATTTGAAGGAAAGTTTCGGTGGGCAGGAATGAAGAAGGATATTGCCGAGTGCGTAGCGATGTCGATGTTTGTCAACGAGTAAAGGCAGAACATCGAAGCCAGCGGGGTTACTTCAACCTTTGCGATTCCCGAGTGGAAATGGGAAAAACTTGGAATGGATTTTATCACAGATTACCCAGACCCGTTCAGGTTATGATTCTATCTGGGTAGTGGTTGATCGATTGACCAAGGTAGCTCACTTCATTCCGTGAAGACTACCTATACCAGTGCTAAGTTGGCCAAGATATACATGACCAGGATCGTATGTCCGCATGGAGTTCCGAGGAGTATCGTGTCGATAGAGGAACACAATTTACCTCAAAGTTTTGGAATCGATTACATGCAACTTTGGAGTGCGAGGCTGGAGTTGATGCAGCTTTTCATCCATGAGCAGATGGACGGACCGAGAGAGTCAACCAGATTACGGAGGACATGTTGAGAGCTTGTGTGCTAGACTATGGGTCTAGCTGGGATGATAATTTGCCGTCTGCGAGTTTTCCTACAATAACAGTTATCGCACCGATCGAAGATGGCCCCTTCGAAGCTCTATACGGAAGGAGGTGCGAACACCATTGATGTGGGATGGTGTTGGAGATCGAACACTTTTCGGTTCCGACCTTATCGAGATTCGAAGAAAGTCAAGCTGATTCGAGATAGGCTCAAGATAGCTCAGTCGAGGCAGAAGAGTTATGCCGACAGTAAACACAAGGAAGTAACTTACGAAGCGGAGACCGAGCATATCTTCGTGTGTCCCCACTTCGTGGAATCAAGAGGTTTGGTGTCAAAGGAAAGTTAGCACCCGATTCATTGGCCCTACAAAATCCTTGAGCGTCGTGGAGAAGTTGCTTACAAGTTGGAATTGCGGAAGGATTGTCCAGAGTTCATGATGTCTTCCATGTTTCCCGGTGAAGAAGTGTCATGCCGACATGGCCGATATTCCGTTGAGAGACACAAGGTGCCCTAGAGGCCATACAGCTCGACGGTGATCGACTTATAAGGAGAAACCCGTCCGAATTCTCGAGACTGCGAACGAGTCACCCGCAGCAAGATCATCAAGTTTTGCAAGGTCTTTGTGGAGTCATCACTCGAGGAGGAAGCCACAGGGAGCGAGAAGAAGACCTCCTTGAGACCACCGCACCTATTTGCTAGCCAACCCGAATCTCGAGGGCGAGATTCATCTTAAGGTGGGTAGGTTTGTAACATCCCAAATTTCCTATTTGGAATTTTTTACAATTATAGCTAAGCATCTATGCATTTTGTTTGAATTTGAGTGGCATTTGAAGTTTCAGAAGTTTTGGGGTTGTTGGAATTTGAATTCAAACTTTGGCAGTGGAAATTATTTCAAAAACTATGCCTGATAAATACTTGAGAAAAAGTATGAGAGGAGTAAACATGACACTCCAAAAATATCAGAGGCAAAAACATTGCCAAAAGGTTTGAATTCAAATTTGAGTTTATTTGGATTTTTGAAAAAATGAATTTTTATAAAGTTTGGATTTTACCCCTGGAAAAATGTTCAAACTGTAGGGAATATTCCCCTGATCATTTTGATATATATATATATGTCCTATATAAAATATTTATATTGTATATATTTCTCTCTCTTTTTATTTCAAAAAAAATTAGAAAAAGAAAAGCCCGCACCTGCCAGCCAACCGCCCAAACTAACACCCAGTGACCCGGCCCACCTTGAACCAACTGCCCACTAGTCAGCCCGAAAGAGCCCAGCCCGGCCACCCCGAGCCCTCTCTCCGAAACCCTACTGTTCGGTCGCCCGACCGAACGCCTCCTCCTCTCACGACACGGGCCCCACCCGTCGTCTTCCCCTTGCATAAGCCACGCCCATGCACCAGCTCCTGAAACCCCGAGATCCCGGGATCCTCCCGATCCCCTCCATGATCGCCCCTTCTCCAAGTCGTGCCCCCTATTTATACCCTCCCTCACCCGTTTCTCCCCTCGCCCCTCGCCTGACCCTCTCCCCTCGCCGCATCGCTCGCCGGAGCCCGAGAGAGCCGCCGCCGCCATTAGCTCCGTCCCGACCACCCCGGCCACCCCCGAGCTCGCCCGACTCCACCAAACCAACCCCCTCGCCACGCCAAGACTTTCATGGAGGCCTCCGCCGTCGTCCCCGACCGCCGAACCACCGAAGCCGTCGCCGCCGAGCCGCCGTCGCCGTCGCCGCCTCGGTAAGTCGCCGGAGCCCCCGTCCCCGTCCGATTCAATTTTTAGGGTTTAGATTAGATCGAGCGAAGCGTTAGGTTTAGTTTTATAAGAGCCAGTTTTTATTCCGGTTTATTTTGGTTTTAATTAGGTTAGATTAGACCGGGCCGACTCGGTTTAATCCCTCGGGCCCGATTTAGTTATATTACGCCCAGGGCGCTAGATAGGCCCATTAGGCCGTTTTTCTTTTTAGTAATTTTTTTTCGTTTCTGTTTTTAAACAGAATAGTTTCAGATTTGAAAAATTCATATCTTTTAATCTACTTAATATTTTTTAGTGATTCTTTTTTTTGTTGGTTTGCAAATTTATTGTAGTTTCTGTAGAAAAATATAATTAGTCATGTTAAAATTATTTAAAACTGCTTTATTTTAGATTTAGACAGAATAGTGATTCTGCCATAAAAAGAGTTAGGAATATTATTTTTTTGTGATTCTTTTTGTCACAACTTTGTTTTGACATTGCCTAACCGTAGGAATTTATTTGGGCATTTTAGAAATTAATAAAAAAATAGTTTTAACCAGAATCATGTTATTCTTAATTATTTAACTAGCTACTGTTTTTCTATTGTTTTACTTAGTAAATTATAACATCCCAAATTTTCTATTTGGAATGTTTTACAATTATAGATAAGCATCCTATGCATCCTGTTTGAATTTGAATGCCATTTGAAGTTTCAGAGCAATTTGAGTTTTGAATTTGAATTTCAAACTTTGGCATGTGGGAAACAATTCAAAAACTAAGCCTGATAAATACTTGATCAAAAGTATGAGAGGAGCAAACATGACACTCCAAAAATATCAGAGGAAACAATGCCAAAAGTTTTGGAATTCAAATCTAAATTTTATTTGAATTTGAAAAAAATGGATTTTTATAAAGTTTGGATTTTGCCTTTGGAAAATGTTCAAATGAAAGGAATATTCCCTGATCATTTTGGTATATATATACCCTATATAAATTATTTATAGATTTGGTTTTATTTTTGTTTTGTTTTATTTAAAAAATAAAAAAAACTCCCAGGGCGCCACCAGCCACCCAGGCCCAGCCAGCCCACCCCTCCTCAGCCCAGCCCAGCCCAGCCAGCGCCCCCAGCTAATCAGGCAGCCAGCCACCGGCCAGCCAGCCTCCTCACCCTCGCCCCCTCGCTGAACTCAGAGGCCTCGGCCACCCGACCCTCGCCCTCTCTCTCCCCCTGACCCGTGGGACCCGCCCGTCTCCTTCCCCTCGCCGCCTCGACCTGAGATCGACCGGATCCCAAGGATCCGGATCCCCGATCGCCCGATGCCCTTCCAAGCGAGCCCGACCCCAGGCTATAAGAGCCGAGCTCGCGCACCCCATCCCCGAGACCCCGCCAGACCTCTCCCTCCTGCTTCATGGGAGACCTGAGCTTCTCCGGCTGCCATTGTTGCCGCCGCCGCGCCCTAGCCTCCCCGACCCCCCCCAACACCACCGAACCCTCCCGACCTCGTGCGCGTCTTCCCGACGACTCATGGCTCGCTGACGCCCGGACGCCTGACAAGACTTTCGCCGCCGCCGCCGCCGTCGCGAGTCCGTAAGTCACTGCATCGCCCTCCCCGTCCGATCCTAGATCTAGGGCTAGGATTAGAAACCCGAAGGGTTAGGTTTTATTTATAAAACCGGCCGGTTCCGATCGGTTTAGTTTTAGTTTAGGTTTATTTTTTTGCCGTTCGTTTAGTTTAAACCTAGGCCCGTTTAGACTAAGTTACGCCTAGTGCATGTATAGGCCCATTAGGCCTTTTTCTTTTATTTTGATTTTCTGTTTTAGCGAATAGTTTCTGTTTTCAAAATGTATATCTTTTATTCTGTTTAATATTTTTAGATGATTCTTTTTTGTTGGATTGCAAATTTTGTGTAGGTTCTGTAGAATATATATTTAGCTATGTTAAAAATAATTAAAAATGTTTTAATATTGTTTTAGCCAGAATAGTAAATCTGCTATAACTTTAGTTAGAAAAATTATTTTTGCATGATTCTTTTGTCACCACTTTATTTTGACATTGCCAAACCCTAGAAATTAATTTGGGTATTTTAGGATTAATAAATAATTAGTTCTAAGCAGAATCCTATTAATCCAAATTAATTAGCTAGTTGTTGTTTTCCTAATATATTAATTAGTAAATTAATTTAGTTTTAACTTGTGATTAGTTATTCTAGGTTAGTTTCTGTCATTCTAGTAGATGAACTTTTATTTATAATTAATAAAAGTTTTAAATTATTTTCTTAATAGAAATTGGATTAGGCCTAAAATGAGTTTTATAATAGCTATTTAATTAATTCTTTTTGCACCTAGTTGCTTAGTGAAACCTTTTCTGTTAAGTCAACTCAAAAACATGATTAGGTTATATTAAGGAATTTTTGTTATATAAAACTATTTTGTTATTGTTTGGAGTAGGGAAAAACTTTGAATTGGTTTCTTTGAGTTTTTCTTTTGGATTTGGTTTTGATTGTTTTGTTGTGCTATATTACTATTGTTATCTTGTGTGATCCTCTTGCTTTGTGCTTATTGTGTTATTGTTTGTCTCGGTAGAGTTTCCGAGTCTGAAGCTTGCTACTCGACTCTTTAGCTTACGAGGATCATCAACAAGGCAAGTTTTGATCATGTTATTTCTATACCTATGTTTTTGTGCATTAGTAGTTGTCACCACCCCACCATGCATGCAGTAGTGAAATCTTGAAGTCATTAAACTTGAGTAGTATCATGTGGTAGGATGAACCAATCCCTTGTTACCATGACCCCGGACGTAGTAGTTACTTTGCTATGCTCGTGAGACGGATTTGGGATGAGTGAAATTCATAAGCAAGATGTGAGAGTCAATGATGACGATGACCCCATGAACTACAATGATCAAGATGGACTTGGAAAATCACTCTTTGGGTGGAGGACGGTTGACGGGCACCTGGAGCACCCAGTGGTGGCGGGATGCATGGAGAAGCGCCATGACATCCTGCGGAAAGCTTCACCCAGCCACGAAGAGAAGGATGGATGCCCCATGACCGAAGCTTACTGTGCAGCCGCAAGCCATTATGGGCTCTGGCTGGGTTGACCCTAGTAGTGACGCTGGCTGGGCGGTACTACGAGAAGTAGACGAACGGTAGGATTGGATGGGTACCGGCGGTGGCGGAAGAACTCTTTGGAAGACCTGTTTCATTCGTCCGTCTTCAAACACCATGAAGTGCGAAGACTTTAAAGGAGGGAATGATTCTTGCGGAAAGTCGCAACCCTCTGCAGAGTTAAAGATCTAATCGATTAGCCGTGTCCCGATTACGGACATTTGAGCCTCTGGAACTTGGAAGTATTCGGATATCTCAACACTAAAACTAATGAATTAATTTGAGGGTTTATGACTTAATAATTTGGGAACGAGATATTGGTTGGCGGAACCATCTCAATAACTACCAATAATTGTAGTAATTTGCAAGCAAGTCCACTGTAGTAGGATAAAATTTGCTTTTCGCAAAATGATGAAACTTAGAGCTCCACACCAAAAATGCATATAGTGTTAGTAACTTTATTATTGTTATTCTTCATGACTTGCCGCTTATTCCAAAAGCTGACCTACATGGCTGCAACGTATTATGTTGCGTAGATATATTCCGATCGGAGTGAGGCTACGCTCGCGCTTGGCGATTGCCCTTTGAGTCGGATGGACTCGCTTACCTTCGACGCTTCGCAGTGTTTTTAGTTTATTTCTCATGAGTTGGCCTTGAGCGAATTTATTCCCTTGTAATAAAGACTCTATATGAGAATCGATTAATGATATTCAGGTGTGATTGAACTTTGATTACTTTATCGATGTACTTGAGTACCAAAGATGATCTTGGGATGGTATGCATACGTAGATTTGACCGATTTTGGGTCGGTCGCTACAGAGATGGTATCGAGCAAACGCTGACCGTGGGATCGTAACCCCTAGGATCGGAAAGCCATAGCGAGACCATTTACTTTGAACCCCTTTTCATTCTATAATTCTTCCCTGCTCAATTCGACTCTTCTCCCTTTGCAACATTCTAGATGGCGCGAGTTCAACCCAGTTTGCTACGGAGTTACGCCACCCGATGAGACGATGCCCTTTGAAGAAAGCTGGTCCAGATGGTGAAGCAGCTGAAGATAGCTCTACCCTCGATCACCGGAAACCCACTAATGCACTTCCAATGGACACCCGCCACAGGATTGAAGTGCATATCCTGTGGAGAACCTTTGGAGGACACACGGAGCCTATCAACTTTGAGTTCACCGAGTTCAAGCTGGATCATCGGAAGGGACGTGGCGATCTACCGAGCACTTGGACATCTCCGAGAGGAGTACAGGCCGAGCTCGATCACTCGAGACCTCGCCATGGTTTCTCGCAGGCAAGGAATGGAGATATCATCCGCACCATTGAGGACGATTCCACTCTCTCGTACATCCAGACTTGGAGTGTCTTCTCGAAACGGGAGATTCAGACTCGCCGAACTCAAGACACACTGGAAGCTTTTGTTCCGCGAACTGGAACTGGAGGAGAAGGCACGCGCAGACTTCCTTGGCCATGAGGAAGAAATCACGGACTTCATGGAGATAGTCGACGATCTGAAGATGAAGCTTGCCGCGATAGAGGAAAAGATGGACTTGGGAGAGGACCTTTACCCGTGGAGACGAAGCACCCTCGTGAGCAATGATCAGGATTTCGAAGGGAGTACCACCGAAGGAAACCCCAAGAGGAGACGCCACTGATGAAGACTTTTTAGTCGACCACCATGTTATCTTTTACTTTTTCGTCGATCAGTTAGGCCGATGTTTTTCCTTCGATTAGTCATGAGCTTTTGTAATCGAGTTTGAACCATGTTTGAGTGGAATGAATAAATGATTGGTGTGTTATGATTGTGCATTCATATGGGTAGTGTTATTTCTCATAGACCATTGTTCTATTCTAAATTTCTCATCCCTCCAAAACACCAGATGCCTCCGAGACGCGACACGGTTTCCCGCCGAGCTCACCCAGCTGCTCCAAAGAGAATGCACCGATGCAGCTCCTTATTCGAATCGAACAACACCGCCAACAATCCACCTCCACCGCCACCACCCACTGTGGACAACTTGACTCGATTTCTGAGGTTGAATCCGCCAGTGTTCTCTAGTAGCACTGAGCCAATTGTGGCTGATGATTGGCTCCGCAAGATCGGAAGGAGCTAGTCACCGTTGGATGCACCGATCTTTGAGAAGGTGCGCTTTGCACAGATCAACTGGATGGACTGCAGCTTCTTGGTGGGAGAATTACACCGCCACTTTTCCCATGGGTGGCATCACTTGGGACCAATTCCAGCAGGCCTTCCAGACTTTGCTCATGTCTCAGTGGAGCCATGAGTGCGAAGAAGCATGAGTTCCAAGAACTTACGCCAGGGAACCGTCTTGTGGCACGATGCGTGGATGAATTCAGCAAGCTCGCTCTCTATGCCCCGATGATGTGGCCACAGATGCCGCCAAGGCAGGAGAAGTTCCTTGAGGGACTCAATGATGAACCGAGCATGCAACTTATTGTGGCTACCTTCAACAACTACCGGGAGCTGGTAGACAAGGCCACCATCCCGGAAGGCAAGCAGCAGCAGATAAAGCCATAGCGGAAGTACAGCCAGGGAAGCACACCTCGGGAGCTCAGCGAAGCCCGCTATGCACCGTACTCGGGAGGGCACACCCATCATAACCATGGAGGTCATAACCATGGAGGAAATGGGAACAACCGCAGCCAGACAACAAGTCAGGCCATGGCAATGGCAATGGCAATGGTAATGGCAATCAGCACCGTTCTGCCCGGCTCAAGGATCTGAGCCACATCACCGCTTCAAGTGCCGGAAGACAGGCACTACGCCACCGACTGCCCGGAGGCCAAGCGGAAGAATGGAAATGGCAATGGAGGCTCGATGAAGAAGCCAAATCCGTTCCCTCGTGCTCGGTGAATCACATCGACGTGGAGGGCGTCTATGATCAGCCGATAATCGTGGTTGGTAAGTTTTATTGAATTCACGTTCAGTTTTGGTTCTCTTTGACTCGGTGCAGCGCATTCATTCATATCAAGGGTAGTTGTGGAAAAGTACGGATTACGCACTAGAACCCTTAGAAGCCCCTTCGCGTCGATTCGCAGAGGAGAAATGATGGCAGGTTTAAGCTGTCCTGCAACCCTCAACATCGGGAACCACAAATTTCCGTGGAACTCATAGTGTTGGAAACTCAGACCTTGGATGTAATCCTAGGCATGGATTGGTTGTCAAAGTATGAAGGGAACATTGATCGTGCCCAAGAAGTCTATTCTGCTCACCACCCCGGAGCGTAAGAGGATCAAGTATGTAGCCAGCACAGCCGATGAAGAATCAGGTGCATTCCCTCACGGGAGTTGTTCAGAGGAAGTGCCAGAGTGCAAGAATTTCCGATGTGTTCCGGAGGAATTACCAGAATGCCACCGGACAGGACATTGAATTTCTGATTGAGCTATTGCGGCACAGCCCCAATATCCAAGAGACCTTATCGGATGCCACCGAATGAGTTGAAAGAGATCAAGGATCAAATAAATGAATTATTGGAGAAAGGATATATTCGCCCAAGCTCATCACCTTGGGGAGCCCAGTTCTTTTGGTAGAGAAGAAGGATGGAAGCTTGAGGATGGTTGTGGATTATCGTGCATTGAACGAAGTAACCATCAAGAACAAGTACCCTCTGCCGATGATCAATGACTTGTTTGATCAGCTTGTAGGAGCCAAGGTATTCTCTAAGATCGATCTTGATCCGGTATCATCGATTGAAGATTCGTGAAAAGGATATACCCAAAACAGCATTCACTACTGGTATGGTTTATATGAGTATACCGTCATGTCATTTGATTGACTAATGCTCCTGCATACTTCATGAATTTGATGAACAAGGTGTTCATGGAGTATTTGGACAAGTTTGTCGTGGTGTTCATCGATGATATATTGATTTTCTCCAAGAGCGAGGAAGAGCATAAGGAGCATTTATGTCTAGTTCGGAGAAACTTGAGAACATCGGTTGTATGCCAAGTTCAGCAAATGTGAATTTTGGTGAAGGAAGTTGGATTCCTCGGACATGTTATTTCAGGAGAAGGAATAGCAGTTGATCCCGCCAAGGTTGAATCACCACCGATTGGCGATCACCCACCTCGATCAAGGAGATCCGCAGTTTTCTCGGACTCGCAGGATATTATCGGAGGTTCATTGAGAACTTCTCGAAGATTGCCAAGCCCATGACTGAGCTGTTGAAGAAGGAAGCCAAGTATGTTTGGACCGAGGAATGTGAAGCCGGTTTTCAGGAATTGAAGAAACGGTTGGTCACAGCCCCAAAGTTGATTTTGCGGACATACATAAGGAATACCAGGTTTATTGTGACGCTTCTCGTCAAGGACTCGGAGGAGTATTGATGCAGGAAGGTAAGGTTGTAGCTTATGCCTCCGCACAGCTACGGCCTCATGAGATGAATTATGCCACGCATGATTTGGAGTTAGCAATGTAGTGCATGCACTCAAGACACAGAGACATTTCCTCATCGAAATCGTTGTGATGTCTACACAGATCACAAGAGTTTGAAATATATCTTCACGCAGAAGGAATTGAACCTCGAGCGGAGGAGATGGCTAGAGTTGATAAAGGACTATGACATGAGATTGCATTACCACCCGGTAAAGCTAATGTTGTAGCAGATGCTTTGAGCCGTAAGAGTTATGTGAATACTCTTACAGCAGGAGGATTACCCAGTGAGTTAGTCGATGACCTCGAGATCTCCGATCGGAGATAGTTCGAAAGGATTTGTTGCAACTCGAAGTTCAGTCCACCTTGACCGAAAGGATTCGTGAAGCCCGAAGTCGGACAAGGAAATCGATGAGATAAAGCAAAAGATGGAGGAAGGAAAAGCTAAAGGATTCCGTAAGGATGAACATGGAACTATATGGTTTGAGGATCGATTTATGTGCCCAATGATCCCGAGCTCAGAAGCTAATTCTTCAGAGGCTCATGATTCACCGTACTCGATTCACCCGGCAACACCAAGATGTACCTGGATTTGAAGCAAAGTTTCGTGGACGGTATGAAGAAGGACATTGCCGTGTATGTAGCAAGATGCGATGTTTGCCAACGTAAAGGCGTAACATCGAAGCCAGCAGGTTACTTCAACCTTTGCCGATTCCCGATTGGAAATGGGAGAAACTTGGTATGGATTTCATCACAGGATTACCCAGACCCGCTCGGTTATGATTCTATCTGGGTAGTAGTTGATCGTTTGACCAAGGTAGCTCACTTCATTCCGTGAAGACTACCTATACCAGTGCCAAGTTGGCCAAGATATACATGACCAGGATCGTATGTCTGCATGGAGTTCCGAGGAAAATCGTGTCGATAGAGGAACGCAGTTTACCTCAAAGTTTTGGAAGCAATTGCATGAAACTTTGGGTACGAGGCTGGAATTCAAGACAGCTTTTCATCCGCAGAGCATGATGGACAGACCGAGAGAGTCAATCAGATTCGGAAGACATGTTGAGAGCTTGTGTGCTAGACTATGGGTCTAGCTGGGATGATAATTTGCCGTCGCAGAGTTCTCATACAACAACAGCTTATCAATCCAGTTTGAAGATGGCCCTTCGAAGCCCTATACGGAAGGAGGTGCGAACACCATTGTTTGTGGGATAGTGTTGAGATCGATCACTTTTCGGTTCCGATCTTATCAACGATTCAAGAGAAAGTCAAGTTGATTCAAACAGGCTCAAGATAGCACATCATGACGTAAGAGTTATGCCGACAAGAAGCGCAAGGAAGTGACTTACGAAGTGGGAGACCGAGCATATCTTCGTGTGTCTCACTTCGTGGAATCAAGAGGTTTGGAGTCAAGGAAAGTTAGCACCCGATTCATTGGCCCTACAAAATCCTCGAGCGTCGTGGAGAAGTTGCATACAAGTTGGAATTGCGGAAGGATTGTCCGGAGTTCATGATGTCTTCCACGTTTCCCAGTTGAAGAAGTGCCATGCCGACATGGCCGATGTTCCGTTGAGAGACACCGTGCCCCTAGAGGCCATACAGCTTGACAGTGATTTGACTTACAAGGAGAAACCCGTCCGAATTCTTGAGACTGCAAGCAGAGTCACCCGCAGCAAGGTCATCAAATTTTGCAAGGTCTTTGTGGAGTCACCACACCGAGGAAGAAGCCACTCGAGAACGCCAAGAAGATCTTCGTCGAGACCATCCGCACCTATTTGTTAGCCAACCCGAATCTCGAGGGCTAGATTCATCTTAAGGTGGTAGGTTTGTAACATCCCAAATTTTCTATTTGGAATGTTTTACAATTATAGATAAGCATCCTATGCGTCTGTTTGAATTTGAATGCCATTTGAAGTTTGAGCAATTTGAGTTTTGAATTTGAATTTCAAACTTTGGCATGTGGGAAACAATTCAAAAACTAAGCCCGATAAATACTTGATCAAAAGTATGAGAGGAGCAAACATGACACTCCAAAAATATCAGAGGAAACAATGCTAAAAGTTTTGGAATTCAAATCTGAATTTTATTTGAATTTGAAAAATGGATTTTATAAAGTTTGGATTTTGCCTTTGGAAAAATGTTCAAATGAAAGGAATATTCCCTGATCATTTTGGTATATATATACCCTATATAAATTATTTATAGATTTGGTTTTATTTTTGTTTTTGTTTTATTTAAAAAATAAAAAAAACTCCTGGGCACCAGCCAAGCCACCCAGGCCCAGCCAGCGCCACCCCTCCTCAACCCCAGCCAGCCCAGCCAAGCCAGGCCCCAGCCCAGGCAGCCCAACCACCAAAGTAGCCCAGCTCCTCACCCTCGCACCCCTCGCTTGAAACCCAGAGGCCTCGGCCACCCGACCCTCGCCTCTCTCTCTCCCACACCCATGGGACCCGCCTGTCTCCTTCCCCCTCGCCCGCCTCGACCTCGCTGAGATCGACTGGATCCCGAAGGATCCGGATCCCGATCGCCTCGATGCCCTTCCAAGCGAGCCCGACCCCAGGCTATAAGAGCCGAGCTCGCAGACCCCATTCCCCGAGACCCCGCACAGACCTCTCTCCTCCTGCTTTGCGCTCGCGGAGACCTGAGCTTCTCCGGCTGCCATTGTTGCCGCCACCGACGCCCTAGCCTCCCCGACCCCCCCACACCACGAACCCTCCCGACCTCGTCGCGTCTTCCCGACGACTCTTGGCTCGCCGACGCCTTGGACGCCTGACGATTTCGCCACCCGCCGCCGTCGCCGAGTCCGTAAGTCACCGCATCGCCTCCCGTCCGATCCTAGATCTAGGGCTAGGATTAGAAACCCCGAAGGGTTAGGTTTTATTTATAAAACCGGCCGGTTCCGATCGGTTTAGTTTTAGTTTAGGTTTATTTTTTTTGCCGGTTCGTTTAGTTTAAACCTAGGCCCGTTTAGACTAAGTTACGCCTAGTGCACAGTATAGGCCCATTAGGCCTTTTTCTTTTATTTTGATTTTCTGTTTTAGCCGAATAGTTTCTGTTTTCAAAAATGTATATCTTTTATTCTGTTTAATATTTTTAGATGATTATTTTTTTGTTGGATTGCAAATTTTGTGTAGTTTCTGTAGAATATATATTTAGCTATGTTAAAAATAATTAAAAATGTTTTAATATTGTTTTAGCCAGAATAGTAAATCTGCTATAACTTTAGTTAGAAAAATTATTTTTGCATGATTCTTTTTGTCACCACTTTATTTTGACATTGCCAAACCCTAGAAATTAATTTGGGTATTTTAGGATTAATAAATAATTAGTTCTAAGCAGAATCCTATTAATCCAAATTAATTAGCTAGTTGCTATTTTCCTAATATATTAATTAGTAAATTAATTTATTTTTAACTTGTGATTAGTTATTCTAGGTTAGTTTCTGTCATTCTAGTAGATGAACTTTTATTTATAATTAATAAAAGTTTTAAATTATTTTTCTTAATAGAAATTGGATTAGGCCTAAAATGAGTTTTATAATAGCTATTTAATTAATTCTTTTTGCACCTAGTTGCTTAGTGAAACCTTTTCTGTTAAGTCAACTCAAAAACATGATTAGGTTATATTAAGGAATTTTTGTTATATAAAAACTATTTTGTTATTGTTTGGAGTAGGGAAAAACTTTGAATTGGTTTCTTTGAGTTTTTCTTTTGGATTTGGTTTTGATTGTTTTGTTGTGCTATATTACTATTGTTATCTTGTGTGATCCTCTTGCTTTGTGCTTATTGTGTTATTGTTTGTCTCGGTAGAGTTTCCGGAGTGCGAAGCTTGCTACTACGACTCTTTAGCTTACGAGGATCATCAGCAAGGCAAGTTTTGATCATGTTATTTCTATACCTATGTTTTTGTGCATTAGTAGTTGTCACCACCCCACCATGCATGCAGTAGTGAAATCTTGAAGTCATTAAACTTGAGTAGTATCATGTGGTAGGATGAACCAATCCCCTTGTTACCATGACCCCGGACGTAGTAGTTACTTTGCTATGCTCAGAGACGGATTTGGGATGAGTGAAATTCATAAGCAAGATGTGAGAGTCAATGATGACGATGACCCCATGAACTACAATGATCAAGATGGACTTGGAAAATCACTACTGGGTGGAGGATTTGTTGACGGGCACCTGGAGCACCCAGTGGTGGCGGGATGCATGGAGAAGCGCCATGACATCCTGCGGAAAGCTTCACCCAGCCACGAAGAGAAGGATGGATGCCCCATGACCGAAGCTTACAGTGCAGCCGCAAGCCATTATGGGCTCTGGCTGGGTTGACCCTACTAGTGACGCTGGCTGGGCGGTACTACGAGAAGTAGACGAACGGTAGGATTGGATGGGTACCGGCAAAGTGGCGGAAGAACTCTTTGGAAGACCTGTTTCATTCGTCCGCCTTCAAACACCATGAAGTGCGAAGACTTTAAAGGAGGGAATGATTCTTGCGGGGAAAGTGCGCAACCCTCTGCAGAGTTAAAGATCTAATCGATTAGCCGTGTCCCCGGTTACGGACATTTGAGCCTCTGGAACTTGGAAGTATTCGGATATCTCAACACTAAAACTAATGAATTAATTTGAGGGTTTATGTAACACCCCGGATACAACTTTCCATATTCGTAACTCCGACTCTTGCCTTTTCCGGAGATGTGTTTTATTATTTCCTTCGTGGTTGGGTTTTGTATGTTGTTTTGCATTTTGTTCTTGTTATGCATCTCATCTCATGGCATCATCTGCATTTCATCCGCATGTTTTTCAAAACTTGCATCCGTTCGTGTTCCACCGTTTCTCTCCGTTGTCCATTCTGAGCCCGTCCACACTTGCACGCGCCCGCGGCACCTCCGATATATTACTTTATAAGTGGCATAATAATGTTCTCGGAATGGGTTGCAACTTGTCATGCGGTCTTATTATAGTGTAGACAGGCCGCCTGCCAAGTTTCGTCGCATTCGGAGTTCGTTTGACTGCCCAACCGTTATATTTATAACCGGGATATAGTCGGTATATTCGTCGGATGTTTCGGTCTCCGAAATCGTGCCGGACTGCAACTTCTCTTCTCTCCTCTCAGCCCAACTCCTTTTCACAGCCCACTTAAACCTCCCTCCGACCGAACCATCGGATCACGATCGGAGGCTCAAACGCCTCAGAACCCCTCAAACCCTAGCCCCTACTATATATGGACCCCTCTAGTCCATTTTGGGCAGCCTAACCCCTCCACCTACCTCTAGCCTTCCTCCTCAGATTCCGCGCCCCAATCATCACCGCCGCCTCCCACCTCCATTTCCGCCCTCCCAGCCTCCTCTCGCCACTTGGCAAGCCCCTAGTGGCTGCGCCACCACCAGCCGCCTCCTCCAACCGGCGTCGCCACGCCCTCCCCAGCGCCCCACTTCGCGCGCCTGCCAGGCCCATCCGCTGCCCGCCCGGGCCGACCGGGCCCGCCGCCGCCGCCGCTCCGCAGGAGCCCGCTCGTCGCCGCCCTCGCCTCGATCTGATCGAGGGAGGAGCCCTCGACCCCGATCTCTCTCCCTCACTGACCTCCGCCACACGGGCGAGCCCCGTCGCCGGCGCGCCTGCCGCCCTGCCAGGTCGCCGCCTCCCCTCTCTCCGTCTCCTTCCTCTTCTTCTCTCTCTCTCAGATCCTCTCTCTCCTCTCAGAACCCCGCCAGACTTGAGCTCCTCGCCGAGTCGCGATCTGCCGCCGCCATCGGGAATGGTCCCTCCGCCTGGATCTGAGGATCCCGGCCTCGTTCGCCCGTCATCGACCCGCCTGCATCGCGCCGCCGTGCCATTGACCCCTGCCGCCGCCGCCATGCCCTAGCCGGAACGAGCAGAGGAGCTGCTCGTCCCACTTGCTCCGCGTCCGCGTGGGCCTCCCAGCCTGATGCCCAAATGAGCCAAGGCCCAGCTCGCTTGCTCATGCTGCTCCCGCCAAGACCGCCCTCAAGCCAGCCAGCCGGCCTGCCAGGCCTCTCCACCGACCGGCCCATGAGGCCTGGTGAGCAGCCCCGCCCCCGTGCACTATTGGCCCAGCCAGTTTTGGCCCGTGTGTTTTTTTCCCTGCGCTGAGTTTTTCTCTATTATCCAGTACTAGCAGTTTTTACAGATTGCCCCTCAAGTTCATGCATGTAATAGCTAATTAACCGTGCATCGGATTTAAACAAACTTTATATGTAATATGCTCAGAAAATTGTGTAGATTAATAATATGCCATTTTCATCCATGTTTAAAATGTTTAAATTGATGTTTGCATTAATTTGCTAATATGCCATGTTTAAATGCTTTATTTCATAACTAAATAACCGTAACTCGGATTTAAATGTTCTTTATATGTAAATGGGGTGGAAAAATGCCTAGATTAACATGGTCCACTTTATGTTGCTGTTTAACAACTCTAAAATTGTGTTTAGGGCAGAACAGTACCAAATTCGAAATATGGACATGAGGATTTTCCGGAATTGTTGTTTCTTATTTCCGGCCTCATTTAAACTTGCCTAAATAGCTAGTTTAATTATGCTCCACCTCTTGCCATGTTTAACAACATTTAATATTGTTGTGTACCTAACCGAGAGAGAACTAAATAAGTGTTGTGGTGTTCCGTCAATATGCAACTCGTTGCATATTGAGCTCCACTTAAATTGGTAGTATTGTTTGTCCATATTGCCATGCCATGCATATTTAAACCGGACATGCATCATACTCGCTTGTGCATCATACCATGTTCATGTGTTGGTTGTTTTACTATGTTGTTTGTTTCTTTCCGGGTTGCTTCTCTCGTTAGCTTCGGTTCCGTTCCGGAGTTGTGAGGATTCGTTCGACTTCATCCTTTTGTCTTCTTCATGGACTCGATCTTCTTCCTTGCGGGATTTCAGGCAAGATGACCATACCCTCGAAATCACTTCTATCTTTGCTTGCTAGATGCTCGCTCTTTTGCTATGCCTATGCTACGATGCCTACCACTTGCTATATCATGTCACCCACATTGCCATGTCAAACCTCTAACCATCATTTCCTAGCAAACCGTTGTTTGGCTATGTTACCGCTTTGCTTAGCCCCTCTTATAGCGTTGTTAGTTGCAGGTGAAGATGAAGTTTGTTCCTTGTTGGAACATGGAAATGTTGTTCCTTGTTGGAACATGTTTACTTGTTGGGATATCACAATATATCTTATTTAATTAATGCATCTATATACTTGGTAAAGGGTGGAAGGCTCGGCCTTATGCCTGGTGTTTTGTTCCACTCTTGCCGCCCTAGTTTCCGTCATATCGGTGTTATGTTCCCGGATTTTGCGTCCCTAACGCGGTCGGGTGATTTATGGGACCCCTTGACAGTTCGCTTTGAATAAGACTTTTCAAAGAAGGCCCAACATTGGTTTTACATTTGCCTCACCTAGCCTTTTTTCCCTTGGGAGTCGCGCATCCCGAGGGTCATCTTTATTTACCCCCCGACCAAGGCTTCTCTAAGTGCTGGCCCGAACCGAGTAGATCATGGGCCCCTCGTGGCAACTCGAGGTTTGGTTTTACTCGAGGATGTCTCATCCGGTGTTGCCTCGAGAACGAGATATGTGCAGCTCCTATCGGGATTGTCGACGCCGGGAGGTCTTGCTGGACTTGTTTTATTGCTGTGAAATGTCTTGTAGCCGGATTCCGAGACTGATCGGGCTTCCCGGGAGAAGGTCTATTCTTCGTTGATCGCGAGAGCTTATCATGGGCTGTTGGGACACCCCGCAGGGTTTGAACTTTCAAAGCCGTGCCCGCGGTTATGTGGCAGATGGGAATTTGTTAATGTCCGGTTGTAGAAAACCCGGTTGATCTTAATTAAAATACACCAACGCAAGTGTAACTGTGATGGTCTCTTCTCGGCGGAGTCCGGGAAGTGAACACGTGTTGGAGTTATGTTTGACGTAAGTAGTTTCAGGATCACTTCTTGATCATAGTTGTTCGACCGTGCTTTGCCTCCTCTTCTCGCTCTCTTTTGCGTATGTTAGCCACCATATATGCTAGTCGCTTGCTGCAGCTCCACCTCACTACCCTGTCCTACCTTTAAGCTTAAATAGTCTTGATCTCGCGGTGTGAGATTGCTGAGTCCCGTGACTCACGAGATACTTCCAAAACCAGTTTGCGGTGCCGATGAAACCGTGCAGGTGATGCACCGAGCTCAAGGAGGAGCTCGATGAAGATCTTGTTCTTTGTGTTGTTTCGCTTCATCGATCAAGAGTGGAGCCAGCTTGGGACGATCGGGATCCGTGTAGCATTTGGGGTAGTCTTCTTTTATTTTGGTTCCGTAGTCGGACCTTGATTGTATCTGTATGATGTAATGTTGTACTCATGTATTGTGTGAAGTGGCGATTGTAAGCCAACTATGTATCTCTTTTCCTTATGTATTACATGGGTTGTGTGAAGATTACCTCACTTGCGACATTGCTTTCAATGCGGTTATGCCTCTAAGTCGTGCTTCGACACGTGGGAGATATAGCCGCATCGAGGGCGCTAAGTTGGTATCGAGCCTTCCCGACTTAGGAGCCCCTACTTGATTGTTTGTCGACGTTGTTGAGTCTAGAATGGAAAATGTTTTGAGTCTTAGGATTATATATATCGGAGAGTAGGATTCTTTTTACTCCCCAGTCCTTCGTCGCTCTGGTGAGGTATCCCGACGAGAGTTTTGACTCTTCTCTCCTCAAATTTCACTAAATTTTTTAGGATCACGTGGGTATCTTGGAATCGTTCCGATGGTTTTGTGACGAGAACATTGTTCTTGGTGCCTCCCGACATTTAGGGTTGTGGCGGTGTCCGGGAGTTGAGCTCCGAGGTGTTGTCGTCACAATTTTATCGCTTGCAGATTCTCGAATACCCGAGTTTTGCCGACATCGAAATCTCTTTTGTGCAGTTGTTGGTGAGATAACCCCGATAGCCCAAAGATCGTGGTGAAAAGTCGGGAGTATTGCCATGACTTGTATAACGGATGTTTTTCAAGGTCGAGGTACACGATTTCCAAGGATTTCTTGGTTATGTGTTGACGGATGGATACAAATGGATCTAGGTATTGTTAGTTTGGGTGATATATTTTGTGTCCCTGTATCCCCAACACCTGATTGCATAACCGAAAGTTTCGGAGTTCATAGGTGGGAATTCAAGTAGCTCCTAGGATATCTTTCCGATGATGTATGATTTGAGATTGGGGTTCAACGTCTAGTGGTCCGCCCATTCACGGTCGATTCTGGGGTCGCGAGACGCCTTAAAGAATCCTTGGCTATGCTGATTCGGGACGCCTTGTTTGTCATTCGTGACGTCCGCTATACGTCGTGTCCGTGTGGGCCCCACCACGAACACTTTGGGCGAAATCTCTATCATGTGTTTGTTCCGCTCATTCTTGAAGCCAATCCTTTGTTTTTGTTTTGTTTTGTGGTATTCGAGTTGCTTCAAGTCAAGTGTTGATTCCATACCTTATTCTAAATGGTGTTCTCATATTTCTATGTGAATACTAATCCTTCTTGATCACCGAGCTTGTCATGTTAATTCTTTTCCAACCGCGTGCTTCTCTTCAAGTGAATCCGATCATTCCAACATTCGCAAGATCAATTCTAAGCTTTTTCTCAACGGTGTTCGTTTCATCCGACCCAAGTTGTTTTGATTTCCGCCCCCACCCTTTTTCTTCAAGGACTCAGATTTCTTAATCAAGTATCCATTTTATTGAGTGAAGTTTCTTCATTCTTTTCCTTTAATGTTTTATCCGGTGATTTCTCATGAAGACGCTAAGGAAGCTTTAACCTTATCATTGTTCCATTCTAATTTTCTTCTCCGCGGACTCAAGTCAAGTTTTCAGTGTTGATCGTATTCTTTTCATCATTTCAAATGCTTTCTCATGTCGGTGCATCTCTTAATCATCCACTTCTCGCTATTCAATTGTTCCGGAGTGTTGAAGATATCTCAGAAGATTCTAGTTTCCATTCTCAATTCACTCAAGTTCTTTTGAGGATGCTATCTCATTCAAGCCATTTAACTCTACCGGTGCAATATCTATTTCAAACAATTGTTCAACGGTGGTTCTTTTGAGTGGGCCCATAACCCATGTGTCTTTTTCCGGATCTTACCCGACTCTTCTAATTTTTCGGAGTTATTCTCAAATTCTTTGCAAAGTTTGACGAAGAATGAATTATCATCAGTCTTGGTTTTCTCAAGATCTTCCAAATTATTTTCATTGTTGGTTCAACCTTCCTAATTTTCATTCCGGAGTGCTTCAATAATTCATGGTGATGTTCTCGTCGTCATTCTCGAATTTTGAAGACAGAAGAAGAGTTTCTCTTAAATCTTGCTCTATTCACTTCAAGAGTCATGGTTCTAGCTTGATGCCATCCTCTCATAATTGTCTTGATTGTGAGAATTCTTTTCATCCATTCGGAGCAATTCAGGAGTCTTTTCAGTTTGATTCTTCGGAGCCCATCATCTCAGAATTATTCATTCCAGCTTTCAGCTCTCGTTCTCCAAATCTCACCGGTGCATCGTCGAAATATCCTCTAATCAGTTCATGATCTCTTCGTTCTAATGTATCTAAATTTTGTCAAGCATTTTTATTCGTTTTACAATTCGTCCCGGTGAATTGTGCCTTTGCTACGTTCATTCTCAATTATTATGGTGGTTTGTTCAAGAGTTCTCTTCCTTCGTTATCATATAGACTCATTCGTTCTTTCCAATCCTACCGGTGGTTCGTTGAAGACCTTCCCAAGTTTGCGCCATATCTATCTTAATCTTTTCTACGGGAATAAGTAGTATGCCAAATCCGTTGCTTGTCATCAATCTAAATTGGTGAAGGATACGCATAACATAATTCTTGTTCTTGTTTCATCCAAGTGATTGATTCATTCTTCCGGAGTTCGTAATGGTATCAATTTCTCAGTTCTAAGTTGTTCATCTCTTCTTTCCGGAGTTTGTTCATCATATCACAATTTCGGTACGAGATGCTTCATCTTTTCTTTCCGGAGTTCCAACTTTTCTCGGTTATATCATTTCAAAGCTTCATCTTATCACTGCAAGGCTTCACCTTGTGTTTTCAACTTCTCTTTCTTTCTATCACCCTTTTGGTTACCGGAGTTTATCATGGAGGTTCTACATGGTGGTTCGTCAAGGATTCCTTTCATTCGTCAATTGTTCTTCAAGTTTTCTCTCGGAGTTATGATCCGCCAAGCTATACTCAAAATTGAACATGGTGCTCAACACATGTTTTGTTTTGAGGAGTTCAAGCATTCTTCTTCTTGCATTCCGAAGTGCAATTCTTTCTACCTTATCTCGTGAGATGGTGTTATGTCACTCTTGGCAATTTCCCTTCGTGTTTCATGATTCACATGTTGTCAAGAATGAGGTATTTTAAATCCATCAATCTCTTCATTGGACTTATCTTGGGCTATATTTCACCTAAAGCTTTCCCTAAGGATTGTTGCTATTTATGGTGCTTATTAATGACCCAAGTTCTTCATTTGTCCTCTCGGTGAAATAAGTTTCTCGTCTCCTTGTTGATATCAATCCAATCGTTTGTTTCCGTTGGTGGCAGAAGCTCACCTCATAATGTGGAGATGTTTCCATAAGTCCACTAAAGGGTATTCTTTTCGTTGTTGGTTTTCCAACAACTCCGTTCAATTCTTCTTTGCAAGGGTGCTTTTCCAAGTTCATTTGTGGTAGAAGTTGTCATTTTCTTCTCCATTCCTTTATTCCAATGACCTATCTTCAATTTTTCTTCCGGAGGCATTGTGATGTTGCACTCTTCGACCCATCATCTTCTTTTGTCAAGATCATGTTCTTTTTCTTGCTTATCCATTTAACCGGAGTATCATGTTTTCATTCGAGTTCTCTCATCTTATCAAGTTTTGCCTGCTTCCTCAACCGGAGAGCTGTCTGAAATCTTTCTTACCCCTTGTGCCTTTTTTTCATTAGTTCCGGAGGCAGTATGTTGTTGATTTCATCAAGTATCATCCCATCTTCTCAAGTTCATGTTATATTCCTTCCATGTTCAATCGGAGTGCTGCCCGAATTCTTCCTCTCTCATATTGTTTTAAACGGAGTGTTTTCGAATTCTATCTTGTCCATTAAACTCTTGATTCATGCCTTTTCAACCTTCAAGTTATCGTAATGTTCCTTGTTCCTCTTTTCTAACGGATTGTTTTCAACCTTGTTCATCTTCGTTGTGTTCTTCCTTTCATTTTGTTCAACCTCTCAAGGTTCTTTGGCTTCACCCGTTTGTCAAAGAAGCAACTTGGTTTACCTCTCATCTTCCTCTTCCTTTTCCCTCCGGTGCCATCCTAGATCTCGGGACGAGATCCTCTCGTAGTGGTGGAGTGTTGTAACACCCCGGATACAACTTTCCATATTCGTAACTCCGACTCTTGCCTTTTCCGGAGATGTGTTTTATTATTTCCTTCGTGGTTGGGTTTTGTCTGTTGTTTTGCATTTTGTTCTTGTTATGCATCTCATCTCATGGCATCATCTGCATTTCATCCGCATGTTTTTCAAAACTTGCATCCGTTCGTGTTCCACCGTTTCTCTCCGTTGTCCATTCTGAGCCCGTCCACACTTGCACGCGCCCGCGGCACCTCCGATATATTACTTTATAAGTGGCATAATAATGTTCTCGGAATGGGTTGCAACTTGTCATGCGGTCTTATTATAGTGTAGACAGGCCGCCTGCCAAGTTTCGTCGCATTCGGAGTTCGTTTGACTGCCCAACCGTTATATTTATAACCGGGATATAGTCGGTATATTCGTCGGATGTTTCGGTCTCCGAAATCGTGCCGGACTGCAACTTCTCTTCTCTCCTCTCAGCCCAACTCCTTTTCACAGCCCACTTAAACCTCCCCTCCGACCGGAACCATCGGATCACGATCGGAGGCTCCGAAACGCTCCAGAACCCCCTCAAACCCTAGCCCCTACTATATATGGACCCCCTCTAGTCCATTTTGGGCAGCCTAACCCCCCTCCACCTACCTCTAGCCTTCCCCTCCTCAGATTCCGCGCCCCCAATCATCAGCCGCCGCCTCCCACCTCCATTTCCGCGCCTCCCCAGCCTCCTCTCGCCACTTGGCAAGCCCCTAGTGGCTGCGCCGCCACCAGCCGCTGCTCCCCTCCAACCGGGCGTCGCCACGTCCTCCCTCAGCGCCCCACTTCGCGGCCCGGCCAGCCCATCCGCTGCCCGCCCGGGCCGACCGGGCCCGAGCCGCCGCCGCCGCTCCTCAGAGAGCCCGCTCGTCGCCGCCCTCAAGGCCTCGATCTGGATCGAGGGAGGAGCCCTCGACCCGATCTCTCTCCCTCGCTGACCCGCCGCCCGGCCGGCGAGCCCCGTCGCCGAGCGCCTGTGCCGCCCCTGCCAGTCGCCGCCTCCCTCTCTCTCCGTCTCCTTCCTCTTCTTCTCTCTCTCTCGAGATCCTCTCTCTCCTCCAGAACCCCGCCAGACTTGAGCTCCTCGCCGAGTCGCGCATGTTGCCGCCGCCATCGGAATGGTCCCTCCGCCCGGATCTGAGGATCCCGGCCTCGTTCGCCCGTCATCGACCCGCCAGCATCGCGCCGCCAGCCATTGACCCCTGCCCGCCATGCCATGCCCTAGCGAACGAGCAGAGGAGCTGCTCGTCCCACTTGCTCCAGCGTCGCGTGGGCTCCCTCCAGCTTGATGCCCAAATGAGCCAAGGCCCACTCGCTTGCTCATGGCCTGCCCGCACCGCCCTCAAGCCAGCCACCGGCCTGCGAGCCTCTCCACCGACCGCCCATGAGGCCTGGTGAGCAGCCCCGCCCGTGCACTATTGGCCCAGCCAGTTTTGGCCCGTGTGTTTTTTCCCTGCGCTGAGTTTTTCTCTATTATCCAAGATTAGCAGTTTTACAGATTGCCCCTCAAGTTCATGCATGTAATAGCTAATTAACCGTGCATCGGATTTAAACAAACTTTATATGTAATATGCTCAGAAAATTGTGTAGATTAATAATATGCCATTTTCATCCATGTTTAAAATGTTTAAATTGATGTTTGCATTAATTTGCTAATATGCCATGTTTAAATGCTTTATTTCATAACTAAATAACCGTAACTCGGATTTAAATGTTCTTTATATGTAAATGGGGTGGAAAAATGCCTAGATTAACATGGTCCACTTTATGCTGCTGTTTAACAACTCTAAAATTGTGTTTAGGGCAGAACAGTACCAAATTCGAAATATGGACATGAGGATTTTCCGGAATTGTTGTTTCTTATTTCCGGCCTCATTTAAACTTGCCTAAATAGCTAGTTTAATTATGCTCCACCTCTTGCCATGTTTAACAACATTTAATATTGTTGTGTACCTAACCGAGAGAGAACTAAATAAGTGTTGTGGTGTTCCGTCAATATGCAACTCGTTGCATATTGAGCTCCACTTAAATTGGTAGTATTGTTTGTGCATATTGCCATGCCATGCATATTTAAACCGGACATGCATCATACTCGCTTGTGCATCGTACCATGTTCATGTGTTGGTTGTTTTACTATGTTGTTTGTTTCTTTCCGGGTTGCTTCTCTCGTTAGCTTCGGTTCCGTTCGGAGTTGTGAGGATTCGTTCGACTTCATCCTTTTGTCTTCTTCATGGACTCGATCTTCTTCCTTGCGGGATTTCAGGCAAGATGACCATACCCTCGAAATCACTTCTATCTTTGCTTGCTAGATGCTCGCTCTTTTGCTATGCCTATGCTACGATGCCTACCACTTGCTATATCATGTAACCCACATTGCCATGTCAAACCTCTAACCATCATTTCCTAGCAAACCGTTGTTTGGCTATGTTACCGCTTTGCTTAGCCCCTCTTATAGCGTTGTTAGTTGCAGGTGAAGATGAAGTTTGTTCCTTGTTGGAACATGGAAATGTTGTTCCTTGTTGGGATATCACAATATATCTTATTTAATTAATGCATCTATATACTTGGTAAAGGGTGGAAGGCTCGGCCTTATGCCTGGTGTTTTGTTCCACTCTTGCCGCCCTAGTTTCCGTCATATCGGTGTTATGTTCCCGGATTTTGCGTCCCTAACGCGGTCGGGTGATTTATGGGACCCCTTGACAGTTCGCTTTGAATAAGACTTTTCCAAAAAGGCCCAACATTGGTTTTACATTTGCCTCACCTAGCCTTTTTCCCTTGGGAGTCGCGCATCCCGAGGGTCATCTTTATTTACCCCCGGACCAGTGCTTCTCTAAGTGTGGGCCGAACCGAGTAGATCATGGGGCCCCTCGTGGCAACTCGAGGTTTGGTTTTACTCGTAGGATGTCTCATCCGGTGTTGCCCTGAGAACGAGATATGTGCAGCTCCTATCGGGATTGTCGGCACGCCGGGAGGTCTTGCTGGACTTGTTTTATTGCTGTGAAATGTCTTGTAGCCGGGATTCCGAGACTGATCGGGCTTCCCGGGGAGAAGGTCTATTCCTTCGTTGATCGCGAGAGCTTATCATGGGCTGTTGGGACACCCCGCAGGGTTTGAACTTTCAAAGCCGTGCCATGCGGTTATGTGGCAGATGGGAATTTGTTAATGTCCGTTGTAGAAAACCCGGTTGATCTTAATTAAAATACACCAACGCGTGTGTAACCGTGATGGTCTCTTCTCGTGAGTCCGGAAGTGAACACGGTGTTGGAGTTATGTTTGACGTAAGTAGTTTCAGGATCACTTCTTGATCATAGTTGTTCGACCGTGCTTTGCCTCCTCTTCTCGCTCTCTTTTGCGTATGTTAGCCACCATATATGCTAGTCGCTGCTGCAGCTCCACCTCACTACCCTGTCCTACCTTTAAGCTTAAATAGTCTTGATCTCATGGTGTGAGATTGCTGAGTCCCGTGACTCACGATACTTCCAAAACCAGTTTGCAGTGCCGATGAAACCGTGCAGGTGATGCACCGAGCTCAAGGAGGAGCTCGATGAAGATCTTGTTCTTTGTGTTGTTTCGCTTCATTGATCAAGAGTGGAGCCAGTTGGGACGATCGGGATCTGTAGCATTTGGGGTAGTCTTCTTTTATTTTGGTTCCGTAGTCGGACCTTGATTGTATCTGTATGATGTAATGTTGTACTCATGTATTGTGTGAAGTGGCGATTGTAAGCCAACTATGTATCTCTTTTCCTTATGTATTACATGGGTTGTGTGAAGATTACCTCACTTGCGACATTGCTTTCAATGCGGTTATGCCTCTAAGTCGTGCTTCACACGTGGGAGATATAGCCGCATCGAGGGCGCTATAAGTTGGTATCGAGCCTTCCCGACTTAGGAGCCCCTACTTGATTGTTTGTCGACGTTGTTGAGTCTAGAATGGAAAATGTTTTGAGTCTTAGGATTATATATATCGGAGAGTAGGATTCTTTTTACTCCCCAGGTCCTTCGTCGCTCTGGCGAGGTATCCCGACGAGAGTTTTGACTCTTCTCTCCTCAAATTTCACTAAATTTTTTAGGATCACGTGGGTATCTTGGAATCGTTCGATGGTTTTGTGACGAGAACATTGTTCTTGGTGCCTCGACATTTAGGGGTTGTGGCGGTGTCCCGGGAGTTGAGCTCCGAGGTGTTGTCGCCACAATTTTATCGCTGCGATTCGAATACCTGAGTTTTGCCGACATCGAAATCTCTTTTGTGCGTTGTTGGTGAGATAACCTGATAGCCCATCTTCGTGGCGAAAAGGGAGTATTGCCATGACTTGTATAACGGATGTTTTTCAAGGTCGAGGTACACGATTTCCAAGGATTTCTTGGTTATGTGTTGACGGATGGATACAAATGGATCTAGGTATTGTTAGTTTGGGTGATATATTTTGTGTCCCTGATCCCCAACACCTGATTGCATAACCAGAAAGTTTCGGAGTTCATAGGTGGGAATTCAAGTAGCTCCTAGGATATCTTTCCGACGATGTATGATTTGAGATTGGGGTTCAACGTCTAGTGGTCCGCCCATTCACGGTCGATTCTACAGGTCGCGAGACGCCTTAAAGAATCCTTGGCTATGCTGATTCGGGACGCCTTGTTTGTCATTCGTGACGTCCGCTATACATCGTGTCCGTGTGGGCCCCACCACGAACACTTTGGGCGAAATTCTATCATGTGTTTGTTCCGCTCATTCTTGAAGCCAATCCTTTGTTTTTGTTTTGTTTTGTGGTATTCGAGTTGCTTCAAGTCAAGTGTTGATTCCATACCTTATTCTAAATGGTGTTCTCATATTTCTATGTGAATACTAATCCTTCTTGATCACCGAGCTTGTCATGTTAATTCTTTTCCAACCGCGTGCTTCTCTTCAAGTGAATCCGATCATTCCAACATTCGCAAGATCAATTCTAAGCTTTTTCTCAACGGTGTTCGCTTTCATCCGACCCAAGTTGTTTTGATTTCCGCCTCCACCCTTTTTCTTCAAGGACTCAGATTTCTTAATCAAGTATCCATTTTATTGAGTGAAGTTTCTTCATTCTTTTCCTTTAATGTTTTATCCGGTGATTTCTCATGAAGACGCTAAGGAAGCTTTAACCTTATCATTGTTCCATTCTAATTTTCTTCTCCGGCGGACTCAAGTCAAGTTTTCGGTGTTGATCGATTCTTTTCATCATTTCAAATGCTTTCTCATGTCGGTGCATCTCTTAATCATCCACTTCTCGCTATTCAATTGTTCCGAGTGTTGAAGATATCTCGAAAGATTCTAGTTTCCATTCTCAATTCACTCAAGTTCTTTTGAGGATGCTATCTCATTCAAGCCATTTAACTCTACCGGTGCAATATCTATTTCAAACAATTGTTCAACGGTGGTTCTTTTGAGGGGCCCATAACCCACGTGTCTTTTTCCGTGGATCTTACCCGACTCTTCTAATTTTTCGAGTTATTCTCAAATTCTTTGCAAAGTTTGACGAAGAATGAATTATCATCGCCTTGGTTTTCTCCAAGATCTTCCAAATTATTTTCATTGTTGGTTCAACCTTCCTAATTTTCATTCCGGAGTGCTTCAATAATTCATGGTGATGTTCTCGTCGTCATTCTCGAATTTTGAAGACGTAAGAAGAGTTTCTCTTAAATCTTGCTCTATTCACTTCAAGAGTCATGGTTCTATCTTGATGCCATCCTCTCATAATTGTCTTGATTGTGAGAATTCTTTTCATCCATTCGAGCAATTCAGAGTCTTTTCAGTTTGATTCTTCGAGCCCATCATCTCGTAATTATTCATTCCAGCTTTCAGCTCTCGTTCTCCAAATCTCACGGTGCATCGTCAAATATCCTCTAATCAGTTCATGATCTCTTCGCTCTAATGTATCTAAATTTTGTCAAGCATTTTTATTCGTTTTACAATTCGTCCGGTGAATTGTGCCTTTGCTACGTTCATTCTCAATTATTATGGTGGTTTGTTCAAGAGTTCTCTTCCTTCGTTATCATATAGACTCATTCGTTCTTTCCAATCCTACCGGTGGTTCGTTGAAGACCTTCCCAAGTTTGCGCCATATCTATCTTAATCTTTTCTACGGGAATAAGTAGTATGCCAAATCCGTTGCTTGTCATCAATCTAAATTGGTGAAGGATACGCATAACATAATTCTTGTTCTTGTTTCATCCAAGTGATTGATTCATTCTTCCGGAGTTCGTAATGGTATCAATTTCTCAGTTCTAAGTTGTTCATCTCTTCTTTCCGGAGTTTGTTCATCATATCACAATTTCGATACGAGATGCTTCATCTTTTCTTTCCGGAGTTCCAACTTTTCTCGGTTATATCAATTCAAAGCTTCATCTTATCACCGCAAGGCTTCACCTTGTGTTTTTCAACTTCTCTTTCTTTCTATCACCCTTTTGGTTACCGGAGTTTATCATGGAGGTTCTACATGGTGGTTCGTCAAGGATTCCTTTCATTCTTTAATTGTTCTTCAAGATTTCTCTCGAAGTTATGATCCGCCAAGCTATACTCAAAATTGAACATGGTGCTCAACACATGTTTTGTTTTGAGGAGTTCAAGCATTCTTCTTCTTGCATTCCGAAGTGCAATTCTTTCTACCTTATCTCGTGAGATGGTGTTATGTCACTCTTGGCAATTTCCCTTCGTGTTTCATGATTCACATGTTGTCAAGAATGAGGTATTTTAAATCCATCAATCTCTTCATTGGACTTATCTTGGGCTATATTTCACCTAAAGCTTTCCCTAAGGATTGTTGCTATTTATGGTGCTTATTAATGACCCAAGTTCTTCATTTGTCCTCTCGGTGAAATAAGTTTCTCGTCTCCTTGTTGATATCAATCCAATCGTTTGTTTCCGTTGGTGGCAGAAGCTCACCTCATAATGTGGAGATGTTTCCATAAGTCCACTAAAAGGGTATTCTTTTCGTTGTTGGTTTTCCAACAACTCCGTTCAATTCTTCTTTGCAAGGGTGCTTTTCCAAGTTCATTTGTGGTAGAAGTTGTCATTTTCTTCTCCATTCCTTTATTCCAATGACCTATCTTCAATTTTTCTTCCGGAGGCATTGTGATGTTGCACTCTTCGACCCATCATCTTCTTTTGTCAAGATCATGTTCTTTTTCTTGCTTATCCATTTAACCGGAGTATCATGTTTTCATTCGAGTTCTCTCATCTTATCAAGTTTTGCCTGCTTCCTCAACCGGAGAGCTGTCTGAAATCTTTCTTACCCCTTGTGCCTTTTTTTTCATTAGTTCCGGAGGCAGTATGTTGTTGATTTCATCAAGTATCATCCCATCTTCTCAAGTTCATGTTATATTCCTTCCATGTTCAATCGGAGTGCTGCCCGAATTCTTCCTCTCTCATCTTGTTTTAAACGGAGTGTTTTCGAATTCTATCTTGTCCATTAAACTCTTGATTCATGCCTTTTCAACCTTCAAGTTATCGTAATGTTCCTTGTTCCTCTTTTCTAACGGATTGTTTTCAACCTTGTTCATCTTCGTTGTGTTCTTCCTTTCATTTTGTTCAACCTCTCAAGGTTCTTTGGCTTCACCCGTTTGTCAAAGAAGCAACTTGGTTTACCTCTCATCTTCCTCTTCCTTTTCCTCCGGTGCCATCCTAGATCTCGGACGAGATCCTCTCGTAGTGGTGGAGTGTTGTAACACCCCGGATACAACTTTCCATATTCGTAACTCCGACTCTTGCCTTTTCCGGAGATGTGTTTTATTATTTCCTTCGTGGTTGGGTTTTGTCTGTTGTTTTGCATTTTGTTCTTGTTATCCATCTCATCTCATGGCATCATCTGCATTTCATCCGCATGTTTTTCAAAACTTGCATCCGTTCGTGTTCCACCGTTTCTCTCCGTTGTCCATTCTGAGCCCGTCCACACTTGCACGCGCCCGCGGCACCTCCGATATATTACTTTATAAGTGGCATAATAATGTTCTCGGAATGGGTTGCAACTTGTCATGCGGTCTTATTATAGTGTAGACAGGCCGCCTGCCAAGTTTCGTCGCATTCGGAGTTCGTTTGACTGCCCAACCGTTATATTTATAACCGGGATATAGTCGGTATATTCATCGGATGTTTCGGTCTCCAAATCGTGCGGACTGCAACTTCTCTTCTCTCCTCTCAGCCCAACTCCTTTTCACAGCCCACTTAAACCTCCCCTCCGACCGGAACCATCGGATCACGATCGGAGGCTCCGAAACGCTCCAGAACCCCCTCAAACCCTAGCCCCTACTATATATGGACCCCTCTAGTCCATTTTGGGCAGCCTAACCCCTCCACCTACCTCTAGCCTTCCCTCCTCGATTCCGCGCCCCAATCATCAGCGCCGCCTCCACCTCCATTTCCGCGCCTCCCAGCCTCCTCTCGCCACTTGGCAAGCCCCTAGTGGCTGCGCCGCCACCAGCCGCCGCTCCCTCCAACTGGCGCTACACGTCCTCCCCAGCTTCACTTTCACCAAGAGCCCGGCCAGGCCCATCCGCTGCCCGCCCGGGCGACCGGGCCCGAGCCGCCGCCGCCCCTCCAGGAGCCCGCTCGTCGCCCGCCCTCGCGCGCTCCCGATCTGATCGAGGGAGGAGCCCTCGACCCCGATCTCTCCCCTCGCTGACCCGCCGCACCACGGCGAGCCCTGTCGCCGGGCGCCCGTGCCGCCTGCCAGTCGCCGCCTCCCCTCTCTCCGCCTCCTTCCTCTTCTTCTCTCTCTCTCAGATCCCTCTCTCCCTCTCCAGAACCCCGCCAGACTTGAGCTCCTCGCGAGTCGCGCATGCTGCCGCCGCCATCGGGAATGGTCCCTCCGCCTGGATCTGAGGATCCCGCCTCGTTCGCCGTCATCGACCCGCCATCATCGCGCCCGTGCCATTGACCCCTGCCGCCGCCGCCATGCCCTAGCCGGAACGAGCAGAGGAGCTGCTCGTCCCACTTGCTCCAGCGTCGCGTGGGCCTCCCTGGCTTCCGATGCCCAAATGAGCCAAGGCCCAGCTCGCTTGCTCGCGCCGCCTCAAGACCGCCCTCAAGCCAGCCAGCCGGCCTGCTGAGCCTCTCCACCGACCGCCCATGAGGCCTGGTGAGCAGCCCCGCCTCAGGCACTATTGGCCCAGCCAGTTTTGGCCCGTGTGTTTTTTTCCCTGCGCTGAGTTTTTCTCTATTATCCAAGATTAGCAGTTTTACAGATTGCCCTCAAGTTCATGCATGTAATAGCTAATTAACCGTGCATCGGATTTAAACAAACTTTATATGTAATATGCTCAGAAAATTGTGTAGATTAATAATATGCCATTTTCATCCATGTTTAAAATGTTTAAATTGATGTTTGCATTAATTTGCTAATATGCCATGTTTAAATGCTTTATTTCATAACTAAATAACCGTAACTCGGATTTAAATGTTCTTTATATGTAAATGGGGTGGAAAATGCCTAGATTAACATGGTCCACTTTATGCTGCTGTTTAACAACTCTAAAATTGTGTTTAGGGCAGAACAGTACCAAATTCGAAATATGGACATGAGGATTTTCCGAATTGTTGTTTCTTATTTCCGCCTCATTTAAACTTGCCTAAATAGCTAGTTTAATTATGCTCCACCTCTTGCCATGTTTAACAACATTTAATATTGTTGTGTACCTAACCGAGAGAGAACTAAATAAGTGTTGTGGTTTCATCAATATGCAACTCGTTGCATATTGAGCTCCACTTAAATTGGTAGTATTGTTTGTGCATATTGCCATGCCATGCATATTTAAACCGGACATGCATCATACTCGCTTGTGCATCGTACCATGTTCATGTGTTGGTTGTTTTACTATGTTGTTTGTTTCTTTCCGGGTTGCTTCTCTCGTTAGCTTCGGTTCCGTTCGGGAGTTGTGAGGATTCGTTCGACTTCATCCTTTTGTCTTCTTCATGGACTCGATCTTCTTCCTTGCGGGATTTCAGGCAAGATGACCATACCCTCGAAATCACTTCTATCTTTGCTTGCTAGATGCTCGCTCTTTTGCTATGCCTATGCTACGATGCCTACCACTTGCTATATCATGTCACCCACATTGCCATGTCAAACCTCTAACCATCATTTCCTAGCAAACCGTTGTTTGGCTATGTTACCGCTTTGCTTAGCCCCTCTTATAGCGTTGTTAGTTGCGGTGAAGATGAAGTTTGTTCCTTGTTGAACATGGAAATGTTGTTCCTTGTTGGAACATGTTTACTTGTTGGGATATCACAATATATCTTATTTAATTAATGCATCTATATACTTGGTAAAGGGTGGAAGGCTCGGCCTTATGCCTGTGTTTTGTTCCACTCTTGCCGCCCTAGTTTCCGTCATATCGGTGTTATGTTCCCGGATTTTGCGTCCCTAACGCGGTCGGGTGATTTATGGGACCCCTTGACAGTTCGCTTTGAATAAGACTTTTCCAAAGAAGGCCCAACATTGGTTTTACATTTGCCTCACCTAGCCTTTTTTCCCTTGGGAGTCGCGCATCCCGAGGGTCATCTTTATTTACCCCCGGACCAATGCTTCTCTAAGTGCTGGCCCGAACCGAGTAGATCATGGGCCCCTCGTGGCAACTCGAGGTTTGGTTTTACTCGAGGATGTCTCATCCGTGTTGCCTCGAGAACGAGATATGTGCAGCTCCTATCGGGATTGTCGCACGCCGGAGGTCTTGCTGGACTTGTTTTATTGCTGTGAAATGTCTTGTAGCCGGATTCCGAGACTGATCGGGCTTCCCGGGAGAAGGTCTATTCTTCGTTGATCGCGAGAGCTTATCATGGGCTGTTGGGACACCCTGCAGGGTTTGAACTTTCGAAAGCCGTGCCATGGTTATGTGGCAGATGGGAATTTGTTAATGTCCGGTTGTAGAAAACCCGTTGATCTTAATTAAAATACACCAACGCAAGTGTAACTGTGATGGTCTCTTCTCGGAGTCCGGAAGTGAACACGTGTTGGAGTTATGTTTGACGTAAGTAGTTTCAGGATCACTTCTTGATCATAGTTGTTCGACCGTGCTTTGCCTCCTCTTCTCGCTCTCTTTTGCGTATGTTAGCCACCATATATGCTAGTCGCTTGCTGCAGCTCCACCTCACTACCCTGTCCTACCTTTAAGCTTAAATAGTCTTGATCTCATGGTGTGAGATTGCTGAGTCCCGTGACTCACAGATACTTCCAAAACCAGTTTGCAGTGCCGATGAAACCGTGCAGGTGATGCACCCGAGCTCAAGGAGGAGCTCGATGAAGATCTTGTTCTTTGTGTTGTTTCGCTTTGATCGATCAAGAGTGGAGCCAGTTGGGACGATCGGGATCTGTAGCATTTGGGGTAGTCTTCTTTTATTTTTGGTTCCGTAGTCGGACCTTGATTGTATCTGTATGATGTAATGTTGTACTCATGTATTGTGTGAAGTGGCGATTGTAAGCCAACTATGTATCTCTTTTCCCTTATGTATTACATGGGTTGTGTGAAGATTACCTCACTTGCGACATTGCTTTCAATGCGGTTATGCCTCTAAGTCGTGCTTCGACACGTGGGAGATATAGCCGCATCGAGGGCGTTACAGTTTATGACTTAATAATTTGGGAACGAGATATTGGTTGGCGGAACCATCTCAATAACTACCAATAATTGTAGTAATTTGCAAGCAAGTCCACTGTAGTAGGATAAAATTTGCTTTTCGCAAAATGATGAAACTTAGAGCTCCACAGCCAAAAATGCATATAGTGTTAGTAACTTTATTATTGTTATTCTTCATGACTTGCCAGCTTATTCCAAAAGCTGACCTACATGGCTGCAACGTATTATGTTGCGTAGATATATTCGATCAGAGTGAGGCTACGCTCCGCTTGGCGATTGCCCTTTGAGTCGGATGGACTCGCTTACTTCGACGCTCCGCAGTGTTTTTAGTTTATTTCTCATGAGTTGGCCTTGAGCCGAATTTATTCCCTTGTAATAAAGACTCTATATGAGAATCGATTAATGATATTCAGGTGTGATTGAACTTTGATTACTTTATCGATGTACTGTGAGTACCAGCATGATCTTGGGATGGTACAGACACAGAGATTTGACCGATTTTGGGTCAGGTCGCTACATAAATAAATTTATTTTTCATGAGAGATAGTTTATTCTAGGTTAGTTTCTGTAACTTTAGAGCATGAACTTTTATTTATAATAAATAAAACTTTTATTTTATTTTTCTTACTAGAATTTGCTTTAGGCCTAATAGGAGTTTTATAATAGATTTTAAGGTGATTCTTTTTGCTCCTAGTTGCTTGATGAATTCTTTTCTGTTAGGTAGCATAAACCCATGCTTAGGTTCTCTTAAGAAAAATTTTGTGGTGCAAAACTATTTTTAGTTGTTGCTTGATGTAGGAAAACTTTGAGTTGGATTTCTTTGAGTTTTCCTTTGGGTTTTTGATTCGTTTGTTTTGTGTGTTATGTTAGCATGCTATTATGTTAAGTGATCATATGTTGTATGCTTATTATGATTGTTGTTTGTCTCGGTAGAATTTCCGGAGTGCGAAGCTTGCTACCACGAGTTCCTAGCTTTCGAAGATCGTCAGCAAGGCAAGTCATTGATCATGTTCTTTACAATACCTATGCTTGTTATTGCATTAGAATTATACCTCCCCACCATGCATGCAGTAGGTGCAATTTTGAAGTTATGTTCTTGAGTAGTATCATGAGGTAGGATGAACCAATTCCCTTGTTACCATGAACCGGACGGGTAGTTTATTTTGCTATGCTCAGAGACGGGTTGGTTTAGTGAATTCATAAGGGAGATGTGAGAGTCAAGATGATGACAACCCCATGAACTTCAAGCTCAAGATGGACTTCAAATTCACTCTTGGGTGGAGGATTTGTTGACGGGCACCTGGAGAACCCAAGGTTGGCGGGATGCATGGAGAAGCGCCATGACATCTTGCGGAAAGCTTCACCCAGCCACGAAGAGATGGATGTATACCCCATTGACCGGAAGCTTACCTGCAGCCGCAAGCCATTATGGGCTCGCTTGGTCAACCCTAGTTGTGACTCGGCGGACGGTGCTACGAGATGTAGAAGAACGGTAGGATTGGATGGGTACCGCAAAGGCGGAAGAACTCTTCTAAGACCCTGTTTCGCTCGTCCGCCTTCAAACACCATGAAGTGCGAAGACTTAAAAGGAGGGAACGATTCTTGCGGGTAAAGTGTGCAAACCTCTGCAGAGAAGAGATCTAATTGATTAGCCGTGTCCCCGGTTACGGACAATTTGAGCCTCTGGAACTTGGAAGTATTCGGAAATCTCAACATTGAAATTAATAAATTAATTGAGGGGTTATTATTTAATAATTGGGAATGAGACATTGGTTGGTGGAACCATCTCAATAACTACCATTAATTTTGTAGTTTTGCAAACAAGCCCTTATTGTAGGGAAAAACTGGCTTTTCGCTAAAATAATGAAACTTAGAGCCCCACAGCCAAATTGCATATAGTGTTAGTAATTTCATTATTATTCTCTCTTCATGACTTGCCAGCATATTCAAAATGCTGACCTACACGGCTGCAACGTCTTATGTTGCAGAGGATTATTCCGATCAGGAGTGAGGCTACGCTCCGCGCTTGGCGATTGCCCTTTGGAGTCGGATGGACTCTCTATTCTTCTACGCTTCCGCAGCTTTACTTAGTTTATTTCTCATGAGTTGGCCTTCGGCCGAATTTATTCTATTGTAATAAAGACTCGATATGAGAACCGTGTAATAAATTCAGGTGTGATTGAACTTTGATTATTTCATCAATGTACTGTGAGTGCCAGCATGATCTTGGGATGGTACAGACACAGAGACTTGACTGATTTTGGGTCAGGTCGCTACATTCACATATAGTCATATTTTGTTCTAAGTATTGAGTTGTAATTCTTGAGTTGTAAGTAATAAAGGTGTGATGATCATCATTATTAGAGCATTGTCCCATGTGAGGAGAGGATGATGGAGACTATGATTCCCCCACAAGTCGGGATGAGATTCCGGACTAAAAAAATAGAAGGCCCAACAAAGAAAAAGAAAAAAAATTGAGAGAAAAACAGAGACGGGACAATGTTACTATCCTTTTTCCACGCTTGTGCTTCAAAGTAGCTCCGTGATCTTCATGATAGAGAGTCTCCTATGTTGTCACTTTCATATACTAGTGGGAATTTTTCATTATAGAACTTGGCTTATATATTCCAGTGATGGGCTTCCTCAAAATGCCCTAGGTCTTCGTGAGCAAGCAAGTTGGATGCAGACCCACTTAGTTTCTTTTGTTGAGCTTTCATATATTTATAGCTCTAGTGCATCCGTTGCATGGCAATCCCTACTCCTCCCATTGAAATCAATTGATGGGCATCTCCATAGACTATTGATTAGCCGCGTCAATGTGAGACTTTCTACCTTTTTGTCTTCTGACATAACCCCCATCATTATACTTTATTCCACCCATAGTGCTATATCCATGGCTTGCGCTCATGTGTTGCGTAAGGGTTGAAAAGGCTGAAGCGCGTTTAAAAGTATGAACCAATTGCTCGGCTTGTCATCGGGGTTATGCATGATGAGCACGTTTTGTGTGACGAAATTGAAGCATGGCCTAATTATATGATTTTGTAGTGATGAGCTTTCTTTGGCTATGCTATTTTGATAAGAAATAATTGCTTGGTTAGCATGTTTGAAGTATTATTGTTTTTATGTCAAGATTAAACTTTTATCTTGAATCTTTCGGATCTAAATATTCATGCCACAATAAAAAGAATTACATTTAAAATTATGCTAAGAAGCATTCCACATCAAAAATTCTGTTTTTTTCATTTACCTACTCGAGGACGAGCAGGAATTAAGCTTGGGGATGCTTGATACCTCTCCAACGTATCTATAATTTTTTATTGTTCCATGCTATTATATTATCTGTTTTGGACGTTCAATGGGCTTTATTATATACTTTTATATTATTTTTGGGACTAACCTATTAACCGGAGGCCCAGCCCAAATTGCTGTTTTTTTGCCTATTTCAGTGTTTCAAAGGAAAGGAATATCAAACGGAGTCCAAACGGAATGAAACCTTCGGGAACGTGATCTTCTGAACAAACGTGATCCAGAGGACTTGGAGTGGACGTCAAGCAGTCAATGAGGAGGCCACGAGGCAGGGGGCGCGCCTACCCCCTGGGCGCGCCCTCCACCCTTGTGGGCCCCTCGTGGCTCCACCGACTTACTTATTTCTCCTATATATACCTACGTACCCCGAAAACATTAAAGGAGGAGCAAAAACCATATTTCCACCGCCGCAACCTTATGTACCCATGAGATCCCATCTTGGGGCCTTTTCCGGCGCTCCGCCGGAGGGGGCATTGATTATGGAGGGCTTCTACATCAACACCATAGCCTCTCCGATGATGTGTGAGTAGTTTACCTTAGACCTTCGGGTCCATAGTTATTAGCTAGATGGCTTCTTCTCTCTCTTTGGATATCAATACAAAGTTCTCCTCGATTCGCTTCGAAGTCTATTCGATGTATTCTTCTTTTGCTGTGTGTTTGCCGAGATCCGGTGAATTGTGGGTTTATGATCAAGATTATCTATGAACAATATTTGAATCTCCTCTGAATTCTTTTATGTATGATTGGTTATCTTTGCTTGTCTCTTCGAATTATCAGTTTGGTTTGGCCTACTAGATTGACCTTTTTGCAATGGGATAAGTGCTTAGCTTTGGGTTCATTTTTGCGGTGCTCGATCCTAGTGACACTAGGGGAAACGATACATATTGAATTGTTGCCATCGAGGATAAAAAGATGGGGTTTATATCATATTGCATGAGTTTATCCCTCTAAATCGTGTCATCTTGCTTAAAGCTTTACTCCGTTCTTATGAACTTAATACTCTAGATGCATGCTGGATAGCGGTCGATGTGTGGAGTAATAGTAGTAGATGCATGCAGGAGTCGGTCTACTTGTCACGGACGTGATGCCTATATACATGATCATACCTAGATATTCTCATAACTATGCTCAATTCTATCAATTGCTCGACAGTAATTTGTTTACCCACCATAATACTTATGCTCTTGAGAGAAGCCACTAGTGAAACCTATGGCCCCAGGGTCTATTCTCTATCATATTAATCTACCGTTATTTCAATTACCGTTTATTTTGCTTTCTTTACTTTTAGTATTTATCATAAAAATACCAAAAATATTATCTTATCATCTCTATTAGATCTCACTTTTGCAAGTGTCCGTGAAGGGATTGACAACTCCTTAATCGCGTTGGTTGCAAGGTTCTTATTTGTTAGTGTAGGTGTGTGGGACTTGAGCGTGGTCTCCTACTGGATTGATACCTTGGTTCTCAAAAGCTGAGGAAAATACTTACGCTACATTACTGCATCACCCTTTCCTCTTCAAGGGAAAACCAACACAGTGCTCAAGAGGTAGCACAGGACGGAGGCTTGCATGTGTCCATTGGACAGCTTGTGTGAGCAGACGTGGCTCTGATTTGTTGATGTATATGTAGGAGTCAACTGCGACATTTAGAAGACAGAGTGGATGCGCGAGTCGGCAGTGGCGTTGTAAGCCGGTGCGGACGACGAGACAATCATGGGAACGGTCCCGGCGAGTTGATGTAGATCGAGCTACACAGGCGGCGGCTTGCGCACACCCATTCAACAGCAAGCGGGCGCAAGCTAGAGTGTCAGCCGCGACGTTGGAAATGGCACGAACGCAGGTGAGTCGGCCGCGGGTCCGGACGACAAGTCAGCCGCGTGTGTTGATGTAGCGGGAGCGGCGACTTGCACACGTATCCATCCAGCAGCGCGGCACGGACAAGCGCTAGTGCAAAAAATCATATTGGCGCACACCCCCTTGCGACACCTATGTAATGAATAATGGTCCTGTGAAAAAATACCTCTTACCAGAGTGATTGTTCTCAGACAAATTAATATGCTGATAAAATCCAGAGGAAAGACATCACCTGGTGTCCTGTCGGGTGAACGCCATATTCCAGCAGTTGTAGGCTCGTTTCTTTGTTCGAGTGACACCCACAGGAATAATATATACTAGTAATGCACTAGTAGTTGGCCCCTTTGCTGCCTTTTATACTTCATATTCTATTGATAATCTCGCAGGTAAATTCAACCAGCTCCCCATACTTGTCCAATCCATGATGTCATTTTCAGCAGGTTGCATGGCAGTACTGTTGTAGTTGATCAATAAGGCCTGGAGTGGATCGATGCTGTCGTAGCAAGCACCACACACTCTCTGAGGATCATGCAGTCTAAACTTCATGGGCATCAGACATCTTCCCTTGAGATATTTTTTGCAGAATATGCCTCCCCAAAAACGGCGATGTCGGAACACCACCCGGTATCAACTGATCTGTAAATCTTTTACTTCCAGTAATGGTGGTGCAGTCAGAATGCAGATAGATGAATGCAAGTCAGCATCCTTGCCAGCACCTAGAAACGATACATTGGCCCTTGAATAATCTTGCATTATCCCCAATCTTGTGTGGATGCAAAACAATCGCAGCAAGACCACCTAGAACGGTCTTGGACTAGCTTAAGCTGCAGGGAACAGATCTTCTCTTGAACCATATTCAGATGAAAAAACCATGCCTCGGACAAGAAACAGCTAGGCGCTCATGTAACGCCCCTAGTCCAATGTGCCAGGTGTCTTCCAACTATTCGCCGTCATTGCCATTTCAATTGCTTGCGTGTTGCTCTTTGCATTCATGTTAATCTCTTGCATCCGGTCACTTTCTCCGTTGTCCGTTTCAGAATCCGGCACTCTCACATGCACCCGTTGCACCTCTCAGACTTTGTTTTGTGAGCAGGAGAAAAACGTTCTCGGAATGGGCTGAGATTTATCGAGTGGCCTTGGTATATCACTGGTAGACAGCCTGTCATATTATGTTCCATTTGGAGGTCGTTTGATGCCCCAACGGTTAACCGCGTTAACCGAAACCCTCCTTCTCTTTGCAGCCCAGCACCCCTCCACAACATCCCACTAGCCCATCTAAACCCCATCCATGCTCTCCGCCATTGGATCACGATCGTGTGGGCAAAATCCCCATCCATACCTAGTTCAGTATCGTTACTGCCAAGTATCTTTACCCATTCCATAATACAAGATCCTGTGGTTAACTCATTAGTCACATTGCTGGCAAGCCTGTTATGATGTTGCATTGCCGAGTGGGCCCTGAGATACCTCTCCATCATACAGAGTGACAAATCCCAGTCTTGATCCATGCCAACTCAATAGACACCCTGAAAGATACCTGTAGAGCACCTTTATAGTCACCCAGTTATGTTGCGATGTTTGGTACACACAAGATACTCCTCGGTGTCAGTGAGTTGCATGATCTCATGGTCATAGGAACATATACTTGGCATGCACAAAACAATAGCAATAAACTTGATATGATCATATGCTACGTTTATAGTTTGGGTCTTGTCCATCACATCATTCTCCTAATGATGTGATCCAGTTATCAAATGACAACTCATGTTTATGGTTAGGAAACCTTAACCATCTTTAATCAATGAGCTAGTCTAGTAGAGGCTCACTAGGGACACTTTGTTTTCTATGTATCCACACATGTATCTGAGTTTCCGAACAATACAATTCTAGCATGGATAATAAACAATTATCATGAATAGGGAAATATGATAATAACCAATTTATTATTGCCTCTAGGGCATATTTCCAACAGTCCCCCACTTGCACCAGAGTTAATAATCTAGTTCACATCACCATGTGATTAACATCCAATGAGTTCTGGGGTTAGATCATGTTATGCTTGTGAGAGAGGTTTCAGTCAACGGGTCTACAACATTCAGATCCGCGTGTACTTCACAAATCTCTATGTCATATTGTAGATGTTGCTACCACGCTCCACTTGGAGCTGTTCCAAATGCCTACTCCACTATAGGTATCCGGTTTGCTACTCAGAGTCATCCGGATTAGTGTTAATGCTTGCATCGACGTAACCCTTTACGCCAAACTCTTTATCACATCCATAACCGAGAAACATTTCCTTATTCCTCTAAGGATAATTTTGACCGCTGTCGAGTGATCCACTCTTGGATCACTCTTGTACCCCCTTGCCAGACACCTAGCAAGGCACACATTAGGTGTGGCACACAGCATGGCATACCGTAGAGAGCATATGGCTAAGGCATAGGGGACGACCTTCATCTTTTTTCTTTCTTCTGCCGTGGTCGAGCTTTGAGTCTTACTCAACTTCACCCCTTACAACTCAGGCAAGAACTCCTTGTTTGACTGGTCCATTTTGAACTCCATCAAAATCATGTCAAGGTATGTGCTCTGTGAAAGTCTTATCATGCGTCTTGATCTATCTCTATAGATCTTGCTGCCTAATATCTAAGCAGCTTTACCCAGTTCTTCCATTGAAAAACTCCTTTCAAACAACCTTTATGCTTTCTAGAAATTCTACATCATTTTCGATCAACAATATGTCATCCACATATACTTATCAGAAATGCTGTAGTGATCCCACTCACTTTCTTGTAAATACAAGTTTCTTGCAAACTTTGTATAAACCCAAAAGCTTTGATCACCTCATCAAAGCATATGTTCCAAATCCGAGATGCTTGCTCCAGTCCATAGAAGGATCTTTGGAGCTTGAATACCTTTTAGCATCCCTAGGATCGACAAAACCTTCTGGTTGTATCACATACAACCTTTCCTCGTGGAAATCGTCAAGGCAACTTTGTTTTGACATCCATTTGCCAGATTTCGTAATTGAAAATGCAACAACTGCTAACATAATTCCAATAGGCTTTAGCATCGCTATGAGTGAGAAAGTATCATCACAGTCAACTCCTTGAACTTGCTGGAAACTTCTTTGCGACAAGTCGAGCTTCATAAATGGTGACATTACCATCAGCGTCTGTCTTCTTCTTAAAGATACATTTATTCTCAATGGCTTGTTGATCATCAGGAAAGTCCACCAAAGTCCATACTTTGTTCTCATACATGGATCCTATCTCAGATTTCATGGTTCCTAGCCATTTGTTGGAATCCGGGCCCACCATCACTTCTCCATAGCTCATAGGTCCACCGTTGTCCAACAACATGACCTCTAAGACAGGGTTACAGTACCACTCAGGAGTTGTGCGTACCCTTATCGACCTAGGAGGTTTGATAGTAACTTGATCCGAAGCTTCATGATCATCATCATTAGCTTCCTCTTCAATTGACATAAGTGCCACAGAAACATCTTTCTGTGTTGCGCTACTCTCTGGTTGAAGTAAAGGTTCAACAACCTCATCAAGTTCTATCTTCCTCCCACTCAATTCTTTCGAGATAAACTCCTTTAGAAAGGATCCATTCTTGGCAACAAAGACCTTGCCTTCAGATCTAAGATAGAAGGTGTATCCAACTGTTTCCTTAGGGTATCCTATGAAGACACACTTGTCCGCTTTGGGTTAAAGCTTATCAGGCTGAAGCCATTTCACATAAGCGGCGCAGCCCCAAACCTTAAGAAATGATAACTTAGGTTTCTTTCCAAACCATAATTCATATGGTGTCATTTCAACGGATTCAGATGATGCCATATTTAAAGTGAATGTAGTTGTCTCTAAAGCATAACCCTTAAACAATAGTGGTAGATCGGCAAGACACATCATAGAATACACCATATACAATAAGGTACGATTACGGTGTTCGGAGACACCATTACGTTGTGGTGTTCCAGGTGGCGCCAACGGTGGAACAATTCCACATTGTCTTAACTAATTTCCAAACTCATAACTCACATATTCTCCCCCTCGATCGGATCGTAGGAATTTAATCTTCTTGTTACAATGATTCTCAACTTCACTCTGAAATTGCTTGAACTTTTCAAATGTTTCAGACTTATGATTCATCAAGTAAACATACCAATATCTACTCAAATCATCTGTGAAGGTGAGGAAATAACAATATCCACCGCGCGCATCAACACTCATCGGACCGCACACATCAGCATGTATGATTTCCAACAAGTCACTTGCCCGTTCCATTGTTCCAGAAAACGGGCTTTTAGTCATCTCGCCCACGAGGCATGGTTCGCATGTTTCAAGTGATTCAAAATCAAGTGACTCCAATAGTCCATTAGCATGGAGTTTCTTCATGTGCTTTACACCAATATGACTTAAGCGGCAGTGCCACAAGAAAGTGGTACTATCATTATCAACTCTACATCTTTTGGCATCAATGTTATGAACATGTGTATCACTACGATCGAGATTCAATAAACCATTCACGGTCGGTGCATGACCATAGAAGGTATTATTCATGTAAATAGAATAACCATTATTCTTAGATTTAAATGAATGGTTGTATTGCAATAAACACGATCTAATCATATTCATGCTCAACGCAAACACCAAATAACTTTCATCTAGGTTCAACACTAATCTCGAAGGTAGAGGGAGCGTGCGATGCTGATCACATTCATAACCCACAAGTATAGGGGATCAATTGTAGCCTTTCTCTATAAGTAAGAGTGTCGAACCCAACAAGGAGCTAAAAGTAGAGCAAATATTCCCTCAAGTTCTACAGACCACCGATACAACTCTACACACGCTCAATGTTCGCTTTACCTAGAACAAGTATGAAACTACAAGTACTTTGTAGTTGTTGTGGGATAGGTTTGCAAGATAATAAAGAGTACGTAAATAAAAACAAGGGGCTGTTTAGATAAAGAAACAATTACGTTAGTTTACCGAGTGTGGAAAAGCGGTGCTAGGAGTTGCAGAATTGTCCCTAAGCAGTTGACTACGTTACTAGACCGATAGCAAGTTTTATGTGGGAGAGGCCCCTGCTAGCATGTCGTCCCTTACTTGGAATTCTATGTACTTATGATTGGAACTACTAGAAAGCATCCGCAACTACTAACGTTCATTAAGGTAAAACCCAACCATAGCATTAAGATATATTGGTCCCCCTTCAATCCCGTATGCATCAATTTTCTATGCTAGGTTGAAGCTGCTGTCACCCTTGCCCTCCAATACATAGTCCTATCAACGTACAACTAACCCTATGGTGTGATCCACACGCATGCTCATATGATGGGCACCAAAGGACGACAACATAACCACAAGCAAATTAAAACAATCATAGCAATTCACCAATCACCGATAACACAACAAAAGTCTACTCAGACATCATAGGATGGCAACACATCTTTGGATAATAACATGAAGCACAAAGCACCATGTTCAAGATGAGGGTACAACGGGTTGCAGGAGAGTGAACCGCTAATGCTATTATTTATCTCCATGTTCATAATTATGTTTATGTTCCATGCTATAACTGCTATGGTTCTCGAGTCTGCAATAACACGAGGCTCGGAGGAAGGCTCATATGCATGTGTGGAATAATAAACAGTAAGAAGTATTCCTAGTCTGGCCTCTAAGACTAGCTCAATTGTTGCATGATGGTTCTGTTTTCCTGATCATGGGCATATCTATGCCAACGCACAATGTTAAGAGAACATTTGTGTTGAATCGACCCGGATTGATTTTATGCTATGAGATTCATTTGTCACAAGTTAATGGTACATAACACAGAGATTGTTAACGTTTGCATGATTCCTTAGACCATGAGAGTATCGAGTTTCTTCATGCTTGCTTCATGAACTTTGGGTTTTGTTAAACGTCATCCGTAAATGGGTGGCTATTACAGCGGCTTACGGGTTCATGGAAAAGTATGTTAAGTAACTTGATAGATCAAGATTGGGATTTGCTCCTCCGACGATGGAGAGATATCTCTGGCCCTCTCGGTGTTACGATATCCATCATCGTCTGGCCAGACACTTTGTGATTTGATCACGGGGATGCCGGAACACGGGAACGAGAAAAAGAGAACAATACCGGTAACAAGGTAGCTGGCATAGTGGACAAGTTGTTGATCCACGGGGATGCCAACATGTCTCCCCTCTGGTATTTGTAACATATCACGAAGCAACAGGCATCGCACACGGCAACTGGAGGTTCACTAGAATATTCATTCGTGTGGGTATAGGGGTCAATATGGGTGTCCACGGCTCTGATGTTGATCATTGATCAGAAAGTGTTCCGGTCATGTCTATGCTTCACCGAACCTATAGGGTCACACGCTTAAGGGTCATCTATCTGCTGAATACTAGACAGGGAGTATGAGAGAAATTTGCCAAAAAAGTTTCGGAGACAATGGAAGAGTTTTGGAGAGAGAATAGAGAAATAGTTTCGTAAAACCGAAAAGTTGTTTCGGGATATACCATTAAGTCAAATTTGTTTCGGGACACGCCTGATAATTCTTGGAGGGTGCCAGAATTATTCTGGAAACTTCTGGGAATTTTTCGGGATAAAACCCGGAAATGTTCCGGAGCTGCTGGTACCGGTTTGGTTGCTTTTCGCAGATGAAATTCACTAATCTGAAATTATTTCAGAATGAATCCAAAATCATTTTAGTGGGTACTGGAATTATTCTAAGACCCACGGAAATATATTCGGATATAATGGATGCAAAAAATTGTCTTCATGAGTAGTGAAAACGCATTCTTGTTTGCTTTGCACAGATGAAAATCACTAAACAAAAATTGTTTCGGAACGCGTTGAAAATTATTTTAGTGGGTACTGGAAATGTTCTGAGCCCACATAAATATTTTCAGTTCGGACGGACGCTGAAAAATGTCATCATGAATAGTGAAAGTGCTTTATGCTTGGCTTCTTGGAGAAGCCACCTTGAGGGCCTTTTGGTATTATCCCCTTGGCTTCTTGGAGAAGCCACCCTTGGGCTTGGCCTATAAATAGGCGTGGAGGGGGCGGCCTAAAGACACACTCTTTCTCACATACAAATGCCATGTATGATCTGGCCTTCTCTCTCCCTCCCGGCAAAATAGTTTCATAGAGCCGAAAGGCTGTCTGGCTTCCAGCAGGAACTAGTTCTGGACGGTGAATCCCTGCCGGATAGATGACACTGTATGTGATCGTAGTTTTGGTCTTAGTTCGAGAGTGCCTCCCAAAGAGCTGTCCATGTGACCGCCCGAGTTTCAAAGGTCCTCCGGAAGGGCTGTCCGAGTGACCGTCCGAGTTTCGAAGGTCCTCCCAAAGGGCTGTCTGCGACACCGTCTGGGGGACAGTCCGACCACCTCCCGGAGGGCTGTCCGAGGGGTAGATGATGGTATACATCCTCGCGGTTGGGAGGTTGTAAATCCTAGCTGCGGGGATCTGCACCATCGATCAACATCGACTCTACTTCCCGCTGCGCTATGAGTCGGTAACGAAAAAGATCAAACCTTCTATGCAGTCCCCATAGTGGTCCTGGGCTGGTGCGTAAGTCGGAAATTTTTTGTTTTCTGTTGCGTTACCCTACAGTGGTATCAGAGCCAGGTTATGTGTAGATGCAGGTTGTGATCTATAATACATAGAGATGTATGGGTGTTGCACAATATAATTAGGTAGTAGATGAGTTCTATTAATAAAAATTATTTGTGCGGGTAGCAGATGAAATCTGTTACCCGATGTTCATGTTGCTTCCCTTGAATTTGCATAATCCTGATCTTGACGGCATGGTGGAATCTCACAAAGTTCTGGCAATCCGTGATTCTTTCATGCTGCTCCTAAGTATGCTGATTGACAGATCAATGAAGAGCCAAAAGTTCTTTGGGTTCCACCATAGTTAAAGAAAGATGGATGTTTTGCACACGAAAGGGCGTATGACGAAGTTTAGTATGGGGTTTGAGATTTTATTATCTCGTGCTTCATACACCCCGCAAAGTTAATCTAGCGACTTGAATTATCATACTTGATGATGGACGTTGGTAGCTTCAGTTTGTTACGAAACCTTAGAAGCAACGTAAAATCTTTTTTGTATGAACCGATTAGAGGCATCTAACTTGGTTTTGCAGGATGGTTTGCATGTGATGTGGTATAACATTGCTCATAATATAATAATTTGATTATGTATGATATGATTATAAAATGTAAAATTAACATGACCTGCGTGTCATGATTCAGCATGATGGCTGGAGCCATATGATTGTCACTTTAAATGACCTGCATGTCAACCTTATGTAATGCACTTATTTTATTAGCTATAGAGAAAGCAACATTTTCTGGTGCATCGACAAGGTGGTGTCTTCGCGAAGGTGAACACCGACGTAAATGCCGAAGACGAAGAAATGAAAGACTTCTCCGTTAGAAAGGACTATACCATATCATGCTATTTATGAATTGCATGAAATGTTTATCCCTTATGATGCACCCTTCTTGATTGCGCGGTAGTCTCTTTTTATTAGGGGGATCTCTCACTCAAAATATCAAATAGTTAGTGTTCTCCCAAGTGTAGCACCGTCATGGCACCGATCTCTTTGGGGTATCACATGGATGCATGGGTACGGAACGATTAGAGAACTGTGAGGCGGGTGAGTTGAGAACTCGCAGCAAGGTCACTTGGTTGTCTTGACGTTCAGGCATGAAAGTCATGAGCTCGGAACACGCGCAACGAAAGATGAACAAGAGTCACATAAAGATGTGACTGGCAAGTTGGCCTACCGATTCCAATTCTCGTCACTTGAGATGAATGCATCCTTGGTGTTGAACTGTAATATGGATCTTGAATCACTCGCAATCAATTATGAGAGATATTGATTTGAGTGGGAGCGCACTATTGAATTAACATGTTTAATTCTGAGTGCAATTAATTATGTACATTGTCTAAGTGTTTCTTGAAAAATAGTTGTAGAATAATGGCTCGCGTTTCCACCTTCCCTGTTAAAATTGAATAGCTGTTAAATATCTGTTTAAAACTATACGATTGGTAACGTAATGTGTGGATTGTCCTCAAGAGTTCCGAGAAGGATTTTGTCCTATCGCATGCTTTCGGTGTCCTCCCGCAAATGCTATGGATGATGTGACTCTCATCCTTCGATCCAAAAGCTAGAATTCCGTTACGCTCAAGTGCAAAATGTTTGCTTCCATGAGACCCGAACATCGAAAGTTTGGGATAGTTATGTGATATTCATGGAACTGGAAATTAATTTTCAGATACAAACAAAGGCTGAAAGATACGAAATATCCAAAGAAATGTATGTTTGCAAATTATTAGTAAAGTGTTTACTATGCATTAGACTGATAAGAGAGGGATCCAGAAGAACGCCTGCAATATGATGAAAGGTGAATATAACAACAACTTAAAGAGAAAGGAAGTGTCAAAAGGGTGTTAGTATGCCTTACACGCCTAGGAAGTCCGGGGCTAACGCCACTCTTAAGTTGGGTGCTTCTTTTGCGAGTAGGAGAAACACTAAAAGTTAAACTGTTAGAAGTATAAAGGCAAAAGGAGTGAAGACTGGAATATCCAGCTCATATGTATGAATGTCATACGAGTTATTGATGTATAGAAGGCTGGTCAGAAGAAATAGTTCTTGGGAATTATAATTAAACATGTTAATCACTAATTCTTGGGTATTGTGAGTTGATCACAAAGATACCCGCTTGATTGCATTCTGTTGCGAATCGATGCAAGAACTACTACGACCTGAAAGACTATCCAGGAATGAGGTTTCGATACGCGATGGGATCATAGTAAAAGTTACTATACCTTCCATCAGTGTATTCCCTATGTATTTATTTTCATAATTCATTGTAGAGTTTTACACACTCTAGCCCATTGCATAAGGTATCTTGCAAGAAGGTTGTTCATAAGAGAACTTTTGATGTTCGGCGTTATGAATAACATAATGATGCGGAGCATCCTATGGACATCACCATGTCAAGAGTCCGTTCGGCAAGTGACACGTGCGACATCTACTTCACATACACAAAGGTGAATCATCTCCTTTACACGTGCTCACTTGACACCATCAAGGATGGTATACTACTTGACACTCCACTCGTGTGCATGCATAGGTATTGTCGGAACACTACGGACGACGAGGAGGAGTGCAAGCGCCAAGGAACAACTACACCATCTGCGAGGGAAGCCTGGAAGTGATGACGGAAGAAGATGAAGCTGCTGAAGCTACAGTGGCAGGACATCCGGGCCAAGGGCCGGACATCCGGCGCCTGTGTAGCCGCCCAACAGCTGCACCAACAGACGACCGAACAAGCTTCAGCGGCCGGACATCCGGCGCCAGCCCCAGACATCCGGCGCCTCGCCAAAGCCCGGACATCCGACGCCTTCCCTGGAAATCCAGCATCAACGACAGAATGCACCAGAAGTTTGCCCATCTTCGGGCCGGACATCCGGCGGGTGCCCCGGACATCCGGTGACTCACGAAGCCCCGGACATCCAGCCCCCAGCCCGAACATCCGGCGCCTGCCTGCGCGCAGCCACGGGCCAGAGGCCCATGTATCTCTCTTTCCCACTTACCCCTTCGTGGCTTGGACTATATATAGACCACCCCACCTCCTAGTTAGGGTTATCAAAGGATTAGCTCATTTAGAAATAGAGCTTTGCTCATCCATATCGGATCTACTCCACGAGAGAGACCGCGGCCCATCTACGGAGAAGATCCAACTTGGATTCAAGACCCCTCATGGGAAGATCCCCTCGTGGATTCAAGACCTCCTCACGGAGATGAACCTTACCTTGTATCTTTCCCTTTGTTGTTCATGTACCTTGTGGATCTTGTGTGTTTGATTGTCTAGTGGATGTGTGATTGGACTTGTTCTTGAGTGTTTCCCCTTGTGATTTCTCTCTGTTCTTCCCCGTGTTCTTCGTGTTCTTAGTTGGAATCCGCTCCTTTCGTGAAAAATCGGCCGTATAGGGTTCCACCCTAGATCATCTTGGTATCATGAGCCACGTTTATCACGATTTTGGAGCCTTCCCGTTGTGTTTTCTAGCCTAGTTTTGTTGATTTTGTCCCAAATTCGAAAATCCCCACCAAAAATAGCCCCAATTTTTTTATTTGTTGGTTTGATGATGTTTTGTTGATTTTGGTCCATGGATTTGCTGGGTTTCGAGTGTATCTAGCTTTTCCCCAAGTTTCCCAACCTTCCATCCACGAAATCTCCCCAATTTTGCCCTTGAAATCATCAATTTCCGCCCCAAATCGAGTTTCGAAGTCCAAATGCCGATCTGGAATCGTCGGGCCGGACATCCGGGCCATCTGGCCGGACATCCGGGCCCCAAGCAGGACATCTGGCTCCTGGAGCGCAAAACCGCTGAATTTTCTGGACATTAGGTCCCGGATATCCGGCCACGACCCCGGATGTGTGACCCCTGGAGCATCAGCCTCCCGTGTTTCACCGTTTTGACCGTAACTTTCACATCCGGAGTCTGATTTTTGCGTTCTTTAGCTCATTGAGTAGATATTGACATCCTCTATCCATCTAGATAGGTTACATCACCATTTGAATCCATCAAATTTTTTGAACTTTGGCATCTTTGCCTAGGGCTTCCACCATAACATCGCATAACCAGCACCGACTTCCGCAACCTAACCCATTTTGTTCCCCATAGCATTAGTGGTTGTTTGAGTTGTGATTCGAGTCTCCTAAGGTGTTCATCTACTTAGGGACGGTTGCATCTTCATCAACCACCACCACCACCATAACTTCCGCATAGTCTTGCCCACCATACACTTCCGCCAACCCAACTTAACCCAATTTTGTTTGTGTTGTGAGTTGTGTCTCCTAAGGTATTTCGGCTACTTAGGGACCGTGCTTCCGACTCTGACACCGTGTATAGTACACCAACTTACCCTTCACTTCCGCATTGCGTTCTCCAAAAACCACCGTTGCATTTCCGCAATCCCATTGAGCTTACGCAACCACCACCGCTTTCCCGCCACCACCATTTGACATTTGCCTTTGAGATTTTGAGTTCGCGGTTTTTCCGTTTCCTAAGGTGTTTTGGCTACTTAGGGACGAGTCTCCATCATCTTGGTATCTACATCAAGGACACCACTACTCATCATCGTCTCGGATGGTAACCTCCATATCATCTTGGTATCGTGGTATCCCTCCATTGTATATCCCCTTGCCATTGCATTGTTAACACCTAGCCCATTTTGCATCACTTCCCTATCGAGACTAGCCATTTGAGTATTGCTGGCAAAGTTACTTGTGCACATTAGTGATCTACACCTTCCATTGCATACATACCATATCATATTGGTATCATATCATCTCTTGTGCCAAAAGTTTGTTCCCGCATATACACAATTGCTATCTTGGTTTGTGCATTTCGCAAAGTGGCCATACAAAAAAAGAATAAGCTTTTAAGCAAAGAAAAAGAGAGCAAAGAGCTCGTAAGCAATAGCCATAGCATCATACCACATTGCATAAGATTGTCATATCCGATCATCTTGGATCATCTTGAGAGAAACACCGGGAACCATACATACATAGCATACTTGGGTTAGAAAGTTTATCCATTTTGCATCTTATAGGTTGTGCACAAGTGTCATATTCCGCCTATTAAGCAATCGTGTTAGCGTCTCTCTTGAGTTGTGCAATGCGAGCGTTTTCCGTGGATTCCACATTTTGTGCTCATTCCTTGGTTGCACGACCCCATTTATCTATCCGTGTGCGTGTTTCCGTGTGCCACATATTGCTATTGGCCTACTTGTTCCACTTGCGAATTTGTGAATCTCTTTCAACATTATTGACTCTTGCTAACATTTAGCATTAAATTTTTGTGCCACTATCCTCACCAAGCTACTCCATAAGCTTTAGTTTGTAGGTGTGAGTGAACAAGTCCAGTACCAATTCCACTATTGTTTCATCTCACATTGAGTGAAACGGGATACATCCTCAACTTTGGGAAAAGGTAACTGGTATTGTTTATCTCATTTCCTACTCACCTCTACTCGATTCTTGTGATGGATAGGCAAGGCATTTCACCCTCGGTCTACAACAACAACGACGAGTTCGATGCCGCAAATAACTCTACCGACGCCAAGATGCAAGCTCAAATGGAGGAGATCAAAGCCCTCATTAAGTCCTACAAGATATCTTCATCATCTTCGAGAAGACGCTCAAGTATACATGCTTTCGAGCTACCATCTCTGGCAAGGTCACATCAGCATCGACACCATCACCAAAAAGAACGTGAAGGTCAAGAGCTCAACACCAACAACCGCTCAACGACTTCACCATCTCCCTTGGCATCTTTGCCAAGCGACTTCAAGGCATCTTCGCCTTCGGATATACGACATCTTCGCCAACAAGCACCTCAAGACTACGCTCAAGAGAAGCTCCCCAAGCTCAAGTCCACGACTTCCACGAGCTACTAGGACCTTGACACCGACCACTCGATTCCTTTCTATGGGACTCAATAACCCGAGGAGTATCTTGAGTGGGAGCGCCTAATGGATGACTACCTCAAGCTACGTCAAGTTCCTCCCGAAGATCTAGTGAAGTGCACCACAACGAACTTCCACGACTACACGTCCACATGGTGGCTTCACACACCTTCCGCGAGCTACGACATGAGTTGGCCCAAGACGAAGAGAGCTTTGCAGCGAGAGTTTGTGCCTCCAACCTACACGGAACAACTTCTACGCCAATTGGAGGACACCACCCAAGGATACAAGTCCATCAATGAGTACTTCAAGGTGATGAAGCATGCCTTGCGACGAGCCAGTGTGGACGACCCCATGTCAATGAAGTTCCACTTCATGATGGGATTGAACAACGACATCTCCAAGACTATCTTCCTCGAGAACTACAAGTCCCTCGACGACAACTACATTGGTGCTCTCAAGGCGGAACAAGAACTCATGAAGGCCAAGGCTTCTCCACCCCAAGCACACTTCTCGAAGACCAAGCTCAAAGAATACGAGCATGAGTCTAGTACCACCAAGATGTCCAAGCCCGACGAGCTCCAAGACAATGCTCCCAAGTTCGACTTCACTGCCATCCCTCTTCGTGCCTTTGATGGTGCCGAGTCTACTTCGACTCTTTTTCAAGGCGGTGCGGCGACGAGTATGACTATGGAGACCCTCAAGAACAAAGCTTTGGAGGCGAGCGACAAGGTGGAGAGCAAGGATGGTGCTTCCATCCTAGGGGGCGAGAGTGATGATGTGCCATCTTTGGCCTTCCTCCATGGTGACGATGACGAGATGATCGAGCATGGGATTTTACCTTCGGTCATGGAGGAGAGTGATGATGTGCCATCTTCGGCCTTTATCAATGGCAACAACGATGAGATGGTTGAGTGTCGGTGTACTAGAGTAGGGGTACCCTAGTATCCCGAACTTGTGCACGGGCAGTTGCAGCACCACGCGGCAAGGCTTGCCGGGTGACCGCCAAGGTCCTCCGTGGTTCCTTTGGAGCCATTCAAGAACAAGGTATTCAAGCCAAGGAGACAAGGCCCCGGCAAGAGGAGCTTGCCGGGAAGGCCACCCAAGGCATCTAGGAGACAAGACCCCGGCAAGAGGAGCTTGCCGGGAAGGCCAACCAAGGCATCTCAAGGAACTTGCCGCAACGCGCCATGCGTCCCGGCAAGGCCCGGTGAGCGACAAGCTTCCGGACGCAACGAGGCAACAACTGCGGCAAAGGCGCTTACATGGCGAACTACCAATCTGTACTGCGCTCCAAAGACATCCACCAACGTGTCGCCTCGACCTTTCCAAGCGCTGCGCGGGCGGGAGGTCTGTCGGCGGCCAGAGCGCGGTGGCAAGCGGCGCGACAAGATTGCCATCGTGGCAGCGGTGGTGCCCCTGACGGTCCATGTTTGCACTGTTTGGGCGACGTAGACGGGCATTTAATGCCTTTGTCCCCTATCGCCGTGGTTAGGTATGATCCATCGTCACAGTAGCTGTACCAACCGCAACTCATTTTCCCTTTTTACCCTTGTCTACGTTGCCACCTGTCGGAGACCCCTTGAGCATATAAAAGGAGGCCCATGCGCAACGTAGAAGGGGGGTTCGAAAACACTCACGCTCGGTCTCGTTAGCAGCTGGTGTATACTGTAGCATTCAGCGCTCCCGAGCAAGAACACAATACAACTCAGACATGCAGCAGTAGGAGTGTTATCTCTCCGGAGAGCTCCGAAGCTGGGTAAACTGCTCGTGTGCTTCGCCTCGATCCGCTCTTCGTGCGATATCCGCCCACCGCCGAACCGAAAGGGGTCCGGTCCGCCGGGCCCCATAGGTGTTCGTGGGTCAGATCAGCTTCCCCGACATCTTTGGCGCGCCAGGTAGGGGGCGTCGAGACTGTGTGAACCTGATCCGGCGTTCACACGAGCAAGATCTTCAATTTCTTCATCAACATGCCACCGAAGAAGAAGGCTTCGGCGGCAGCTGCTCCGTCCACGTCGAACCCACCACCACCGGAGCAAACGAGTGGTGGGGTAGACACCGGCAGAAGAGCGGGCGTTGACGAGGGAGCCCACGGTGCAGCCAGGTCCAAGGACAAGGCTGCGCAAACCTCGGCGTCCGTACATGCACCGTGCCCATCTCAGGAGGCGCGGGACCGACAGCGTCATGGTACTCGCAGTACCATACGTTCGTTGGGCCAAGATCGAGCTGGTGGATCTCGGGATGCTCAAGATCAGCATGCACGCCAACATGCTGGCACGAGCGAGGCACGGTCGCCTGGACGGGATACTGCTCCTTCTAACATAGTTAGAAGTCCGAGCATATCCCGCTCCTCGCACCGTTCACCACTACCACCCACCACTCCAGCAGAAGACTTGGCGAGAGCTCAACTGCTCCTGGATTACCCTCCAACAGCCGACAAGGTCGATGAATGGAGGGCCATCGTTCAGAGCCTCATCGGCTTTGCCAACGCCGACACTCCGCGGCAACCAAGTGCATCGCTACCGCGACAAGACTGCCAAGTTCGAGCCGGTGGCGACGAGACCGAGGGGGGGGGGTGCAACCACCCTGCACTCTCCACCCCGAAGGCCAAGATCGCCGACTCGTCGGATCCACCTCGACAGCGACTCCATTGCGTCATCGGATCCACGAGCTCGTCGCGATCAGCGCCAAGTTCTTCACGAACGACAGCAAGAAGACGCTCGAACTCGCATCGAGCGCCGAAGAGAAGCGCGGCGTCAATCGGACCAGCGCGCCGGGCCCTCTGCTGACATGCATGCGCCAGGGAAACGAGCGACTTGCCGTCGACGCGGTAGGTTGCCCTGCGTTCACTCGTGACTGCGGCAAGTCCAAAGGGCCCAGCAAGAAGAATTTCAAGCCGACGTGCGAGAAAATACGACGGAGGACGATCCGTCGGAGTTCCTCAGCATCTACACCATTGCGGTGCAAGCTGCCGGGGCGTGACGACAAGATCCTCGCCAACTACTTCCCGCCGGTACTCAAGCCCAATGTCGATCTGGCTCATGCACTTGCCGGACAACTCCATATCCTCTTGACAGGTCTATGCCATCAGTTTGTCGGTGCCTTTACAGCGGCCACAAGCCTCATGGCCAAGAGAGCGACCTTCATCTGCCGCGCCCGGAAGGAAGGAGAGCCCTCGCAAGTACATTCAAAGATTCAGCCGTGTACAAAGACAACATCCCAGATGTCCACCCTGCCATGTAATCAGCGCGTTCCATCGAACGTCGCAACGCAGGATGCGGAGGAGATGGCGATGTGCAAGATCGAGACGTCAGTGAGCTCTATGCCTTGGCCGACAAGTGTGCACGTGCTGAAGAAGGGAGGAGACTCCCCGGAGAGAACACAGGAGCAGGAGGATCTGACAGTGAGGAGACAGCCCCGGCCAAGAAAAACCGGCGGCGGAACAACAGGAAGAAGAAAGGCAAAGATGTGCTAGTTGTTGAGCATTCCGGCAATGGAGGTGGTGCCAAGAAAGCCAAAGTTGGTACCTCCGGCAAGGAGATTGCCGCGGGCACCGACTACCAGGCTGTGGCGGTCGCCGACAAGCAGGACAGCTCCAACAAGCAATACTGCAAGATCCACCGCACCAAGGGCCATGACCTCCAGAGTTGCAAGAAGGTCGAGCAGCTTGTCGAGCAACAAAAGGCTGAATACGAGCGACGCGACAAGGAGAAGGCCTAGGAAGGTGTTGGAGGATCCGACAAGAAACGTCCCGGCCGAGGAGGACGCCGCGGCAAGGCCAAGCAGCGGCAAGGAGACAGACCTCCCCGCGGCCGCGACAAGGATGAAGATGACGACGACGATGAAGATATGGATGATGACGAAGCCGACGAGCAGGAGTTCCAGAAAGCCACAGAGGTCTTGTGCGTTGACGGCGGTGCTTCTCTGCATACTTCACACCGCCAACTCAAGCAGTGGATGCGGGAAGTCAATGCGGCAGAACCATCCGTCGAGTCACGCAAGCCTCGAAATGGTCCAAAGACGCCTATCATCTTTGATATTGAGGACCACCCTGATCGCATAACTGTGGTCGGGTGCTTGCCGATGTTGGTTTCACCAACTATCCGCAACCTCAAGGTCACTAAGATGCTAGTTGACGGCGGGGCCGGCTTGAACCTGATCTCCTCAGCGGTACTCCAGAAACTCCAGATCCCTGACAGTGAGCTTGAAGAGACTGGCACATTCCAAGGAATCAATCTGGGAAGGAGCAAGCCGAAGGGAAAGATCACGTTGCCGGTGACATTTGGCAGCGGGTTGAACTTCAGGATCGAGAGGGTCACTTTTGACGTTGTTGACTTCCCATTGCCTTACAATGGGATACTTGGCCGCCCAAAGACTCGCCAAATTCATGGCGGCCTCTCACTGTGCATACAACATGCTCAAGATGCCAGGCCCGATAAGTGTCATCTCTGTCCTGGCGACAAGAAAGATGCACTTATCTGCGCCGACAAGATCTACCAGAAGCAGCAGCCGCAATGATCGCAAGTCACTTGCGCTGAAGCTCCGGGCGAAGAAGACCAGACCAACCGCAAGAGCTCGATGCCCACTCCGCAAGCGCACCTCTTCGGAGTGCTGCGCTACCGTCGAGGGCGCACCATCGAGCTCCACCGGCAAGTGTAAGAAGACGATGGAAGCTCCACCAGAGACCAAGAAGGTGTCCGCCAAGGAGGATGGCACTGGTGGTACCTTCACCATCAGTGCCACTCTCGACCCTAAATAGGAAGGCGCGCTCGTTGCTTTCCTGCGGGCGAACGTTGACGTGTTTGTGTGGCAACCGTCTGACATCCCCGGTGTTCCCAGGAAAGTAATTGAGCACCATCTTGCCGTCTGTCCTCATGCGCGGCCCGTCAAGCAGAGAGTCAGGAAGCAAGCAGTGGAGCGCCAAGAATTCATCGCAGAAGAAATCAAGAAGTTGGAAGCAGCAGGCCTTGTCAGAGGAGTGCTCCATCCTACGTGGTTGGCCAATCCTGTAGTCGTGCGCAAGGCAAACGGGAAATGGAGGCTTTGTATAGACTTTACCGATGTTAATAAAGCTTGTCCCAAAGACCCATTTCCCTTGCCGCGTATCGACCAGATTGTTGACTCCACGGCCGGATGTGACTTGCTTTCATTTCTTGATACATACTCAGGATACCATTAGATCTTCATGGCAGAAGAGGATGAGGAGAAGACCGCATTCATCACCCCATGTGGCACATACTATTTTGTACGGATGCCTTTCGGTTTAAAGAATGCTGGTTCAACATTTGCAAGAGTAGTCCACGACGCTTTTGAGACGCAAATACACAGAAATGTGGTAGCCTACATGGATGACATAGTAGTCAAGAGCAAGGACAAAGCGACTCTGGTTCAAGATTTAGACGAAACTTTTGCAAATCTGCGCAAGATCAACCTCAAGCTCAACCCCGAGAAGTGTGTGTTTGGAGTCCCCTCCGGCAAGCTTCTCGGGTTCTTCGTGTCTCAGCGGGGAATTGAAGCCAATCCCGACAAGATCAAGGCCATTGAGCAGATTGAAGCACCAAAGCGCGTCAAGGATGTACGAAGACTTGCCGGTTGCGTGGCTGCCCTCAGCAGGTTTATCTCTAGGTCTGCTGAGCGCGCCCTGCCATTTTTCAAAATATTGAAAAAGGCAGGTCCAATGAAATGGACTTCGGAAGCGGAGGCTGCGCTGCAGGACTTAAAGAGATACCTGTCCTCCACTCCAATACTTGTCGCACCTAAGCCACAAGAGAAGTTGCTGCTATATATAGCGGCAACCAATCAAGTGGTTAGTGCTGCGTTAGTAGCGGAGAGGGAGGCGGGTGATGAGCCGGCAACCACGGCAGATGCATCCAGCGACAAGCAAGGAACCTCACCGGCAAGCCCTGGTACCTACAAAGATGGATCTGCGCAGGCGTGTGAGAAGATGCAGAAAAGGATGGTGCAGCGCCCAGTTTACTTTGTTAGTTCCTTCGCAGGAGCTAGGTCAAGGTACTGGTGTGCAGAATTTGCTTTTCGCCTCCTCATGGCCTCGAAAAGCTGCGCCATTACTTCCAAGCACATGAGATCACAATCGTCACTGTTTTCCGCAAGAGGATATGCAAAACCCAGAAGCAACAGGCAGGATTGTCGAGTGGGCACTGGAACTGTCAAGCTTTGGCCTCAAGTTTGAGAGCACCTCAACTATCCAAAGCAGAGCATTGGCAGAGTTCATAGCAGAATGGACGCTAGCACAAGATGAAGAAATTCCAGAAACGAGCATCCCCGTCAAGGAGGCAAGCAAAGAGTGGCTGATGTACTTTGATGGTGCCTTCTCGCTGCAAGGCGCCGGTGCTGGCGTGCTACTTGTGGCACCCACCGGAGAGCACCTCAAGTACGTGGTCCAGATGCATTTTCCCAAGGAGCAAGCAACGAACAATACTGCAGAGTATGAGGGTTTGATTGCCGATCTCAGGATCGCAGCAGACCTTGGGATCAAGAAGCTTATTGTCAGGGGTGACTCACAACTTGTCGTCCGCCAAGTAAACAAAAATTATCAGAGTCCGTTGATGGAAGCTTATGTTGATGAAGTGAGAAAGTTAGAAGAGCACTTTGACGGCCTACAGATGGAATATGTTCCAAGAGCTCAGAACGACATTGCCGATGGCACGTCAAGTCGCCACACTTAAGTTACTGTGGAACCAGGATCTTTGTGCTCAAACTGACTCAACCGACTGTAACGCCTTCAACTGGACAGAGCAAGAAGAGGAAGTTGGTTTCTGGTGACTACTTTCCGGCAGAGCTCCTTGAAGCCGCTGCCAAGAAGGTCCCCAAGATCAACACCAAGAGTGCTGAGGAGCAGTCTGCTCCGACAAGCCCTACGGGTTGTTCCGTTGAAGCGAGCGCCCCGACAAGTTTTGCTCGGCAAACTTGCCGGGAACGCTCAACTCCGCTGAGCCGCAGGTTCTCGCCAGAAGCGGATGTTCCCGCAGCAGCAGATGTGCCTTTAGTCCTTGTTGTCGAGCCGCAAGCTCCAAAGATGGGCACAGAGATTGTCCGCTTCCTTCGAGACAGAGAACTTCGAAGAGCAAGAAGAAGCGGAAAGAGTAGCCCGGCGATCAAGTATGTACCAGTTTGTCGATGACACACTGCATGTAAGAAGACTCAACGGCGTGAAATTGAAGTGTATTCACCGGAAGACGGACAAAAGCTGTTGGCAGAGATACATGGAGGCATATGTGGTCACCACATTGGCGCAAGAGCACTTGCCGCAAAGCGTTCCTCCAAGGTTTCTTTTGGCCGACAGCCCTCGAGGATGCAATCGCACAAGTAACCAAGTGTGAAGCGTGCAGTTCCATTCCAAGCAGATACACCAGCTAGCTCAAGCTCTCCAGGCGATCCCTTTATCCTCGGCCATTTTCGATCCGGGGCTCGACATCCTCGGCCCCTTTCCCGAGTTGTCGGGGCTTTGAGTACTTGTACGCTGTAATCGACAAGTTCACAAAGTGGCGGAAGTGGAAGCGAGGAGGAAGGTGACAGACAACGGTCGTGATCAAGTTCTTGGTCGATTGTTTGCCGTTTGAATCCCTAACGGGATCATCACCGACAACGGCACACAATTCCACGAGCCGAACCTTCATGCAGTACGTCCAAGACCTTGGCGCCAAGGTCTGCTTCCCTTCTGTTGCTCATCCGAGAAGTAACGGTCAAGCGGAGAGGGCAAATGCTGAAGTGCTGCGCGGACTCAAGACCAGGACTTTCGACAGGCTGCACAAGTGCGGAAAAAACTGGATTGAGGAGCTGTCGGTGGTTCTTTGGTCGATCAGAACGACGCCAAATCGAGCCACTGGCCAGACACCTTTCGCTCTAGTCTATGGAGCAGAGGCAGTTCTCCCCACGGAACTCGTATATGGATCACCTCGAGTACTCACTTATGATGAGCTTGAGCAAGAGCAGTCGCGACAAGATGACGCACTGCTCCTTGAGGAGGACCGTCTTCAGGCCGCTGTACGAGCTGCTCGATACCAGCAAGCTTTGCACCGCTACCATAGCCGCAAAGTTAGTGCCAGAAGTCTCGAGGAAGGCGACCATGTTCTTCGGCGCGTTCAGTCCGCCAAGAATTCCAACAAGTTGACGCCGAAGTGGGAAGGCCCTTACCGGGTAAAACGAGTCACTAGGCCTGGCCCTGTCCGCCTTGAGACCGAAGATGGCATTCCGGTGAGCAACTCCTGGAACATTGAGCATCTTCGTAAGTTTTACTCAGAGAGCGCGTTGCGGAACCTGTTCCGGCAACCACCTTTTGTACAAGTCTTGCCGATGTTGCATGTAATCCTTTGTACAAAGCCGGGCGCAGACCCCGTGCATAAGTAAAGCTCATGTGCTCCACACATCTTGTCTATTTCATGCTTTCTACTTCTATTTGCATGTGTTATCTGACACTTTGTGCAGCACCTACTCCCGGTAAGCAATAACGAGCCGTAAGGCTCCATATCTTTATTTTCTCTTCTTTCTCTTTCTCAAAGAAAGGAAGGTTCCCTCGCCCACAAGTTTGCCGGGGAAAGGAGAAGATAATGGTGTGGACCAGGCGTCGTTCAAGGAAGTTTCAGCCTTCCGGAAGCGAATGACGAAAAAGCTAAGTTGCTAAAGTTTGGGCAATTAGTTTTAAAATTTTAAGTTATCTTCCTCGAACGACCGTACTTTGTATGGAAAACACCGTAGCAGAGAAACCAACTCGTGGCTAGCTGCGCCTTTACTTCGCTTCGAGTCCGCTCAACAACTTAAGTGAGCTGCAACTAGTTGCGACAAGGTTTCTTGTCGGTGGCGGCACCGCCAAAGAAGCTCCGACGTTCAAGACTCAGCGCTTTCAAGGCAAAGGTGCCTCGCCGACAAGTTCCCTAAAAGCGTAGGGCAAAAACATACAAAGGAAGGAATCAAGTAAAGGAAATAACATAGCAATCACTACCCGAAATAGAGTTATATTACAAGATAGCTTTTCGCAGCTCTAATAGATTGTTCTCATAATGTGACTAGCAGCGACAAGGAAAAGAAAAAATGGGCGGCCTAATCAACGCGATCGCCCTCAACCCTCTTGATTCCGCTCACCCTGTCCATAATGGGTGCGACAAGGGTCTTGAGCGCTTCCACATTAGCATCCGGCGGCAAGGACTTGAGGACGTTGGTGAGGTTGAGGCCTGGATTGCGGAAGGCCACCTTCATCAGCACCTTTTGAAGAGCTCCCGCGTAGATCTGGCGCGACTCGTCGGCCGGCTGCTTTGGGATCTCTTCCCGGAGTCGCTGGAGGGCCTTCGCCACGCCTTTGAAGAACAAGCTGAGCTTGGCGCTGGGTTGGAGGTGCTCATCGGAGGAATACCCAAGATCATCCATCCCCAGCTGCGCCAGCTCCCCGTCGATGACTGCAGCCGTATCCACGAGACCCTCGGTCCAGTGCTCCACATTCTCCCTGAAGGTGTTCTGGGCGGTGGCAGCCCTCGCCAGCAGCGCCTCGTCGGCCTTGATCTTCTCCTTCAAGGCCACCTCCTGCTCCCTGGCGCCGTCCAGCGTCTGAGTCAATGTGGTCAGCTTCAACTCAAGATCTGCGTTGGAGTCCTTGGCGGCGCTGAGCTCCTTGCTCCTCTCGGCGAGACGGCCCTGCAGCTCGCCAAGAGTGTAGGCGTCCTTCTCGCGCTCATGCTTGAGTGCAGCAAGCTCCTCGCCGCTCGCCTTGAGATTGGCCTCCAGCTGCGTCACCTTCGTCTCCAGCTCCTTCTTGGCGGCCTCGGCAGCTGCGGCAGCATCCTTTGCTTCCTTGAGAGCCCCGCCAAATGTTTGCTCGCACGCGGCAAGCTCCTCCTCATGGCTGTCAAGATTAATCTTCCGCTGCGCCAATTTGCCTTCCTGCGCAGACAGCTTCTCGGTGGCAAGCCGCTGTTGCTCTTCAACTTCAGCCTTCTTGAGGATGAAGGCTTTGCGCTCCTCGGCGAGTCGCTCCCGCTCCTCTGCCAAGGACCGGAGAGCTTCCTGGTTAAGGCCCCGGAGCTCCTCCGCTTCTCGATGTTCGCTCCGCCTTGCGCAAGCGCTTCGACGCCGCTTTTGCTTGTCGGTAGCGGTAGAGCGACAACAGCTTCGCAGCAGCTTGCTCCTCCTCGACTTCGCCTTGCTGCTTTGCTTGGCGCGTCGACCAACGCCAGCCCAGCAGAGGCAAGCAACTCTTCGTCAAAGGTCTCTCCTTCGACCGGCGCCCTGGAGCTCGACGCCCAGGAGAGCTTGATGAAGACGCCATCGCCGGCTTTCAAGTAGGCGCCGGGCTGGGGCTCTTCGGAGCCCGACGCTGCAGCAGCGGCGGAGGGATCGGCGGTCGGCGTAGCGCCTGGCGCTCCTGCGGCCTCGGGGCCGTCAGTGCGATCGCCGGACCCCTCGCCAGCTTCTGCAGCGGCAACCTTGGCGGCCTCTCCGCCAGCGGGATCATCAGCGCCGGCCTCTCCTTCGGTGGCAGCGGCGTCATCAGTATTGCCGCGCGCGTCCTCCTCGCCGGCGACCTCAGTCTCCATTGGCTCTGTGGCAGATGGATCTGAAGAACGGAAAAGAAAGAAAAGTCAAGCAAATATCCAAAAGAGAATCAGAAAAAGAAGAACACAAGGGTAGCTTTCAAGCAAGAGAATTACCTGCACTTGGGTCTGCAGCCATGGTCTCAACCACCGAAGGGTCGCTGGTGCTGTCCCTTGCCGGAGAACTGTCCCTTGCCGGAGACGTCTCCCTTGCCGGAGAGCACTCCCTTGCCGGGGGATCCTCCCTTGGCGGTGTAGTCGAAGCAGATGGCATTTCGGGAGCAGCTTCCGGGCACTCCTGGTGAGGCTGCTCTGCTCCTACAACAAACCAACAGTCATATATCAGTAAAGAAAGAGCACCCATGCACGCCTAACAGCAGGAAGTAAATCATACACTTACGCTGGGGGCTGCTTTGGGGAAGGGTTGCCGGGTCCGGCAAGGTGGTCTCAGACACGCCCCTTGCTGCCGCGGTGGGTTCGTCCTCGATGACAATCACCGGGACCTTGGCTCTCTTCGACGCTCTCTGGGCCAGCGTCCTGAAAAGGAATGGGTTCAGAGTGAAGCAAATCAGATACAAGACAAAGCAACAGATTGAAGAACTACAAGTACAACAAAGAATCTTACTCTTCTTCTTCCTCGGAGCTGAGCGCGGAGAGATCGAATTCCGGCTCGCCTCCGGTGCGACGAGCCGGAAGAGTAGGTTCCCTTGGCCGCTTGGCGGGTGCAGGAGCTGTGGTCCCGGAAGGCCCCGCTCCAGTTGCCGCAGCAGCGTGAGGTGCTCCCGCGGCAACAGTGCTTGCCGCGGTGGAGCGCGTCACGCGGCGCGACGGCTGTTGGACCGTCTGCCGCCCCGCTACGTCCATGGCCTTGCGGAGACGCCTTCTTGGTGGAGCTAGGGGCTCCGCTCGCGGCAAGCTGTCTGAAGGTGGGGAGGAGGCGCCCTCGGCGGGCTCGCTCGACTCAGCTTCAGGCTCGGCAGGCTCTTCCTCGCCGGCAAGCTCCTCTCGATCGACAAGGCTTGCCGCCTCTGCTGCCTCTGCCTCCACCACGGTGAATCCAAACTCGCCCGCGGCAGCAGCTGCTGCCGCCTCTTCTAGCCTGGTGGCGATGCGCTGCATCTCATCGTTAGTGGTGTCGCGGGTGAGGCCCCTCTGTTCATCGGGGCGGACCAGCACTTCCACCAGGTTGTCAAAGAACGCCCGCACGACGTCATCTGCAGGCTCTTGCCAGGTTGGGACAATTCCATGCGAATCGCACAACGGCATCATTGCACGGATGCGGTCGAGCGAGGAATTGTTGCACAGCGGAACTACTCCCCTCGGCAACCTGAACCATTCAGGATGATCAGGATCGTGCTTGAACAGTTCCAAGAGCATCGCGTCCAATTCCAAGACAGTGAAGTTGAAGTTGAGGCCTGGACGCAGCCTCATGATATCTGCCGCATTCTGGAACTCCCAGGCGGGTCTCCTCCTCTCCTGCAGGGGGGCGATGCGGCGACGAAGGAAATCTGCGCCAACGGCGCCTACAGTGAGTCCGGCAAGCCTAAGGCGTAGGATCCGGGTGACGGCAATCTTCAGCCTAGCGTCTTCCGGAGCCACGCTGCTCCAATCGTTGTCGCGCACTATTGGGGTTTGGCGCTGGGCAGTAAATGGCTGCGGGTTCTCCTCGACGATCCAGCACCAGTCTGCTCTCCATTCCTCCCACTTGCTACGGAGCTCACCCTCCAGATAAGCCTCCTTCTCGCCGATCCTCGAGATCCAAGCGATTCCGCCGGCAAGAGGCTCCCCTCTCTCAACTCGGGGCATGAAGAAGTGGCGGAAAAGGGCTACATTTGGATGGACTCCGACAAAGTTTTCGCAGAGATGTGCGAAAACTGCCATGGTCAGAACAACATGGGGGGTGAAGTCAAGGAGGCGGAACCCGTAGGTGTTCATGATGTCGCAGAAAAATTCAGAGAAAGGCGGGCAGAGCCCGCAGTAGAAGAACATCGCAAAGAAAGGGTATCCAGTCGGAGCCAGTTCCGAAGCAGCAGCCGAGAGTACCTTCGTGCGCGGATGCGCTCGCATCTCCATCGACCAGAAGAGATAGTAGTACTCTCTCAGCTCCTTCGCGGTGAGCTGAGGGGGGAAGGTTGCCCGCTCCTTTCGCAGCACCGCGAGCCGCTGCGCCTCGGCTGACTTCACGGCCTTCCCCTTGTCGGCTTTCGGAGCCATGGCGGAGGTGGTGGGGGAGATTGATGGCGCGGTGATGCTGGTGGCGATGAAGTGGGCGCTGCTCTTTTTCAGCCTTGGGAAGAAGGGGGAGCAGCGGAGGTTTTCGAGATTGGACAGCAACTGGCAAGGTGGGCGAACTGCCCCTGCTTCCTCTGCTTATAAAGAGGGAGGGGGCGGACGCCCGCTTTTCCTAATAAACAAACCACCCACGATCTCTCCCACGACGCCGCATTCGACGCGCGGCCGCTGTGGGGGCGTGGGGGTCCGGAGCGAGTTATGGCGCAACCCAGGCCGTGTGCGCGGTGCCTGTTTTGGGCCTGGCCCAACAGCGCTTCGGCACCGTGGTGGCCCAGTCCGGGGCTCTGCCGGTGTACTAGAGTAGGGTACCCTAGTATCCCGAACTTGTGCACGGGCAGTTGCAGCACCAATGGCAAGGCTTGCCGGTGACCGCCAAGGTCCTCCGTGGTTCCTTTGGAGCCATTCAAGAACAAGGTATTCAAGCCAAGGAGACAAGGCCCCGTCAAGAGGAGCTTGCCGGGAAGGCCACCCAAGGCATCTAGGAGACAAGACCCCGGCAAGAGGAGCTTGCCGGGAAGGCCAACCAAGGCATCTCAAGGAACTTGCCGCGACGCGCCATGCGTCCCGGCAAGGCCCGATGAGCGACAAGCTTCCGGACGCAACGAGGCAACAACCGCGGCAAGGCGCTTGCCGCGGCGAACTACCAATCTGTACCTGCACACCAGCACATCCACCAACGTGTCGCCCTGGGACCTTTCCAAGCGCGCGTGGTGGGAGGCTGTGCGGCCAGCGGAGCGCAGTGGCAAGCGGCGCTGACAAGATTGCCATCGTGGCAAGCGGTGGCGCCCCTGACGGTCCCTGTTTGCACTGTTTGGGCGACGTAGACGGGCATTTAATGCCTTTGTCCCCTGCCGTCACGGTTAGGTATGATCCACTGTACAGGTAGCTGTACCAACCGCAACTCATTTTCCCTTTTTACCCTTGTCTACGTTGCCACCTGTCGGAGACCCCTTGAGCATATAAAAGGAGGCCCATGCGCAACGTAGAAGGGGGGGTTCGAAAACACTCACGCCGGTCTCGTTAGCAGCTGGTGTATACTGTAGCATTCAGCGCTCCCGAGCAAGAACACAATACAACTCAGACATGCAGCAGTAGGAGTGTTATCTCTCCGGAGAGCTCCGAAGCTGGGTAAACTGCTCGTGTGCTTCGCCTCGATCTGCTCTTCGTGCGATCTCCGCCCCCCGCCGAACCGAAAGGGGTCCGGTCCGCCGGCCCCCATAGGTGTTCGTGGGTCAGATCAGCTTCCCCGACATTGAGTATTTGATCTCGACCACAGCGATGTATGATGACTTGAGTGACTTTAGCCACCATATTGAGAGTGAGAGTGACTTCACCACTAGCCCCATATATGATGTGTTGCCCCAATTCCCATGTGAGGAGAGCCACAACCCCCACCACTTGAGTAAGACGAGTGACTCCACCATATGTGAGTTTGAGTGCACCTATTTTGAGGGAGTGAGTGAACCACCACATAGAGAGAGTGTGATAGTTTATAGGGCATGTGAGGCCACTATGATTTCTAACTACTTAACCTCTACCTCTATTGTGTCTTCTCATTTGGTTCTAGGTCTCATATATGATGACACGCCGATACTCGACGACTTCGCCCTTCCTTTAGACAAGACGATGGCCATGGTGGAATATGATGCACCCCCCCCCCCACATGGTTCCATCAAGATGAATATGATGACCACAATTTGGTCTTTCCCACCTCACCTACAACACTTGAGTGGAATGACAAAGGTAACATAGGTGATGGTGATGCTCTAGTCCCACTAGTGGACATTCTTGACATTCATTGCTTGCATGATGTTGATCAACCTATTACCATGCTTCATGATAGTATGATTTCTTCATGCGATGATTTACCCATTTATGATGAGTATGATGATTGCCATGTGGAGTCTCTTAGTTGTGATGCCATGTTACATAGGATTTCTTGTGACAATTCTTTAGGTCACATCATGTTTGACAATCCGCTTGACTTGTCGTATGCTATGCATGAGATCCACCATATGTCATATTTGCAATCTCATCGTAGTGACTATGCATATGCCATTAAAATTAACCCAATTTGCAGTTATGGCATAGATGACAAGCCCATGGTTATTGGCATTTGTTTTTCTTGTGATGATATTGATATGCTCCCTTTGCATCATTTATCTCATATGCCACGCCATGACTACCTAGCTTCGGATATGCAATGTTTTGGATGTTGTCCATTTTCTCCATACGATGTTTCAATTATTGCCCACGAGGAGACCCCCATAGTCTCCTCATACATGTTAGGAGATTTTGATCCATCCTATCCATTGCATAATCCCAATAACTATGTGCACAATATGCTCCCCATGAATGATAATGCTATTGATGTGCCATATACTTGCATTCTTTTGTGTCCCCATCATGTTATACACAATAACTATTATTTCATGATGGATGACATGTTCTTATACTATGCATCAAATTTCTTTGAGCGATGCTTATCTTGTGCTAACACTCACTTGCACATACACATCATGATGGATGATGTGTACATTTATCACACACACAATTTCTTTGGTTTGTGTCTCTTCTATGTAGGTACCCATGAATACTTTTCAACCTCACAATCCCACGAGTTAACAAAACGAGCTCTGGAGAGTACCGATGACTTGGGATCCCATGGATTGCCTTTCCCACCACTCTCTTCGCGAAAAGACTTCGCACATTCATTCTACATGGCCCTCACTTGGTTATGGGTTATTGTCCATTGCATATTCTATGCCCATCTTGCCATGTTCACTTTGCATGACATGCTTATTCATATACATTTACCATGAATTTGTGACCCATGCTTTGCATTACACATGATGATTGATTCTACTACTTGTATGTGTATTTGCAAGCTTGGTGGAGATATTGCTTGTTATTTCCATGTTCAACTTATGACCCATTCCTATGATGATACTATGATCTTGCTTTGTGTTCGTGCTTGCGATATGTCATGTGCATTGCCTATGCCTATTATTTGCTCACATGACATGATTGCCATGATTTCCTTGCATCTTCGCACTACTAGTTTGCATGACTTGACCTCTATGCTTGCTTACGTTGCATCACCCATGATTCATACTTGCTCATTTCATGCGGTTGATGACAACCATCTACATGCTTTGCACATGATTATTATTACTTCTTTTCATATACCTCCTTGTGTTGCCTCTCTCATGCAAGATTTTCCATGTACGCAATTATGCCTTTCGTCTTGATAATGAGTTTGCCCCCATAGCATTCTGCTACCTCTTGAGCACTGCGTTGGTTTTCCCTTGAAGAGGAAAGGGTGATGCAGCAAAGTAGCGTAAGTATTTCCCTCAGTTTTTGAGAACCAAGGTATCAATCCAGTAGGAGGCTACACGCGAGTCCCTCGCACCTACACAAAACAAATAAATCCTCGCAACCAATGCGGTAAGGGGTTGTCAATCCCTTCACGGTCACTTACGAGAGTGAGATCTGATAGATATGATAGGATAATATTTTTGGTATTTTTATGATAAATATGCAAAGTAAAATAAAATCAAAGTAAAAAGCAAAGGAAATAACTAAGTGTTGGAAGATTAATATGATGAAGATAGACCCGGGGGCCATAGGTTTCACTAGTGGCTTCTCTCAAGAGCATAAGTATTTTACGGTGGGTGAACAAATTACTATTGAGCAATTGACAGAATTGAGCATAGTTATGAGAACATCTAGGTATGATCATGTATATAGGCATCACGTCCAAGACAAGTAGACCGACTCCTGCCTGCATCTACTACTATTACTCCACTCATCGACCGCTATCCAGCATGCATCTAGAGTATTAAGTTCATGAAAATAGAGTAACACCTTAAGCAAGATGACATGATGTAGAGGGATAAATTCATGCAATATGATAAAAACCCCATCTTTTTATCCTCGATGGAAACAATACAATACGTGCCTTGCTGCCCCTACTGACACTTGGAAAGGACACCGCAAGATTGAACCCAAAGCTAAGCACTTCTCCCATCGCAAGAAAGATCAATCTAGTAGGCCAAACCAAACTGATAATTCAAAGAGACTTGCAAAGATAACCAATCATACATAAACAAATTCAGAGAAGATTCAAATATTGTTCATAGATAAACTTGATCATAAACCCACAATTCATCGGTCTCAACAAACACACCGCAAAAAGAAGATTACATCGAATAGATCTCCACGAGAGAGGGGGGGGGGAACATTGTATTGAGATCCACAAAGAGAGAAGAAGCCATCTAGCTAATAACTATGGACCCCAAGGTCTGAGGTAAACTACTCACACTTCATCGGAGAGGCTATGGTGTTGATGTAGAAGCCCTTCGTGATGGATGCCCCCTCCGACGGAGCTCCGGAACAGGCCCCAAGATGGGATCTCGTGGGTACAGAAGGTTGCGGCGGTGGAATTAGTTTTTTGGCTCCGTTTGATATTCTTTTTCTGCGAAACTCTGAAATAGGCAAAAAACAGCAATTCTGGGCTGGGCCTCCGGTTAATAGGTTAGTCCCAAAAATAATATAGAAGTGAATAATAAAGCCCAATAATGTCCAAAACAGAAGATAATATAGCATGGAGCAATCAAAAATTATAGATATGTTGGAGACGTATCAAGCATCCCCAAGCTTAATTCGTGCTCGTCCTCGAGTAGGTAAATGATAAAAACAGAATTTTTTATGTGGAGTGCTACTAGGCATAATTTCAATGTAATTCTTCTTAATTGTGGTATGAATATTCAGGTCCGAAAGATTCAAGATAAAAGTTCATATTGACAAAAAAATAATAATACTTCAAGCATACTAACTAAGCAATTTTGTCCTATCAAAATAACATGGCCAAAGAAAGTTCATCCCTACAAAATCATATAGTTTAGTCATGCTCCATCTCCGTCACACAAGAATGCTCTCATCATGCACAACCCCGATGACAAGCCAAGAAATTGTTTCATACTTTAGTAATCTCAAACTTATAAACCTTCACGCAATACATGAGCGCGAGCCATGGACATAGCACCATGGGTGGAATAGAATATGATGATGGGGGTTACGTGGAGAAGACAAAAAAGGAGAAAGTCTCACATCAACGAGGCTAACCAATGAGCTATGGAGATGCCCATCGATTGATGTTAATGCAAGGAGTAGGGATTGCCATGCAACGGATGCACTAGAGCTATAAATGTATGAAAGCTCAACGAAAGAAACTAAGTGGGTGTGCATCCAACTTGCTTGCTCACGAAGACCTAGGGCACTTGAGGAGGCCCATTGTTGGAATATATAAGCCAAGTTCTATAATGAAAAATTCCCACTAGTATATGAAAGTGACAAAACAAGGGACTCTCTATCATGAAGATTATGGTGCTACTTTCAAGCAAAAGTGTGGTAAAGGATAGTAACATTGTCCCTTCTCTCTTTTTCTCTCATTTTCTTGGGCCTTCTCTTTTTTATGGCCTTTCTCTTTTTTTTATTCCTCACTTGGGACAATGCTCTAGAAAATGATGATCGTCACACTTCTATTTATTTACAACTCAATGATTACAACTCGATACTAGAACAAAGTATGAATCTATATGAATGCTTCCGGCGGTGTACCGGGATATGCAATGAATCAAGAGTGACAAGTATGAACGAATTATGAACGGTGGCTTTGCCACAAATACTATGTCAACTACATGATCACGCTAAGCAATATGATAATGATGAACGTGTCATGATAAACGGAATGGTGGAAAGTTGCATGGCAATATATCTCGGAATGGCTATGGAAATGCCATAATAGGTAGGTATGGTGGCTGTTTTGAGGAAGATATAAGGAGGTTTATGTGTGAAAGAGCGTATCATATCACGGGGTTTGGATGCAACGGCGAAGTTTGCACCAACTCTCAATGTGAGAAAGGGCAATGCACGGTACCGAAGAGGCTAGCAACGATGGAAGGGTGAGAGTGCGTATAATCCATGGACTCAACATTAGTCATAATGAACTCACATACTTATTGCAAAAATCTACGAGTCATCAAAAACCAAGCACTACGCGCATGCTCCTAGGGGGATAGATTGGTAGGAAAATGCCATCGCTCATCTCCGACCGCCACTCATAAGGAGGACAATCAAAGAACACCTCATGTTTCAAATTTGTTACATAACGTTTACCATACGTGCATGCTACGGGACTTGCAAACTTCAACGCTAGCATTTATCAAATTCACAACTACTCAACTAGCATGACTTTGATATTTTTACCTCCACATCTCAAAACAATCATCAAGTATCAAACTTTTCTTAGTATTCAACACACTCATAAGAAAGTTTTTACTAATCTTGAATACATATCATATTAGGTTTATTTAAGAAAATTACCATGCTATTTAAGACTCTCAAAATAATCTAAGTGAAGCATGAGAGATCAATAGTTTCTATAAAACAAATCCACCACCGTGCTCTAAGAGATATAAGTGAAGTACTTGAGCAAAACTATATAATTCAAAAGATATAAGTGAAACACATAGAGTATTCTAATAATTTCCAAATCATGTGTGTATTTATCAAAAGGTGTGTACAACAAGGAAGATTGTGGTAAACTAAAAAGTAAAGACTCAAATCATACAATACGCTCCAAGCAAAACACATCTCATGTGGTGAATAAAAATATAGCTCCAAGTAAAGTTACCGATGGAAGTAGACGAAAGAGGGGATGCCTTCCGGGGCATCCCCAAGCTTTGGCTTTTTGGTGTCCTTAGTTTATCTTGGGGGTGCCATGGGCATAACCAAACTTAGGCTCTTTCCACTCCTTGTTCCATAATCCATCAAATCTTTCACCCAAAACTTGAAAACTTCACAACACAAAACTTAACAGAAAATCTCGTGAGCTCCGTTAGCGAAAGAAAACAAAAGACCACTTCAAGGTAATGTAATAGAACTCATTATTTATTTGTATTGGTGTTAAACCTACTGTATTCCAACTTCTCTATGGTTTATAAACTATTTTACTAGCCATAGATTCATCAAAATAAGCAAACAACACACGAAAAACAGAATCTGTCAAAAACAGAACAGTCTGTAGTAATCTGTAACTAACGCAAACTTCTGGGACTCCAAAAAATCAAAAAAAAATAGGAAGATCTAGAAAATTTGTTTATTGATCAGCAGCAATTGGAATCGGTATTTTATCACGTTCTGGTGATTTTTAACAATTATTCTCGTGAACAGAAAATTTCTCGAAATTACAGCAAGATCAAATAACTATCATCCAAGAAGATCCTATAGGTTTAACTTGGCACAAACACTAATTAAAACATAAAAAACACATCTAACCAGAGGCTATAACAAATATATATTACTAAACAGAAGAAAAAAGCAAAAAACTAAAAATAAAATTGGGTTGCCTCCCAACAAGCGCTATCGTTTAATGCCCCTAGCTAGGCATTACTAATTTTAATAATGCTCACATGAAAGACAAGAATTGAAGCGCAAAGAAAGCATAATAAAGCATGTGAAAAACACATATAAGTCTAACATACTTCCTATGCATAGGCATCTTATAGGCAAACAAATTATCAAAGCAAGCAAAAACTAGCATATGCAAGGAAGCGGAAAGAAACAATAGCAATCTCAACATAATGAGAGGTAATTTAGTAACATGTAAATTTCTCCAACCATATTTTACTCTCTCATAATAATTACATGTGGGATCATATTCAAATTCAACAATATAGCTATCACACAAAAAAATTCTACATGATCCACATGCATGCAAAGTTGACACTCTTCCGAAATAGTGGGAATATCATTAACTAAAGTCATGACCTCTCCAAACCCACTTTTATCAAAAAATATCATAAGATTGAACATACTCCAAATATGTGGGATCTAAAATTGACACTCTTCCAAACCAACTTTCAATAATATTGAAAACACTATTATCAATCTCATATTTATCATGGGGCTTAAATAAATTTTCAAGATCATAAGAAGAATCACCCCAATCATGATCATTGCAACAAGTAGTAGACATAGCAAAACTAGCATCCCCAAGCTTAGGGTTTTGCATATTATTAGCACAATTGGCATCAAGAGAATTTATAGTAAAATCATTGCAATCATGCTTTTTATTCAAAGATATATTGTGAATCACTTTTTAACGCACTTCATCACAATTTTTAGATTCATGAATTTCAAGCAAAACCTCATAAAGATAATCTAGTGCACTCAATTCACTAGCAATAGGTTCATCATAATTGGATCTCTTAAAGAGATTAGAAAGTGGAAGAGGATCCATAAACTTTTAGCAAGCGAAGATGCAAGCAAAACGAAGACACATGGCAACACAAGCAAACGAAAGGAAGAGGGCGAATAAAACGGCAAGGGTGAAGTGGGGGAGAGGAAAACGAGAGGAAAATGGCAAATAATGTAATGCGGGAGATAAGGGTTTGTGATGGGTACTTGGTATGTTGACTTTTGCATAGACCTCCCCGGCAATGGCGCCGGAAATCCTTCTTTCTACCTCTTGAGAACTGCGTTGATTTTCCCTTGAAGAGGAAAGGGTGATGCAGCAAAGTAGCGTAAGTATTTCCCTCAATTTTTGAGAACCAAGGTATCAATCCAGTAGGAGGCTATGCATGAGTCCCTCGCACCTACACAAAACAAATAAATCCTCGCAATCAACGCAATAAGGGGTTGTCAATCCCTTCACGGTCACTTACGAGAGTGAGATCTGATAGATATGATAGGATAATATTTTTGGTATTTTTATGATAAAGATGCAAAGTAAAATAAAAGCAAAGTAAAAAGCAAAGGAAATAACTAAGTGTTGGAAGATTAATATGATGAAGATAGACCCAGGGCCATAGGTTTCACTAGTGGCTTCTCTCAAGAGCATAAGTATTTTACGGTGGGTGAACAAATTACTGTTGAGCAATTGACAGAATTGAGCATAGTTATGAGAATATCTAGGTATGATCATGTATATAGGCATCACGTCAAAGACAAGTAGACCGACTCCTGCCTGCATCTACTACTGTTACTCCACTCGTCGACCGCTATCCAACATGCATCTAGAGTATTAACTTCATGAAAACAGAGTAACACCTTAAGCAAGATGACATGAGTAGAGGGATAAATTAATGCAATATGATAAAACCCCATCTTGTTATCCTCGATGGCAACAATACAATACGTGCCTTGCTGCCCCTCATCATCCTTTGGGAAAGGACACCGCAAGATTGAACCCAAAGCTAAGCACTTCTCCCATTGCAAGAAAGATCAATTTAGTAGGCCAAACCAAACTGATAATTCGAAGAGACTTTCAAAGATAACCAATCATACATAAAAGAATTCAGAGAAGATTCAAATATTGTTCATAGATAAACTTGATCATAAACCCACAATTCATCGGTCTCAACAAACACACCGCAACAGGGAGATTACATCGAGTAGATCTCCACGAGAGAGGGGGAGAACATTGTATTGAGATCCAAAAAGAGAGAAGAAGCCATCTAGCTAATAACTATGGACCCGAAGGTCTGAGGTAAACTACTCACACTTCATCGGAGAGGCTATGGTGTTGATGTAGAAGCCTTCCGTGATGGATGCCCCCTCCGGCGGAGCTCCGAAAAAGGCCCCAAGATGGGATCTCGTGGGTACAGAAGGTTGCGGCGGTGGAATTAGGTTTTTTGGCTCCGTTTGATATTCTTTTTCTGCAAACTCTGAAATAGGCAAAAACAACAATTCTGGGCTGGGCCTCCGGTTAATAGGTTAGTCCCAAAAATAATATAAAAGTGAATAATAAAGCCCAATAATGTCCAAAACAGAAGATAATATAGCATGGAGCAATAAAAAATTATAGATACGTTGTAGACGTATCACATTCTCGTATATATTTGGAGATTTTTACATAATTTTGTGAAGCATGCTTGTCTTACCTCTTTGCACCATATACCTAGTGCCATGAATATTGCCATTGTTGCATCATATTATTCATGCACTTGTGCTTCTAATGGTTATGTGCAAAAGAAGAGAACCATCATGATGGATGATGTGTTTATCTACCATGCGCATACATTCTTTGCTTTCCTTTGTGCATGTGTAGGATACTTGGACCATGTGTCGACTTCCGATTCACGTGAGTTGACCATTCGAGCTCTTGAGAGCGAACCACCTTCTACCACGATGATTCTACATCGCACTTGCTTGTACTTTGGCATTGTGAAGGACGCACAAGGACACGCCTTCAAGGTGACATCTTTCTCTAGCATGGATATGACGGATCATACTACTTGTGTTGCTTGCACCATGAGACTTATTGTTCATCTCGGACTACTTGATTGCACACTTGTTAGAGATCTTGCTTCGACTTGTCATTTTCACCGTTCCATGCATCATGATATATATGCCTCGTGTGTTGCATCCAATTCTTGGATTACTTGCTCCTCTCATATGTTTGGTTGCAACAACGTCATCACTTCACATATGCCATGTCCCATTGATTGCTACATGCTTGCCTTGATTGCCTCACACATGATGAACAATTGCTCTTTCCATTGTGTTGAGTGCCACACGATATTCACTACACACCATGCACATTATGCTTGGATTGTCTTGCACTTGACCCATGTGTCTAGACACTTCATTTTATTTGGTGTTGTGAATGCTTCCTATGCCTACATAGACCTTTCATTGAGCAATTTGTGAATGCTTGCTATGACTTTGAGGTAGATGCTTATTCTCTTGTTACACATATTTGCATCACTACCTCACATTTGCATACTTGTCCCCATAATATCTTTGCTTGTGCTCGATTGATATGCTTACATGCCATGTCACAATCCTTTGTCACACCATATGATTTGCATGATGAAGACACTTGTCGGGTGAATCACCTCTTGAATGTTTGGTTTTGCACTAACGCTAACCACATTTGTTTTTCCAAGTGTTTGTTGTCCTTACTCCTTTTGAAGGAATCACTAGACGATGCGACATTGGAGAGTGCACATTTCGAGCTTCAAGATGACATGTACTTGGTGAACGTCCAATTCTACACGGCGAAGCCATCTCTTTCCCATGGTGATTTGGTTTTCGATCCGAGGTCGGATCTTTCCCAAGGGAGGGGAGATGATGCAGAGCATCCTATGGACATCACCATGTCAAGAGTCCGTTCGGCGAGTGACATGTGCGATATTTACTTCACATACACAAAGGTGAATCATCTCCTTTACACGTGCTCACTTGACACCTTCGAGGATGGTATACTACTTGACACTCCACTCATGTGCATGCATAGGTATTGTCGGAACACTATGGACGACGAGGAGGAGTGCAAGCGCCAAGGAACAACTACACCATCCGCGAGGGAAGCCTGGAAGCGACGACAGAAGAAGACGGAGCTGCTGAAGCTACAACGGCCGGACATCCGGGCCAAGGGCCGGACATCCGGCACCTGTGCAGCCGCCCAACAGCTGCATCAACAGAAGGCCCAACAAGCTTCAGCGGCCGGACATCCGGCGCCAGCCTCGGACAACTGGCACCTCACCAAAGCCCGGACATCTGGCGCCTTCCCCGGAAATCCGGCATCGACCACAAAACGCACCAGAAGTTTGCCCATCTTCGGGCCGGACATCCGGCCAATGCCCCGGACATCCGGCGACTCGCGAAGCCCTGGACATCCGCCCCCAGCCCGGACATCCGGCGACTACCTGCGCACAGCCACGGGCCAGAGGCCCATGTATCTCTCTTTCCCACTTACCCCTTCGTGGCTTGGACTATATATAGACCACCCCCACCTCCTAGTTAGGGTTAGCAAAGGATTTTATCATTTAGAGATAGAGCTTTGCTCATCCATATCGGATCTACTCCACGAGAGTGACCGCGGACCCTCTATGGAGAAGATCCATCTTGAATTCAAGACCCCTCATGGGAAGATCCCCTCGTGGATTCAAGACCTCCTCACGGAGATGAACCTTACCTTGTATCTTTCCCTTTGTTGTTCATGTACCTTGTAGATCTTGTGTAATTGATTGTCTAGTGGATGTGTGATTGGACTTGTTCTTGAGTGTTTCCCCTTGTGATTTCTCTCCATTCTTCCCCATGTTCTTCGTGTTCTTAGTTGGGATCTGCTCCTTTCGTGAAAGATCGGCCATATAGGGTTCCACCCTACATTATATAAGGTCCATACTTTCATTATGAATGAGATGTATGTTATTAATAATGATATTAATATATTACCTCTGTGTTTATTTTCATAATTCATTATAGAGTTTTACACACTCTAGCCCATTGCATAAGGTATCTTGCAAGAAGGTTGTTCATAAGAGAACCTTTGATGTTCGGCGTTATGAATAACATAAGGGCCATACTTTCATTATGAATGAGATGTATGTTATGAATAATGATATTAATATATTACCTCTGTGTTTACTTTCATAATTCATTTTAGAGTTTCATACACTCTAGCCCATTGCACAATTTTTATTGCAAAAGGGTTGTTCATAAAAGAACAATTGTTGTTCAGTATTATGAATAACATGAAGGGCCATGCTTCCATCCAAGACGGGATGTATGTTATGAATATTGATGGTAAAATGGTACATCCATAACACTGACGCTAAATGTCGCAAGACTAAGAGAATACCGCACATGTGTGGCACTGATTTAGCTCACATTGGAGAAACCCGCATGGAAAAATTCCATTATGATGGATTTTGAAGTCGTTTGATTTTGAATCATGTGACACTTGCAACTTTTATCTGAAAAGTGAAGTGACTGAAATACTATTCAAAGGCCATAAGGAACGAGCAAAAAACTTATTGGTGACCATACATTTTGATGTGTCTAGTCCGATAAATGTTGTTGCAAGCAGTGGATTTGTCTATCTTCAAAATTTGACTCATGTAGATATATGGATATTTACTTGATGAGACGCGAGTCTGGATCTTTTGAAATCATTCAAAGGTTCTCAATATGAAGTAGAATTTATTGTAACAAGAAAATTATGTTTCTGCAATTAGATTGCTGAAAGGAAAATTTGAGTTACAAGTTTAGCTAATGTTTGATGAGTTGTGAAAGGGGTTTCATAACTTAAACCTCCCGGAACACCACTATGAGTGAAATGTCTGGGAAGATGTAATCAAACCATTTATGACATGGTAAGATCAAAGATGACATAAACAAATTTGCCATTATCACTTTTAAAGAGTAGTGCTTTAGAGACTGCGACTTTTACACTGAAAAGAGCTCCATCAGGTTTGTTGAAGTGACGACATTGGTATGGTACGTGATGTAGGGTGGAACCCTATACGGCCGATCTTTCACGAAAGGAGCGGATCCCAACTAAGAACATGAAGAACACGAGGGGAAAACGAGGGAAAACACAAGAGGAACTCTCAAAACCAACAAGATATAGTCACACATATGCTAGATCCTCGAAACACGAGAGGAGATACAAGATCCAAAGTCAACAATTGACGATACAAAGGGTAACCGGTTCTTCTCCGTGAGGAGGTCTTGATGGGGCCACCCAAGAAGGGGGTCTTGAATTCAACGTGGATCGTCTCCGTAGAGGGGTCGCGGTCTCTCTCGTGGAGCAGATCCATATGGATGAGTAATGCTCTATCTCACATATGAGCTAAACCAATGCTAAACCTAGAAAGATGGAGGATAAGGAGTATATATAGTCTAGGGGGAGAAGGGGTACATGGGCTTCGGCCCTTTATTGTGCGCAGACAGAGAGGGCCGGATTTCCGGGCCTTCCCGAAGGGCCGGATGTCCGGGCTAAGAGGCCGGATGTCCGGGCTGGTGGAGGCAGCTTCTGTAGGTTCTGGTGCGTGGCGCCGGATGTCCGGGCTTCTGGCCGGATTTCCGGGCTCGCGCCGGATGTCCGGGCTGGGTCCGGATGTCCGGGGCCTGTAGATGTTGGGCGGCTGGGAGGCTGCTGAGGAGGATGCTCCAGGGGCCGGATGTCCGGGGGTCCTGGGCGGATGTCCAGGGCCTAGGAGGTGTTCTTGACTCTTTCCGTTGGTTCTCTTCATCCATGGACTTGGTGACTTGTCCATCTTCATGTACATCTCCGGGAGGGTCCTCTTGACACCTAATCATGCATAGCATATCGGACTTAGGTAGTAGCCATGTCTCAAGTGGATCATATGTGATATTACTAAGGAAAGAAGTCACCTCATCCACGAACCAACCGTAGGATGCTCCGCATCATCTCCCCTCCCTTGGGAAAGATCCGACCTCGAATCAAAATCCTCATCACCATCGTACGGGGAGAGATCTTTGATGTTGAAGATGTCGCTCACGGAGTACTTGTCGCGTGGGATGTCGATCTTGTAGGCGTTGTTGTTGTAGCGTGCGAGCACCTTGAAGGGTCCATCGGCTCGAGGTAGAAGTTTGGACTTGCTTCGTTGGGGAAGTGGTCCTTGCGAAGGTGTAGCCACACAAAATCTCCAACATTGAATATCATGGGTTGCTTGTTGACGTTGAGCTTGGTCGCGAGTCGTTGTACTTGGTGTTAAATGGTGTGCCTTGTATCTTCATGCATCTTCTTGAGGTACTTGACTCAGGCACTCGCGTCCACGTTTGTGCTCTCTTGTAGCAGTAGAGGTAGAATGTCCAATGGGGACAACGGGTTGAAGTCGTAGACGACCTCGAAGGGGGACTTGCCGGTAGTCGAATGTCTTGCACGGTTGTAGGCGTACTCGGCTATAGGTAGGCACTCCTCCCACTCCTTGATGTTCTTCTTTATCAACACGCGTAGTAGAGTGGAGAGCGTGCAGTTCGTCACCTCCTTTGGCCGCTGGTTTGTGGATGGTATGCCGAAGAGAACAAAAGCTTGATTCCGAGCTTGGCGCACAAGGTCTTACAAAAGTACCTCAAGAACTTGACGTCGCGGTCCGAGACAATCGTCTTTGGCACTCCATGTAGTCGCAAGATTTCCCTACAAAAGATATTTGCAGCATGTGAAGCATCGTCTATCTTGTTGCATGGAATGAAATGTGCCATTTTGGAGAATCGGTTCACAACAACAAAGACGGAATCCTTTCCATTTCTAATTCTAGGAAAACCAAGTACAAAATCCATGCAAATATCTTCCCATGGTTGATATGGAATTGTAAGTGGCATGTAAAGGCCATGAGATTGAGCTTTAGACTTAGCTTTGCGACATGTAGAACATCGGTTGGTGAAGCGGTTGACGTCACGAAACATCTTAGGCCAAAAGTAGTTCTTGGAGAGCGTGGCAAATGTCTTGTCATGTCCAAAATGTCCCATTAGTCCTCCGCCATGAGATTCTTGCAAAAGCAACAAACGAAGAGAAGACTTGGGGATGCATAGTTTGTTAGCTCTCATAAGGTAACCATCTTTGATGTAATAGCGTTCCCAAGATGTATGCGTCAAACATTTGGCATAAGGAATAGCAAAAGTAGGATCATGCTCATACAAGTCTTTTATATGCTCAAAGCCAGTGACATTCAATTCAAGTTGAGTAACGAGCATGCATATACGGGAAATCGCATCCACCACAACATTTTCCTTTCCTTTGATATACTTGATGACATAAGGAAATGACTCAATAAACTCACTCCATTTAGCATGACGCGTGTTCAACTTAGTTTGACCCTTAAGATACTTAAGCGTTTCATGGTCGGTATGGATGACAACTTCATGAGGGCGAAGGTAATGCTCCCATTCATTCAAAACTCGCACTAAAGCATATAGCTCTTTGTCATAGATGGGGTAATTGAGTTGCGCTCCGGAAAGTTTCTCACTAAAGTATGCTATGGGGTGCTTCTCTTGCATTAACACACCTCCTGTAGGGGATGTACACCGCGGTATGACCCGGCCGGAGTCATAACCCGGCTGGGACTTGGTAAACCGGCGGATGGTAAACCGGCAGACAGTTAAGACAGATGGCTAAGACGGACGGTAAACTGGCAGGTGGTTAACCGTCAAGTGTTAAGGCAGGTGGTAAACCGGTAGGAGTTAAGTCAGATGATAACCTAGCAGACAATCAGAAACCGGCAGACCATCATAAACCAGCAGACCATCATAAACCGGCACCAGTTATAACCCGTCAGACAGTGATAACTGGGTTGCCAGGGGTTATGAAGCCCAAGACGTTATGAAGCCCAAGATGTTAAGAATCCCATGAAGACAAGTCAGAATAGTTAAGTCTTAAGTCCGAGTTGGACTCTACATGTAACCCGCCCCTTCAACTTATATAAGGACGGGCAGGGCTCCCCAAAGAGGGACAAGCAAGAAGAAACAATCTCTAGGGCTAGACACAAAGAACCGGTTTACGGCGACTCCCTCATGATGATAATGAGACCTAGCCTCAAACAACATGTAGGGTTGTTACCGGATGATGTTTCCCGGGGCCCGAAGCTGTCTAAATCATTGTCTTGTGTTGCCTCTCGATTCCGCTCAACCCCTCTCAAGCTACTACATAGATGCGTTGGCCTCATGACTAAGTCCTCACACTAGGACATCTGCCGTGACAATTCCATGACAGTTGGCGCCCACCGTGGGGCTCGCGCACGATGGTGTTGAGTTCTTGGAGGGATCTCTCTCAGGGATCGAGAAGTTTGCAATTTTTTTGATGAGTCAGTTGGGAAGGATAGGCATCAACTTTGAATTTGTCAGTCCAGATTTAAGATATGTGAGATTTAAGGATCAAGAAAAATTAGGGTTACAGTGGGTTCGGTACTGCCGTCGTGCAATTTATTTGATGAAGTTCGAGACGCCGGGACTGACGGATTGCTGAAAAGACGTGTCTGATCAAACCGCTGTCCTGATGACTCGGCCATGGATTAGTCAAAGTCAGTCGCGATCTGGAGGAAAGTGGCGTAACTCGCCGGAGCAACGACCTGCTTCAGTAGCTCGCTTGTGTGATGGCCGCTGCTCACCTCCATCCGCACCTTGCTCCGAGCCGCCCACGCATGTGTGCCCATGCAGCTACATATGCCCTGACCGGTGTCGACCGGCCACTGCCGAGCCCCGCTATGAGCCGCCGTGAGTCAGGAGTCGCCTGCAGACCGCCTTCTGCTCGATCCTGTTTCGGGCCGTTTTAAAACGGCCCTGCTTCGCGGCCATCTCGGCCGTGGCCGCATCTGCTGATCTCTGCTGCTACTTTGAACCGGCTTTGTTGCCATGAATCGCCGGCGCCAGATTGCCTGCTGGTTATCCAATCACCACAACCCGGACGGGGGTTATCCAATGACCAGATCCGGGTCACAGGAGGAGTCAACGACGGGAAGTGGGCAAGGTCACGAACTCGACTCCTCTGCTGCCACGGTTTACCAGCTCCGGGCTGCCAGCTCGCCTCGTCGGGTCCCCAAGCGGCGACCAATTTGCGACGCCTTGAGCCGCCGTCATCTCAAATTGCCGCCTCTGCCGCGTCTCCGGCTGTGCTGCGGATCACGTCCATTAAATTTTCCAAGTCGCCGTCGGGTCAAGCCCCTGCTTCCTCGCTGGGTCGTAACCCGCCTCCGCCCTATCTCTGCGACTCGCGTGCCCGTCGCCCGAGCGTCTGCACAAACCACCCGTACGGATTACGACACCGCGCTTACACCCGCTGTTGTTTCCATTTTGAGCTGCATGTATTGTTCCTTTCACGGTGCTCCAGCCCGCTGGCTCTGTTTTTTTGCTGGCTGTTAAGTTGACCGTCGCCGGGTTACCTCCGCCACCATGGCTCTGTCTTCAAACCGCCGTTCCTATATGTGGCCAACTGCCACGAGCCCTGCATTTCCGCCTGCGCCGAACTGCCGTTTCTGCCACAGGTCATAGTGGCCCTGGTCAGCCAGCCTCGCATTGCCTCCGCGTCCTCACCCTGATGCTGTTACGGCCTTGTGCTGCTCCAAGTCCGACGTGCCCCGGCCTCTGTTCCAAACCGCTACCCATGAGTTGCCACCTCCGTCTACCTCGGAGCCGCTAGCACGCCTCGGTTCCACGGTCGCCGACGCATTTCACTGGCCTCGCCCGCCGAGCCGTCCACCTCGAGCCGCCGGGGTCACCTCCGCCACCGTGGCCTCGCGCCTACTGTTTCAAACCGCCGCTTGGCCTTTTGCTGCTGCGGCCTGCTTCACAGCCAAGTCGCTGATCCGCCTCACCTCCGTGGTGAGCCGTGGCGCTGGCTCTCTTCTGCGTGGCTTCGCTCCCCCTCCCGAGCTGATTTGCCGGCGCCCCAATGCTCCAAGTCGCCCCCAACTCCGCGGCCTTGCGCCATTACTGTTGCAGCCACGCATCAAACCGCCGCTCGAGCGGCTTCCTCCGTGGTCGACCTTGCCAAGTCGGCCTCACACCTGCCGTTGCTGCTGCGACCTGCTGACGCCTCCAAGCCGCCAGGGCCTAGAGTCACCTCCTCCATGCAACCCGCCGCCTCATGCCTCAGGCCTCCTCACCCTGGTGTGCCTCGCGCCTTGAAGCCGCCAACGCCGCCGGAGTTCTGGCCGCGCCGTGTCCAGCTGCCTCAGTTGCCGTTGTGACCCGCTACTCTGAACCGCTCCTGCAACCACCTGAAAAGTCCTTTAGGTATACTGGGCCGAGTTAGCTGCAAATGCTCTTAAGCACTGAGACTAAAGAAATGTGAGCAAGAGTCTTTTTTACTGCTATATGGAGTGGTTGGCACCTTCAGGATAAACTGCATCCAGGGACCATGGTAATGGCAAGGAATTAATTTGACAGGTTGTATTGTTTCTACTACGGGAAGGTGAATCATGGCAAAACAAATCGGACTGCTATCCCAAAACAGATCAATAATGACTGAAGCATGAAGATCGAGATCCGGTCAGGCCACAGCGCTACTTCTTCGTACAAAGCATGCCCACCGAGTCAAATGGCCATTGCTGCCCATATGGAGATCAGTCGCTCAAAACCTGATACAAACTCAGATATGAAGCAGTTCGCTGGCACTCCATAATACTGGCTGAAGACTACTCCACGTAAAAACCCCAAGGACCACTAGTATTTGTATAGAGATTGGGGTCTGATTGATCGGTAACACATGCACCTAAAAAGTGGAGCTAGTGTCACACCGAAGCATCAATGCAATAATTTCCAGTATGGACAAGCCGGCGAAGGAAAGGTCAACATGCATGAAATGGATTAAGTACTGTCTCCTCACGAGAGGAAAGAAACAAAAGGGATCAAGTCCCCAAACTCATAAAGGCCGAAGGGAAGGCACATCATCAGATCAACTGAGCATCTGCTATCTTTTTTGTCTGACAAAAATGACCAGGTGATATCCGTCCGGTTTATTTCAACACATATTATTTTTTGTGTGAACAATTATTTGTTTTTGCAATACTTTTTGATGCAAGATAGTTGTTCATTACAAATGAGGTGTTGTATTGCGGGTGCGGAGTATGCGATAGCAGCATTTTTGCACCGGCGTTTCCTCTATGTCATAACACCCGGTTTGTGAACCTGCGCAAGTCGCTATCCCTGTGGCCCGGTTTACATCAACTCGCCCGTCTGCGCTGGTTTACAACGCCGTGGCCAGTACATCTATCTGCTCTCGCGGCCGACTCGGCCGTGGTTGATTTCAGTTTCATGATGGTGATCATCGACACCGCGGTGGATATTAACTGTCCTGACATATCAGGTGAAATCCATCCAGTATATTTTTATATTATATATTGCTTTCTTTAAAGGTGCAATTACTCTGGCTTGCAAAGTTATCTAATGCAGGACCATAAACCGCCATATTGGTGAAATTTAAAGGCCGTCAAAAAATTTCCGGCTTAAGGATTCCGGTTTGAAATCCGGCTCAAGGGAAAACTATCTCCCATAAAGCTTTGAAGCTCTCAATATCCTGTTCAAAATCCCGGTTCAAGAAGAATTTATCTCTTGCAAAAAGTTAAAGGTTGCCGAAGAGGACCTGTTGCCATGATGCGCGGTTCAAACATGGGTATCCTGTCGTATTGGCTTATCATATTATTGATCACTTGGGGGCTTGGTTGAATTTGAACCATAGCTACACCTCTTGATCGGCGCAATGCCACAATATCACTTGGGGGCTTGGTCGTATTCGAACCATAGTCACACCTCTTGATCGGCTCAAAGCTAAACTACTCCGGGGCCAAAGAGAGTGTTGCAAAACAACAACTCAAACATAGGGACTCACTGAGCAGAGCTTAAAATGTTACTTGGGGATTCTTTGCTGTCGAAATGAGCAAAGAATCTACACTTGTAATAGGCTATCAAGCCATGGCTTGGAAGCCTAGTGTATACACCTAAAACCCCGGGTTAGCCTGCCTATTTAAGTAAGTCACATCCGCCCAGGTAAACCTGGTATGAGCCTTTGAACTTTGACAAGTTACTCTAAATAAAGACCCTGAACTTGTCAAGTTAAAATGATGATTGGTTAAGGATTGAGGACCATCTTAAAAGGCTTTGTGAAATGGTTTAACTCAGTGGCCTGGCAGCCCATGAAAAGCCTCGAATTTGGGGCCTGGCAGCCCGTGAAAAGCCTCGACTACAAGTTTTCATTTGCTTTTTGCCAAAATTTTCTCTTAAGACTTATGATGTTTTTGCTAGACCGGTGTTTATTGACCCGGCTTGGCTTTCAACTAAAAGTTGCCAGTGCATGATCAGTTATAATCCGGTGCTTATTGACCCAGCCTGGTTTCAACTATAAGTCGCCAGTACATATTTGGATTGCGCCATTGGAATCATGAGCTTATAAATCATTGGGTATATTATTCAAATCTTTAATAGCCAATATGGCTGGATTTTTGCTATGGTTATCAATAACCAGTATTATGATGAGGTTTTCAAAGTCGCTTTAGCGCAATGGATATTATTTTATCGATGGATATGATTTATTCTAGGAATAGTCCCGAGTCACTGCAGGCTTATGACCCGGCGTTGGGGGCTACATTATTCAAATTGAGATTACATCAAATATGCAAGTCTCATGTCACTGCAAGCATGCACCATGACACTTGGGGGCTAATGCAAAGTAATTTTTGTTCACCTCATCGAAGACCCGATTCATCATATCATAATGAGCCGGCCCTTGGGGGCTACCAATTGCTTCTGTCAAACAATTCAAGGTACTCAAATTTTCATATATTATTGAAGGATCCACTGCTCAATTGGTAAAGCACAAAGCTCTTAACCTCGTGGACGTGGGTTCAAGCCCCATGATGGGACATTGCATCATATGATATTATTTTCAATGAAGCATATATAAAGTCCCAGCTCAATATTATCTTACTAAGCCGGCCCTTGGGGGCTACACATTGCTGTTCAAAGTTTACATGATCATATCTATATGTCCATGCTCATTATTGCATAATGACCCGGCCCTTGGGGGCCACACTGATTGATGTTTTTTATGAGCATAAGGCAGTTTCAAGTCCCAGGTTGCTGCAAGCATGACAACCCGGCACTTGGGAGCTACATATGTGGAATATGCAATTTTGACTAGTGACTGAGATGAACAACTTGGATTTCTTCAAGATTGTAATATTTATATTGAAGCAAGTCTTAAGCAGTTACTATGCTCCCTTCTTAAGACTTGGGGGCTACAACTGATATGCATACAAAGGAGGTATATTTTCAAGCTTGATGTTAACTACAATTATGACCCGGTGCTATCAATATTTATAAATTGACAATTATTGCAATGATAAACCGACAAGTTCTACATTCTTAAACCGTCTGAAGATCAGATGAGTATTTCAAAGACCAATATTTTTGTTAAAGCATTGGGAGCTGAGTCAAAAGAGTTATTCTTCACAATATTTCTCTGTGACAAACTAATGTCAGCAAATTGATTATGAAGCTGGCCTATTGACCCGGATTTTCTAGAAGAAGGAAATGACAAGGACTTAAGGATGATCAGGATCAGTTTAACATGGATAAATCCAAATTAAACTGGGGGCTAATGTCGGGGATATACCCCGCGGTATGACCCGGTCGGAGTCATAACCCGGCTGGTACTTGGTAAACCGGCGGATGGTAAACCGGCAGACAGTTAAGACAGACAGTTAAGGCAGATGGCTAAGACGGACGATAAACTGGCAGGTGGTAAACCGACAAGTGTTAAGGTAGGTGGTAAACCGGCAGGAGTTAAGTCAGATGATAACCTAGCAGACAATCATAAACCGGCAGACCATCATAAACCGGCACCAGTTATAACCCGACAGATAGTGATAACTGGGTTGCCAGGGGTTATGAAGCCCGAGACGTTATGAAGCCCAAGATGTTAAGAAGCCCATGGAGATAAGTCAGAATAGTTAAGTCTTAAGTCCGAGTTGGACTCTACATGTAACCCGCCCCTTCAACTTATATAAGGAGGGGCAGGGCTCCACAAAGAGGGGCAAGCAAGAAGAAACAATCTCTAGGGTTGGACACAAGGAACCGGTTTACGGCGACTCCCTCATGATGATAATGAGACCTAGCCTCAAACAACATGTAGGGTTGTTACCGGATGATGTTTCCCGAGGCCCGAAGTTGTCTAAATCCTTGTCTTGTGTTGTGTCTCTCGATTCCGCTCAACCCCTCTCAAGCTACTACATAGATGCGTTGGCCTCACGACTAAGTCCTCACACTAGGACATCTGCCGTGACAATTCCACGACACCTCCTATGCCATTACCACTAGCATCACAATGAATTTCAAAAGGTACTTTCATGCGTCTTATGCATTATGTGTTTCTCCTTTACATTGGTGAGTTTGTTGTGGTCTACTTCGACGATATCCTTGTTTTTAGCAAATCAGTCAAAGAGCATGTCACCCATCTTCGCACCGTGCTACAAACTCTTAGAAAAGAGCGTCTTTATGGTAATATGGAAAAATGCCTTTTTGGCGTTGATAAGCTTGTTTTCTTGGGTTTTGTAGTATCTTCAAAGGGTGTTCATGTTGATGAATCTAGGATCAATGCTATTAAAACTTGGCCCCAACCAACAAATTTGCAACAAGTGTGTAGTTTTTTTGGTTTAGCCGGTTTCTACCGTAGATTTGTGAAGGATTTTAGCACCATTGCTTCACCTTTACATGCTTTGAGAGAGAAGAATGCACCCTTTGTTTGGGGACCGTCGCAAGATAGCACATTCAATGAGCTTAAGAATTTGCTTACTCATGCTCTCGTGCTTGCATTGACTGATTTGCTAAAAACAAGGATATCGTCGAAGTAGACCACAACAAACTCACCAATGTAAAGGAGAAACACATAATGCATAAGACGCATGAAAGTACCGGGTGCTTCGGATGAACCCATAGGCATGACTAACCACTCATACAAACCAAACTTAGTTTTGAAAGAGGTTTTCCATTCATCACCCTCTTGTATGCGGATTTAATAGTAACCACTTTTGAGATCAATTTTGAAAAAAATAGTGGCACCGCTAAGCTCATCAAGCATATCATCAAGGCATGGAATGGGGTACCTATAGTGAACGGTGATGGAATTGATGTGTCTACAATCGGAACACATGCGAAAGCTACCGTCTCTTTTTGGCACAAGAATGACTGGTACGGCACAAGGACTCAAACTTTCACGCACATGTCCATGATCTATGAGATGCTTTACTTGCCTTTGTATTTCTTTTGTTTCTTCGGGGTTGACTCGGTAGGGAGCCTTGTTTGGAAGTGGCGCTCCGGGGATGAGGTCGACGTGGTGCTCGATGCCTCGTAGTGGAGGTAGACCCGGAGGTAGCTCGTTGGGGGAAAACATCTTGGAATTCATGCAATAGAGAAGATAACACCAAAGGTAGATCGTGAGAGGTGTTAGCTTTTGGTGCTTCATCTTTGCACAAAAGGACACAGTGCATATATAACACTTGATGGGTTCTCACACACTTCTCTCATCTCACGTTTGGTGGCAAATAGGACTAAGTTCTTCTTGTTGTTCATCATGGAGGCACTCAATTTGGGCTTGTGGCGCTCACTCTCTTTTTGGTGGCTCACTCTCTCACTATTCTCTCCACGATGGGTGGCTTGCTTGTCGGCGATCACTTGGCTTGGAGACATAGGTCGTAGCACATACTCCTTTCCTTTCATATTGAAGCTATAGTCGTTTGTACGCACGTTGTGGATGGCACCTCGGTTATATTGCCATGGCCGTCCATGGAGGAGGTGGCACACGGTCATCGAGATGACATCACACTCCAAAGTGTCTTCGTAAGCTCCGATCTTGAAAGAAACTTGTACTCTATGCTCGATTTGCAAAGTGCCGGTGTTGCTTAGCCATTGAACCTTGCAGGGTGCGGGTGCTTCATCTTGACCAATTGAAGCTTGGAGCATAGTTCTTCACTTTCTAAGTTATGGCAACTTCCTCCATCGATGATGACCTTAACAGACCGTCCATTGATGCCGGCCTTGGTGTGGAAGATGTGGCATCGTTGGTCTTCGTATTGTTGATGTTGAAGAGTCAAGACCTTGGAGACAACAAGAGCAGGGCTCGAATCTTCGTCACAAAAGACTTGATCATCTTCATCTTCGTTATTCACTTGCCGGTGCATGGACACTTTCTCAAGGGCTTCCATTTCTCCTTCACTCATTGAGTCATAGGTTCTCTCGTCGTTGAGAATCATGGTGCGCTTGTTAGTGCACTCGAATGACTTGTGGCCTCGGCCGCTGCATGTGAAGCATTTGAAGGAACTTGTCTTGATGGTCTCATCAGTTGGGGTAGATGATGATGAAACTTTCGGCTTGAAGTTGCTTGAAGTAGGAGGACGACTTGAGCTTGTCGAAGTTTTCTTGTAACTTGACTTGTCGCCGTTGCTTGTAGATGGCTTGGTTGAGGTAGAAGGTGTTGGAGTCGTTGACGCTTGAGAGTTGGAGAAGCCATATGACTTGTATGAGAACTTGGCATATTTGATGTCATCTTGCACTTGACGTTCCGCTTTGGTAGCTTGGTGCACTAGCTCGATGAGGTTCGAGTATGGTTGGAAGTCGGCGATCTTCTTGATAGGATGATTGAGTCCATTCAAGAAACGTGCCATAGTTTGCTCATCATCTTCCGTGACATTGGCTCTTATCATGGAAATCTCCATTTCCTTGTAGTACTCTTCAACGCTCTTGGTTCCTTGCTTGAGTAGTTGGAGTTTCTTGAAGAGGTCGTGGTTGTAGTAGTTTGGCACGAAACGTGCTCTTAAGACATCCTTCATTTGCGCCCAAGTAGTGATGGGTGGTTCTCCTCTTGCCTCTCGGCACTCAATGACTTGTTCCCACCAAATGAGGACGTAATCTTGGAATTCAAGGGATGCCATCACTACCTTCTTCTCTTCTTCATAGTCGTGCAAGTGGAAGATTTTGTCAACCTTCAATGCCCATGATATGTACTCTTCGAGGTCATTACTTCCGGTGAACTTGGGCATGGTGAACTTTAGCTTGTCGTATCGTTGCTCTTCATTGTGTTGGGGTTGGGGATGATGATTCCCATGTCATTGAGGATTGACAATGTCATTTGCTCTTGGCAAGCAGGATTGTTGTTCTCATGTTGCTCATGTCTTATTGTCGTGTTGCTCTTGTTGAAATTGATGTTCTTGGCAAGCTTGTGGAGGAGCTTGTCGAGCTTGACGAGGAACTTGAGGAACTTGACGATGCACACGTGATTGATAAATCCTTTCTTGAGCTTCGTCGCGAAGTGCTTATTGATGTAGACGAGCTTGTCGGCCTCGGTTGGCTACTGCTCGACTTGAATCTCGAAGGGCACGTTGCGCCTAAAGTGCTTGAGCTTCTCGTAGTTGTTGTTCTTGACGTTGTGCCTCGGCGTCTTGTGCATCCTGATGTTGTCGCGCTCGTTCCTCTTGTTCTTGTTGTCGTTTGCGTTGTCGTTCTTGTGCTTGCGCGAATGTAGCTTGATTTTGACGGTGTCAATGTTCTTTTGCACGAGCTTGCTCTTGAGAGTCGTTGTCGTGTAGAGGATTGTGGTTTGCTTGACAATCTTGACGCGCGGCATGATGAAGAGTGTTCGATGTCGGGGTACTTGAGCCGGAGATAGTGTCGTCGGAGTGTCGACTCGAGCGTCTCCATCTTGAGTAGGACGAAGTGGTAGAAGAGCGGTTGACCAACAAGGCACGAATCTCGTCCATTCTCGCGTCAGCCTCATTGCTCGTCGAGCTTGTTGTCGAAGTAGTCTCTTGTGCGTTGCTCGGAGAGTCGCAAGTCAGTGGCGAGGTTGTCGATGCGGTTGCTCATTGCTAGTTGCTCTTCATGCAAGGCTCGTTGTGTACCAAAGAGGTGTAGCTTGGTGACGTAGTTGTTCGGGTTGTCGTTTTGCTCAAGGAAGAGTGGGTTGGTAGAAGTACTTGGCCTATCCATCATTCCAAACAAATATATGTGAGTGGGAGAAAGAGAAGAACTTATGCCAAATGTACCTTGACCGATGTTGAAAATGGATCAATGATCACTCCAATGTGGAACAAGGAAATAACACAATTGGTACTAAATTCTTGTCGGTTTCTCACACCTACACAAGTAAAAGCTTATAGTGGAGCTCGGTTAGGATGGTGGCGCAAAATTTGATGCAATTGTAAGTGAGACTCAATAATGTTGGAAAAGATTCGCAAATTTGCAAATGCAACAAGTAGACCAATAGCAAGATAAGGTACACGGAAACACACACACAAATAGATAAGATGGGGTTGTGCAACCAAGGGATGAGCCAAAATGTGGAGTCCATGAAAATGCTCTTGTTGCACAACACTAGAGAGACGCTAGCACGATTGCACAATAGGCGGATACGAACTTGCGCACAACCTACTAACCAAAAATGGAACGACTTCTACCCCAAGTATGCTATATGTATGGTATTTCGATGATATGATCCAAGATGATCGAGTATCACAATCTTAATGTTGTATGATGCTATGGTTATTGTTTATAAGCTCTTTGCTTATTTTTCCCTTTTTTTGCTTAAAAGCTTGTTTGGATCTTTGTTGTTTGAGCTCTTTTCTCATGCAATGCTTCACGAACCAAGATAGCAATTGTGTATGCGATGATAACTTTGTGACACAAGAGATGATACCAATATATGCAACATGATGATATGGTATGTATGCTACGGGAAGTATGATCACTAATGTGCACAAGTCACATTGCCGGCAATACTCAAAGGCTAGTCTCGATGGGTAAGTGACGCAAAAGTAAGGCTATGGGGTTATCAATGCATGTGCAAGCAAGTATGATGATATCACAATACCAAGATGATACCAAGGTGAGGTTGATACCAAAGTGATGTAGCTGTTCGTAGTAGTCCGTAGCGAAGATGAGCGGTGGTGATGTTGATGTCGAACCGTACCTAAATAGTCGAAACACAATAGGACACGGAAGCCACAATTCAAATTCTCAAAGCAAAACGGGTCAAAATTGTCGGAGTTGGTAGCGGTAAAGCTATGGTGGTGCTATGCAGAAGTGGTGGTGGTATGCGGAAGTGTATGTGGGTACCGGAACAAAATTGGACAAAAGTTAGGCGGTAAACGGAGTGGTGGAAGGACGAGATGCTGTCAGGGGCCGGCTGTCCGGGCTGAAGGCCGGATGTCCGGGCCGGCCGGATGTCCGGGCTCTGGATCCGTGGACGAACTTGATGAACACCGCGTGGAGAGGTCAAATCCGGGGCAAAATTCGGAAGATTTTGTGGATGGAAATTGGTGAAAAGCTGGATCTACCTATAACACACGAAATCCGCGGATCAAATCCAACAAAACTTCATCACACCAACAAATCACAAAAAAATTTGGGGCTATTTGTGGGGCAATTTTCGAATTAAGGACAAAATCAACAAAACTAGGCTAGAAAACAAAGAGAGGGGGCTCCAAAATCGTGATCAACGTGGCTCATGATACCAAGATGATGTAGGGTGGAACCCTATACGGCCGATCTTTCACGAAATGAGCGGATCCCAACTAAGAACACGAAGAACACGAGGGGAAAACGAGGGAAAACACAAGAGGAACTCTCAAAACCAACAAGATATAGTCACACATATGCTAGATCCTCGAAACACGAGAGGAGATAAAATATCCAAAGTCTACAACAGACGATACGAGGGGTAACCGGTTCTTCTCCGTGAGGAGGTCTTGATGGGGCCACCCAAGAAGGGGGTCTTGAATCCAACGTGGATCATCTCCGTAGAGGGGCCGCAGTCTCTCTCGTGGAGCAGATCCGTATGGATGAGCAATTCTCTGTCTCACATATGAGCTAAACCAATGCTAAACCAAGAAAGATGGAGGAGAAGGAGTATATATAGTCTAGGGGGGAGAAGGGGTATATGGGATTCGGCCCTTTACTGTGCGCACACAGACGGGGCCGGATGTCCGGGCAATGGGCCGGATGTCCGGGCCTTCCCGAAGGGCCGGATGTCCGGGATAGGAGGCCGGATGTCCAGGCTTCTGGTCGGATTTCCGAGCTCGGGCCGGATGTCCGAGCTGGGGCCGGATGTCCGGGGCCTGTAGATGTTGGGCGGCTGGGAGGTTGTTGAGGAGGATGCTCCAGGGGCCGGATGTCCAGGGTCCTGGCCGGATGTCTGGGGCCTGGGAGGTGTTCTTGACTCTTTCCGTTGGTTCTCTTCATCCATGGACTTGGCGACTTATCCGTCTTCATGTACATCTCCGGGAGGGTCCTCTTGACACCTAACTATCCATAGCATATCGTACTTAGGTAGTAGCCATGTCTCGAGTGGATCATATGTGATATTACTAAGGAAACAAGTCACCTCGTTCTCGAGAGCCCTAGCTCGTTCTCGTGTCATGGGTCCTCTTGGCTCTTGGTAAAACGATGGTAGGTCCATGGGGATGACTGTAGGATGCTCTGCATTAGTATGCCCAACCATGTTATATCTTTTCTTAACATTTGGAATATGGGGCTTGTGTAAAAGGTTACAAACCTATTCCAAATCAGACAAGTGCTACTTTGTATGTTATCCCAAGTCATTGGGTATTCCCCACCACTATACCGAGGCAAAGGATTTTCCCAGAAAATGATATGCTTTTAAAGAGAATAGTTCTTGCAAAAGGGTGAGTGGGAGGACAATGCAAATCGACGAGATAACACGTATCTTCGTCATCAGGTGAAAGGAAAGGAACCTTGGAAGTGATTCTAGAGTTTCCCACTGCGACTGATACAGAAGCCTCTACATGAGATGTATGGACTTCAGTCGAACTTGCAGCTGAACAACGTAAGCAAAGCTGATGCAAACCTCTCAGTGCGCAAATGAGATATTGTTGTTAGACAGCAGTATACCTATGATACACAAGGAAGCATTGATGGGCCCTGACTCCAAAATTGGCTAAATGCCAATATAATCCGAGATAGTTTCCCTAAATGATTCAAGATTTAAATCTTGATAAACCCTCGAAAGAATTGGAATCTAATGGATTGTAATGGGACTATAAACTGATACAAATAAAAATGTTTTATCCATTAAGCTCGACTTGTTGCAATAATAAGTTCAAGGAGTTGACTACAATGAGATTGTCTCAACGTAGCAATGCTCAAATTCAGTTCGGTTTAAACTAGCAATTAATACATATTTCAAACATGAGATATGAAACATGGATGACAAAAGAATTTCCATGAAATGGAAATACAACCTAGGAATTGTATGTGATACAAACCAAAGTATTTTGTCGGTCCAGAGGATGCTAGTAAGTATGCTAGCTTCAGAGTTCCAGCAATGGACAAAAGAGAGCAAAATGGAGTTGGAATCTTCGTTTTTGATGGAATGCTAAAAGGGGTTTGACTTCATCAATGGGTACCGAAGATTCTTCTGGTTTCAAGAAAGTAAGTGGGAGCATAATAATATTTCTGAAAACCTTGTGTGCTTGACACATTGTTAATTGGAAATAAATTTCTTGACGCGAATTAGGACTTCATTTGAAAATAGTTTTCTGATGAAGCGCTTGGGCTAAATAGCCTTGATATTAGGCATAATGATCTATGGAGATTGATTTACCTAATGGGGCTGAGCAAAAAAAATACATATTGACAAGATGCTAAAACCATTTAGCACTAAAACCGACAAGGAGTGATTCTTGCCGAAGTCACATGGAAAGAGTTTTTGCAAGAATCAGTGTCCCAAAACACTGATGAGCAAAATACATGATGGAGATTCCACACACGCATGTGTTTGGATTAATCATGTACTCCATTGTATGTAAAACAACCAGATGTGTCCAATACTCCCAAGCTGTTGCGAGTATAGATACCAAAGTGATCAAAAATACTGATCATGGGACAATAGTGATAAAAAATGTCAATGAGTACTAAAGTAGCACCGATGACATGTTTTCTCGCAAGTGGAGATCATGAAGAGTTTGTTGTAAAAGGTTACATCAATACAGTCTTCATCATTTCTCCATGCGATTTTTGGTTTAAATTGAGGGTTTTGTGTAACACACAATATGGTGGCGCAATTAGTTGGAAATTGTTCCAAACAAGTTACTGTGGCAAATTCTATAACAAAGGCGAAGTATGTTGCCACTTTAGAAGCGATAAAGACAAAGGTGTTAAATCATATAGTTCATTCATGAACTTATTATGGTTCCAAGAAGGCTTTGGTCAATGGGACACTATTGCAGATAGTTGCTCCATAGCTCAGTCTAAGGAATCATGTTTCGACCAATGATTCACATATATACAAAGCCAAGTCCGCACAAAATATGAATTTTGTGAAAGCGTGAAAACGCGAGGATATGCAGAGATACACATGGAGCTGAATTTGTCAGATCCGATGGACATCAGGCTATACCACAAGTGAAGCATTTTTTACACCGGTATGCCATAGGTGTAAAGTGCATTAGCATTAACTAGATTATTGACTCTAGTGCAAGTGGGAGTCTGTAGTAGATATGCCCTAGAGGAAATAATAAATGCTATTATTTATCTCCATGTTCATAATTATGTTTATGTTCCATGCTATAACTGTATGGTTCTCGAGTCTGCAATAACACGAGGCTCGGAGGAAGACTCATTTGCACATGTGGAATAATAAACGGTAAGAAGTATTCCTAGTCTGGCCTCTAAGACTAGCTCGAGTGTTGCATGCTAGTTTTGTTTTGCTGATCATGGGCATATCTATGCCAACGCACAATGTTAAGAGAACATTTGTGTTGAATCGACCTGGATTGATGTTATGCTATGAGATTCATTTGTCACAAGTTAATGGTACATAACACAGAGATGTTTAACGTTTGCATGATTCCTTAGACCATGAGAGTATCGAGTTTCTTCATGCTTGCTTCATGAACTTTGGGGTTTGTTAAATGTCATCTGTAAATGGGTGGCTATTACGGCGGCTTACAGGTTCATGGAAAAGTATGTCAAGTAACTTGATAGCTCAAGATTGGTATTTGCTCCTCCGACAATGGAGAGATATCTCTGGGCCCTCTCGGTGTTACGGTATCCATCATCGTCTGGCCAGACACTTTGTGATTTGATCACGGGGATGCCGGAACACGGGAACGAGAAAAGAGAACAATACCGGTAACGAGGTAGTTGACATAGTGGACAAGTTTTTGATCCACGGGGATGCCAACATGTCTCACCTCGGGTATTTGTAACATATCACGAAGCAACAGGAATAGCACGCAGAAACTGGATGTTCACTCGAATATTCATTCGTGTGGGTATAGGGGTCAATATGGGTGTCCACGGCTCTGATGTTGATCATTGACCGGAAAGTGTTCCGATCATGTCTATGCTTCACCGAACCTATAGGGTCACACGCTTAAGGGTCATCTATCTGCTGAATAAAAGACACAGAGTATGAGAGAAATTTGCAGAAAAAGTTTCGGAGACAATGGAAGAGTTCCGGAGAGAGAATAGCGAAATAGTTTCGTAAAACCGAAAAGTTGTTTCGGGATATAACAGTCAAATTAGTTTGGGACACGCCTGATAATTCTTGGAGGGTGCCAGAATTAATCTGGAAACTTCTGGGAATTTTTCGGGATAAAAATCGGAAATGTTCCGGAGCTGCCCGCACCGGTTTGGTTGCTTTTTGGAGATGAAATTCACTAATCTGAAATTGTTTCAGAACGAATCCAAAATCATTTTAGTGGTCATTGGAATTATTCTAAGACCCACAGAAATATTTTCGGATTTATTGGACGCGAAAAATTGTCTTCATGAATAGTGAAAACGCATTCTTGTTTGCTTTGTGCAGATGAAAATCACTAAACCGAAATTGTTTCGGAACGCGTTGAAAATTAATTTAGTGGGTGCTAGAAATGTTCTGAGCCCACACAAATATTTTCAGTTCGAACCGATGCTGAAAAATGTCGTCATGAATAATGAAAGTGCTTTTTGCTTTGCTTCTTGGAGAAGCCACCTTGAGGGCCTTTTGGTATTATCCCCTTGGCTTCTTGGAGAAGCCACCCTTGGGATTGGCCTATAAATAGGGGTGGAGGGGCTGCCTAAAGACACTCTTTCTCACATACAAATGCCATGCATGATCTGGCCTTCTCTCCCTCCAAGCAAAATAGTTTCATAGAGCCGAAAGGCTGTCTGTGTTCCGGCAGGAACTAGTTCTGGACGGCGAAGCCCTGCCGGATAGATGACACCGTATGTGTGCAACTCTGTAGAGAGCTCGTAGTTTTGGTCTTAGTTCGAGAGTGCCTCCCGAAGGGCTATCCATGTGACCGTCCGAGTTTCAAAGGTCCTCCGGAAGGGTTGTTCGAGTTTTGAAGGTCCTCCCAAAGGGTTGTCCCCGACTCCGTCCGGAGGACTGTCCGACCACCTCCCGGAGGGCTGTCCGAGGGGCAGATGATGGTATACATCCTCGCGGTTGGGAGGTTGTAAATCCTAGCTGTGGGGATCTGCACCGTCAATCGTCATCGACTCTACTTCCCGCTGCGCTAAGACTTGGTAATGAAAAAGATCAAACCTTGTATGCAGTCTCCATAGTGGTCCTGGGCTGGTGCGTAAGTCTCAAATTTTTTGTTTTTTGTCGCGTTACCCTACATAGAAAGGATGCGCATTGATGAATTTTGTTACTGCACGTTGTTACGTAGTACTGCTAGTACCTACTCCCTCCTTCCGGTTCACTACTGGTACTCCCTCCGTCCTGGCTTATTGGTCCCCTTTGTACTGAATTCATGGGCTCGTTTTCCTCAAGAAGTTGTCTTTACCAACGTATTAATATCAGGAATGCATGCGTGAGCAACGAATGATTAAACCTTGCATGCAACGTTTTGACAAAGCATTGACTTATGGACATGTGAATGTGAGGGACTACAACCTCGTGCATGCATGCAACAGTCACACGTACACATGGACATAAAAACGCACGTGACGCCTTAATGCATGCATGTCCGAGCACACGGCGGAACACACACGGTCACGCTCAAGTGCTCAACCTACATGTGCATGCACAAACATACTCAGCCAGGGTGAGCTAGTGACCATATAAACACCGGAAAATGTATATTGAGCGCAATGAGCGTATTATGAAGTCCACTGACCGTATTTTTACAAATATACATTGATAGACAATGTATTTATCTCGTTTGAAATTAAGCCATATTAACCGAAAAGAAGGCAGTATGGACTAGCATTACTTTGTTGTGTCCCTCAACTTGCCGAACAAGGAGAAGCTTGCAGGACGGGAGAAGCTTGTGCGCGGTTGTCGGATCACGGGTTCCGGCAAAACCCTTAAGGTTCGAACTCCGGGGTGCGCGCGAAGTTCTTTCCCCCGACATATCCACGCCCTAGCTTGCTAAGATCTCGCGGACGAACTCAACAAACTCACAACACAAGAGACACAAGATTTATACTGGTTCGGGCCACCATTGTGGTGTAATACCCTACTCCAGTGTGGTGGTGGTGGATTGCCTCTTGGACTGATGATGAACAGTACAAGGGGAAGAACAACCTCCTGAGGTTGAGGTGTTCTTGTGCTTGGTGTGTGGCTGAGGGTCAGATGAGATGCCTCTGAATGAGTTATCCCGTACAGTGGTGGATAGTTCTACTTATATAGGCCCTATCCCCTACAGTGGTGGATAGTTCTACTTATATAGGCCCTGGTCCTCTTCCCAAACATTGAGCGGGAAGGGAGCCAACAACGGCCAATTTGAAAGGGGATAGCTAGTACAGCTTATCCTGACAAAAGTGGTCTTCGCCTGCAAAAGGCTCTAATGGTGACGCCGCCTTGGGCTCCTTGGTGACCTTCGTCTTGCCGTCCCGCTGGTCTTGGTCTCGTTGCACCGATATGGAAACCTTTGCTTGACGCCTCGGTACTCCGCGCCTGCTCTTGCCTACTTAGCACCAAAGAGCAAACAAGGACGCTGCATGCACTGGCGCCCGCCTGATCTTGATCGTCATGGCTCACGTCACGAGAACCTCACGAGGTTTGCTTTGCCTTGATCTCTCCGCCCCTCACGAGCCAACCTGGTGAGGCCGCTCCTAAGGAGGCCTTCTGTCGTCCGCCTTGCGAGGCTTGGCCCCTCGCGAGGGTCTTGAATGCCTTGTTGATCAAGATGGGCCGTACAGGCCTGCTAGCACAGCCACGCCGTGGCCCGCAGGCAGGCAAGTCTGGGGACTCCCGTTCCCAGAACGCCGACAGTAGCCCCCGGGCCCAAGGCCCGCTCGGGCTTGGCTTCGAAGCGAAGCCAAAGGTCAAGTGTGGAGTGCCGCGGGCCCCAAGAGCCTGCGGCCTTGGTCGACGTGTGGCGGTTGATTGTATGTGGGCGTCTCCGCTTCCCCACGCTGCCTCGGCAATTGCCCGACTTGACAAGTCCCTGAGACATGCAAGGGAAAACCATCATTACCTGTCATCGTGGGAGGCACCGGTTGGCCTTCTTCCGCTATAAATGGGGAGGGGGCAAAGCCCCCGTCGTCCATCTCTCCCCAGTCCGCTTGCTTCTTCCTCCTTTCTCGTCTGCTAGCAACAATGGCACGGTGGAAGAGGTTCTCTGCCGCGGAGAAGGGGAAGGCCCCCCGCGAGGCGCCCGGCTCCCCTGTGCCCAAGTGTGGACGCGGTCGTCCCCGTAAGCACACCGCAATCCCTCACTCCCGGGGTGGCGCCACTGCGCGTGGCAGGGGTCTCTCCGGTCGTAGCAGCCCCATCGATGAAGGGAGACGCGCCGTGGTTGCGCAGCCTCCCCGGCCTCGCTTCCACTCGGCTGAGGTGCTTCCGGAGTTCGTTGTCTGGTCGGAGGATCCGGTCGGCAACTGGCTTCAGCTTCCGCGCTTCTTTGCCGACGAGCTGCTGGCCTCCGGTCCAGGTGGGCTCTAGCTGCAGGCGGACAGTTGCTGCAGTAGGGCTTCTTGGGTTGTGGTCGAGGTCTCTGTCGCGGGCAACATAGCTCTAGCCCGCGGTTGGCAGACGTTCGCCCGCGCGCGCGGCCTGGGCAGTCGGTGCACCCTCCATTTTAAGTACAACAATGATGTGACCCTCTACGTGAGGGTGTTTGGGGAAGATGGTTGCCGTGCTGGGTGCTGCCCCAAGGTGAACGACGGCGAGGAGGTGCTCGGCCTTTGCGACGGCCGCGACGAGGGCCAGGGCGAGCCCGCCGGCCGCGCCTCGTCCAACTACGGTGGCTCTTCTCTCGGCGACTGCTCCAGCAGCGGAGGCTACGACCAGCCGCCACGCCGCCGCGCTCGCTTCGAAGGTGGTAGCGGGTCGTCTCGTCGTCGTGCCTCCATGAAGCACGAGGAGTGATCCGGCTAAGCTCGGGACGTCGCCAAGGGCCTGCCCCCGTGGACCGCTGCAGGGGCGTGCGCCGCTTTTGCTTTGTTCTTCTTTTCCTTCTTAGCATGGCGAGTTCGGGGCAGCCTCCTCTTCACGAGGCACTTGTTTCCTCGTGCCCGTCTTGACTTAGTGGTCGCTCAGGAACTGCAAAAAATTCGTTAGGAAGCTCGCTAGGAGACTTATCGTTCACCTAAGCCTAGATCCAGCGCTTCATATCACGGTACCCGAGGGGCGCAGATTAGGAGAGATGCACCAGCTTGTGGGCTCGAACGAGGGTGCCTCGCGAGAAAGCAGACGGAAGGCAGAGAGCAGGAAAAGTGCTCGTGAGGGCACCTGCCTAGCCCCCTCGCGAGGTATGCGAGAGAGAGAACACATGTGAACTAAAGTCGGAAACAGCGGCAAAAGGCGACGGAACCAAATCGGTAAGGAACACCAGAAGAAAACTTCGATTAAAAGAAGGGGAGCCAACTACGGAAAGTAAATGAAAAGGCTGCGTCTGGCACCTAGTCTAGTCTTCAAGTCTTCTCACCAGCGCGGAGCTAAGTGCTGCCACTAAGACGTGGGAGGGAGCCCCCAAGGCCCGAGGGCGGCACTCCTGAGACTCCGGGGCATGTACAACCCCACTCATTATTACGCGAGAGTTTCACGGGCGGCGATTCTTCACAGGCATCGGGCCTTCTTCACAGGCACCGGGCCTTTCTTCACAGGCGCTGGGCCTTGCTTCATGGGTAGAACTTCCAGAGGTGCTGGATGTTCCAGGCGTTCTGGAATGGTACCCCATCCTGTGTCTCCAGGCGCGCGACGCCAAGCCTGGAGACATGGAGGACCTTGAACGGGCCCTCCCACATATGTGAGAGCTTGTGCAGGCCTTACCTGGAGAGGACCCGCCTCAGGACGAGGTCGCCCACCTCGAGCGTCCTGGAGCGGATGTTGCGGCAGTGGTATCGTTGTAGCGCCTGTTGGTACCTTGTCGCCCTCAGTGCAGCTTTGCGGCGATGTTCTTCCCCCAGCACGAGGTCCATCCCCCATGTGGCGTCCTGCTGCGTTTCATCAAATGCCAGGACCCGTACGGAGCGATGCTTGACTTCGTGAGGGAGGACCGCTTCGGCTCCGTAGAGGAGGAAGAACGGGGTCTTGCCCGTAGGATTGGTGGCGATGGTGCGGATGGACCACAACACGGACTGGAGCTCGTCGTGCCAGCCCCTGCTGCAGGCCTCGAGCTTCTTCTTGAAGGTCCTGGTCTTGAGTCCCCTCAGGACCTCTGCGTTGGCTCGTTCGGCCTGACCATTGCTCCTGGGGTGCTCCACTGAAGCATAGCAGATCTGCGTTCCAAGGTTAGCACAGTATGTTTTGAAGATTACTAGTGAACTGCGAGCCGTTGTCGGTGATGATGCAGTTGGGGACCCCGAAGCGGCTCACGAGACCCTTGATGAACTTGACTGCGGAGCCAACGGGGATCGTGCGGATGGCTTCCACCTCCGCCCACTTGGTGAACTTGTCGACAGCGATGTAGAGGTTGCGGTAGCCCCCAGGCGCTCAAGGGAACGGGCCCAAGATATCCAGCCCCCAGACTGCGAACGGCCACCTGAGCGGGATGGTCTGGAGGCCTTGAGCTGGCTGGTGGATCTTCTTGTCATGGAACTGGCAGGCTTCGCAGGACTTCACCAGCTCGGCCACGTCGTTGAGCGCTGTGGGCCAGTAGAATCTGTTGCCGAATACCTTGCCGACAAGGGTCCATGATGACGAGTGGTGCCCGCAGTCCCCACCGTGTTTGTCAGTTAGCAACTCCTTCCCCTGGTCTCTGGAAATGCAACACAGTGAAACATCATTCGGTCGCTTCCTGTACAACTCACCGTCCTGGATGCAGTATGCCGTGGCTTGCCGGGCCACGTGCTCTGCGTCCTCCTCCTTCTCCTGTAGTGCCCCTTGCATCAGATATTCCCTTAATTCCTTGGTCCAGCATCCCTCCTGGGGCTCGAGCGCCAAGAGTAGGCGTGCTCGAAGTCGGACCCGTGCTAGGGCTCTGTGGCGGCGGTGCGGAGCTCCTCCCGAGGCTGAGCTGTTCTCGAAAGTAGTGGTGTTGCTAACGGCTTGAAGAGCCGCTCCTCGAAGACATCGGGCTCTTGGGGTTGCCGCTTGGATGCTCGCTTGGCGATGTCGTCAGCTTCCTTGTTAGTGCCCCGAGGCACGTGCTGCAACTCCAGGCCTAGGAACTGCTTCTCCATCTTGGGCACCTCCGCGAGGTATGCCTCCATGTGCTCGTCCTTCGGCTCGTATATCTTGTTGGAGAAGTTGGCAAGGAGCTGCGAGTCGCCCCTAACAGTGAGGCGCTTAACCCCCAGAGTTGTCGCGGCCTTCAGGCCAGCTATGAGGCCTTCGTATTCTGCGATGTTGTTGGAGACCTTCTCGCCCTGCTGGAAGCAGAGCTGTACAGCGTATTAGAGCTTGTCTTGAGTGGGCGAGATGAGTACTGCTCCAGCCCCCGCGCCCAGGTGCGCGAAGGCCCCATTGTCGGTGTCAAAATCGGCGGATCTCGGGTAGGGGGTCCCGAACTGTGCGTCTAGGCGGATGGTAACAGGAGACAAGGGACACGATGTTTTTACCCAGGTTCGGGCCCTCTCGATGGAGGTAATACCCTACTCCTGCTTGATTAATATTGTTGATATGGGTAGTACAAGAGTAGATCTACCACGAGATCAGAGAGGCTAAACCCTAGAAGCTAGCCTATGGTATGATTGTTGTTCGTCCTACGGACTAAAACCCTTCGGTTTATATAGACACCGAATAGGGTTAGGGTTACACAGAGTCGGTTACAATGGTAGGAAATCTACATATCCGTATCGCCAAGCTTGCCTTCCACGCCAAGGAAAGTCCCATCCGGACAAGGGACGAAGTCTTCAATCTTGTATCTTCATAGTCTTGGAGTCTGGCCAAAGATGATAGTTCGGCTATCCGGACACCCCCTAGTCCAGGACTCCCTCAGTAGCCCCTGAACCAGGCTTCAATGATGACGAGTCCGACGCGCATATTGTCTTCGGCATTGCAAGGCGGGTTCCTCCTCCGAGTACTTCATAGAAGGTTTTGAACACAAGGATAGTGTCCGGCTCTGTAAAACAAGTTCCAAATACCCTTTGTAGAGAATATTTTTTGCAGATCTGTGATGTATTCCGCGGCGTGACATCACACCACGGCCAGGCCTTTATCTGAATCGTTTTTTACTGTTCCACCTTAGCGCGTTTAGCGAGGCGGTTTCCTTGGCACGTCTTATCAAAGCGGAGATCGTGCCCCTTATTCCGGGATTCCCATCAATACGGACGTGGGTAACCCAACCGTGCCCGTTGGCACACCTCCTCTATCGAAGGCGAGTCCCAATCGACCACGGGGAGGGCTCTTGGTATTCAACCTCTTTATAATGAGACCAAGGCCCTCTTCTTTTTCCACCCTCCATCGAGTTAGCCTCGCGCTTGAGTTCTAACACCCAAAGCTTCAGATTTAGGCGCCGGACCTTGACGATGTCCGCTCCGACCAACTCGGCCGATGGATGTCTTCTTCCGTCACGAAGAAGATGTGCTAAAGCTGCGAGACGCCGTATCTAACCGCGAGATCTCGCATAGGCTGCCTGCTCGGGGCAGGTCATTCCCACTCCGAGCCGGCGAGGCGTGGTGTTCGTGTCTCACTTCCTTTGGGGTTTAGGCTTCCGACGGATCCCTTTGTGCGGGGCTCATGTTTTATAATGGGCTGGATTTCCATGACTTGAATCCGAGTCCATCCTCCATATCTCGTCATTCATCGTCAGATGTGAAGCCTTCCTCCATATTACCCCTCACTTTGGATTGTGGCTCAAGACCTTCAAGGTGGAGCCAAGATGATCGAGGGCAACAAGCGAGTCTTGGAGGAGGTCATAAGAAAGTGTGCTGATGCTCCGTGGCCGAGGGCTCTTTTCAAGAGGAGCTTGGTTTGTGACAACGGGAGTGGTTTTATATCACCGCTTCGGGGGCACCAAATGGGTGGCGCCACCCGCTACCTTTCAGTCCACCACAGCTGGCCTCATGGGTCAACCGGGCTCGACTGGGGCCGTCCAAGGACGTTCCTCTGTTGCAGGGCCGTATTCGAGACCTCCAGGAAAGAGAGATCAATCTGGTCATGGCGGCGCAGGTTATGTTGATTCGGCGCCTTCTGCCCTGCAAACGTCGTCCCCTCCATCTGTGGGAGTTTAATCCGGAGGGACCACGAGCTCTCCAACATTTTATGGGCGCTACGCCCAAGGAGATGTACAAACTGTTCTTCGGATCACAAGAGAAGTGTCCGGACTTGACCAGGACGCAGGTCTAAGCTGCAATCACTCAGATACTCAAGTAAGTAACCCTGTAACCGGACAGGCTGTTCATTCATTTATCATATATATGCCCTTTAAGGGAGCCGTTTCTTGAACATGAGTGGATAGCCAAGGCAAAGTTGATAAGGTGTCCGGCTCCCTCCCAGAGACCACGCCGGATCAATCTTGACCAAGATGTTGAAGGCCGCGCTTTTAAAGAAGGCGAAGGGGGAGCAGGAAGCAACCGCCTCCATGAAGGAGGCTTTCAAGGAAGAGGAGATCAGGATCCTCCTCCAAGGGAGAAGAGGACCGCTTCAAGACCCGGAAGCCAAGGCCTTAAAGCGGGAAAGAAGTCTTCGTCAGAAGTCCGTGCTGGGAAGTACCCCAGCCGCACTATTTCCCCAAGGGGATCAGCCCTCCAGCGAGCCGTAAGTAAAAAGAAGGGGTCCTGTGAATAAAGAACATCCCTATATTTATTTATGAAGATAACCGAAATTGTACCTTGTAGTTCGAATCTCAGCCCTTCTCAGCAGAGCTCGTCTTCGGGGGACCTTCGTCCGGAGATGATAGAGAGCGAAATGCCTCCACCTATCGCGCCTTCGTGCGAGGCGGGCGGCCCTGAAGTGCCTTCACGGAGAGTTTCCCCGAGTCCGGCGGGGCCGGATGGTCCGGCGCCAACTGGCGTGTGGTCGGAGGAGCTGAAGGACCTGCTCGGGCAAGCGTATATCTCAGAAGATCACCGTGCGCTAATGGCTACGGTAATTGAAAGAATTGCATCCGCTGAGAGCGGATTGCATGAAGCCGCCGAGTTCTTGTCGACGGGTTGAGGTCTGAAAAAATGATGTACCTTCGGCGATTATGCATATAGAATGCGCCTGTATAGATAGTAGCCCCTGAGACTCGGTATGTTGTCAAAATTTACAGCGTGCCGAGGATCATAATCTCAGTTATAACATATCGCCGCTCCTAAATAGGTGGCGGGGCGTCCGGTGGCCAGCCGGACTGATGAATTTGCCGAACTAAAGCGGCAACTTGATGAGGCAGATGCGGACATCACGCTTGTCAATAAGCGGTTCGACGAGTCACAAGGTATGCGACTTCTTCGCGGACGCCTGGTAAGGGAGCTTGACGCTCGTGCCTTACTACTTGTATGCTTAATGCAGGTGGTGCCGCTGTTGTGGAGGAGCTGCGGGCGGAACTTCGCCGAGCTAAAGAGCAAGCCAGAAATAGTAATGCGGCCGCTTTAAGGGCGGCCGAAGAGCTAAAAGCCGAACGGGCTGCTCACTGCCGAAGCAAAGAGGAAATGGCCAATTTGGCCCTGAAACTGAAGAATACTACCGACCACTGCGAGGTTCTTGAAAAAGAACGTCAAGCGGAGCAAGAGGACCTGAAAAAGGCCACCGCCGAATCCCAGGGTGCCCGTTCCGCTATGAGAGCTGCCAAGGAGGAGCTGAGTCAGGCCGGGGCTATTGCGGCTGGAAAACCATTTCTGCTACGGAGGAAATATACGGATCCGAAGTATGCTCAGTTGGACAAGTTGTGGAGTTCGGATGATGCTTATCTCGACTTAGCGGCGAAGCGCCATGGACGCGATTGAGCACTTCCGAGGCGGAAGAGGCGCGAAGGAAGAGCTATATTGGTCACAATTCCATAGTCCGGCGTCCTCTTGGTTTACCGATCGGTTGGCCGTATGGGCCGAGCTGAATCGGTTATCCGGACTTGCCATGAAGCATGTCATGACTCATTTGTGGCGGCGGACCCCACCAAGAGTTATTTTGGCTTAGTGCAGCAGTTCCTTAGTGCGGTACCGTGTCGGCGCAATGAAGCGGTCGGCGTGTATTGAGTGAGCGGATGGCTCTTGACCGTGTCAAGACATACTTGGCGGAGATGAAGGCCACCGACGTTGCATCCCAAGATTCGACGAAGCCAGTGTACCGCCGAGCACTATTTTGAGGAAGTCTGCAGGCGCTCGTTTAATAGAGACGCAGCTTTCGAAGGATATTATGTTTAAGTGACATGTATGATTTGTGAAAACAATGTTTCAATATAATATAAGAGATTTTTATACTTGTGCGTTCAAGTAGTAAACTACTCCCTGTGTGGCCGTTGATGTATATGTATATATAACACCTGAAAGATTGCAGTCTTTGGCTTCAGCCCCCACGCATATAGTGCGGGGTGTTTACAAAAAGCGCTTTTCACACTTAATCAACGTCTTGGTCCTATTAAGGAGGTGGTAGCGTAGCAAACTAGGCAACCGGACTATAATGCTTTATCACTTTCACTTAGCCATAGGAGTTCGATGGTGGGGCTACTATATAGCCCCTAGGGGCACCAGCTCTCCCGAATTCGGGCGTATGTGCTGACGAAAGCGACCTTTACGTCAATGCGGAAATTCTAAACACTCCGCTGGGTCATCGAGTGGTTGACCAGTCTCACGCTATATCATGACAGTCAGTTTTAGCTTTCTCCATTGAGGTGCTCAACCCAGCTCAACCGGGCACAATCGCGGTGGTTCTCCCAAGCGCTACCTTAGCCGATATAACGGAACGTAAGGTACCAAAACATGGGGCGGGCAAACCCAACATTTGACCAAAGACATGATTGGAGCTGATGCATATAAGGCCTAACTCGAGGCGCCGAACACTCCCTAAGGAATTCGGTCTTTATGAAAACAGGGAGAATAATGCCTAAGCCCCGGTGTCCGGTACATAAAAATTCTGGTGCGGCCGATGCCAAACGCCAGCCTCCTCCTCGGTTGTAGTAAGAAACCGGGATGTGTATCAACAAGAGACAGTAAAAAGGTTTACGCAGGGTCTTAATCTGAAAAGAATCCTTGCGGCGGGTCCCTGCTGCACGTCTGCGCTACCGTCTCCGTTGTGCAGTATCACGGGCGGGTGTAGAACGGTGTTCATCTGTAAAGAGAAGAACTTAGTTGAAAAGAAAAATTATCGTGCGAGAAATGTACTTTATATTAAATAAACAGAGTACAGTTCGGAAGGTGAATAAAATTGAGCTTTATTGTTCTCTTGTTATGCGTCGTGCAGCCCCTTGTATGGGGGTATGCCGCTAGTAGGTGCGGACTCGTCTAGCCGTGTGCAGGGTTTGAATGACCTATTCAGTGCTTTGATTAAGCGGAGCCGGATTGGTGTGGGGCTGTCGAGGCAGTCTCATGTTCTTCTGTGCTCGAGTAACACTTAATACTCCCTTTTAATGAGATGATGCCGCATGGACCGGGCATTTTAAGTGTAAGAGATGCATAATGCGGTATTGCATTAAAGCGGGCGAAAGCTTCACGCCCCAGTAGTGCTTGATAGCTACTTTCGAATGGGCCATGTGGAAGGTTAACTTTTCTCGGCGGAAGTTGTCGGATGAGCCGAACACAACTTCTAGCAGTAGGGAGCCCGTACAATGGGCATATGGGCCTGGCATTACCCCTTTGAAGGAGGTGTTGCTATGGCGAATTTTGGTTGGGTCTATCCCCATTTTGCGGTTGTGTCTGATATAGCAGGTTTAGATCGCTACCTCCGTCCATTAGGACTTGTGTAAATTGGAGTCCGTCGATTATAGGATCTAATATCAAGGCAGTCCATCCTGCGCTCCGGATACTTCCGAAATAGTCCTGATGATCGAAGGTGATTGGTTTTGACAACCATCGTTGGGACTCTGTTGGGATAGACTGTGCGACACGTGTTTCTATGGGCGCTGCTCTGTTTTTCCCTGTTGTCACTTGAAGTGAGTTCACTGTTTTGACTTTTTGTGGGAAATTCTTTTGTTTTCCGGGGCTCTGCTTGTGGTGCTCGCCATCATCCTCGCTTGGTGTGTCGAGCCCCTTGTGTTCAGCGTTGAGTCTGCCGGACTGCTTGAAGACCCAACAATCTCTGTGGATATGGTTTGCAGGCTTCCCGGGAGTACTGTGGATTTGGCATATCTTGTCCAAGATTTTGTTTAAGTTGGATAGCTCATCGCTATTGTCCTTAAGGGGCAGTTTTTTATTGTTCTGCCGTGAGCTTTTGAATCCGGCATTGACTGTCGCGCTCTTCGGACTATTTCCCCTGGTTCGGCGCTGTTCCTTGTTGCGTCGTGGTTTCCCATTTCCATCCCTGACCTCGGATGTACTTGGGTCGCTGGTACTGCATCTTGCTAGCCAGCTATCCTCTCCCGCGCAAAAGCGGGTCATGAGACTTGTTAGTGCGGCCATTGTTCTTGGCTTTTCCTGGCTGAGGTGTCTGGCGAGCCATTCGTCTCGGACGTTTGTGTTTGAAAGCTGCTAAGGCTTCGGCGTCCGGACAGTCGACTATTTGGTTCTTTTTGGTGAGGAACCTGTTCCAGAATTTGCGGGCTGACTCTCCGGGTTGTTGAGTTATATGACTTAAATCATCTGCACCCGGAGGACGGACATAAGTCCCTTGAAAATTTGCCCGAAAAGCATCCTCGAGCTCTTCCCAACTTCCAATGGTATTTTCAGGGAGGCTTTTGAGCCAATGCCGGGCTGGCCCTTTGAGCATGAGGGGTAAGTATTTTATGGCGTGGAGATCGTCTCCTCTAGCCATGTGTATGTGGAGGATGTAATCCTCAATCCAGACTCCAGGGTCTGTTGTTCCGTCGTATGCCTCTATGTTTACGGGCTTGAATCCCGCTGGAAATTCATGATCCAGCACCTCATCGGTGAAACATAGAGGGTGCGCGGCGCCCCTGTATGGGTGTGCCGTGATTTTCGGATATTTGACGTGTTGTATTGCTCGCCAGAACTTGTTTCCTTGGCTCGTAGATAGATCTAACTGGGCCATCCTTTTGGTGCGAATCCTTATGCGGATCGCGTGCCGGCTTGTGTGTGGCGCCGCTTTCCGCTCTCTGTTTGCCATGGGGTCGTCCATCCGACCGGGTGGCCTTCTTGCTTTTTGATTGTGGGGGCTCTACGGCCTCCTCATCAAATTCGGGCAGTAGTTTTCTCTTTGGGTAGCTGTTTGTTCGTAATTGTCGCCGTATTTGTCTCATGATGTTGAGTGCTTTGCTCCATCTGATTCTGAGTGCATCTTCCGCTGTTTTGAGCTTCCACTTCTGCTTTTCAGGCTATGCACAGTGGCGACGAGCCTTTTGTGGAGGTTCTTCTGCTCCAACAATTTGTCCGGCGTGAGATCGTCCGGATTGTTATCTTCGCCGGGGACGGGTTGTTTATCCAAGTTGTCCTGTTTGGACGGTTGCTCGATAACATGTTAAATAAATCCGTCCGGCTCGCCCTGCTCTCTGGCTGGGTCTTTGTCGGCGGGGACTTGGTGCGGCGTTTACGTTGCCGTTTTGACTGTTTTTCGAGGGATTTATCCTTCGTAGTGTCCCGTTGTTCCTCGTCGTCACTTCCTTTAGGTGTATCCACCATGTATACATCATGGGATGAGGTGGTTGTCTAGTATCCTATAGGTGCTGGTTCATGGTTGTCTCCTACATCATCGTCTATACCGTCGATGTCTTCGGAGTCGAAATCGAGCACGTCGTTTAAGCTTTCGACGATGGGCTACAAAGTGGCCGGTGGTGGGCGTTGAATTTCTTCGTCGTCTGCACTTTTAACCTTCCCGACCGTAGTCCGCCAGGGCTCTCGATAAAGAGAGACTTTAGTGAATTCAAGATGTCGCCAAAGGGCGAGTCTTTGAAAAGATGTCCGCGGCAGTGAACTCCATGCCCGGCGCCCAATCGGATTCGATCGGCGGGGCGCGGAGGGTTCGGAGTCCGGAGAGGAGTCCAGCACCTTGGAGTCACGGTCTTCGCAAAGGACAGGGATGGAGTTCAGCTCAATCGCCGTTGAGATCGTAGCCCCCGAGGCGGTGTCCAACCAATCGTCCTCGATCGGGGAGTCGGCTCGAGCTAAGGGTCGGAGCGGACGCCGGTCGACCTCAAAGGCCTTGTCCGTGGGCGAGCTAGATCGTGCCCATCGAGACAAAGGCGGCGCTTGGCAGTGGCTCTAATCCGTCGAAGATCAAGTCTCCGCGGATGTCGGCCGTGTAGTTCAAACTCCCAAATCTGACTGATGGCGGGGCGTAGCTTCGATCTGCTCCGGATGGCCAAGGGAATTGGCCCGCAGTGCAAAGCCGCCGAACACGAAGATCTGTCCGGGGAGAAAAGTCTCACCCTGGACCACGTCGTTGTTGATGATCGAAGGAGCCATCATGCCTATAGGTGACGATACAGAGGAACTCTCAATGAAAGCACCAATGTCGGTGTCAAAACCGGCGGATCTCGGTAGGGGGTCCCGAATCAAGCGTCTAGGCGGATGGTAACAGGAGACAAGGGACACGATGTTTTACCCAGGTTCGGCCCTCTCGATGGAGGTAATACCCTACTCCTGCTTGATTAATATTGATGATATGGGTAGTACAAGAGTAGATCTACCACGAGATCGGAGAGGCTAAACCCTAGAAGCTAGCCTATGGTATGATTGTTGTTAGTCCTCGGACTAAAACCCTTCGGTTTATATAGACACGAAAAGGGTTAGGGTTACACAGTCGATTACAATGGTAGGAAATATACATATCCGTATCGCCAAGCTTGCCTTCCACGCCAAGGAAAGTCCCATCCGGACAAGGGACGAAGTCTTCAATCTTGTATCTTCATAGTCTTGGAGTCCGGCCAAAGATGATAGTTCGGCTATCCGGACACCCCATAGTCCAGGACTCCCTCACCCATCGAAATACATGACCCAGCCGTCGGGTGCCTCACTTCCCGGCGAGGTGGACCAGTCCTCTCCTACTTCCAGCATCGGGGCATCCGTCCATTCTGCCACGAAATCAGCGAGTGCATCTCCCTTGATGACCCTGGTAGTGCTGAACTCCAACTGGAATGCCTGCAGCTCGATGTTCCACTTAGCGACCCTTCCAATAGAGTTGGGGCTCCTGAGCACTCTCTCCAAAGGGTAGGCTGAGACGACCTTGATGGGGTGGTCCTGGAAGTAGTGCCGCAACTTGCGCGAGGCCACCAAGAGCGCGAGAAGGAGCTTTTGGGGCATGGGGTATCATGCCCTTGTGTCCCGCAACACTGTGCTGACGAAATACACTGGGTGCTCGACGAGGGCTGGCGCTTCAGTGAGGCTCGTGTCTTGCTGCAGCTGGGATGTCTCCTAAGGCGGTGGAACTACTGACGCCTGATCGCTTGTGGGAATCTCGGCGACGTCGTCCTACCGAGCTTGGTCTTCTGTTGATGCCGCTACAGCTCTTGCTGTGCCTTCCTGATCTTGCGTCATCCCGGTTGGCGGCGTAGCCTGGCGCGGTGCGCCCTTGGCTTGGTGCTCCTCCCGAACCGCCACCAGAGCGACGCTAGCGGAGTACGGGGTGGCTGCTAGATAGAGTACTAGAGGCTCGAGAGGTCGTGGCGCCACCATCACCGGAGGGCTGGTCAGGTATCTCTTGAGGTCTTGAAAAGCTCGGTCGGCCTCCGGGGTCCACTCGAATGGGCCCTTCTTCTTCATCAGCTTGAAGAAGGGTAGGTGATGACCCACAAGTATAGGGGATCTATCGTAGTCCTTTCGATAAGTAAGAGTATCGAACCCAACAAGGAGCAGAAGGAAATGATAAGCGGTTTTCAGCAAGGTATTCTCTGCAAGTACTGAAATAAGTGGTAACAGATAGTTTTGTGATAAGATAAATTGTAACGAGCAACAAGTAACAAGAGTAAATAAAGTGCAGCAAGGTGGCCCGATCCTTTTTGTAGCAAAGGACAAGCCTGGACAAACTCTTATAATAGGAAAAGCGCTCCCGAGGACACATGGGAATATCGTCAAGCTAGTTTTCATCACGTTCATATGATTCGCGTTCGGTACTTTGATAATTTGGTATGTGGGTGGACCGGTGCTTGGGTGCTGTTCTTACTTGAACAAGCATCCCACTTAATATTAACCTCTATTGCAAGCATCCGCAACTACAACAAAAGTATTAAGGTAAACCTAACCATAGCATGAAACATATGGATCCAAATCAGCCCCTTACGAAGCAACACATAAACTAGGGTTTAAGCTTGTGTCACTCTAGCAACCCATCATCTACTTATTACCTCCCAATGCCTTCCTCTAGGCCCAAATAATGGTGAAGTGTTATGTAGTCGACGTTCACATAACACCACTAGAGGCTAGACAACATACATCTCATCAAAATATCGAACGAATACCAAATTCACATGACTACTAATAGCAAGACTTCTCCCTTGTCCTCAAGAACAAACGTAACTACTCACAAAGCATATTCATGTTCATAATCAGAGGGGTAATAATATGCATAAAGGATCTGAACATATGATCTTCCACCAAATAAACCAACTAGCATCAACTACAAGGAGTAATCAACACTACTAGCAACCTACTAGCACCAATCCGGACTTGGAGACAAGAATTGGATACAAGAGATGAACTAGGGTTTGGAGATGAGATGGTGCTGGTGAAGATGTTGATGGAGATTGCCCTCTCCCGATGAGAGGAGCGTTGGTGATGATGATGACGATGATTTCCCCCTCCGGGGAAGTGTCCCCGCGAACAGCTCTGCCGGAGCCCTAGATTGGTTCCGCCTCGTGGCGGCGGAGTTTCGTCCCGAAAGGTTGCTTCTGGTTTTTCTCAATGAAAGACTTCATATAGGAGAAGATGGGCATCGGAGAGCCACCAGGGGGCCCACAAGGTGAGGCGCGCCCTAGGGCGCCCCACCCTCGTGAGCAGGTGTGGGCCCCTAGCCTTCATCTTTGGCGATGATTTTCTTTATTTATTTCAAGATATTCCGTGGAGTTTCAGGACTTTTGGAGTTGCAGAATAGGTCTCAATATTTGCTCCTTTTCCAGCCCAGAATTCCAGTGCCGCATTCTCCTCTTCATGTAAACCTTGTAAAATAAGAGAGAATAGCCATAAGTATCGTAACATAACGTGAAATAACAGCCCATAATGCGATAAATATCGATATAAAATCATGATGCAAAATGGACGTATCAACTCCCCCAAGCTTAGACCTCGCTTGTCCTCAAGCGAAAAGCCAATAGCAATAAATATGTCCTCATGTTTAGAGGTAGAGGCGTCGATAAAAATAAAATACGGACATGAAGGCATCATGATTATTCTCATAACAGCAACATATATAGGTTTTGTCATATGGTTAGTTATGTTCAAGTGATGACCTTTTCACAATGCAAAGGTATGAATCAGAAACCTTATTGGGCACCAACAAATTATAACCTCAGTCATTGAAGCAATTGAAATTTATCATAACATCGGAAAGAGTCTATGTCAGAGCTTAAAAGCAAGTCCACATACTCAACTATCATTTAGTCCTTCATAATTGCTAGTACTCACGCAATACTTGTGGTTACGGAGTTTTAATCGGACACAGAGAAAGATAGGGGCTTACAGTTTTGCCCCACAACCTTTTACCTCAAGGGTAATGTCAACAATAATAATTCATGCTCCCCTACATCCAATTATATATATATATATATATATATATATATATATATATATATATATATATATATATATATATATATAAAAGGTGAAGATCACCGTGACTCTTGCATAAGGTAGAGGATAATAATAAAAGATAGGCCCTTCACAGAGGGAAGTAGAGGTTGCCATGCGCTTTTATGGTTGGATGCACAAAATCTCAATGCGAAAGAACGACACTTTATATTGCCCCTTGTGATATGAACCTTTATTATTGAGTCCATCGCTTTTATTACTTCCATATCACAAGATCGTATAAAGCTTATTTCCCCACACCAATCAATCATACATATTTAGAGCAATTTTTATTGCTTTGCACCGACGACAACTTACTTGAAGGATCTTACTCAATCCATAGGTAGATATGGTGGACTCTCATGGCTAAACTGGTTTAAGGGTATTTGGAAGCACAAGTAGTATCTCTACTTGGTGCTGAGAATTTGGCTAGCATGAGGGGGAAAGGCAAGTTCAACATGTTAGATGACCCATGACAACATACTTTATCTCAGATATAAGAAAACATAACTCATCACATTGTCTTGTCCAACATCAACTCTTTAGCATGTTATATTTTAATGAGTGCTCCCAATCATAAAAGATGTCAATGATAATATATCTATATGTGAAACCTCTCTTTCCTTATTACTTCCTATTAATTGCAACGATGACCAAAGCTATATTTGCCAACTCCCAACAACTTTTAATCATCATATTTTTTCTATGTGAAGTCATTACTCTCCATAAGATCAATATGATCTCTTTGTTTCTTTTTATTCTTTTTCTTCTTTCTATTCTTTTATTCACCCAAGATCATGGCAAAATAATCAAGCCCTTGACTCAACACTAAACTTTATTATATAGCTCACGGACTCGATTACACAGAGGGATCATAAAACAAAACTCAAAACTAGATCATGCCATAACTTTATTCTACTAGATCAAGATACTACTAATAGGATCGGACTAAGAAAAACGGTAAAGATAGGAGTTGTGATGGTGATACGATATCGGGGCACCTCCCCCAAGCTTGGCAGTTGCCAAGGGGAGTGCCCATACCCATGTGATTATGTCTCCTTTGTTGATGGAGAAGGTGGAGGTGTTGGATAGTCGCACATCGAGTGTAAGAGGTCCTCCAACTTGCGAATAATGTCCTTGAGTGCAACGATATGCTCCTTCAACAAAATATTTTCACTTGTGAGATACTTGTTTTGAATACGAGCTAACTCAATCATCTTGAAAGCTTCGATTTCAGTTGGGGTGAGAAAGTTGTGATCTAGTTGGAGGGGGCCTTCTGCTGCCGGAGCTTGGTCCTCCGTGGCCTTCTTGATCCTTTCATCCTTGTTGATCTCCATGGGTTCTTCCCTCTTCAGCTCTATCTTCATTAGCCAAGCATCTTTGTCACCATTGTCGGAGGAGGGGGACGACATGATGCCTGGCCTTGACAACCCTGACAGGAAGCAGCTCGAAAGAAGAACAGAGGAGATTTTCGTGATACGGGAGTCAAAACCTTCGGGAGAATATATAATGAATTTTTACCGACCAAAATACGTATCGTGCAAGAAAACGGAGTCCGGAGGGCACACGAGGTGCTCACGAGGTAGGGGGGCGCGCCTAGGGGGGTAGGGCGCGCCCACCACCCTTGTGGGGCCCTCGTGTCCGTCCCAGACTGGCACTTATTTTTCTATTTTTCTAAATATTCCAAAACTGAGAAATGTTGCCTTAAAAATTGTTTTGGAGTCGGTTTACTTACCGTACCACATACCTATTCCTTTTGAGTCCAAACAGTGCTCGAAAGTGTCCTTATGTATTCCTCCGGGGTTACGGTTTCAATAATATTGATTTCAACATTTATGGGATTACCTGAGATATAATGTTTAATTCTTTGACCGTTTACCACCTTCGGATTTGTGCCTTCGAAGTTGTTGATTTTTATGGCACCGGAACGATAGACCTCCTCGATCACGTAGGGACGTTCCCATTTAGAGAGAAGTTTTCCTGCAAAAAATCTTAAACAAGAGTTGTGTAGCAATACATAATCACCTACATTAAACTCGCGCTTTTGTATCCTTTTGTCATGCCATCTTTTAACTTTTTCTTTAAACAACTTGGCATTTTCATAAGCTTGGGTTCTCCATTCATCAAGTAAGCTAATATCAAATAACCTCTTCTCACCGGCAAGTTTGAAATCATAGTTGAGCTCTTTAATATCCCAATATGCCTTATGTTCTAGTTCGAGAGGTAAGTGACATGCTTTTCCATAAACCATTTTATACGGAGACATACCCATAGGATTCTTATATGCAGTTCTATAGGCCCATAATGCATCATCAAGTTTCTTGGACCAATTCTTCCTAGACCTATTAACAGTCTTTGCAAAATTAATTTGAGCTCTCTATTACTCAATTCTACTTGACCACTAGACTGTGGGTGATAAGGAGGTGCAATTCTATGATTAACATCATATTTAGCAAGCATTTTACGGAAAGCACCATGAATAAAGTGTGAACCACCATCAGTCATTAAATATCTAGGGACTCCAAACCTCGGAAAAATAACTTCCCTAAGCATTTTAATAGAAGTGTTATGATCAGCTACTAGTTGGAATAGCTTCTACCCACTTAGTAACGTAATCAACAGCAACTAAAATATGTGTATATCCATTAGAGGCAGGAAAATGTCCCATATAATCAAAGCCCCAAACATCAAATGGTTCGATAACAAGTGAATAATTCATAGACATTTCTTGACGTCTACTAATATTACCAATTCTTTGACATTCGTCACAAGAGAAGACAAACTTACGGGCATCCTTGAAGAGAGTAGGCCAATAAAAACCAGATTGCAATACCTTATGTGCAGTTCTATCTCCAGCGTGGTGTCCTCCATAGGCTTCGAAGTGACACTTGCATAGGATCTGTTCCTGTTCATGCTCAGGCACACAACGTCTAATAACACCATCTACTCCTTCTTCATAAAGATGTGGGTCATCCCAAAAGTAATGTCTCAAATCATAGAAAAACTTTTTCTTTTGTTGGTATGTGAAGCTAGGTGGTACAAATTTAGCAACAATATAATTAGCATAATCAGCATACCATGGAGTGCTACGAGAAGTGCTTATGACATTTAATTGTTCATCAGGAAAGCTATCATCAATAGGTAGTGGGTCATCAAGAACATTCTTAACCTAGATAAGTTATCTATAACGGGGTTTTCAGCTCCTTTTCTATCAACAATATGCAAATCAAATTCTTGCAGCAAGAGAACCCATCTAATAAGTCTAGGTTTAGCATCTTTATTTTCCATAAGATATTTAATAGTAGCATGATCAGTGTGAATGGTTACTTTAGAATCAACAATATAGGGTCTGAATTTATCACAAGCAAATACAACTGCTAAAAGTTCCTTTTCGGTAGTAGCATAATTTCTTTGAGCATTGTCTAGAGTCTTACTAGCATAATGGATAACATTTAATTTCTTATCAACTCTTTGCCCTAGAACAGCACCTACAGCATAATCACTAGCATCACACATAATTTCAAAGGGTAAATTCAATCGGTGGCTGAACAACGGTGTAGAGACTAATGCTTTCTTAAGTATTTCAAATGCTTCTACACAATCATCATCAAAGACAAATGGTACATCTTTTTGTAATAAATTAGTCGAGGCGGGAAATTTTGAGAAGTCCTTTATGAACCTCCTATAAAATCCGGCATGACCAAGAAAACTTCTTATACCTTTGATGTCCTTGGGACATGGCATCTTTCAATAGCATCAACCTTGGCTTTATCAACTTCAATACCTCTTTCGAAACTTTGTGCCCCAAGACAATACCTTCATTAACCATAAAGTGGCACTTTTCCCAATTCAAGACAAGATTAGTTTCTTCACATCTCGCAAAACTCGATCAAGATTGCTCAAGCAATCATCAAAGAGGAACCATAGACGGAAAAATCGTCCATGAAGACCTCACAATTGTTTTCACAAAATCAGAGAATATAGCCATCATGCATCTTTGAAAGGTAGCAGGTGCATTACATAAACCAAAAGGCATCGTCTATAAGAAAAAGTACCAAAAGGGCATGTAAAAGTAGTCTTTGATTGATCTTTAGTCGACGCAGTATTTGAGAGAAACCAGAATAACCATCTAGAAAGCAATAATGTGTATGTTTGCATAATCTTTCTAACATTTGATCAATAAAAGGTAATGGGTAATGATCTTTCTTAGTAGCTTTATTTAATTTGCGAAATCAATTACCATCCTATAACCTGTGATAATTCTTTGCGGGATCAATTCATCTTTATCATTAGGGACAACAATAATACCTCCTTCTTAGGGACACAATGGACATGACTTACCCACCGACTATCAACAACGGGATAAATTATACCTGCCTCCGATGCTTGAGTATTTCTTTTCTTACCACTTCTTTCATTTTAGGATTCAAGCGTCGTTGAGGATCACGAACTGGTTTGGCATCCGCTTCAAATTATTTTATGTTGACATAGAGTGGGACTAATGCCCTTAAGATCATCAAGAGTATATCCAATAGCGGCACGGTGCTTCTTGAGTTTTCAATAATCTTTCTTCTTCATGCTCTGAAAGGTTAGCACTAATAATAACAGGATATATTTTCTTTTCATCAAGATAAGCATATTTAAGATTATCGAGCAACGGTTTAAGCTCAAACACGGATCACCCTTGGGTGGAGGGGATCCCTAAGTTTCAACAGGCAAATTGTGTTGCGAATAGGTTCTGTTTAAAGAATACTTCATATATTTCCCTTCTTTCATTCATGAACATATCGTTTTCATGGTCTAGCAAATAGTGTTCTAAAGGATCACTAGGAGGAATGGCAATAGAAGCAAGACCATTTATTTCATCCTTACTAGGCAATTCTTCCTCACGATGTTGTTTACTAAATTTAGAGAAATTAAACTCATGAACCATATCATCCAAGCCAATAGTAACAACATTCTTTTCGCAATCTATCCTAGCATTAACAGTGTTCAAGAAGGGTCTACCAAATATAATGGGACAAAAGCTATCTTGTGGAGAACCAAGAACAAGAAAATCAGCGGGATATTTGGTTTTTCCACACAAGACTTCAACATCTCTAACAATTCCCATTGCAGATATAGTATCTCTATTGGCAAGTTTAATTGTAACATCAATATCTTCTAACTCAGCAGATGCAATATCATGCATAATTTCTTTGTATAAGTCAATGGGTATTACACTAGCACTAGCGCCCATATCACATAAGCCATGATAACAATGATCTCCTATTTTAACAAAAATAATAGGCACGCCTACCACATGTCTATGTTTATCTTTAGCACACGGTTTAGCAATTCCAGTAGATTCACCGCAGAATTGAATAACATGCCCATCAATATTATCAGACAAGAGATCTTTAACAATAGCAATATTAGGTTCTACTTTGACTTGCTCAGGAGGTGTATAAGTTCTAATATTGCTTTTACGAACAACAATTGAAGCTTTAGCATGATCCTTTATTCTATCAGGGAAAGGTGGTTTCTCAACATAAGAAGTAGGAACAATAGGATCATTATAAGTGACAGTCTTCTCTTCAACTTTAATAGGTGCAGCTACTTTTACTTCTATGGGAGGATGATATTTAAACCACTTCTCCTTAGGGAGATCAACGTAAGTAGCAAAAGATTCACAGAAAGAAGCTACTATCTCAGAGTCAAGTCCATATTTAGTGCTAAACTTACAGAAAATATCGGTATCCATAAAAGATTTAACACAATCAAACTTAGGTGTCATACCTGACTCCTTACCTTCGTCGAGGTCCCAATCTTCAGAGTTGCGTTTAATTCTATCCAATAAATTCCATTTGAATTAAATAGTCTTCATCATAAAAGAGCCAACACAAGAAGTATCGAGCATGGTGCGATTGTTATCAGAAAGCCGAGCATAAAAACTTTGAATGATTATTTCTCTTGAGAGCTCATGATTGGGGCATGAATATAACATTGATTTAAGCCTCCCCCAAGCTTGAGCGATGCTTTCTCCTTCGCGAGGCCAAAAATTATGTATATAATTGCGATCACGATGAACAAGATGCATAGGATAATACTTTTGATGAAATTCCAATTTCAATCTTTTATAGTTCCATGATCTCATATCATCACATAGCCTATACCATGTCAATGCATCTCCCTTCAAAGATAAAGGGAAAGCCTTCTTCTTAACAATATCATCGGGTATACCTGCAAGCTTAAATAATCCACAAATTTCATCCACATATATTAAGTGCTCATCAGGATGATTTGTTCCATCTCCTGTAAAAGGATTAGCTAGCAGTTTTTCCATCATACCCGAAGGAATTTCAAAAGGAGTTTCATTTTCAATAGGTTCAGTAGGTTGAGGAGCTACTCTTTGCTCTACTGGACGGGGTGAAGATACCCCGAACAAGCCCCTCAGAGAATTACTTTCCATAGTAACAAGTGACAGTAAATTTCAGCACACTATATAAATTTTTCCTTACCAAATTCCACCTACCAAAGGCGCTACACTCCCCGGCAATGGCGCCAGAAAAGAGTCTTGATGACCCACAAGTATAGGGGATCTATCGTAGTCCTTTCGATAAGTAAGAGTGTCGAACACAATGAGGAGCAGAAGGAAATGATAAGCGGTTTTCAACAAGGTATTCTCTGCAAGTACTGAAATAAGTGGTAACAGATAGTTTTGTGATAAGATAAATTGTAACGAGCAACAAGTAACAAGAGTAAATAAAGTGCAGCAAGGTGGCCCAGTCCTTTTTGTAGCAAAGGACAAGCCTGGACAAACTCTTATAATAGGAAAAGCGCTCCCGAGGACACATGGGAATATCGTCAAGCTAGTTTTCATCACGTTCATATGATTCGCGTTCGGTACTTTGATAATTTGGTATGTGGGTGGACCGGTGCTTGGGTGTTGTTTTTACTTGAACAATCATCCCACTTATGATTAACCTCTATTGCAAGCATCCGCAACTACAACAAAAGTATTAAGGTAAACCTAACCATAGCATGAAACATATGGATCCAAATCAGCCCCTTACGAAGCAACACATAAACTAGGGTTTAAGATTCTGTCACTCTAGCAACCCATCATCTTCTTATTACTTCCCAATGCCTTCCTCTAGGCCCAAATAATGGTGAAGTGTTATGTAGTCGATGTTCACATAACACCACTAGAGGCTAGACAACATACATCTCATCAAAATATCGAACGAATACCAAATTCACATGACTACTAATAGCAAGACTTCTCCCTTGTCCTCAGGAACAAACGTAACTACTCACAAAGCATATTCATGTTCATAATCAGAGGGGTAATAATATGCATAAAGGATCTGAACATATGATCTTCCACCAAATAAACCAACTAGCATCAACTACAAGGAGTAATCAACACTACTAGCAACCTACTACCACCAATCCCGGACTTGGAGACAAGAATTGGATACAAGAGATGAACTAGGGTTTGGAGATGAGATGGTGCTGGTGAAGATGTTGATGGAGATTGCCCTCTCCCGATGAGAGGAGCGTTGGTGATGATGATGACGATGATTTCCCCCTCCCGGAGGGAAGTGTCCCCGACAGAACATCTCTGCGGGAGCCCTAGATTGGTTCCGCCAAGGTTCCGCCTCGTGGCGACGGATTTTCGTCCCGAAAGGTTGCTTCTGGTTTTTTTCTCATCGAAAGACTTCATATAGGAGAAGATGGGCATCCGAGAGCCACCAGGGGGCCCACGAGGTAGGGGCGCGCCCGGGGGGGGGGGGGGGACGCCCCCCACCCTCGTGAGAAGGGTGTGGGCCCCTGGCCTTCATCTTTGGCGACGATTTTTCTTTATTTATTTCAAGATATTCCGTGGAGTTTCATCTCTTTTGGAGTTGCACAGAATAGGTCTCCAATATTTGCTCCTTTTCCATCCCAGAATTCCAGCTGCCGGCATTCTCCCTCTTCATGTAAACCTTGTAAAATAAGAGAGAATAGCCATAAGTATTTTAACATAACGTGAAATAAAAGCCCATAATGCTATAAATATCGATATAAAAGCATGATGCAAAATGGACGTATCAGTAGGGTGCACTCTCCCAACTTGGAGATGAAGCGTCCCAACGCAGTTACCCGACCAGCTAGCTTCTGCATTTCCTTGAGGGTCTGCGGTGGGCTCATGTCCTCAATGGCCTTGATGTTTTCCGGGTTAGCCTCGATCCCTCTGTGGGACACGAGGAATCCCAGCAGCTTGCCGGAAGGGACACCGAACACGCACTTTTCTGGATTAAGTCGCAAGTTCACCTGGCACAGGCTCGCGAAGGTCTCCTCCAGGTCTTGGATCAGGGTTCTTGCCTCCCAAGACTTCACCACAATGTCGTCGACGTAGGTCTCCGTGTTTCTCCCGAGCTGCCGTCCTAAGGCGATGCGCATCAACCGCTGAATGGTCGCGCCCACGTTGCACAGTCCGAAGGGCATGCAGGTGTAGCAGTACACCCCACACGGGTTCAGGAAGGCTGTCTTCTCTACATCTTCTACCGCCATCTTGATCTGGTGATACCCTGAGAACGCATCCAGGAAGCACGACAGGTCGCACTCGGCGGTAGAGTCAACGATCTGGTTGATGCGTGGGAGCGGGAACGTATCTTGGGGGCAGGCCTTGTTCAGGTTTGTGAAGTCGACGCACATTCGCTCCTTCCCGCCTTTCTTCGGCACTACGACGGGGTTCGCCAACCATTCGGGGTACCGAACCTCGCGAATGGTGCCCGCTGCCACCAACTTGCGGGTTTCTTAGATGATGAAGGCCTACTTCTCCATGGACTGCCGTCTCGCCCGCTGCTTCATCGGGCGTACATTGGGGCACACCCTCAAGTCATGTTGAATCACTCCTCTCCGGACCCCCACTAGCTGCTTGGGCTCCCACGCCAATATCTCCTTGTTTGCGCGCAAGAACTTCACCAACGCTTCCTCTTGGCCTGGGTCGAGGTCGGCACCTATGGTGAAGGTGGCTCCCAAGGATCCGTCTTCATCGACCGGCACCTGCTTGGTTTCTGCCTTGTCTTGGGTGAACAATTGCTTCTTCTTGGTTGGTGCCGCTCCCTTGGGCTCGGAGGTGCCTGCACCGGCGGGCTGCGCCGCCGTAGCAATCTTGAAGGCAAGCTTGAGCGCTACTAGGGCCTCCTTGGCGTCCCCCTTGATGGTGAGGACGCCCTTGCTTCCAGGCATCTTCATGAGGTTGTAGGCTAGATGGGTTGCTGCCATGAACTGGGCCAGTGCTGGGTACCCGAGGATGGCGTTGTACGGAAGGCCGATGCGGGCGATGTCAAAGTCAACCAGTTCGGTGCGGTAGTTGTTGCGCGTGCCGAAGGTGACGGGGAGGCGGATCTTCCCCAAGGAATGGGAGGTGTCGCCGCCAACTCCTGAGAAAGGCTTGCTGAGGCTGAGCCGCTCGAGCAGCACATGAAGAAGGCTGAAGGCCTCCACGAAGAGCACATTGAGGCCGGCGCCGCCGTCCATGACGGTCTTGGTGACGGCCACGTTGCAGATGGTGGGCGTGCAGAGCATCGGGAGCATACCCGAGCCGACGGTGGTGACGGGGTGGTCTTTTGAGTCAAAGGTGAGGTCGGCTTTGGGCGCAGCCCAGCCCAGCGGAGCCCCCGAGCGCTTGGAGGCGGCACCGATCTGGTGAAGGAATGACTTGACATGGCGATCTGAAGGCGGCGCTTGAGAGCCACCTAGCACGGCCGCGACCGCGTGGTGCGCTGGTGCCGTGTAGCACGCAGTGAAGAGGTCGCGCAGCTCCTCCCAAGATGCCACCGTGGATCCGGGGAGGTTGAGCAGCCAGGCGCGCGGCACGCCGGTGAGGGCCATGGGAAACCAGTTAGCAATGACCTTGTCGTCGCCCCCGGCCTCGAGGATGGCCTCCTTGTACGCCAGCAGGAAAGCTATCGGGTCCGCCGCACCGTCGTAGCGCGGCGGCATCTCCGGATTGAACTTGGGTGGCCACCGCACCCTCCATAAGGCGGGGACCAGGGCTCGGATCCCCTGACCCCGTCGTCAGCGCCGGCCGTCAGAGCCGGTAGCGACGCGCCTGCCATGAGGGCGGAGCATGGTGGTGGTGGAGCGTAGATTGGCGAAGGGAAGGCTACGGTGCACCCCTACCTGGCACGCCTAATGTCGGATCACGGGTTCCGGCAAAACCCTTAAGGTTCGAAATCTAGGGTGCTAAGATCTCGCGGACGAATTCAACGAACTCACAACACAAGAGACACAAGATTTATACTGGTTCGGGCCACCATTGTGGTGTAATACCCTACTCTAGTGTGGTGGTGGTGGATTGGCTCTTGGGCTGATGATGAACAGTACAAGGGGAAGAACAACCTCCTGAGGTTGAGGTGTTCTTGTGCTTGGTGTGTGGCTAAGGATCAGATGAGATGCCTCTGAATGAGTTATCCCCTACGGTGGTGGCTAGTTCTACTTATATAGGCCCTGGTCCTCTTCCCAAACATTGAGCGGGAAGGGAGCCAACAATGGCCAATTTGAAAGGGGACAACTAGTACAGCTTATCCTGACAAAAGCGGTCTTCGCCTGCAAAAGGCTCTGGTGGTGACGCCGCCTTGGGCTCCATGGTGACCTCCGTCTTGTCGTCCTGCTGGTCCTGGTCTCGTTGCACCGATACAGAAACCTTTGCTTGACGCCTCGGTACTCCAAGCTTGTGCTTGCCTCCGTCGCACCAAAGAGGAAACTAGGACGCTGCGCGCGCTGGCGCCCGCCTAGCGCACACCTGATCTTGATCGTCATGGCTCACGTCACGAGAACATCGCGAGGTTTGCCTTGCCTTGATCTCTCCGCCCCTCACGAGCCAACATGGTGAGGCCGCTCCAGAGGAGGCCTTGTGTCGTCCGCCTCGCGAGGCTTGGCTGTTGGGGAACGTAGTAATTTCAAAAAAATTCCTATGCACACGCAAGATCATTGTGATGCATAGCAATGAGAGGGAAGAGTGTTGTCCATGTACCCTCGTAGAACGAAAGCGGAAGCGTTAGCACAACGCAGTTGATGTAGTCGTACGTCTTCACGATCCGACCGATCAAGTACCGAACGCACGGCACATCCGATTTCAGCACACGTTCAGCCCGATGACATCCCTCGAACTCCGATCCAGCCGAGTGTTGAGGGAGAGTTTCGTCAGCACGGCGGTGTGGTGACGATGATGATGTTCTACCGACACAGGGCTTCGCCTAAGCACCGCTACAGTATTATCGAGGTCGACTATGGTGGAGGGGGGGGCACCGCACACGGCTAAAAGATCAAACGATCAATTGTTGTGTCTCTAGGGTGCCCCCCTGCCCCCGTATATAAAGGAGAAAGGGGGAGGTGCAGCCGGCCAGGAGGAGGCGCGCCAGGAGGAGTCCTACTCCCACCGGGAGTAGGACTCCCTCCCTTCCTTGTTGGAATAGGAGAAGGGGGGAAAGAAGTGGAGGAGAAGAAGGAAAGGGGGGGGGGAGCCGCCCCCTTCTCCTTGTCCTATTCGGATTAGGGGGGGAGGGGCGCGCGGCCCTTGCCCTGGCTGCCTCTCCTCTTCTCCACTAAGGCCCACTATGGCCCATTAACCCCGCCGGGGGGTTTCGGTAACCCCTCGGTACTCTGCTAAAATCCCGATTTCACCTAGAACACTTCCGATATCCAAATATAGGCTTCCAATATATCAATCTTCATGCCTCGACCATTTCGAGACTCCTCGTCATGTCTGTGATCACATCCGGGACCCCGAACAACCTTCGGTACATCAAAACACATAAACTCATAATATAACTGTCATCGAAACTTTAAGCGTGCGGACCCTACGGGTTCGAGAACTATGTAGACATGACCGAGACACGTCTCCGGTCAATAGCCAATAGCGGAACCTGGATGCTCATATTGGCTCCCACATATTCTACAAAGATCTTTATCGGTCAGACCGCATAACAACATACGTTGTTCCCTTTGTCATCGGTATGTTACTTGCCCGAGATTCGATCGTCGGTATCTCAATACCTAGTTCAATCTCGTTACCGACAACTCTCTGTACTCGTTCTGTAATAAATCATCCCGCAACTAACTCTTTAGTTGCAATGCTTGCAAGGCTTAAGTGATGTGTATTACCGAGTGGGCCCAGAGATACCTCTCCGACTATCAGAGTAACAAATCCTAATCTCGAAATACGCCAACCCAACAAGTACCTTCGGAGACACCTGTAGAGCACCTTTATAATCACCCAGTTATGTTGTGACGTTTGGTAGCACACAAAGTGTTCCTCCGGTAAACAGGAGTTGCATAATCTCATAGTCATAGGAACATGTATAAGTCATGAAGAAAGAAATAGCAACATACTAAACGATCGAGTGCTAAGCTAACAGAATGGGTCAAGTCAATCACATCATTCTCCTAATGATGTGATCCCGTTAATCAAATGACAACTCATGTCAATGGCTAGGAAACATAACCATCTTTGATCAACGAGCTAGTCAAGTGGAGGCATACTAGTGACACTCTGTTTGTCCATGTATTCACACAAGTATTATGTTTCCGGTTAATACAATTCTAGCATGAATAATAAATATTTATCATGATATAAGGAAATAAATAATAACTTTATTATTGCCTCTAGGGCATATTTCCTTTAGTCTTCCACTTGCACTAGAGTCAATAATCTAGAGTACACAGTAATGATTCTAACACCCATGGAGCCTTGGTGCTGATCATGTTTTGCTCGTGGAAGAGGCTTAGTCAACGGGTCTGCAACATTCAGATCCGTATGTATCTTGCAAATTTCTATGTCTCCCACTTGGACTAGATCCCGGATGGAATTCAAGTGTCTCTTGATGTGCTTGGTTCTCTTGTGAAATCTGGATTCCTTCGCCAAGGCAATTGCACCAGTATTGTCACAAAAGATTTTCATTGGACCCGATGCACTAGGTATGACACCTAGATCGGATATGAACTCCTTCATCCAGACTCCTTCATTTGCTGCTTCCGAAGCAGCTATGTACTCTGCTTCACACGTAGATCCCGCCATGATGCTTTGTTTAGAACGGCACCAACTGACAGCTCCACCGTTCAATGTAAACACGTATCCGGTTTGCGATTTAGAATCGTCCGGATCAGTGTCAAAGCTTGCATCGACGTAACCATTTACGACTAGCTCTCTGTCACCTCCATAAACGAGAAACATATCCTTAGTCCTTTACAGGTATTTCAGGATGTTCTTGACTGCTCTCCAGTGATCCACTCCTGGATTACTTTGGTACCTCCCTGCTAGACTTATAGCAAGGCACACATCAGGTCTGGTACACAGCATTGCATACATGATAGAGCCTATGGCTGAAGCATAGGGAACATCTTTCATTTTCTCTCTATCTTCTGCAGTGGTCGGGCATTGAGTCTTACTCAACTTCACACCTTGTAACACAGGCAAGAACCCTTTCTTTGCTTGATCCATTTTGAACTTCTTCAAAACTTTGTCAAGGTATGTGCTTTGTGAAAGTCCAATTAAGCGTCTTGATCCATCTCTATAGATCTTGATGCCCAATATATAAGCAGCTTCACCAAGGTCTTTCATTGAAAAACTCTTATTCAAGTATCCCTTTATGCTATCCAGAAATTCTATATCATTTCCAATCAACAATATGTCATCCACATATAATATAGAAATGCTACAGAGCTCCCACTCACTTTCTTGTAAATACAGGCTTCTCCAAAAGTATGTACAAAACCAAATGCTTTGATCACATTATCAAAGCGTTTATTCCAACTCCGAGAGGCTTGCACCAGTCCATAAATGGATCGCTGGAGCTTGCACACTTTGTTAGCTCCCTTTGGATCGACAAAACCTTCTGGTTGCATCATATACAACTCTTCTTCCAGAAATCTATTCAGGAATGCAGTTTTGACATCCTTTTGCCAAATTTCATAATCATAAAATGCGGCAATTGCTAACATGATTCAGGCAGACTTAAGCATCGCTACGGGTGAGAAAGTCTCATCATAGTCAATCCCTTGAACTTGTCGAAAACCTTTTGCAACAAGTCGAGCTTTATAGACAGTAACATTACCGTCAGCGCCAGTCTTCTTCTTGAAGATCCATTTATTCTCAATGGCTTGCCGATCATTGGGCAAGTCAACCAAAGTCCACACTTTGTTCTCATACATGGATCCCATCTCAGATTTCATGGCCTCAAGCCATTTTGTGGAATCTAGGCTCACCATCGCTTCTTCATAGTTCATAGGTTTGTCATGGTCTAGTAACATAACCTCCAGAACAGGATTACCGTACCACTCTGGTGCAGATCTTACTCTGGTTGACCTACGAGGTTTAATAACAATTTGATCTGAAGTTCCATGATCATCATCATTAGCTTCCTCACTAATTGGTGTAGGCGTCATAGGAACCGGTTTCTGTGCATAACTACTTTCCAATAAGGGAGCAGGTACAGTTACCTCATCAAGTTCTACTTTCCTCCCACTCACTTCTTTCGAGAGAAACTACTTATCTAGAAAGGATCCATTCTTAGCAACGAATGTCTTGCCTTCGTGTGACACTCCAAAAATTTTGTGATTTTTGTTTTCAGAAAGAGCCTTGCTTGGTTTGGAAGAAGGTCATTTAAAAACCTTCCTAAAAAACCATCTTCTAAGTTTGCCCTCTCAAAAACTTTTTCTTGGATTTAGTTTCTTTTACAAAGAAAACCTTTTTGATTTTTGGTCTTTCATTTGACTTTTATCCACTCTGGTTTACCATGCCTCCTATGGTGAAACTTCCCCAAAAACCCCTCCTCCCACTTTGGTACAACCCAAACATTCTGCCCAAACTAATAAAATCCATTTTTGGATTTTATTCCAATTATTTCTCCTCCCAAAATAATTCTGTCTTTTCTTTTGAGCCTAGGTGAATTGAAAAGCAAGTACCCTAATGCTTTTGATTTTTGACCTCAACTCCACAACCCTGGATAGTCCTTGGTACCCACAACCCAGAACCATCTTGATCCACTCTTCTTCTTTTCAAATATTTCAAATTTCACTCACTGCAAGTTTGGACCAGATTTGCCAAATTTGGTGAAATTCATATCTACACTTCTCCAAAAATTTCACCAAAATTCAGGCAACCTCTAGTTGCAATGAGACACCACTCCACCAAAAATCAGCTCAAGGAAAAATCCTGGATACGAGAATCATTTTGTCGAACACACGGCATGCCTTTGTTTTGTTCATATTCAGTAAATTCAGAAAGTTCGATGTCGTTTCTCCGATGAACTTCAGACATGCCCACTGTGCGTTTGGCTCGATGCTCGCAGCCTGGCCTGCTTGTCCGGAGCTCCACACGCGCGCTTGGCGCCTTCCCGGCGTCGGTGGCGCCACGCCCGCTTCTTGCCGGCGTGCTTTTGGCGGCGTCAAACACCAGAACGGCCGACAGGGAGCAAAACGGCGGCTCAACGCCGTTTGGCGCCGCCCAAACCGCCTGGTGGCTCTGCGTGGCCATCCCCTTGCCAGCTGTAACGCCCCGGATTCGATGCGCCAGGTGTCTGCCAGTTATTCGCCGTCGTTGCCATGTCATGTGCTTGCGTGTCTCTCTTTGACATGTCATCATCTGCATTTCATATCATGTCATCATGTGCATTTCATTTTGCATACGTGTTCGTCTCATGCGTCCGAGCATTTTCCCCGTTGTCCGTTTTGCAATCCGGCACTCCTATGTCTCCCGGTGCCCCCTTTTACCTCTTTTCATGTGCGGGTGTTAAACGGTCTCGGAATGGACCGAGGTTTGTCAAGCGGCCTTGGTATACCACCGGTAGACCGCCTGTCAAGTTTTGTCGCATTCGGAGCTCGTTTGATAGCCCAATCGTTAAATATATAGCGGCATCGTTGCCGGTATTCTCGCCGGACGTTTCGGTCTCCGGAACAGTCCCCGGGCCTCACTTCTCCCCCTCTCTTCTCTGCCCGAGGCCTTCTAGACGGTCACTTGCAGCCCACCTAGGCCAACCCACCTCTCCTCGCGTCCGGAACCGTCCGATCACGATCGGAGGGTTCGAAAACCCCCCCAGACCAAACCCTAGCCAAATACTGCTATTTATAGAACCCCCTCATGCCATTTTTGGCCTCCACCTACCTTCCCCTTGGGATCTGAACCTCCCAACCCGCAGCTGCCACCTCCACCTTCCAGCCGCCGCCTCCTGCATCAGTTTCCGCGCCGGGCCTCCCCTTCGCCGCCACTTGGCGCCACCTGTGCGGCTAGCGCCGCCGCAGCCGCCCCTCGGCTCCAACCCGCGCATGCCACGCAACCCCCTGCCCTCTCCCCACCGCCGCGGCCCTGCAGGCCCAGGCGCAGCCCACCCGGGCCCGAGCCGCCGTTGCCGCCCAGCGCCCAGCGCCGCTCCCCCTCGTCCCGAGTCAAGGAGGACCGCCGCGCCCGATCCGGTCTCGCCGGCGGTGGCCAGCGCCCCGCCGCGCCTCCCTTGCAGCTCCACCGGCCGGAGATCGCCTGACGCGATCCAGATCGGGAGGAGCTCCCGATCCAGACCGTCCGCCACCCCTCTCCTCTTCGCCGTGCGCCGCAACCGGCCGGAGCTCGCCGTGGTCCACGCCCCGCCGACCCCCCGGTGCCTTCCCGTCGTCCTCGCCGCACCACCGCGCCACCATCGCCGGAACCGAGCCGGCCATCCTCGTGAATCCCGCCGGTTGAGTTTCTTCTCCTTCCCTGAATCCACTAAGTCCCCGAAATTGTTGCATATTTTGTTGCATTTTCATCGCATCATAACTCTGTCATCGTTGCTCCGTTTTGCGCGTGTAATATGTCAAAATGTTCGACTCGATGAGTAGATCATTTCATCTCATTGCATCATTTTCATTTGAGCTCATCTTGATGCCATAAATGCTGTTGGAAGAGTGCTATGTGATGTTAGTTTCTGATTTTTATCAGAACATGCACTTTTGTCATTTTTGCCATGATTGATGTGTGCACCCTATGGATTTGAGTCCTACATGTGTTTTGTAATATGCCATGCCATCTTTACAGGGGTGTATGCCATGTATTTTTGTGATCTATTTGGTGACTAGCACAAGCATGCAAACTAGGTGTCTTGTTGTTGCTGATTTCAGCCCTGTTCTGCTGATATTTTTATGCCATGTTAACTTGATGCTACCGAGAGTTCCATGCATATTTTGAGATACTTCAGTAAGGATGTTTTGTTATACATGTCTTGCTCTATCCATCCATGCCCTTGTTTGCAATTATGGAGTGCCATAGCTTGAGTCAATCGAGCTCTACTTTTGCTATAAAATGTTCCTGGCAGATTGTTTACATGTTATTCAATTTTGCAAAGGTTGTTGTAGTTGATCCAAGCATGATATGATGTTGTTCTTGCCATGTATAGCTTCTATGCCATGCATTATCACTGTGAGTTTCCTTGCCATGCCATGTATTGCTCTGTGGTGAGTGGTTCAAGCTCACCAACATGCCTACTTATCGTTGCTCCTGCCATGTATGAATCTGTAATAAAACTTGCTATGTTTACATGGGTGCAACCATATTTTCTGATCCTTTTTGGCTTATGGTCAGTAAAGGACTTTTGTTCTATGCAATTAGTAGATTCATGCCATGCCTTTGTTTGCCATGATAAGTTCCTCTAACATGTTGTTTGATAGCTCTAAACATTGCAACCTGATGTTATTTTCTGCAAAGTCTGAAACTGTTATTATTTGCAATCTTGTCATGTCATTTTGAGCATGTTCTAGTGATTTCTGGAGATAGCTCAGTGTTCATGTTTTGTAATGCTTTACCTGTACATCATGCCCATGCCTTTTGTTATTATGTTGAGGTCCTGTAGCTTGTTGTTTTGATGCTTGCAATATGCCTAGTTGCTGTTTTGGACAGATTGTTGCCATAACTTGTATAGGGTGTATGTGTTGAACCGTTGCTCCGTTTTGAGTGTGCTCTATATGAAACTTGCTTGATTTTGCAGGTAGCTTAATATTATCATGTTGCATCCATGATTTGAGGTGTGTGCTTGATGTTTGTATGCATTTTGCATCAATGCCATGCTTATCTTGTTTTGCTCATATCTTCTAGGCCGTAGCTCCGAATTAAATAAACTTTATATGTAACTTGACTAGAATTTCGTGTAGATCATCGTGGTGCATCTTAACTTGCTGTTTAACAACTTGAACATAAGGATTATTCAGATCTGGACCAATTTCGAAATTTGCATATGAGGACTTACCGGAATTGTTCTATGTTGTTTCGGCCTCATTTAAACTTGCCTTGATGTGTTGCTCTTGTTTGCATCATCTCTTGCCATGAGTAGCCTCATCTAGCTTTCATGCATCATGCTTGTTGCGCATCATGTCTTGTTCATGTGTGGTGTGTTTACTATGTTGTGTGCTTCTTCTTGTTAGTTCCTGTTTGTTATGATCGTGAGGATTCGCTCGTCTCACGCTTGGTTCGGCTTCATCCGTTCGTCTTCTTCATGGACTCGTTCTTCTTCCTTGCGGGATTTCAGGCAAGATGACCGCTACCCTGGATCCCACTACTATCATTGCTATGCTAGTTGCTTCGTTCTGTCGCTATGCTGCGTTACCTATTACTTGATGCTCAAGCCTACCTAATTGCCATGTCAGCCTCTAACCTTTTGCACCCTTCCTAGCAAACCGTTGTTTGGCTATGTTACCGCTTTGCTCAGCCCCTCTTATAGCGTTGTTAGTTGCAGTGAAGATGAAGTTTGTTCCTTGTTGAACATGGAGATGTTGTTCCTTGTTGGAACATGTTTACTTGTTGGGATATCACAATATATCTTATTTAATTAATGCATCTATATACTTGGTAAAGGGTGGAAGGCTCGGCCTTATGCCTGGTGTTTTGTTCCACTCTTGCCACCCTAGTTTCCGTCATATCGGTATTATGTTCCAGGATTTTGCGTCCCTAACGCGGTCGGGTGATTTATGGGACCCCTTGACAGTTCGCTTTGAATAAGACTCCTCCAAAGAAGGCCCAACATTGGTTTTACCATTTGCCTCACCACCACCTATATTTCCCTTGGGAGTAATTAACCCAAGGGTCATCTTTATTTAGCCCCCGGACGGTGCTTCTCTAAGTCTTGGCCCGAACCGAGTAGATCATGGGCCCCCTCGTGGCAACTCGAGGTTTGGTTTTACTCGTAGGATGTCTCATCCGGTGTTGCCACGAGAACGAGATATGTGCAGCTCCTATCGGGATTGTCGGTGCATCGGGCGGCTTTGCTGGTCTTGTTTTATTGATGTCGAAATGTCTTGTAGCCGGATTCCGAGACTGATCGGTCTTCCGGGGAGAAGGAATATCCTTCGTTGATCGCGAGAGCTTATCATGGGCTAAGTTGGGACACCCTGCAGGTATAAACTTTCGAGAGCCATGCCCGCGTTATGTGGCGATGGGAATTTGTTAATATCCGGTTGTAGTAAACTTGAAGCAAACTCTTCTAAAATACACCAACCGTGTAGCGTAATCGTGAGTGTCTCTTTTCGGGGTTGATCGAGATGAGAACACGGTTTCTGGGTTATGTCTGACGTAAGTAGGAGTTCAGGATCACTTCTTGATCATTGCTAGTTGACGACCGTTCCTTTGTTTCTCTTCTCGCTCTCATTTGCGTATGTTAGCCACCATATATGCTTAGTCGCTGCTGCAACCTCACCACTTTACCCCTTCCTTTCCCTTTAAGCTTTGCTAGTCTTGATACCCATGGTAATGGGATTGCTGAGTCCTCGTGGCTCACAGATTACTACACCACCAGTTGCAGGTACAGGTTTGCGATGATCATGACGTGAGAGCGATGTTTGCCTGTATTGGAGTTCTTCTTCGCTTCTTCTTGATCGGGGATAAGTTCGGTCGGCAGCCTGGGCTAGCGAGGTGGTTGTCGTTTGAGCTTCTGTTTATGTTTCATCCGTAGTCGGATGTGGATCTTGTATGATGTTGATGTATTCTTGTGGAATTTTTGCCTTATGTATGTATCCCCATCTATTATGTAATGTTGATGTAATGATATCCACCTTGCAAAAGCGTTTCAATATGCGGGTCTATCCTTGGTGGGACCTTCGTGTTCCTTTTGGATAGGGTCGCATATTGGGCGTGACAAGTTGGTATCAGAGCCTCAACCGACCCTAGGAGCCCCCTTGATTGATCGTGTAGTTTGGCCGATGTTAAGTCTAGAATAAACTATTTTTGGAGTCTAGTTATATCGGAGAGTAGGATTTCTTTTTACTCCTCTGTCCCTTCGTCGCTCTGGTGAGGAATCTTGACGTAGGTGTTTTGAATTACTCCTCTTCCCCTTCAAATTTTTCTTTAAGTTCACGCAGTTGGTTTTCCGGTAGTTGTTCCTCAACTCTTTTTATCCGGTGCATTTCTCGTCAAGTTGACTCGAGCCTCTTCATCTTTGCAAGTTCAATCCTCAGTTGTTTTTCTTTTCCCACCCGCCCACCCTTTTCTTGTCGGAATCGGAGTCCGTAATTGAGTATCCATCCTACTCATGCAAAGTCGTTGCTTTCTTTCCTCAATGATTTCAACCGGTGTTTTCTCTTCAAGATATTCGTCGGTTTCCCCTTCCAAGTTGCCTTTGTTTTTCCCGCCCTCCCACCCTTTTTCTTTCCGGAGCCTGAGTCTGTTTCGACCATCAATTTCATTCGTACGGAGCCTCTTCAGTCTTCCCTCAATCATTTCAACTGGTGAATTCTCTTTTGTTTGAGATTCTTCATCCCTTTCTTTTTCCGGTGGTTTCAATTCATGCTTTTCGGTAGTGATTATATTCTTTCCTTGGATCAAGTATTTTACTTGCTCGTTAGCCTCTCGCCACTTTATCCTTCCGAGTGCTCAAGTCATCTCGGAGATTAAATGCGTGTTGAATTAATTCGAGGTTGTCACCTCATTCCAATATTTCAATTGTTCCGGTGTATCATCTATCTGTTCATCATCCCTTTCAAACGGTGTTTTATTTTAGTGGGCCCTAACCCACAGGTCTTTCCCAAGATCTTACCTGACTCTTTTAATTCCCCCGGAGTTATTCTCAATTCTTTTCGGAGTTTGACGTAAGAATGAATTTCATCAGTCAGATGCCTTCCCAAGATCGATTTCAAATCATTCCATTGTTCGCTCAATCTCTTTGCTTTTCATTCTTCCGGAGTATCTCATTAATTTTGGTGTTGTTTCTCGTCGTCCTTGAAGACCGAAGTAGAGTTTCTCTTAAATCTTGTCCATTCTCCCGGAGATTCGCGGGGCTAGCTTGATGTTATCCTATCAAATTGTTTCAAGTCATGCAAACTCTTTTCATCCATCCGGAGTATTTCAGGAGTTGTTTTTTACGTCTCGATCATCCGGAAGTCATCTTTTCGGAATATTTCTTCGTTCCTAGTTTTCAGCTTCGTTCATCTCAATATTCTTCCGGTGCTTCGTTCAAGTATTCTTCTGTCAGTTCGCGATCTCTTCGATCTCTTTTCTCTACATTCCCTCAAGTATCTCCGTGCTTCTCTAATTCTTCCCGGTGTTTATTTCTTTTTCATCAGTCATTTCGAATTCTTACGGTGGCTCGTTCAAGATTCTTTTCCTTGATTATCATTTCTATTCATTCGTTCTTTTCAATCCGACCGGTGGCTCATGAAGACCTTCGCAAGTTTGCGCCATAACCCCCTTAATCCTTTTCAAGAAGAATAAGTAATATGCAAAAATCCATTGATTGTCATCAATTTAATTTGATGAAGGATAAGCATACAATAAATCTTATTCTTATTTCATCCTAGTGAGTAATCCCTTCCTTCGGAGTTTGTTCTTGATGAATAAATTCTACTTCCAAGTGTTTTCATCTTTTCTTTTCCGGAGTTCAAATTTCCTCGATCATTTCGTCGGAACCTCCATCTAAATCATCGCAAGGCTCATATTATTCTTTCATCCTTTATTCTATCTCATCATCCTTTTGTCACCGCAGTTCTTCATGGTGGTTCTTCAGGATTTAATTCTTTCTTCAAGAGTTCATCAAGATTCTTGTTGGTGGAGTTCAAGTACCTTTTTCTTCTTGCATCTCGAAGTGTAATTAATTCTCCGTATTCTTTAGAATTGGAGTTTTTGCATTTCTTTGTTCTTCTCAGATATTCAAATCCACTCAATCCTTCCTTCTAAATTCTTTTCATTCAATTCTTTCAATTCTTCCGGAGGCATTGCGTTGTTTATCGCGTCAAGTGTCATTCTGTCTTCTGAAGCTCATGTTCTATTCTTTCCTTGTTCAACCGGTGTGCTGCCTAAATCCTTTCAGTCTTATTCGTTTCTTTTCTCATTCTAACCACTCCGGTTAGAACGAGTCGTTTCATAGTCTATCTGATTCGGTGAGCTTTCGATTCTCGTCATTCTCGTCGTTCCTCTCTTCTTTTTGAGTGCTCTCGATTCCTTGCTTCTTCTCTTGAGTTCTTGTTTCACCTCATCCTTTTTCTCTTCCGTCTCGGTCCTAAGATCTCGGGACGAGATCTCTTGTTAGTGGAGGAGTGTTGTAACGCCCCGGATTCGATGCGCCAGGTGTCTGCCAGTTATTCGCTGTTGTTGCCATGTCATGTGCTTGCGTGTCTCTCTTTGCCATGTCATCATCTGCATTTCATATCATGTCATCATGTGCATTTCATTTTGCATACGTGTTCGTCTCATGCGTCCGAGCATTTTCCCGTTGTCCGCTTTTGCAATCCGCACTCCTATGTCTCCGGCGCCTTTTTACCTCTTTTCATGTGCGGGTGTTAAACGGTCTCGAATGGACCGAGGTTTGTCAAGCGGCCTTGGTATACCACCGTAGACCGCTGTCAAGTTTTGTCGCATTCGAGCTCGTTTGATAGCCCAATCGTTAAATATATAGCGGCATCGTTGCTAAGATTCTCGCCGGACGTTTGGTCTCCTAACAGTCCCGAGCCTCACTTCTCCCCTCTCTTCTCCGCCGAGGCCTTCTAGACGGTCACTTGCAGCCCACCTAGGCCAACCCACCTCTCCTCGCGTCCGGAACCGTCCGATCACGATCGGAGGGTTCAAACCCCCTGCACCAAACCCTAGCCAAATATCGCTATTTATAGAACCCCTCATGCCATTTTGGCCTCCACCTACCTTCCCTCGGGATCTGAACCTCCCAACCCGCAGCTGCCACCTCCACCTTCCAGCCGCCTCCTCACGCCAGCTTCCGCGCGGGCCTCCCCTTCGCCGCCACTTGGCGCCACTGTCTGGCTAAGCGCCGCCAGCCGCCGCTCGGCTCCAACCCGCGCATGCCACGCAACCCCCTGCCTCTCTCCCCACTGGCCTGCCTGCGGCTCCAGGCGCAGCCACCGGGCCCGAGCCGCCATCGCCCGCCCAGCGCTGCCGCTCCCCTCGTCCCCGAGTCAAGGAGGACCACCGCGCCCGATCCGGTCTCGCCGGCGGTGGCCAGCGCCCTGCCGCGCCTCCCTTGCAGCTCCACCGGCCGGAGATCGCCCGACGCGATCCAGATCGGGAGAGGAGCTCCCGATCCAGACCGGTCCCGCCACCCCTCTCCTCTTCGCCGTGCGCCGCCACCGGCCGGAGCTCGCCGTGGTCCACGCCCCGCCGACCCCCCGGTGCCTTCCCGTCGTCCTCGCCGCACCACCATCGCCGGAACCGAGCCGGCCATCCTCGTGAATCCCGCCGGTTGACTTTCTTCTCCTTCCCTGAATCCACCAAGTCCCCGAAATTGTTGCATATTTTGTTGCATTTTCATCGCATCATAACTCTGTCATCGTTGCTCCGTTTTGCGCGTGTAATATGTCAAAATGTTCGACTCGATGAGTAGATCATTTCATCTCATTGCATCATTTTCATTTGAGCTCATATTGATGCCCTAAATGCTGTTGGAAGAGTCCTATGTGATGTTAGTTTCTGATTTTTATCAGAACATGCACTTTTGTCATTTTTGCCATGATTGATGTGTGCACCCTATGGATTTGAGTCCTACATGTGTTTTGTAATATGCCATGCCATATTTACAGGGGTGTATGCCATGTATTTTTGTGATCTATTTGGTGACTAGCACAAGCATGCAAACTAGGTGTCTTGTTGTTGCTGATTTCAGCCATGTTCTGCTGATATTTTTATGCCATGTTAACTTGATGCTACCGAGAGTTCCATGCATATTTTGAGATACTTCAGTAAGGATGTTTTGTTATACATGTCTTGCTCTATCCATCCATGCCCTTGTTTGCAATTATGGAGTGCCATAGCTTGAGTCAATCGAGCTCTACTTTTGCTATAAAATGTTCCTGGCAGATTGTTTACATGTTATTCAATTTTGCAAAGGTTGTTGTAGTTGATCCAAGCATGATATGATGTTGTTCTTGCCAGCTTCTATGCCATGTATTATCACTGTTAGTTGCCTTGCCATGCCATGTATTGCTCTGTGGTGAGTGGTTCAAGCTCACCAACATGCCTACTTATCGTTGCTCCTGCCATGTATGAATCTGTAATAAAACTTGCTATGTTTACATGGGTGCCACCATATTTTCTGATCCTTTTTCGCTTATGGTCAGTAAAGGACTTTTGTTCTATGCAATTAGTAGATTCATGCCATGCCTTTGTTTGCCATGATAAGTTCCTCTAACATGTTGTTTGATAGCTCTAAACATTGCAACCTGATGTTATTTTCTGCAAAGTCTGAAACTGTTATTATTTGCAATCTTGTCATGTCATTTTGAGCATGTTCTAGTGATTTCTGGAGATAGCTCAGTGTTCATGTTTTGTAATGCTTTACCTGTACATCATGCCCATGCCTTTTGTTATTATGTTGAGGTCCTGTAGCTTGTTGTTTTGATGCTTGCAATATGCCTAGTTGCTGTTTTGGACAGATTGTTGCCATAACTTGTATAGGGTGTATGTGTTGAACCGTTGCTCCTTTTTGAGTGTGCTCTATATGAAACTTGCTTGATTTTGCATGTAGCTTAATATTATCATGTTGCATCCATGATTTGAGGTGTGTGCTTGATGTTTGTATGCATTTTGCATCAATGCCATGCTTATCTTGTTTTGCTCATATCTTCTAGGTCGTAGCTCCGAATTAAATGAACTTTATATGTAACTTGACTAGAATTTCGTGTAGATCATCGTGGTGCATCTTAACTTGCTGTTTAACAACTTGAACATAAGGATTATTCAGATCTGGACCAATTTCGAAATTTGCATATGAGGACTTACCGGAATTGTTCTATGTTGTTTCCGGCCTCATTTAAACTTGCCTTGATGTGTTGCTCTTGTTTGCATCATCTCTTGCCATGAGTAGCCTCATCTAGCTTCGTCATGCATCATGCTTGTTGTGCATCGTGTCTTGTTCATGTGTGGTGTGTTTACTATGTTGTGTGCTTCTTCTTGTTAGTTCCTGTTTCGTTGCGATCGTGAGGATTCGTTCGTCTACGCTTGGTTCGGCTTCATCCGTTCGTCTTCTTCATGGACTCGTTCTTCTTCCTTGCGGGATTTCAGGCAAGATGACCGCTACCCTGGATCTCACTACTATCATTGCTATGCTAGTTGCTTCGTTCTGTCGCTATGCTGCGTTACCTATTACTTGATGCTCAAGCCTACCTAATTGCCATGTCAGCCTCTAACCTTTTGCACCCTTCCTAGCAAACCGTTGTTTGGCTATGTTACCGCTTTGCTCAGCCCCTCTTATAGCGTTGTTAGTTGCAGGTGAAGATGAAGTTTGTTCCTTGTTGGAACATGGAGATGTTGTTCCTTGTTGGAACATGTTTACTTGTTGGGATATCACAATATATCTTATTTAATTAATGCATCTATATACTTGATAAAGGGTGGAAGGCTCGGCCTTATGCCTGGTGTTTTGTTCCACTCTTGCCGCCCTAGTTTCCGTCATATCGGTATTATGTTCCCGGATTTTGCGTCCCTAACGCGGTCGGGTGATTTATGGGACCCCCTTGACAGTTCGCTTTGAATAAGACTCCTCCAAAGAAGGCCCAACATTGGTTTTACCATTTGCCTCACCACCACCTATATTTCCCTTGGGAGTAATTAACCCAAGGGTCATCTTTATTTAGCCCCCGGACCAGTGCTTCTCTAAGTGCTGGCCCGAACCGAGTAGATCATGGGCCCCTCGTGGCAACTCGAGGTTTTGTTTTACTCGTAGGATGTCTCATCCGGTGTTGCCCTGAGAACGAGATATGTGCAGCTCCTATCGGGATTGTCGGCGCATCGGGCGGCTTTGCTGGTCTTGTTTTATTGCTGTCGAAATGTCTTGTAGCCGGGATTCCGAGACTGATCGGGTCTTCCCGGGGAGAAGGAATATCCTTCGTTGATCGCGAGAGCTTATCATGGGCTAAGTTGGGACACCCCTGCAGGTATAAACTTTCGAGAGCCGTGCCCGGTTATGTGGCAGATGGGAATTTGTTAATATCCGGTTGTAGTAAACTTGAAGCAAACTCTTCTAAAATACACCAACCGTAGCGTAATCGTGAGTGTCTCTTTTGGGGTTGATCGAGATGAGAACACGGTTTCGGGTTATGTCGGCGTAAGTAGGAGTTCAGGATCACTTCTTGATCATTGCTAGTTGACGACCGTTCCTTTGTTTCTCTTCTCGCTCTCATTTGCGTATGTTAGCCACCATATATGCTTAGTCGCTGCTGCAACCTCACCACTTTACCCCTTCCTTTCCCTTTAAGCTTTGCTAGTCTTGATACCCATGGTAATGGGATTGCTGAGTCCTCGTGGCTCACAGATTACTACACCACCAGTTGCAGGTACAGGTTTGCGATGATCATGACGTGAGAGCGATGTTTGCCTGTATTGGAGTTCTTCTTCTGCTTCTTCTTCGATCAGGGGATAGGTTCCAGGTCGGCAGCCTGGGCTAGCAGGGTGGTTGTCGTTTGAGCTTCTGTTTATGTTTCATCCGTAGTCGGATGTGGATCTTGTATGATGTTGATGTATTCTTGTGGCATTTGTGCCTTATGTATGTATCCCCATCTATTATGTAATGTTGATGTAATGATATCCACCTTGCAAAAGCGTTTCAATATGCGGGTCTATCCTTGGTGGGACCTTCGTGTTCCTTTTGGATAGGGTCGCATATTGGGCGTGACACCAGCGCACGCATGCAGCACCGTCGTCGTGGCTTGGCATGCGCAGAGCGCGTTCTCTGCCGTCGACGGGCCGTTCGGCCGTTCCATCGAGGGCAAGCCGTAAACCTCCCTCCCTTGCTGAGCTGGACCCTAAAATGGCACCACTACTCCACCTAGGCGATGCTCAAGCTCCTAAGCCGACCGTCCAGCCACATCGCCGCCATAATCAACTCGCCGGACTTATCCGTTCACGGCAACCGACTCGGGCCGGCTATATATAGCACCCTCGAGCCTGCTCTCGCCCCCGCACGACTCCACCACCTCACTAGACCCCGCCTAGCCACTGGGAGAGCCTCGAGGGGCCCTTCTTCCCCGACTCCGGCCGCCCCGTTCCGCCTCGGCCTCCACCTCGATTCGCTCCGGTGAGGCCATCTCCGACGCACTAACTTCGTCAGCAACCCTCTCGAGCAACTAGGAGACTAACCCCCACTCCTATTTGACCCCCGCAGCTCCCTCCAGCGAGATCCACGACTGCCCGAACCACCGTCCGCCGGAGCAAGGGCCGCCGTCGACACAGTTCTCGCCGGCGACCACCACCACCACCCACAGACGCGGAACGGTGCACTGATCTCGAAGGTAACCCCCGATCACCTTGCCTCGCCGTGGATCGCCGCCGGCGACCACCGCACCTCTCGGGCGCCGTCGCGCTCTGTTTTCTCCGTTTGAAATTTCAAACCCGACAGGTGGAGCCCTCCTGTCAGCCTCACAGCCGTCTCTTTTAAACGAAACGTTATCCTGGACTTTTCCACAGAGCCCCCTGGAAACTTTCTGTTTCATTACAGATGGGTCCTTGGACCAAAACTCTTATAACTTTTAAACATAAAATGATTTTTGATTGATTCCTTTTCTGTCATCTTTATTTTTCTGTCTAGTTTTTTGTCATATTTATTTGAAAAATATTTGGAACACTTTTCTGTACACTCACGGTATTTACGTTGCGTACGTATTTTTTTTTCTTATACCGTAGATACCGGAGGAGGTGACGGAGCTGCAAACTTCGTACAGTTAAACTCCGACTACTCCGAACCAGGCAAGCATGTTTGAACTCTTGATATGATGAGTGTTGTTGCATGATTGCATTTAGTATAGTCATGGCATGTTTATGAACATCACTTTGAATGTTATATTTCATGCACATAAGCGGAAAGTAAGTTTCGGAAAGCATTATGTTGTTGGATACATATTTGCATAGCCATGCGTTGGCATGAGGATGGGCAAGATGGCAATGTTGTGACATGCTAGTCTTATGCCAGATTATTTGACTTCCGTGTCATCGTGAAACAAATCACATTTCCATTCATTCCCTCCTATACCGTCACATGTTTTCCGAAAGGAATATGGCATAGTAAGTTGCAAATCGTTTTCCTGGTACACACCAAATAGAGAGGCCGGGATGAGGGTTCCATGGCCCTAGATTAAAGCCCGTCATCCGGTCAGGGGGCATGGGTGTTTCGGTTGGGAGCGAGAGGGGCACCCTTAGAGCGCCGATAGAAATTTGATCCCATGCTACTCGAGGTTGTGGCCTCCCGTCTCAAAGTTTTTCTTGGGCGTTGTCGGGGTGATTCCTGCATTCTTGAGGTGAAATGGGTGTGTACTAGTTAAATGTGTTTCTCTGAAATACAGTAAATGAACTAGTCCTTCGTGACTACGAAATCCGTTGGCTGTGGTCAGTTCATCCAAACTCTGCAGAGTCTCAAATCTTTCAATTATCTTGTACTTTGTTCAAGTACTATATTCATCTTATCTTGTCGGTATCAGCCTCGGTGACAAAACTCGGTGGGATTTATGTGTGATAAATCCGGTTAAAAGATTATTCTTGTGGGTGGACTAATCTCGTTATTTACATTCATTACAAGCCCCATGCGTGATGTCGCTCGACGTCGTCGAGCGGTGGCATATCTGTTATTTACATTTGTTGCAAGTTCAGTCTGCGATGTCGCTCAGACGTCCGACGGTTGCATTTCTTTCAAAGCCCTTTATGTGATGTCGCTCAGACGTCCGACTGTGGCATTTCTTTTAAAGCCCTTTATGTGATGTCGCTCAGACGTCCGACTGTGGCATTTCTTTTAAAGCCCTTTATGTGATGTCGCTCAGACGTCCGACTGTGGCATTTCTTTTAAAGCCCGTCGCTCAGACGTCCGACTGTGGCATTTCTTTCAAAGCCCTTTATGTGGTGTCGCTTAGACGCCGACTGCGGCATGCATTTTACTTATTTACCTTTCGAGGCGTCGCTCCAGACACCCGATCGGTTTTCAGTTATTTATTTTATTTATCAAGTCCTGCAATAATATCGTTGTTATATGAGCATCATCCTTTATTCATGACGCATTCATGCATTCATTGATTATATTTTTTGTCCGAACTGTCTTGCGAGTACTTTCAAAGTACTCACCTGGCTTGTTGATTTGGCCAGATGTCGATGAAGGCGATCTCTTGGATGAAGAGTTTGATAGCGAGTCCGATGCCTAGAGGAGTCCTAGTCAGTCCCGTGCGATCCTGTTTTGGCCATTGTATTATCCGCTTCCGCAACCCCCGAATAAATTCATCGAGCCTCCCCCGACGCTCGATGAGCTGCCAGTTAGGAGTCAAGTTATCCACCACCTTTTTCCTCGAGCTAGTAGCATGCCACCGCACCCCTGTGTCATGACCGCCCATATGTAAGATATTGGCGAGTTTGTAATAAATTGTTGAGCAGCCTCAGCTCAACCTTGTAATATATTTGATGCTACTGGTTCTCTGTTTATCAAGCATTTGTCTACCAGAATGGATGACTTTTCCTATACTGGGATTTAAAGATCGACTTTCTCAATAGTTATCTATTGAAAAAGTCGGTCGTGACAGAACTTGGTATCGAGCCAGCTGATCAGAGGAAGCCACTATGTGCGATCGCTAATTTAATTATTAGCATGGCAGTGTTTATTCTTGTTTTTACAAAATGTAGTCATCTTTCCGATAACAGCATAAAATTTATGATCTGATCACTCAAATTTTGCCTACTTTTGTAGATGGCCGACAGCGATCGCGAGTCTCAAATGTTAATAACGTGCGGAGGGGTTCGTCAAACTCCTCTCCTTCATCGTTCAGTCGCGATGGGGCCATCCGTGCGCCAGATCTTCACGCTTTATCCACACAAGATCAACGACAGTCGACCATGCACCAAGCCGCGGTCCAATTCAGGGGAGGGCGTGTTGAAATGCGCCGCTTCCGTTTCTTGGGGAGATCCATGCCTACAGAGAGGCATGCTATGCAGATGGCAGCCCGCGAGGCGATAGCTCGTCTTCGGGATGTCCTTCCTGCAATGAAGACCCGTCGCTATCGCTACCTTCCATGCCATGTGCCTTACACCTGTCACTACTCATTCTCTTGCCCAGAGGAGAGCAAGACGAGGCCTTTGAGATGCTTGTCGAGTACCTCCGAGCCCTGGAGGCAGCCTTTGGCAGCATGGTGGACGACCTCGTAGCTGCCCGCATGGACTCAGTTCATGGCTGTGCTGCTAACAGGAGGGAACGCCTACACACCGCTTCACCGCTGACCTTTATCTCATCCTCAGCTTCTCATTCGCCTACCATTCTCGCTACTGCACGTCGTCTGCCTACCACTAAGGAATTCAACCAGGCTATTGCACCCACTCCCGTTCGCGCTGCACCACTTTTTGCACCCACTCCCATACGTGCTACTCCACCTATTCCACCCACTCTTATTCAGGGTACTCCGCCTACGGCACCTGCTCCATCAGCTCAGCGCAGCGTTCCTCGTCTGGAACCTATTAGCGAGGAGGAAGTTGATTCCCCAACGTCACTGCGTCTCACCCTCGGCAGGCCAAGGAGATCCTCACCATCTCCGATGATGCAGCGTAGGCGCCATGCGATGTATCGACTTGTGTAATATGTTTATATGTACATAGGTTGTGAGAAGTAGCCTGTTTATGCATCATGTAGGATTTGGAGGAGTGCACTAGTTTAAATAACATGTCAGGATTATGTACGCATATCCCGAGTGATGTAATGTATAATTATGCCCGCGTGTAAGATATGTAATAGTCCTTCTCGGCGGCAAGTAATCGTGTGTTTCAAAAATATCCTGGAGTTAAAAAAGTTCTTTGTGTGTGATTTTATTGACTTTTGCGACTCTCTTTCTTATCTTACGAGTTCACAAAATATATCCCAGAGTGAAAGATGTCTCGTCCTTGGGCGCGCTCCATGCCAACTCAGCCGGAAGAAAATTATGGCACCTGCAGAACCACAATTTCACTCGAGGTCGAGACAAGTCAACAGGACGGTGAAACAGCTTTTACACAAGTTTGTCATTTGTATGAACAGAGTCAGCAGCAACACCAGGAAATGATGAACCAATTCATCAATATGGGAAGTAACCGTGGCGATATCAACCGCAATCCAAATTATCTGAGTTACAAAGACGCGTCCCCAACATTTTCTCATACAGACAAGCCTCTTGAGGCCGATGGTAGCTTCAAGACATGGAGAAAATTAATTATCGCACAGTGTTCAGACCGTGAAAAAGTATTGTATGCACCATATTATCTCACAGGAGCAGCTGCATCGTGGTGGGAAAACTTCCTGCACATGCACCCCAACGAAAATGAAATCACCTGGGAGAATTTCAAAGAAGGTTTTCATGGGGCACATATTCCTAAGAGCATCATGAAAATCAAGAAGAAAAATTTGATGAACTCAAGCAAAGGGCCATGACGATGTCGAATACAACAGCCAATTCACTCTTACGTCTCGCTTCGCCAATGAAGAACGCATGACCGAGAGCAAGAAGATGGAAAAATTCTTGGAAGGCCTGGCACCCGCCCTTAAGTGCCATCTAGTTGTGCATACCTTTCCAGATTTTAAAACACTGGTGGATAAGGCCATTACTCGGAAAATGAGCGTAGCACGGAAGATTTCCACAAATGCAAAGGGACCAGACTACTTTTGCTCGCAACCCCGAAACAAGGCGGAAATTCAGAAGGGTAGAACACACAAAACCCCGACGGAAAATTCACGTCCAATCAAGAATTTCCATGCAAGAGACAAAGAGTTCACCTATCGCCCAGGCGTTACCTGTTATGCTTGTGGAGAAGAAGGGCACTATGCCAAGCAGTGCCCCAAGCCAAGGAACTCAACCCCGAAGCTCAATAATGGTGGCTATACTTCAGCACCAAAGCGAAGCAATTTCAACCCCTACCACAACCACCGGAAAGGTCACTTGAACCACGTAACCCGAGAGGAAGCACAAAACGCCCCAGATATCGTACTCGGTACGTACACCGTCAACACAATACCTGCCATGGTTTTGTTTGATTCTGGAGCTTCTCACTCATTCGTTTCGAAAAGTTTTGCTTTGCAAAATAATTTTTCGATGCTTCCCTTGGAAAAATCAATGATCATCAAGTCCCACGAATTAAGCAAGTGACCCAGAGTTCTTGTCAAGGTGTGGTTATTGAATTTGAAGGATTGAAGTTTCGCCAACCTTATTGTCTTTGAAAGCAAAGGACTGGATGTCATCCTAGGAATGGATTGGTTAACCACCAACAAAGGTTTTATTGACTGCTTCAACTGCACGTGATTCTCACACACCATCATGGGAAGAAAATAAAAGTTTCAGCCAAAGAGAGACAAATACCTCGGCAACCTAGATTAAACAAGGTGGACGATCTGAACAAGGTTCGATGGTATGTGAATTCCCAGACGTGTTTCGGAAGAACTACGGGCATGCCACCGGACAGAGAGATAGAATTCAGCATTGAGCTAGCACCCGGAACCGCTCCTATTTACAAGAAACCTTACAGAATGGCACCATCCGAATTGGTAGAGTTGAAGAAGCAAATAAAAGAATTGTTGGAGAAAGGATACATACGAGCCAGCTCCTCACCTTGGGGTTCTCCTATTTTATTTGCCAAGAAGAAGGATGGGACAATGAGGTTATGTATTGATTATCGAGCTCTCAACATGGTCACAATCAAGAACAAATACCCAATGCCCCGAATAAATGATTTATTCGATCAGCTCGCATAGGCCAAAGTCTTCTCAAAAATTGACTTGAGATCAGGATACCACCAATTAAAAGTACGAACAGAAGATATTCCCAAGACCGCCTTCACCTCCAGATATGGGTTGTATGAGTTCACAGTGATGCCATTCGGGCTAACCAACGCCCCCGCATATTTTGTTCACCTCATGAACAAAGTATTTATGAAGTATATGGACAAGTTTGTTGTGGTATTCATCGATGATATTCTCCAAAACACCAGAAGAGCACGCCGAACATCTCAGGATTGTACTCGGAGAACTCAGGAAACATCAACTGTACGCCAAATTCAGCAAATGTGAATTTTGGCTAAGGCAGGTGGGTTTTCTGGGCCACGTACTAACCCAAGAAGGCATTGCAGTAGACCCGGAAAAATTCAAGGCCGTAACCACCAGCTAACATAACAGACGTACGGAGTTTCTTGGGAATGGCAGGCTATTATCGGAGATTTATTGAAGGATTCTCCACTATAGCAAAGCCCATGACACAATTGCTCAAGAAAGGCAAGAAGTTTGAATGGATGAAGCATGTGAGAAAAGCTTCCAAGAGCTAAAAGCAAATTAACAACGGCACCAGTACTAATTGTGCTAGATATACACAAGAATTTTGAGGTATATTGTGGCGCATCCGGAAAGGCCTCGGATGCGTATTGATGCAAGAAGGCAAGGTAGTTGCGTCGTCTCTGAACAACTACGCAAGCATGAGGAGAATTATCCCACTCATGACTTGGAATTAGCAGCGGTCATCCATGCACTCAAGGAATGGAGACACTTCCTACTTGGGAATCGTTGTGAGATATACACAGACCATAAGAGTCTTAAGTATATTTTCACACAGCCAGAGTTAAATTTACGGCAACGACGCTGGTTAGAGTTGGTAAAGGATTATGATATTGGAATCCACTATCATCCCGGAAAAGCAAATGTCGTGGCAGATGCACTTAGTCGAAATCCCAGCACGGACGACGACAGTATACCAAAGTTGAGGCCACAATTTCAGCAGGAATTTGCCCGACTCAATCTAACAATGGTTACCGAAGGCAATGTGTCGAATATAGAGATACAGCCTACCCTGATGGAAAGGATCAAGGAAGCCCAGCACGGACACCCCAGCATTGAGGGCATAAAAAGAAAAATGAGTTTGGGAAGAGCCTCAGAATTCAACGTAGATGAGCAAGGAATATTGTGGTACGGAGAGAGGCTATGCGTACCAAATGTCAAGGACCTCAAACAGCAGATATTGACTGAAAGTCACACAGCTCGTATTCAATCCATCCCGAGGGACAAAATGTACAAAGACCTTCAGAAAATTTCGGTGGCACGGTATGAAGAGAGATGTAGCCACGTTCATTGCATGCTGTGACTCTTGTCAACGTATCAAGGCCGAGCACCAGAAACCAGCCGGACTGTTACAGCCAAATAAGATACCCGAGTGGAAATGGGACGAGATTGGGATGGACTTTATCGTTGGACTGCCACGGTCACGACACGGAAACGATGCCATATGGGTCATAACCGACAGATTAACCAAGGTGGCACATTTTATTCCGGTAAAGACAACTTACACCACTCGAGATGGCCGACTTTATCTTGCCCGTATCGTCTCGATTGCATGGAGTCCCTAAGACTATCATCTCCGATAGAGGCACACAGTTCGTCTCTATATTTTGGGATCACCTACAACAGGCACTGGGAACCCAACTAGCCTTTAGTACCACATACCATCCCCAGACTGATGGGCAGACGGAACGCGTAAACCAAATCCTAGAAGACATGCTAAGAGCACTGTGTCCTCACCTTGAGAACAGTTGGGAAGAAAGTTTGCCATATGCAGAGTTCGCATACAACAACAGCTATCAAGCCAGCTTGCAAATGGCACCCTTTGAAGCTCTATATGGGAGAAGATGTCGTACCTCGCTAAATTGGTCAGATACCGGAGACAGCCATATCTTTGGCCCAGATATGCTCAAGGAGGCCGAGGAGAAAGTTAAGACAATTAGAGATCGACTCAAAACAGCTCAAAGTCGGCAAAAGAGTTACTACGACCGAAAGCATCGGGAAATCAGTTTTAAACCCGGAGAATTGGTATACCTGAGATTTTCTCCTATGAAGGGTCTGCAATGATTCAAGATTAAGGGGAAACTAGCACCAAGATTCATCGGACCATTTCATATTGTGGCCCGAAGAGGCACGGTAGCCTACCAGCTAGACCTACCCAGAGACTTATCCGGTATCCACAACGTGTTTCACATCTCGCAGTTGAGAAAATACGTGAGCAACCGAGAGAAGCAAGTTTCACATGAGTATATTGACGTACAACAGGACCTCACTTAGCGGGAGCACCCAATAAAAATATTAGAAGAGTCTGAGAGGAGGACCCGACATAAAACCATTAAGTTTTTTCAGAGTTCAGTGGAGTAATCACACCGAGAATGAAGCAACTTGGGAGAGCGAGGATTTTCTTCGGACAGAGCACCCACACCTATTTATGGATCAGCTGAAATCTCGGGGACGGGATTTTTCCTAAGGGGGTAGGTGCTGTGACACTCCAAAATTTTTGTGATTTTTGTTTTCAGAAAGAGCCTTGCTTGGTTTGGAAGAAGGTCATTTAAAAACCTTCCTAAAAAAGCATCTTCTAAGTTTGCCCTCTCAAAAATCTTTTTCTTGGATTTAGTTTCTTTTAAAAAGAAAACCTTTTTGATTTTTGGTCTTTCATTTGATTTTTATCCACTCTGGTTTACCATGCCTCCTATGGTGAAACTTCCCCCAAAACCCCTCCTCCCACTTTGGTACAACCCAAACATTCTGTCCAAACTAATAAAATCCATTTTTGGATTTTATTCCAATTATTTCTCCTCACAAAATAATTCTGTCTTTTCTTTTGAGCCTAGGTGAATTGCAAAGCAAGTACCCTAATGCTTTTGATTTTTGACCTCAACTCCACAACCCTGGATAGTCCTTGGTACCCACAACCCAGAAGCATCTTGATCCACTCTTCTTCTTTTCAAATATTTCAAATTTCACTCACTGCAAGTTTGGACCAGATTTGCCAAATTTGGTGAAATTCATATCTACACTTCTCCAAAAATTCCACCAAAATTTAGGCAACCTCTAGTTGCAATGAGAGACCACTCCACCAAAAATCAGCTCAAGGAAAAATCCTGGATACCGAATCATTTTGTCGAACACCGGCATGCCTTTGTTTTATTCATATTCAGTAAATTCAGAAAGTTCGATGTCGTTTCTCGACAGAACTTGATCACATGCCCACTGTGCGTTTGGCTCGATGCTCGCAGCCTGGCCTGCTTGTCCGGAGCTCCACACGCGCGCTTGGTGCCTTCCCGACGTCGGTGGCGCCCTGGCCCGCCTGCGCCGGCATGCTTTGCGGCGGCCGAAACACCGTAACGGCCGACAGGGAGCAAAACAGCGGCTCAACGCCGTTCGGCGCCGCCCAAACCGCCTGGTGGCTCCGCGTGGCCATCCCCTTGCCAGCGCACGCATGCAGCACCGTCGCCGTGGCTTGGCATGCGCAGAGCGCGTTCTCTGCCGTCGACGGTCCGTGCGGCCGTTCCGTCGAGCGCAAGTCGTAAACCTCCCTCCCGTGCTGAGCTAGACCCTAAAATGGCACCACTACTCCACCTAGGCGATGCTCAAGCTCCTAAGCCGACCGTCCAGCCACAGCGCCGCCGTAATCAACTCGCCGGACTTATCCGTTCACGCCAACCGACTCGGGCCGGCTATATATAGCACCCTCGAGCCTGCTCTCGCCCCCGCACGACTCCACCACCTCACTAGACCCTGCCTAGCCACTGGGAGAGCCTCGAGGGGCCCTTCTTCCCCGAATCCGGCCGCCCCGTTCCGCCTCGGCCTCCACCTCGATTCGCTCCGGTGAGGCCGTCTCCGACGCTCTAACTTCGTCAGCAACCCTCTCGAGCAACTAGGAGACTAACCCCCACTCCTATTTGACCCCCGCAGCTCCCTCCGGCGAGATCCACGACTGCCCAAACCACCGTCTGCCGGAGCAAGGGCCGCCGTCGACACAGTGCTCGCCGGCGACCACCACCACCACCCACAGACGCAGAACGGTGCACTGATCTCGAAGGTAACCCCCGATCACCTTGCCTCGCCGTGGATCGCCGCCGGCGACCACCGCACCTCTCGGGTGCCGTCGCGCTCTGTTTTCTCCATTTGAAATTTCAAACCCGACAGGTGGAGCCCTCCTGTCAGCCTCACAGCCGTCTCTTTTAAACGAAACGTTATCCTGGACTTTTCCACAGAGCCCCCTGGAAACTTTCTGTTTCATTATAGATGGGTCATTGGACCAAAACTCTTATAACTTTTAAACAGAAAATAATTTTTGATTGATTCCTTTTCTGTCATCTTTATTTTTCTGTCTAGTTTTTTTTCATATTTATTTGAAAAATATTTGGAACACTTTGCTGTACACTCACGGTATTTACGTTGCGTACGTATTTATTTTCTTATACCGTAGATACCGGAGGAGGTGACGGAGCTGCAAACTTCGTACAGTTAAACTCCGACTACTTCGAACCAGGCAAGCATGTTTGAACTCTTGATATGATGAGTGTTGTTGCATGATTGCATTTAGTATAGTCATGGAAAGTTTATGAACATCACTTTGAATGTTATATTTCATGCACATAAGCGGAAAGTAAGTTTCGGAAAGCATTATGTTGTTGGATACATATTTGCATAGCCATGCGTTGGCACAAGGATGGGTAAGATGGCAGTGTCGTGACATGCTAGTCTTATGCCAGATTATTTGACTTCCGTGTCATCGTGAAACAAATCACATTTCCATTCATTCCCTCCTATACCGTCACATGTTTTCCGAAAGGAATATGGCATAGTAAGTTGCAAATCGTTTTCCTGGTACACACCAAATAGAGAGGCCGGGATGAGGGTTCCATGGCCCTGGATTAAAGACTGTCATCCGGTCAGGGGGCATGGGTGTTTCCGGTTGGGACCGAGAGGGGGGCACCCCTTAGAGCGCGCGTATAGAAATTTGATCCCATGCTACTTGAGGTTGTGGCCTCCCGTCTCAAAGTTTTTCTTGGGCGTTGTCCGGTGATTCTGGCATTCGTGAGGTGAAATGGGTGTGTACTAGTTAAATGTGTTTCTACTGAAATACCGTAAACGGAACTAGTCCTTCGTGACTACGGAAATCCGTTGGCTGTGGTCAGTTCATCCAAACTCTGCAGAGTCTCAAATCTTTCAATTATCTTGTACTTTGTTCAAGTACTATATTCATCTTATCTTGTCAGGTATCAGCCTCAGTGACAAAACTCCGGTGGGATTTATGTGTGATAAATCCGGTTAAAAGATTATTCTTGTGGGTGGACTAATCTCGTTATTTTCATTCATTACAAGCCCTGTCTGTGATGTCGCTCAGACGTCCGACGGTGGCATATCTGTTATTTACATTTGTTGCAAGTTCTGTCTGCGATGTCGCTCAGGCGTCCGACGGTGGCATTTCTTTCAAAGCCCTTTATGTGATGTCGCTCAGACGTCCGACTATGGCATTTATTTTAAAGCCCTTTATGTGATGTCGCCGACGTCCGATTGTGGCATTTCTTTTAAAGCCCTTTATGTGACGTCGCTCGACGTCCGATCGTGGCATTTCTTTTAAAGCCCTTTATGTGATGTCGCTCGAGGCGTCCGATGTGGCATTTCTTTCAAAGCCCTTTATGTGGTGTCGCTTAGACGCCTCGATCATGCATGCATTTTACTTATTTACCTTTCGAGGCGTCGCTCGGACACCGATCGGTTTTCAGTTATTTATTTTATTTATCAAGTCCTGCAATAATATCGTTGTTATATGAGCATCATCCTTTATTCATGACGCATTCATGCATTCATTGATTATATTTTTGTCCGAACTGTCTTGCGTAGTACTTTCAAAGTACTCACCTGGCTTGTTGATTTGGCCAGATGTCGATGAAGGCGATCTCTTGGATGAAGAGTTTGATAGCGAGTCCGATGCCTAGAGGAGTCCTAGTCAGTCCCGTGTGATCCTGTTTTGGCCATTGTATTATCCGCTTCCGCAACCCCCGAATAAATTCATCGAGCCTCCCCCGACGCTCGATGAGCTGCCAGTTAGGAGTCAAGTTATCCACCACCTTTTTCCTCGAGCTAGTAGCATGCCACCGCACCCCTGTGTCATGACCGCCCATATGTAAGATATTGGCGAGTTTGTAATAAATTGTTGAGCAGCCTCAACCTAACCTTGTAATATATTTGATGCTACTGGTTCTCTGTTTATCAAGCATTTGTCTACCAGAAAGGATGACTTTTCCTATACTGGGATTTAAAGATCGACTTTCTCAATAGTTATTTATTGAAAAAGTCGGTCGTGACACTTCGGATCTGTGATAGAAGGTGAGGGAGTCCCGGACTAGGGGGTGTCCGGATAGCCGGACTATCGTCACGGCCGGACTCCAAGACTATGAAGATACAAGATTGAAGACTTCGTCCCGTGTCCGGATGGGACTTTCCTTGGCGTGGAAGGCAAGCTTGGCGATACGGATATGTAGATCTCCTACCATTGTAACCGACTCTGTGTAACCCTAACCTATCCGGTGTCTATATAAACCGGAGGGTTTTAGTCCATAGGACTAACAACAATCATACCATAGGCTAGCTTCTAGGGTTTAGCCTCCTTGATCTCGTGGTAGATCTACTCTTGTACTACCCATATCATCAATATTAATCAAGCAGGAGTAGGGTATTACCTCCATCGAGAGGGCCCGAACCTGGGTAAAAACATCGTGTCCCTTGTCTCCTGTTACCATCCGCCTAGATGCACAGTTCGGGACCCCCTACCCGAGATCCGCCGGTTTTGACACCGACAGAAGGTGTACCCAACAGTCTCCTTTGGGTATCCTATGAAGACACATTTCTCCGATTTGGGTTCGAGCTTATCAGGTTGAAGCTTTTTCACATAAGCATCGCAACCCTAAACTTTAAGAAACGAAAACTTTGGTTTCTTGCCAAACCACAGTTCATAAGGCGTCGTCTCAACGAATTTCGATGGTGCCCTATTTAACGTGAATGCAGCCGTCTCTAAAGCATAACCCAAAAATGATAGCGGTAAATCAGTAAGAGACATCATAGATCGCACCATATCTAGTAAAGTACGATTATGACGTTCGGACACACCATTACGCTGTGGTGTTCCGGGTGGCGTGAGTTGCGATACTATTCCGCATTGTTTCAAATTTAGACCAAACTCGTAACTCAAATATTCTCCTCCACGATCAGATCGTAGAAATGTTATTTCTTGTTACGATGATTTTCAACTTCACTCTAAAATTCTTTGAACTTTTCAAATGTTTCAGACTTATGTTTCATTAAGTAGATATACCCATATCTACTTAAATCATCTGTGAAGGTGAGAAATAACGATACCCGCCGCGAGCCTCAACATTCATTGGACCACATACATCTATGTGTATGATTTCCAACAAATCTGTTGCTCTCTCCATAGTACCGGAGAACGGCGTTTTAGTCATCTTGCCCATGAGGCACGGTTCACAAGTACAAAGTGATTCATAATCAAGTGGTTCCAAAAGTCCATCAGTATGGAGTTTCTTCATGCGCTTTACACCGATATGACCTAAACGGCAGTGCCACAAATAAGTTGCACTATCATTATCAAGTCTGCATCTTTTGTCTTCAACATTATGAATATGTGTATCACTACTATCGAGATTCATCAAAAATAGACCACTCTTCAAGGGTGCATGACCATAAAAGATATTACTCATATAAATAGAACAACCATTATTCTCTGATTTAAATGAATAACCGTCTCACATCAAACAAGATCCAGATATAATGTTCATGCTCAACGCTGGCACCAAATAACAATTATTTAGGTCTAATACTAATCCCGAAGGTAGATGTAGATGTAGCGTGCCGACGGCGATCACATCGACTTTGGAACTGTTTCCCACGCGCATCGTCACCTCGTCCTTGGCCAGTCTTCACTTAATCCGTAGTCCCTGTTTCGAGTTGCAAATATTAGCAATGTAACCAGTATCAAATACCAGTGCTCTGCGAGCTCTAGTAAGGTACACATCAATAACATGTATATCACATATACCTTTGTTCACGTTGCCATCCTTCTTATCCGCCAAATACTTGGGGTAGTTCCGCTTCCAGTGACCAGTCTACTTGCAGTAGAAGCACTCAGTCTCAGGCTTAGGTCCAGACTTGGGTTTCTTCTCTTGAGCAACAACTTGCTTGTTGTTCTTCTTGAAATTCCCCTTCTTCTTCCCTTTTCCTTTTTCTTGAAACTGGTGGTCTTATTGACCATCAACACTTGATGCTCCTTCTTCATCTCTACCTCCGCAGCCTTTAGCATTGCGAAGAGCTCGGGAATCGTCTTATCCATCCCTTGCATGTTATAGTTCATCATAAAGCTCTTGTAGCTTGGTGGCAGTGATTGAAGAATTCTGTCAATGACGCTATCACCCGGAAGATTAACTCCAGTTGAATCAGGTGATTGTTATACCCAGACATTTTGAGTATATGCTCACTGACAGAACTATTCTCCTCCATCTTGGATCTGTAGAACTTATTGGAGACTTCATATCTCTCAATCCGGGCATTTGCTTGAAATATTAACTTCAACTCCTGGAACATCTCATATGCTCCATGACGTTCAAAACGTCGTTGAAGTCCCGGTTCTAAGCCATAACGCATGGCACACTGAAATATCGAGTAGTCATCAGCTTTGCTCTGCCAGACGTTCATAACATCTGGTGTTGCTCCTGCAGCAGGTTTGGCACCTAGCGGTGCTTCCAGGACGTAATTCTTCTGTGCAGCAATGAGGATAATCCTCAAGTTACGGACCCAGTCCATGTAATTGCTACCATCATCTTTCAACTTTGCTTTCTCAAGCAACGCATTAAAATTCAATGAAACAATAGCACGGGCCATCTATCTACAATCAACATAGACAAGCAAGATACTATCAGGTACTAAGTTCATGATAAATTTAAGTTCAATTAATCATATTACTTAAGAAATCCCACTTAGATAGACATCCCTCTAATCCTCTAAGTGATCACGTGATCCAAATCAACTAAACCATAACCGATCATCACGTGAAAAGGAGTAGCTTTCAATGGTGAACATCACTATGTTGATCATATCTACTATATGATTCACGCTCGACCTTTCGGTCTCAGTGTTCCGAGGCAATATCTGCATATGCTAGGCTCGTCAAGTTTAACCTGAGTATTCTACGTGTGCAAAACTGGCTTGCACCCGTTGTAGATGGACGTAGAGCTTATCACACCCGATCATCACGTGGTGTCTGGGCACGACGAACTTTGGCAACGGTGCATACTCAGGGAGAACACTTTTATCTATAAATTTAGTGAGAGATCATCTTATAATGCTACCGTCAATCAAAGCAAGATAAGATGCATAAAAGATGAACATCACATGCAATCAATATAAGTGATATGATATGGCCATCATCATCTTGTGCTTGTGATCTCCATCTCCGAAGCACCGTCATGATCACCATCGTCACCGGCGCGACACCTTGATCTCCATCGTAGCATCTTTGTCGTCTCACCGATCTTATGCTTCTACGACTATCGCTACCGCTTAGTGATAAAGTAAAGCATTACAGGGCAATTGCATTGCATACAATAAAGCGACAACCATATGGCTCCTTCCAGTTGCCGATAACTCGGTTACAAAACATGATCATCTCATACAATAAAATTTAGCATCATGTCTTGACCATATCACATCACAACATGCCCTGCAAAAACAAGTTAGACGTCCTCTACTTTGTTATTGCAAGTTTTATGTGGCTGCTACTAGGCTTAGCAAGAACCGTTCTAACCTACGCATCAAAACCACAACGATAGTTTGTCAAGTTGGTGTTGTTTTATCCTTCACAAGGACCAGGCGTAGCCACACTCGGTTCAACTAACGTTGGAGAAACTGACACCTGCCAGCCACCTATGTGCAAAGCACATCGGTAGAACTAGTCTCGCGTAAGCGTACGCGTAATGTCGGTACGGGCCGCTTCATCCAACAATACCGCCGAACCAAAGTATGACATGCTGGTAATATTGCCCACAACTCACTTGTGTTCTACTCGTGCATATGACATCTACGCATAAAACCTGGCACAGATGCCACTGTTGGGGAACGTAGTAATTTCAAAAAAATTCCTACGCACACGCAAGATCATGGTGATGCATAGCAACGAGAGGGGAGAGTGTTGTCCACGTACCCTCGTAGACCGAAAGCGGAAGCGTTAGCACAACGTGGTTGATGTAGTCGTACGTCTTCACCATCCGACCGATCAAGTACCGAACGCATGGCACCTCCGAGTTCAGCACACGTTCAACCCGATGACGTCCCTCGAACTCTGATCCAGCCGAGTGTTCAGGGAGAGTTTCGTCAGCGCGACGGCGTGGTGACGATGATGATGTTCTACCGAGGCAGGGCTTCGCCTAAGCACCGCTACAGTATTATCGAGGTGGACTATGGTGGAAGGGGGCACCACACACGGCTAAAAGATCAAACAATCAATTGTTGTGTCTCTAGGGTGCCCCCTGCCCCCGTATATAAAGGAGAAAGGGGGGAGGTGCGGCCGGCCAGGAGGAGGCGCGCCAGGAGGAGTCCTACTCCCACCGGGAGTAGGACTCCCTCCCTTCCTTGTTGGAATAGGAGAAGGGGGGAAAGAAGTGGAGGAGAAGAAGGAACGGGGGGGGGGGGGCGCCCCCTTCTCCTTGTCCTATTCGGACTAGGGGGAGGGGCACGTGGCCCTTGCCCTGTCCGCCTCTCCTCTTCTCCACTAAGGCCCACTATGGCCCATTAACCCCCCGGGGGGTTCCGGTAACCCCTCAGTACTCCGGTAAAATCCCTATTTCACTCGGAACACTTCCAATATCCAAATATAGGCTTCCAATATATCAATCTTCATGTCTTGACCATTTCGAGACTCCTCGTCATGTCCGTGATCACATCCGGGACTCCGAACAACCTTCGGTACATCAAAACTCATAAACTCATAATATTACTGTCATCGAAACTTTAAACATGCGGACCCTACGGGTTCGAGAACTATGTAGACATGACCGAGACACGTCTCCGGTCAATAACCAATAGCGGAACCTGGATGCTCATATTGGCTCCCACATATTCTATGAAGAACTTTATCTGTCAGACCGCATAACAACATAGATGTTCCCTTTGTCATCGGTATGTTACTTGCCCGAGATTCGATCGTCAGTTTCTCAATACCTAGTTCAATCTCGTTACCGGCAAGTCTCTTTACTCGTTCCATAATAAATCATCCCACAACTAACTCTTTAGTTGCAATGCTTGCAAGGCTTAAGTTATGTGTATTACCAAGTGGGCCCAGAGATACCTCTCCGACTATCGGAGTAACAAATCCTAATCTCGAAATATGCCAACCCAACAAGTACCTTCGGAGACACCTGAGAGCACCTTTATAATCACCCGATTACGCCAGGACGCTTTGGTAGCACACAAAGTGTTCCTCCAAGAACGGAGTTGCATAATCTCATAGTCATAGGAACATGTATAAGTCATGAAGAAAGCAATAGCAACATACTAAATGATCGAGTGCTAAGCTAACGGAATGGGTCAAGTCAATCACATCATTCTCCTAATGATGTGATCCCGTTAATCAAGTGACAACTCATGTCAATGGCTAGGAAACATAACCATCTTTAATCAACGAGCTAGTCAAGTAGGGGCATACTAGTGACACTCTGTTTGTCTATGTATTCACACAAGTATTATGTTTCCGGTTAGTACAATTCTAGCATGAATAATAAACATTTATCATGATATAAGGAAATAAATAATAACTTTATTATTGCCTCTAGGGCATATTTCCTTCATTGGCCCCTTGCGAGGGTCTTGAATGCCTTGTTGATTAAGATGGGCTGTACATGCCTGCTAGCACAGCCATGTCGTGGCCCGCAGGCAGGCAAGTCTGGGGACCCCCGTTCCCAGAACACCGCCAGCGGTGGCTCGCAGGACAAGGAGAAACTTTTGACTAATGCAAGCTCCCTCGCTCAGGCGGTGGACGTGCAGCAGTTAATTCGGTGTCAGATTGCCAGAACCATACACTATACTAGTACTATTATTGTTCGACTTCCCGAAGAGGCGAACAGCCAAGCGTAAAGTTTACTAGTACTAGTACTACTACTATAGAGGTATGTAGTACTACTAGGAACCGGATGGAGAAGCGTCTGCACTCTTATTTTATTTTAAAATGTGATAAAGCAATCTTCAACACATTTGGTTCTCTTCGAGGGTTCTCGCATGTGATAATGGAAGTTGATTGCATGGAACACTCGCCACAATTCTCGCTTAATTCTGGCTCATATCCTGTTACAAATAGGAGCGCCCAGTAATATTTTCTCTTGTTTTGTTATTCAGCATGTAAACAGGTCAGCAAACCTTGCGGCGCATCTTTGTGCGAACCGTGCTTGATGCACTTTGCATATGCCCGAGAGCTGGCTTGATGAAACACCTTGCATCCTCCTTCTTTTTTGGCGGGGTACCTCGCTTCCTAGTGCCAGTCTCTTGGCTGATCATCCTAAGAATGCTTATATATGAATAAAGCTCTCTTATTTACCTGCAAAAAGATTAAGTCATATTAACCGAAATGGAGGGAGTATGGACTAGCACTGCTTTTTGGTGTGTCTCGTCAACTCGCAGAATGAGGAGAAGCTTGCAGGACAAGGTGAAGCTCGCTTACACCTTTTTACTAATGCAACCTACCCTCGCCCAGGCGGTGGACATGCAGCAGTTCATTTGGTGTCAGATTTCCAGAGGCATACACTGTAGTACCCAACATGCGGATTACTCCCTCCATTCGCTTATACAAGGCCACAAACTCAAATTACAGGTACCAAGATAAAATTTAATGACTACTTTGCAAGTCAATTTTTCTTTTCGTTAACCGGGATCATTAATTCGCCACAAGAATGCAATGAATGAATGGGAAGGAAGTATCTAAGTGTCATTATGGCTACATGCATGTAAGTATTAAAAAGTTGCTAGTACAAGAAAACATCATTAATTTTTCATTCGATTACTATTGGTGGCCTTGTATTGATGCAAAATGTATTTTTGATAGTGGCCTTGTATAAGGGAATGTAGGGAGTACCATCATTGTTCGACTTCACGAAGAGGCGAAGAGCCAAGCGCAAGGTTTAGTAGTACGAGTAGTACTACTACTAGAACCGCATGGTGGAGCGTCTGTACTCTTATTTTATTTTAATCTCTGATAAAGTAAACATTTATTCGGGAGAAGGGCGGGAAACAGCAGCCCAATAGTAGTATTAAAAACATCGAACATGTAATGATGATATCGACCAACCATGCTCGAATATATCTTGGCCTCCGTGCGAGCCCGTCTGTGTGTTCTCGCTCCTCGTCTCTCTCTAGGAACGGCGGGTTGGCCATTTTGCCGTCAATTGAGATCAGTTTGCTCACACTCCGGTCCCACATGTTAGTGATATGCCAAGAGGAAGTGCGTTGACCGACTGGCCATACGCGTACTTGGTTTTGCACCTTCATACTACTCCTCCCTCCGTCACAGTTTATAGAGCACACTTCATTATGATGCATTTCTCTCCATGCATTTCCACCACCAGAGAGACTTTAGACGCGTTTGGTTTAATGGTCAATTAATTAGGGCGTGGTAACCGCAATCAAGTCCACAATTTTCTCTCGATGTACTACGAAGTGGAGTAATTGCATGCATGTGTGTATCCGGGGTGGAAGCACTACATGCATGTGTGTACGCATTATTTCCTCTAGAATAGACGCCGTGCTATAACTACCAATGCTATTTTTCAGGCCGATCGCTAGTCGTCTTGGTCCCAGAGATTGTTTTTTTGAAGCGCGCTCTATAAACAGTGATAGATGGAGTAGTGTGAGCGGATTCAAAGAAGAGCGTATTGATGGTTGCTTCTTCCAAGCAACTTACAGTGGGAAAGGTGGGGCTTATGATTTGACTGCTCATTACTCACTATTAGTGCGGCGCAACGACCGGGCTGAGTCTCCCATGCGGTTGTGCACTACTCCCTCCGTTCTTAAATATACTCCAGAGTATTTGTCTTTCTAGAGATTTCAACGAGTGACTACATATGAAGCAAAATGAGTGAATCTACACTCTAAAATATGTCCATTTGAAATTTGTAAAAAGATAAATATTTAAGAACGGAGGAAGTATAATTTTGTGCATGGCACATGGACCCGGATGCTGAAGAGGCTTCTGGCAATGCTATCAAGCTTCCAATATTTGTTTACATAATTGACGTACTATACAAATAATTTTCCAGCGACATGAAATTGTACAATGCTCTGAGCTTTCAGCTTTTGTTTCGTGTGTCTTGCCATCCATGCTCTTTCAGAAACAATAAAAAACTAACTTCCTTGCTAATGCATCTCAATGATTAGCAGATTAGAGCTAATATTTACATCACGACTGAAGACAAAGTTGTGAGAAGGTGTTAAATTAAAATTGATCCATCCTTTCATTGGCAGCAACGTCCCCCCAGCTCTGTCTAAATCAACAAGGCACGTTGGGAAAAAAGTAGCTGTCTGGAGCATGCAACATTCCGATCATTTTGTGCAGTTCCACTAAAATAGAGCTGAGCATCCCTATTCCAAAGATATTAAGTGTGATTACAATAATAGAGGACTGCTGATGAAACAATAAACACACAAATAGAAGCCGGTCACCTTTGCAGTGTCTCTTCAGACTAACTAGTTGGAGAAGATTAAGCAAATAGTTGGAGAAGATTAGGCTCGAAGTTGAATGAGAAGGATAGAGAAAAACCAATCTCCCTTTGTGCAGTCGCACTGAAATGTAGAGACATTCCCCGTGTGACATTTTAGTACAACTGCACAAACACTCTTAGGAAAAACGTGATTTGTGCAGTTCACCAAAAGGTCGCAATAGCAACGCGGTGAAATGGATAGCCCTGTTTGCAAAAAAGAGGTAGAAAGGAAACAATTACTGGCCAATAACAGTTGATGACACATACGACGACCAAAAAGAAGCATATTCCTTTTCCTAAGGGAAGATAACAACACGGTTGCATTTGTCTAAAATGGTGTGAGGACGAGATTACAATATGGAAAGTACGCCGGACGAGCTACATTTTGGGCAAACAACTATGGAAGATCCACATGCAAGATTTTCCACATGCAGACATGGGAAGACAGGCAGTGGAGCAAGGCCGGAGGGGATACCTGGGGGTCGTCGGGATGTAACTAGGTGAGCGGCGACGGGCAGGATCTGCCCAGCGAGTAGGTGGCGTAGGCCCTACCGCATCGAAGCTTGGTCACAGAGAACGGCGGGTACTGCAGATCGAGACGTGCTGCCTTGGCGCCGTCAAACGGAGAAATGATGCACATCCTCCCTTTCCGCAGGCGGACAGGATGCGGCCAGATCAGTGACCAACGGTGAGAGAGAGAGGCCACCGCTGCCTTGTGTGAGATACTCTGAAGAGAGACAAACCCAGGCAGGCAGGCTCCATTGTATATAGTGGAGCAGACTACCTTTTTCTCCATAAGAATCATTTTATATTCTGTGTACGTGCCATTGAGCGATATAAGTTTATTTAAAAATAACGCGCCAATGCATCAAGTCAAACTTTGTTTCGTGCACGCGTACACGACCTCCGTAGGTACACAACCGCTACACGCGTTCAAATTAGCACGTTGGCTGCCATTTCGTACAGAAATGAGCTCCACCGTGTACCCGCGTGGGTGTGGCTGGGCATGAAGTGTGATTACGTGCACCTATTCTCTTCGTGTACGTACACCACCTACGTGGGGTTGTGTGAGAGAGATACAAACGTAGAGAGATATAGTGTGTGGGTTCATGAGTGTTTTGGGGGGGTTGAGAAATAGACAAGCAATATATGTGGATGATATTTGAATCAAAAAATGTTACATATGCAATGTGTGTGAAATAGAGTCCTGGATATATCATATATAGAGGGGGCGATCCACGAGAAGAGAGTGGAGGTATCATCGGCTTGAGGTATCCATAGAATCGAAGAGAGGGATGATGTGTGTGTGAGGGTGTGTGTGTGTGTGTTTGCTGATACGTCACCAACGTATCTATAATTTTTTATTGTTCCATGCTATTATATTACCTGTTTTGGATGTTTAATGGGCTTTAATATGCTCTTTTATTTTATTTTTTGGACTAACCTATTAATCGGAGGCCCAGTGCCAGTTTTTGTTTTTTTGCCTATTATAGAGTTTCGAAGAAAAGGAATACCAAACGCAATCCAAACGGAATGAAACCTTCGCGATGATCTTTCTTGGACCGAAAGCAATCCAGAAGACTTGGAGTTGAAGACTTGAACTCCACAAGGCGGCCACGAGGCAGGAGGGCGAGCCTGGGGGGTAGGCGCGGCGCCCACCCTCGTGGGGCCCTCGTAGCTCCACCGGCGTACTTCTTTCACCTATATATACTCTTATTCCCTAGATCGATCAGAGGGTGCTACGAAACCACTTTTCCACCGCCGCAACCTTCTGTACCCATGAGATCCCATCTTGGGGACTTTTCCGGCGATCTGCCGGAGGGGGAATCAATCACGCAGGGCTTCTACATCAACACCATTGCCTCTCCGAAAGCATGAGTAGTTTACCACAGACCTTCGGGTCCATAGTTATTAGCTAGATGGCTTCTTCTCTCTCTATGATTCTCAATACAAAGTTCTCCTCGATGTTCTTGGAGATCTATTCGATGTAATAATCTTTTGCAGTGTGTTTGCCGAGATCCGATGAATTGTGGATTTATGAACAGATTATCTATGAATATTATTTGGTTCTTCTCTAAATTCTTATATGCATGATTTGATATCTTTGCAAGTCTCTTCGAATTATCGGTTTAGTTTGGTCTACTAGATAGATCTTTCTTGCAATGGGAGAAGTGCTTAGCTTTGGGTTCAATCTTGCGGTGTCCTTTCCCAGCGACAGTAGGGGTAGCAATTGACATATTATATTGTTGCCATCGAGGATAAAAAGATGGGGTTTATATCATATTGCTTGATTTTATCCCTCTACATCATGTCGTCTTGCTTAATGCGTTACTCTGTTCTTATGAACTTAATACTCTAGATGCATGCTGGATAGCTGTCGATGTGTGGAGTAATAGTAGTAGATGCAGAATCGTTTCGGTCTACTTGACACGGACGTGATGCCTATATTCATGATCATTGCCTTAGATATCTTCATAACTATGCGCTTTTCTATCAATTGCTCGGTAGTAATTTGTTCACCCACTATAGTACATGCTATCTTGAGAGAGGGCACTAGTGAAACATATGGCCCCCGGGTCTGTTTCTTATTATATTTCATCTCTTTTATTTACATCGCATCTCGTTTACTATTTTGCAATCTTTACTTTCCAATCTATACAAAAAAAATACCAAAAATATTTACTTTACTATCTTTATTAGATTTCACTTTTGCGAGTGACCGTGAAGGGATTGACAACCCCTTTATCGCATTGGTTGCAAGGTTCTTGATTGTTTTTGCAGGTACTAGGTGACTTATGCGTTGTCTCCTACTGGATTGATACCTTGGTTCTCAAAACTGAGGGAAATACTTACGCTACTTTGCTGCATCACCCTTTCCTCTTCAACGGAAAACCAACGCATGCTCAAGAGGTAGCAAGAAGGATTTCTGGAGCTGTTACCGGGGAGATCTACACCAAGTCAAGACATACCAAGTACCCATCATAAACTCTTCTCCCTCGCATTACATTATTTGCTATTCGCCTCTCGTTTTTCTCTCTCCCACTTCTAAAGCGATTTTCGAAAACCTTTGCCTTTCCTTCGCCCTTTTCCGTTCGTCTCTTTTCGCTTGCTTCTTGTGCATCTGTGTGTTAGATCGTTTGTTTGGCCTTCATGGCTAGCCCTCTCCCTCTTCCTTTGTCTCCCGATTTTGAAGTTCTTCACTTCAAACAATGACAAGGAGAAAACTTAAAAGATGCTTGGTACAGGATGATAGAATCCTATCGTAATTGCACTATAGAGGGAGATTTCAAGATTTTACTTAACTTTTAGTTGGGCTAACCATGTCCCATAGACAACTCTTGGATTTTGCCGCTAAAGGGAGTTTTATTGAAATTGATCCCAGTATTGCGTATGAGATTACAGAGGGAATAGTAGGAGTACTACCCCCACAAAAGGGACTACATCATACTCAAGGCGGAACCCAAGTTTTTGAGAAAATATGTGAAGTAACTAAAATTTTGCAAAAATCCCTGAACCTCTTAAAAATGTTAGCGGGAACCTTCACCGCATGAATATGTTGATCACTCTTTGCAATAAGTGGTTGGATGCTCTAGATCTAAAAATCTCTGAGTATGAAGGAAAATGTAAAGAACCTCTAGGATTCGAGCATAACTCATTAAAAAGATAAAGGCCAAAGATGACAATACCTAGATCTATTCTTCCCTTTATGCCTAGCTAGGGGCGTTAAACGATAGCGCTTGTTGGGAGCCAACCCAATTTTATTTTTGTTCTTTGCTTTTTGTTCCTATTTAGTAATAAATAATTTACCTACTTCTGTTTAGATGTGGTTTTAACTTTTAATTAGTGTTTGTGCCAAGTAGAACCTTTGGGAAGACTTTGGTGAAGTCTTTGCGATCTTGCTCTAAAGAACAGAAACTTTTGCGCTCACGAGATTAGCTGCCATTTTTTAGTGGAGAGCGCTTTTAGGTGGATTCTTTTTGCATATGATTAATAGACAAATTCCTCACGTCCACAAATTTATTTCAGAATTTTTGGAGTTCCATAAGTATTCGAACAAGTCAGATTACTACAGACTATTCTGTTTTTGACAGATTCTGTTTTTCGTGTGTTGTTTTCTTATTTTGATGAATCTATGAGTAGTATCGGGGGGTATGAACCGTAGATAAGTTGGAATACAGTAGGTTTAAACCAATATAAATAAAGAATGAGATTTCCTGTTGAAGTTTTGTGTTGTGGAGTTTTCAAGTTTTTGGGTAAAGATTTGATGTATTTTGGAATAAGGAGTGACAAGAGCCTAAGCTTGAGGATGCCCAAGCCACCCCAATGTAAAATTCAAGGACAACCAAAAGCCTAAGCTTGGGGATGCCCCGGAAGGCATCCTCTCTTTTGTCTTTGTCTATCGGTAAGTTTACTTGAGGCTATATTTTTATTCACCACATGATATGTGTTTTGCTTGGAGCGTCTTGTATGATTTGAGTCTTTGATTTTTTAGTTTACCACAATCATACTTGCTGTACATACCTTTTGGGAGAAACACGCATGAACTGGAATTTATTAGAATACTCTATGTGCTTCACTTATATCTTTTGAGCTACATAATTTTGCTCTAGTGCTTCACTTATATCTTTTTAGAGCACGGTGGTGGTTTTATTTTATAGAAATTATTGATCTCTCATGCTTCACTTATATTATTTTGAGAGTCTTTTAGAACAGCATGGTAATTTTCTTTGGCTATAAAACGAGTCCTAATATGATGGGCATCCAAGATGGGTATAATAAAAACTTTCATATAAAGTGCGTTGAATACTATGAGAAGTTTGATGCTTGATGATTGTTTTGAGACATGAGGATGGTGATATTAGATTCATGCTAGTAGATTAATTGTGAATTTGAGAAATACTTGTGTTGAGGTTTCCATGTCCCTAGCATGCACGTATGGTAACCGCTGTGTATCAAATTTGAAGCATGAGGTGTTTCTTTGATTGTCTTCCTTACGAGTGGCAGTCGTGGATGAGCGATGGTCTTTTCCTACCAATCTATCCCCCTAGGAGCATGCGCATAGTGCTTGGTTTTGATGACTTGTAGATTTTTGCAATAAGTATGTGAGTTCTTTATGACTAATGTTGAGTCCATGGATTATACGCACTCTCACCCTTCCACCATTGCTAGCCTCTCTAATACGCACTTTTTAGCGGTATCATACACCCACCATAAACCTTCCTCAAAACAGCCACCATACCTACCTATTATGGCATTTCCATAGCCATTCCGAGATATATTGCCATGCAACTTCCACCGTTCCGTTTAGTATGACATGCTTCATCATTGTCATATTGCTTTGCATGATCATGTAGTTGACATCGTATTTGTGGCAAAGCCACCATTCATAATTTTTCATACATTTCACTCTTGATTCATTCACATCCCGATACACCGCCGGAGGCACGCATATAGAGTCATATTTTGTTCTAAGTATCGAGTTGTAATCCTTGAGTTGGAAATAAATAGAAGTGTGATGATCATCATTATTAGAGCATTGTCCCGTGTGAGGAAAAAAAAAGAGAGGCCAAGGAAGCCAATGAAAAATAAGAGTGGCAAAAGAAGCCAAACAAAAAAAGAGAGAAAAAGAGAGAAGGGACAATGCTACTATCCTTTTTCCACACTTGTGCTTCAAAGTAGCACCATGATATGTCTTCATGATAGAGAGTCTCTTATTTTGTCACTTTCATATACTAGTGGGAATTTTTCATTATAGAACTTGGCTTGGATATTCCAACTATGGGCTTCCTCAAAATTCCCTAGGTCTTCGTGAGCAAGCAAGTTGGATGCACACCCACTTAGTTTCTTTTGTTGAGCTTTCATACATTTATAGCTCTAGTGCATCCGTTGCATGGCAATCCTTGCTCACTCACATTAATATCTATTGATGGGCATCTCCATAGCCCATTAATATGCCTAGTTGATGTGATACCATCTTCCTCTTTTTTGTCTTCTCCACAACCACCATTCTATTCCACCTATAGTGCTATGTCCATGGCTCGCGCTCATGTATTGCGTGAAAGTTGAAAATAGTTTGAGAATACTAAAGTATGAAACAATTGCTTGGCTTGTCATCGGGTTTGTGCATGATTTGAACATTTTGTGTGACGAAGATGTAGGATAGCCAAACTATATGATTTTCTAGGGATGAACTTTTTTGGCCATGTTATTTTGAGAAGACATGGTTACTTTGTTAGTATGCTTGAAGTATTATTATTTTTATGTCAATATTAAACTTTTGTCTTGAATCTTTCGGATCTGAAAATTCATGCCACAATAAAGAAAATTACATTGATAATTATGTTAGGTAGCATTCCACATAAAAAAAATCTGTTTTATCATTTACCTACTCGAGGACGAGCAGGAATTAAGCTTGGGGATGCTTGATACGTCTCCAACGTATCTATACTTTTTGATTGTTCCATGCTATTATATTATCTGTTTTGGATGTTTAATGGGCTTTATTATGCTATTTTATATTATTTTTGAGACTAACCAATTAACCGGAGGCCCGGTGCCAGTTTCTATTTTTTTTTCTATTTTAGAGTTTCGCAGAAAAACAATACAAATGGAATCCAAATGGAATGAAACATTCGCGATGATCTTTCTTGGACCGAAAGCAATCCAAAAGACTTGGAGTTGAAGTCTGGAACGCCACGAGGCGGCGACGAGGTAGGAGGGTGCGCCCAGGGGGGTAGGCGCGCCCCCACCCTCGTGGGCCCCTCGTAGCTCCACTGACGTACTTCTTTCGCCTATATATACTATTATACCCTTGATCGATCAGAGGGAGCCACGAAACCACTTTTCCACCGCCGCAACCTTCTGTTCCCATGAGATCCCATCTCGGGGTCTTTTCCAGTGATCTGCCAGAGGGGCAATCAATCACAGAGGGCTTCTACATCAACACCATTAACTCTCCGATGAAGCGTGAGTAGTTCACCACAGACCTTCGGGTCCATAGTTATTAGCTAGATGGCGTCTTCTCTCTCTTTGATTCTCAATAGAAAGTTCTCCTCGATGTTCTTGGAGATCTATTTGATGTAATACTCTTTTGCGGTGTGTTTGCCGAGATCCGATGAATTTTGGATTTATGAACAGATTATATATGAATATTATTTGGTTCTTCTCTGAATTCTATATGCATGTTTTGATATCTTTCAAGTCTCTTCGAATTATCGGTTTACTTTGGCCTACTAGATTGATCTTTCTTGCAATGGGAGAAGTGCTTAGATTTGGGTTCAATCTTTTGGTGTCCTTTCCCAGTGAAAGTAGGGGCAGCAAGGCACGTATTGTATTGTTGCCATCAAGGATAAAAAGACGGGTTTATATCATATTGCTTGAGTTTATCCCTCTACATCATGTCATCTTGCTTAATCCGTTACTCTATTCTTATGAACTTAATACTCTAGATGCACGCTGGATAGCGGTCGATGTGTGGAGTAATAGTAGTAGGTGCAGAATCATTTCGGTCTACTTGACACGGACGTGATGCCTATATTCATGATCATTGCCTTAGATATCTTCATAACTATGCGCTTTTCTATCAATTGCTCAGCAGTAATTTGTTCACCCACCATAATACATGCTATCTTGAGATTAGCTACTAGTGAAACCTATGGCCCCCGGGTCTCTTTCTTATTATACTGCATCTCTTTTATTTACATCGCATCTCGTTTATTATTTTGCAGTCTTTACTTTCCAATCTATATAACAAAAATACAAAAAATATTTACTTTACTATCTTTATTAGATCTCACTTTTGCGAGTGACCGTGAAGGGATTGACAACCCCTTTATCGCATTGGTTGCAAGGTTCTTGATTGTTTGTGAAGGTACTAGGTGAATTGTGCGTTGTCTCCTACTGGATTGATACCTTGCTTCTCAAAACCGAGGGAAATACTTACGCTACTTTGCTGCATCACCCTTTCCTCTTCAAGGGAAAACCAACGCATGCTCAAGAGGTAGCATGTGCGCGAGCGCGATCGATAAAGAGTGCCATCGAATTTGTGTGTGCCCACATCAAAGATATAGGGTGGCTGGCCTACTGGAACATGAGAGGGGACAAGTGCAGTATGTCTCTGTGGCATGGATACCTACCTACATCGCTCGACTATCGGTGTGTGGTGGGGGGGGGGGGATACCTAATTAACTACAGAGGTACAATTGCTGGTATATGTGTGGAGGAGGAGAGAGGCCTACCTTATGTATTGAGGGAGATCGATTGGCATCCATTCATATGTGTAGGAGAGGAATAAGGTTGGGAGAGAGACAAAGCTAGAGTGTTGGAGGGGGTGGTGGTGGAGTTTCTTCTAGCAAATGGTGGGAGAGGCTTGCTAGACAAACGGAGGGCACGCCTGCAATATCAATAAGAGAGGGGATTGTTGCCAGTCTGTGTGCGTGTGAGAGACGGGTCAGGAGGCATGCACGAATGATGAGGGGGGACGATATGGCTATCGTAAGCAGACGTAACTACATAGGAAGATCAATCGTCCTTTGTTAGAGAAAGGAGAGACATAACTTGTGACGTACGTCGATCGATGGGTGTGGGGAAATAGTTAAAGTCGACCTACGTATATGTAGGGAGTTCAATCAGTATACATGTATGTATGTGTTAGAAGCAAATAAGGCCCGGGGAGAAGGATGGAGAGAGAGAGAGGGATGCATCTAGGAGGTGGTGCGAGAGGCATACTATATCGAGGGGGAAGGAGTGTGCGAGTACGAGATCGGTGAAAAGAGGGGTGGGAGTGAGGCATGGATGGTGAGAAGAGAATAGGGAAAGCTTGTGTTTGTGCTAGGCACACCTGGCTAGAGAGGCATATCTATCGATGTGTGCCGTAAAGGAGCTGGGGGGCCTACACACACCATGGGTGAATGACCTAAAGTGCAAAGACGAATTTGTGTGATGGAGCTAGAGAATGCTGAGGGAGGATGAGAGGGATGTGGGCATGTGCATGCACGTGGAAAAATTAGCGCTAGCTACAAAGATAAGAGGATTGTGTGGGTGTAAAATACGAATAGAGATCATAATTCATTATAAAAAGCGAATTCAGATATTTGAATAATTTATCATTGTGTTTTAAACCGACACATGCATGAATATATATAACAGTGATACACATGGTGTTGTTATGAACATGTTATACTACATATAATATATTTTATCTCTACTCTTATAAAAAACAGAGTTGTTGATGATGGTGTGCCTGCCATCCTGCAATATAGGCCGTCCGATTTATATCCGACAGATAGGAAGGAAACTATGGCAATTTTGAAAAAAGATACCCACACCCCTCTCCATATTTGCAAATAAGGCCTCCCCTCGATCATCTTGATGTTCCGTCGAAACACATGGGCATCTTGCTAGTACTACATATAATATATAGAACACTCATTATAATTTGGGCTAATGCGTGGCTTTTGCAGCTCAGGGCTAAAATCTTGTCATAACATAGGGGGCGGGGCACTATACTTTGTGTGATAAACACGGTGTACGCATGGAACATGGTTTTGATTATGAATATATAATTAGTACATCAAATGTACTATTATTTGGAATCAACATCAAGTGTATTCAAAAAATTCAATTCAAGTTCATATAGTACACATAGTTCATATCTATCTCTATAGTAATAATGTGGTGTGTTGTTAAGGTAATGCACGAATGATGGTTGAAGCTGGCAACAATCATGATTGTAGATTCTTATTGAAATAGAGAAACGAATTCAAATTCAGCTCGAATTGCAGCGGTAGTATAGACATTTGGAATGCACTAAAATGTTGCTATGAGTAGGTTACATGCATTATACAGCCAGCAAAAAAATTTAATTGGACATAACATGAATTCATAGCTTTGAATAGCATTTGTATAGTAAAACAGGACATGACTCTCTCTTTGTGTGGTGTGAATAGTTTTATTTTTTCGTCTGTTTTCATTAAGGGAAGTGCGAATTGATTTGGTACGTACAAGTACAATATTACACATTAGGCTTGTCCCTAAAATTCAACCCACGCCTTGTTATATCCCGAAAGTTCAGATATTGTGCTCCAAACACTGGCGCCTTCACAACCCACCCCTTGCTATCCCGAAATTAGAACGAGCGTGAAATCTCCCTCCACCTGCTAAATCCCGACACACGAAATCCCCCTTATAACCCTGAGCCGAAAGGGCCGCTAGTTCAAATCGGTTGGGGTAATTTTGTAACACACCCTACATTTTGGACAAGCGCGTCCCTAAGTCATGGTTCCCCCTCCCATCGCCTCCTTTTCGCCATACGAAATCTGAGGCCGCCATAACCTCTCCGCTCCAGCCGCGAAACCCCACCCTCCTCCGTCCGCCACCTCACCGCTGCCCAGCCGGAGCCTCTTCCACAACAACGTTGTCCATCGCAACAGCTCGACGTCCCTCATCCACCTCCCCAGATGAGGATCCGTCGTCCATCTCGTCGTCCCGCCGGTTCAGCCACCCCGTCCTCCACCTCCAAGGAGCTGCTCGGACGATCGCCTTGTCTATTGCGGCTGCTCCATTCGCTCAGCGCCGCCATAACCTGCTCCACCGGAACAGCAACATCCTCACCGACTCCTCGGACGAAACCGAGGCCTACTCGGCGCCACCAAAGAGGTTTTACACTCATCGCATCGTACCTTCTCCTTAACTCGACCTCCCGGCGCCGACGGTGATCCATCCCGCACCACCATGGAGCGGCTACCTCGAAGCCGGCTCCGTGGGCGACATCTCCATGTCGGATCTCCCCCAGTGCGAGGCCCCTTCGGCGACGGCGGCTATACCAGCCGGATCTGCTGCTGCTGCTCCGACTCTCGCTCGCTCGCTCGTGCTGCTGCTGCTGCTGCTTCGGCTCTCGCTCACTCGCTTGCACTGCTGCTGCTGCTCCGGCTCTCGCCTGCTCACTCACGCAGCTGCTGCTGCTGTCCCCCTCGCTCGTGCTGCTCCTCTGCTCCGATTTAGCTACACTTCAGTCGACTAAATCGACTTTTGGGTCAGTCGATTTTCAGGGGGTGGGGGGCTCGCCGGAGTTAAGGAAGAACCACCCGCAGCGGGAAGGGGAGCTCGCTGGAGAGGTACCCCACTATATATCTTAGTGTTTAGGGTGGGGGCGGTGGTCGCTCACGGCGGAGGGGCGCGGTGGTGGGGCGGTGGCGTGGGGATCGCCGGAGAAAAAGCTCGGCGCGGGGGCCCTAGAGGGCTGGCTGGGGCAGCGGTAGACCGGCGGTGGGGAGTTGTTTCAGGCCGGCGGTTCGGCCGGTGGTGCCTAGTGGCTCAGGGGGGTTCAGGTTGAAGATGAACTGCAGGCCCTCCCTAAACTACATGTGAAGCGCCTCTCTGCTACCATTGCGTTTAGTTTCAACAGTAACATTCAGATTCCATAGTAAATTTCAGTTTCGACAGTTAAGTTCAGAGTCAACAGTTTTTACATCATCTGTTATAGTCAGGTGGTTTTTGGTGATGTAAATTTTACAAGAATAATTGGTTTGGTGCCAAAAATAGGCATGCCAATGTTTGACATTGTGCCAAATATTCTCTACTACTTGGTTGGTTACCGACTTGGACCCTACGTAAGAGAATCTTCCAGGAGGCCACGAGGTAGGGCCCCCCCCCAGGGCGCGCCCTCCACCCTCGTGGGCCCCATGGTGCTCCACCGACGTACTTCTTCCTCCTATATATAACTACGTACCCCCAAACGATCAGATACGGAGCGAAAAAACCTAATTCCACCACCGCAACCTTCTGTACCCACGAGATCCCATCTTGGGGCCTGTTCCAAAGCTCCGCCGGTGGGGGCATCTATCACGGAGGGCTTCTACATCAACACCATAGCATCTCCGATGAAGTGTGAGTAGTTTACCTCAGACCTTCGGGTCCATAGTTAGTAGCTAGATGGCTTCTTCTCTCTTTTTGGATCTCAATACAATGTTCTCCCCCTCTCTCGTGGAGATCTATTCGATGTAATCTTATTTTTGCAGTGTGTTTGTTGAGATCGATGAATTGTGGGTTTATGATCAAGATTATCTATGAACAATATTTGAGTCTTCTCTGAATTCTTTTATGTATGATTGGTTATCTTTGCAAGTCTCTTCAAATTATCAGTTTGGTTTGGCCTACTAGATTGATCTTTCTTGCAATGGGAGAAGTGCTTAGCTTTGGGTTCAATCTTGCGTGTCCTTTCCCAAAGGATGAGAGGCAGCAAGGCACGATTGTATTGTTGCCATCGAGGATAACAAGATGGGGGTTTTATCATATTGCATGAATTTATCCCTATACATCATGTCATCTTGCTTAAGGCGTTACTCTGTTTTCATGAACTTAATACTCTAGATGCATGCTGGATAGCGGTCGATGAGTGGAGTAACAGTAGTAGATGCAGGCAGGAGTCGGTCTACTTGTCTCGTACGTGATGCCTATATACATGATCATACCTAGATATTCTCATAACTATGCTCAATTCTGTCAATTGCTCATCAGTAATTCGTTCACCCACCGTAAAATACTTATGCTCTTGCGAGAAGCCACTAGTGAAACCTATGGCCCACGGGTCTATCTTCATCATATTAATCTTCCAACACTTAGTTATTTCCTTTGCTTTTATTTTGCTTTTATTTTACTTTGCATTATCACAAAAATACCAAAATATTATCCTATCATATCTATCAGATCTCACTCTCGTAAGTGACCGTGAAGGGATTGACAACCCCTTATCGCGTTGGTTGCAAGGAGTTATTTGTTTTGTGTAGGTACGAGGGACTCGCGCGTAGCCTCCTACTGGATTGATACCTTGGTTCTCAAAAACTGAGGGAAATAATGACGCTACTTTGCTGCATCACCCTTTCCTCTTCAAAGAAAAACCAACGCAGTGCTCAAGAGGTAGCACTCTACTATTCAATTATTCATGCATTTTGTTGAAAGGAATGGAGCAAAAGATCCACCTGGACCTACTTTTCAAAATCTATGCATGAAAACAAGACCAAGTGCATTGGTGGCAGAATAACATTCTAACTGTACACGCTTTCATATGCTTTCACTGTATTTTTACCATGTTTCTTTGCATTCCTCTACTCCTCCAATTCCTGTGAACCAAACACCCAAGTTGACAAAAATCATGTGTTCACAAATGCTCTGTTTCCCATGTGCATTCCTAACCTATTCCGGTGTTTTTCTTCCTATCCCTGCGTTTTTAGAACCATGCAAGCCAAATGAGCCCTTACAGAATTACTTCAGTTACAGGTAGATGCCGAAGAAAACTTTGTGTGGTTTGCCCTGCTCCTACCGTGATGTCATCCACCTCACCTGAGCTGCTTCATCGACAGAAGCATCCACCAAACCAGACATCACGACTCCTGACCATCTTTCGCCGCCTCAGATCTCCTTCCCTGCTGCCGGCACCAACTGCAACGGCATCACGATCGTCGACTCAGCAAATGAACCTGAGGAGTACACGGGTCCACAAGACAGGTCGCACTCTTTTGTTTCTGCTTATGTTATGCATTGCTTAATATTACCTACTACATTATTGTCCTGTTCACCTCTTAGACTCCAAGTCAGGTCCAAATTGATGTTCAAACTTGAGTTCTAAATTAGTTGTGGGGCACATATCGAGGAAGCAATGAATAGTATCTCTGTCTAATATCTGGTTCACCTAGGGTATGCCTATGTTGTTCATCTTGGGTGGGAAACAAATAGTAAAGCAATCATCATCTATTTTTTATATTAAATTAAAGCAATCATCAGCCTGCTATCACTATTTTTGGATCCATCCACTGGTTGTTACCATAACTCGAGATTTCTGCATGCTCTCCTTACCTAATCTCACTATATTTTTTTGTATGCATGTTAGATATTGTATACAGTCATGCTGAACATGTAGAGAAAAAGAGAAGAGTTTTGTGCGGCAATACAGTGTCATGCTGACATCGCTCCATGGTGGGTTTAATGGCAAACCCTTCCCCCTCTCCAGATTGTAATCCAGAGTAAGATATCTGTTCTGAGGTGGATTCAGACGCAGCTGACCACTCCTATTTACCCCCCAAGGTGTTTGCTCTAACTTGGCATGATGATGTTAGTCATATCATGCATATGTTTGCCTTGCAGTACCTACTTTCGACATCATATATGTCAGCTGCTTAGTTTAGACATGTTTTGTAATGCCACCAGTTTAGTTTCAATATCATATATGGGAATTATGCAGTCTCATGTCTTTTAGCCAGCCATAATATATGTGAAATGTGCAATGCCATCCTGTTTAACCAGGCATCATATATTTGAATGATATCTTGCCCATCCTTTTCTTCATTACATTTCCATTTGTCGACAATGTTTGTACACTAAACTACTCTTCCTGTGAATCAGCCATTTGAGTGGGTGATGGAAAAATCTGGATTGAAAACAAGGCCTTCAGAGCAGACAGTTCTACCTGTTGTAGCAAATCTCTTGCTGGGTCCCGATAGCTCCTCAGAGATGGATTCAGAGACAGATGACCAGTCCTATTCCCCCACCGAGGTATATGCTCTAACTTGGCACGGTTATACTCCTCATATCAGGCATATGGTGTCTTGCATTGCATAGTTTAGACATCATATAGACAATATTCAACACCATGTTCTTAGTTCAGATATCATATATGCGAATGCCCTATGCTTAGCATATAAATCACATATGTGAATTAAATCATGCGATCTTGATTACTTAGATAACATGTATGTGAATTATGTCATGCGATCATGTTTAGTTATGCTATGCTATCCAGTTTTGATAGACATCATATATGTGAAATTAAGTCATGATATCCGTTTTAGTTAAACAATATACATGTCAACTATTTCATGCCCTCTTTTTTCCACACTATCTATTGCATCTGTCTCTCATACAATGTCTGTACATTCAACTATGTTTCATGTTTATCAGCCATTTGAATTGGAGCGGGTGATTGCAGTATCTAGCGGAGTAAAAATACGGTCTTCAAATAAAACAATGCTACCTCTTGGTGTAGATAGCACCCCAGTTGTACATGCACGAGAACCAGCCCTACCACACATAACCTAGGCTCTCACAGATTTTACCCCTACTACGATGGGCAGAGAACCAGCTTCACCCAATCTAACCCCAACCCCAGCAGATAGTAACCCAGTTCTTGCTGACACAACACCATCTCCACCACAGAGCTCCCAAACAAGAGCAACTAGTAAGGCAGCTCCAGTGCCCAAAGCGCCAGTACTACCACGGCGAACCCCAACTCCACCAGTTAGTACACCTATTCCTGTGGAGGAAGCACAACCAGCCATTCATAGTTTAGCATCTATCACATTAGATGTTGTTAAATCCTATGTGCGTATCTTCCCATCATGGAAATATTCTACTGAAGATGAAGGAAAATGCCAGTTGCAGGTGTTTGTCCAGGAGTTATGTGTAAGTAATGTTATTCATGGCAATTACTTTGCTCTTCCCATAATTTCTACCTCCATGATGGTTATAATACAACAAATTTTCCCATTTTTCTCTATAGAGAAGGACCGATTTGGAAAATCAGGATGAGGTAACCTGTGCTAATACCTCTGCTATCTTCAAGAATGCTTGGTGGCAGTATCGATATTACCTGAAGAAAACATACTTCACTGGCAAAGAAACTCATCAAATTCCCTTACGTTCTCGTGAGACACATTTACTAGACGATGACTAGGAACGCCTTGTTCTGTACTGGTCCCGAACCAAGAATGTGGTAAGGTCTATGAGCTCATTTTATTTAAGTACTATATGCTTGTGTCTTATTGTACTCTGTTCATGTAGAACAAGTGCTTAAACCTCAACTGTTCTCACTTAAGATTCCATTGCTATCATGCATACTGCTTTTCTCTTGTATCACTGTATTTACTCATACAAACTTATTTTTAAATTAAACGATCCAATGGAAACTCCAATGGCACAAGAGGTATGTTTACGCATGTTTCTTTAACAGGTTTGCTCTTATAATTACCTCTGTTGATTTCAATTTCAATTGTGTATACAGTTGACTTCTCATATCATGCACATTACTAGCATCACAACAGGGCCAATAGTGTTGTTGTACATGTAGACCCGTGGTACCCATCTGAAATCTTGTTGTGCCGTGTAGTTTCCCACACTTTATATTCTTTCAGTGCTGCTTTCTCTTGAACTGATATGATTTGAACCGTGTCTCTATTTTGATTTGGCAAGACAATGCAGTGACAATAGGACATATATATATATGTTTGTTTGATGCTTTTATAATGTACTACTTGGCAATAGAAGACTTGGTAGTTTAATCTTGTCCACCTTACTAATGAACTGGTTCACCGAAATGAGTTTCATATACTAGTACATGCTAAACCTGTTATGTGTCTGCTTGTTTCTTCTTTTAGAATGCAGACAGAATATTGGGGAAGAGTGCCTTCTTAAGCAATGGTAAAGGAAGTAATGCAGATAAGGTTCAGGATCGAGAGACATCCTTGTTGGTCTCCAACAAAGCTAATAAAATAGCTAAGGAAAACTATCTTGAAGACAGTGAGACAACCTCAAAGTCCTGTCTTGGTTTACTGTTTTACAGGCCACTACCGCTTGCACAAGCTATTCAAACTCACTATACGAATCAGTTTGGTTTCTTGAGTCTCAACTACAAGCTGAAAGACATCGATCAGTTGTGCTGCGACAAAAAGCGGAAGTACTGCGGAAGTCCCTGGAGCATTCAGATGCATACTTTCTGGTGCAACAACAAGCGTTGGAGGATTTTAGCGCCAAACAGGACAAAGCTAATAAGCTTGCTAAGCTCATTGCCAGCATGGTGGATACCCAGGATAACGTTTCTTGAGCTCTTCTGAAGTTGTTTCAGTTATGGACTTGTTTTGCTACCGCGTTTATTTGCATGGTGGCCAATTTTGACGGCTAGTGTATGTAATATGCTGCTTTGTTCCCTATATTTGCACTGGTGGCGAATTTGATGCCCAGTGGATATAATATGTGTAATAGCTGTAATAGGCTAGCATTAGTTGCTTGCTTATTTATTTCCTTATTGTCTTGTTTAGTTGTTTGCTTGTAGTCACTTCAGTTCTTTTTCCTCGTTTTTCTAGTGGCCACAACAACCTATTTTTGGTAACTAGGCCACAATAATCATCATGGCAACACATGGACTATTGTAACCATGGGCCTCCTGCGGGCCGTAGGATCCATGGACTTTCTATGGGCCCTATGATCCATGGGCCTTCTATGGGCCATATGATCCATGGGCCTTCTACGGGCCATATGATCCATGGGCCTTCTACGGGCCGTAGGATGCATGGGCCTTCTACGGGGCGTATAATCATTTCTCCAAACATGGGTCGTACTACTCGTGGACCATAACGGTCCGTTAATAGGCCGTATTTGATAACGCTATGAAAACAGCCCAACGGGTTAACGGGCCACAAACGGGCCGAATGTAACCACGGGCTGAATTTGGTCCACAAATGGAACAGGCCAGTAACGGACCGTAACTAACCGAATTCTAGAAATGAGCCCAAGAAAAAATGGGCCCTTAGAAGGATGAAAGGTAACACGGGCTGGAAACGGCCGACGGAATAATGGGTCGTCAATGGGTATAAATTGATACATTGTTCATTATGGGCCAGTTTCATCTTGGGCCATTAATGGGCCCAGAGTTACAAAGGGCCTCATATGGGCCGAAAGAGATCATGGGTCATACATGGGCCAGAAGTTGCAACGGGATGGAATCATATTGGACGGCCCAGATGAAGCTACTGGGCTTAATTCCGATAGGCTGTAATGGGCCGGGAGTTAGCGGGCCATAAATGGGCTATATACGAACAGGCCATTAATAGGCTTTCCGTGGGCCGGCCCGTTACCTTCTGATAGTCAAACGGGCTAGCCTTTTCACCGGAATGGGCCTGTGTTGGGCCGTTCCACGTGTGTCGGATTACGGGTTCCGGCAAACCCTTGAGGTTCGAACACTGGGGTGCGCACAAAGATCTCTCTCTCCCTAGCTCGCTCTCGCAAAGATCTCAAGGCCTATCCTGACGAACCCAAAGAACAAGAGACACGAGAGTTTATACTGGTTCGGGCCACCGTTGCGGTGTAATACCCTACTCCAGTGTGGTGTCGTAGATTGCCTTGTAGGCTGAGGATGAACAAGTACAAGGGACGGACAGCCTCCTGAGGAGAGGTGTTCTTGAGCTCGGTGAGCTTGTGTGTGCGAGGATGATCTCGATGATCCGTCCCCCTGCTAGGGTGGAGGCTAGTCCTATTTATAGAGGCCCTGGTCCTCGTCCCAAATGCTAGGCAGGAAGGGATCCCACAATGGCCAATTTTGAAGGGAGACCACTAGTACAAGCTATCCTGACAAAAGGTGGTCTTCGCCTGCCAAAGGTTCTGGTGGTGACGCTGTCGTGGGCCCCGCGGTGACCTCCGTCCTGCCGTCCTGCTGGTCTTGGTGTTGTTGCACTAATATGGAAACCTTTGCCTGATGCCTCGGGACTCATCGCCTGCGCTTGCCCATTTAACACCAAAGAGGCAACTGGTACTCTACGCCCGCTGGCGCCCGCCTGGCTTTGGTCGTCATGGCTCACGTCACGCGCACCTCGCGAGGTGCGCCTTGCATTGATATCTCCGCTCCTAGGGAGCTATCCTAGCGAGCCTGCCCCTGAGGAGGTCTTGTGTCATCCGCCTCGCGAGGCTCGGCCCCTCGCGAGGGTCTTGAGTAGTTGCTGATGAAGATGGGCCGTACTAGGCCGTTGGTCGAGCCACGCCCTGGGTCGCAGGTAGGCAAATCTGGGTACCCCCGTTCCCAGGACACTGACAACGTGTCGACGTATCATAGGCGCCTCTTGTCCAAATAGTGGATGACATCTGTCACAATGGTGAGCAAACACGTTTTTCCTCCAGCCAATGAGAGTTTTACACGTGGAAAATCCCCATTGGTTCGGGCTATTAATGGGTTATCGGATCCAAAACCGGACCCGATAGCTTAATGGTGACCAGTTACGTTCGATGCCACATGTCGGTCACCCTTGACGAAAGCACTTCTATGACGCGTGATTTATCGTCATGGAAGTGGACACTTCCGTGATGATAATTTTGGTAATGTCATGGAACACTTCTATGACAGCACAGGTATGACTATCTTGATTCTGTCATAAAATCTTCATGGATGTACATGCATGACAGAAAACGTGACCTACTGTGACAAACACGTATCATCACGGAAGTGTATTTTTTTGCAGTGTTGGGAGGTTTTCCGCAGAAGAGAAAGGCAAAAAAAATCCCGTGAGGAGCAAGGGCCGATCCCGCCGAAGAAAAGGCTCAGCCGCCCCCACGATGCCAGCGATAAGACAGAGGTGATGCGGCCTTGGTACGAGCGACCTCCGCCTGGCTTCCCACTTCCTCTGTACACCCAGGCGCAAGGCTTCGGAGGAGGCGGCATCGCCCAACGCCGTACGAGCCGCGGTCGAGGTGGCCAGGCTAAGGTCGCACGGGTTGTCGGCCCGCGTGCCCACATTGGAGGCTCCTCGCGCGAGTTCGTGGTGTGGGCGGTGATGCCACCGCGCACGTGGATCCAGTTCCCGCGGTTCTTCTCCGAGGAGATGCCGCCAAGGGGGCCACTTGAGCTGGGGCTGCAGCACGCCGGGTGCTGCAGCCAGGCCACGGGGGCGGAGGTCAAGGTCATCCCCCTGGGAAAAATCTCCATGACTTGAGGATGGGGCGAGGTCGCCCGCGCGTGCCGCGCGGAGGGGGCCCTCGCCATCCATTTTGAGTATGATGGTGCCTCCATGCTGTTCTTCAAGGTCTTCGACGAGGAAGGCCACCGCCTGGAGTGCTGCCCGGGGGAAGCCGCCAGCATGGCGCGACAGCGGGTGTTGAACCTGCCTCCGGTCCTGCCGACAGCTCCTCCAGCAGCAACGACGACTCCTGGGAGTCTAGCGACTCTCCCGAGCTGAGCGAGTCTCCGGAGTCGGACGACGACAGCTACGTGCCTCCGAGCTGTCGCCATGCCCGGAGCGCGGCAGCGGCATCCGCTCGGCGTCAACGGTGATCTGGACGGGGTTGGCGTCGGGCTCACGTGGCCCACTGTTGATGATGGCGTCGATGGCGATGCCCGTAGCCAGGGCTCCTTGAGGTTTTTCTTCTGTTGTTCCCTGCGAGGAATCGAGACAAACCCCATGGTGGTATGTAAAGAACTTGTAATGCTTTTGCTCCAATGTTTATTACTCCTAGCATAAGGTTGCGGCTGCGTGTCTTGCTTCGCCATTGTTCCCCCTTTTCGTCCTCGCGGTTGCTTAGCGCTCTTCGCCGGCAGGTCCCAATCCCCAGGCAAGCTTCAGCCGTCGCTGGTATGCCAGGTCGGGATGCCGTGGTCAAGGCCAGGAGGTGAGCGGCCCAAGGTCCAGTAAGAGCTCCTGAGGCACGATGCTAAGAGGTCCCCTTTGGCGTGCAAGCAGCTTCCTGAAGGCCGAAAAGGAAGGAGGCATTACCGGAGCAAGGCTGCGAGAGTCAAAAATTCCAGACAGCGGCATCATGCTAACACGGATAGGTGACTTATCTTAACGAGCTTGAGGTGATTCCTTTGCGCGGTGCCTGATTGCCCTTAGCAGCGTGCTACCAGGTAGGGCTCGCACCGGCCTCCCCTTTCCTCGCTCATCTAAGTGCTCTACGTCCTCGGGTCCCGACCCTCGAGCGAATCTCAGCCGCCGCTGGTATGCCAGGTCACGATGTTGTGGTCAAGGCCAGGGGGTGAGGGCTGGAGAGTCAGTAGGAGCTCCTGAGGCGTGATGCTCAGGAGCCCCCCTTTAACGCACAAGCGAATTGCGTAAAAAAGGGACGGCCAACGGGGCCGCCTATAGTTAAGCTTCGGAGATTCCTGTGGGTTAGTTCGAGAGGAGAATATAACTCATAATCGCATTTGTTGTCCTGCCGCTGATCTTTCCGCAAGAAGATGAAGGCACTGAGGACCTTGTCAGGTGACGTGTGCGGGGCGGGCCGCGAGCCAGAGCTCGATCTCTCAGATTTATCAATGTTGCAGGGACGGACCCGAGCACAAGCATCGTGCCAGCATGAGTAGCCCTCGTTGCGGGATGAGCAGAGGGCCGGTCAGCAATGTGGGAGGCTGCGAAGGGCAATAAACAACAGGCAAGTAGGTGGTAAACTGAAAGTGCAACTATCCCTAGGTGGTTTTCGTAATTCATAACAACATATAGCTCATTGAGCTAATGCTATTCCAAGACTATTATTTCAGGAAAGCTCAATGAATGGCATGGCATGGATGATGAAAGTGGATCCCTCAAAATACTAAGGAAAAGGATTGGCTCAAGCTCAAAAGCTCAAGACTCTTCATTTTACATTTTAGTGATCCAAGATCACACTGAGTCAATAGGAAAAGCCAATACTATCAAGAAGGGATGAGGTGTTGCTTAATGAGCCTCTTGCTTCATGTGCTTAGTGATATGCTCAAAAACCCTCAACTACTTTCCCACATCCACAAATGACCTAAACCTAAAGCCAAAATCGGCCACACCGATTCTTTCTATCCGGCGCCACCGATTCCAAAAGTCATAGCCACTGCCACAAACCCTAAGCAAATCGGTCTTACCGATAGGGATCTCGGTCTCACCGAGATGGGGTTGCAATCTCTCTGTTTCCCTTTGTAACGTTTCGGTCTAACCGAAGTGAGCGATCGGTCCCACCGAGATTGCAATGTAAACTCTTTGTTTCCTTTTTGTAACATTTCAGTCTCACCGAAAAGAGCAAATCGGTCCCACCGAGTTTACCTGACCAACTCTCTGGAAAGCTTATTACCAAATCGGTCTCACCGAGTTTGTATGTCGGTCTCACCGAGATTACGTTATGCCCTAACCCTAACCATATCGGCCTCACCGAGATGCATGTCAGTCCCACCAAAAATCACTAACGGTCACTAGGTTTACTAAATCGGTCCGACCGAGTTTAACGATTCGGTCCCATCGAGTTTGGTAAATTGTGTGTAACGGTTAGATTTTGTGTGGAGGCTATATATACCCCTCCACCACCTCTTCATTCGTGGAGAGAGCCATCAGAACGAACCTACACTTCCAACTTACCATTTCTGAGAGAGAACCACCTACTCATGTGTTGAGGCCAAGATATTCCATTCCTACCTTATGAATCTTGATCTCTAGCCATCCCCAAGTTGCTTTCCACTCAAATCTTCTTTCTACCAGATCCATATCCTATGAGAGAGAGTTGAGTGTTGGGGAGACTATCATTTGAAGCACAAAAGCAAGGAGTTCATCATCAACACACCATTTGTTACTTCTTGGAGAGTGGTGTCTCCTAGATTGGCTAGGTGTCAGTTGGGAGCCTCCGACAAGATTGTGGAGTTGAACCAAGGAGTTTGTAAGGGCAAGGAGATCGCCTACTTCGTGAAGATCTACCACTAGTGAGGCAAGTCCTTCGTGGGCGACGGACATGGTGGGATAGACAAGGTTGCTTCTTCGTGGACCCTTCGTGGGTGGAGCCCTCTGTGGACTCGCGCAGCCGTTACCCTTCGTGGGTTGAAGTCTCCATCAACGTGGATGTACGATAGCACCACCTATCGGAACCACGGCAAAAACATCCGTGTCTCCAATTGCGTTTGAATCCTCCAAACCCTTCCCCTTATATTCTTGCAAGTTGCATGCTTTATTTTCCGCTGCCTATATACTCTTTGCATGCTTGCTTGAATTGTGTGATGATTGCTTGACTTGTCCTAAAATAGCTAAAATCTGCCAAACTATAAAATTGGGAAAAGGTTAAGTTTTTATTGGTCAAGTAGTCTAATCACCCCCCCCCTCTAGACATACTTCAAGGTCCTACAAGTGGTATAAGAGCTTTGGTCTCCATTTTCTTTGATTTCCATAGCTTTTGGTGGTCATAGCCTTGGTTTCACAACCTAGGAGAGTATGGCGTCTAGCGAGGGAAATTATCACCGTAGAGGTCCTTACTTTGATGGTACTAATTTTGCTAGTTGGAAGCATAAGATGAAAATGCACATTCTTGGACATAACCCCACCGTTTGGGCAATTATTTGTATTGGCTTGCAAGGTGAATTCTTTGATGGGAGAGAACCGAACCGTGAAGCTAATGCGGAAGAATTGAAGATGCTACAATACAACGCTCAAGCATGTGACATCATCTTCAACGGATTGTGCCCCGAAGAATTCAACAAAATCAGCCGTCTTGAGAATGCAAAGGAAATTTGGGATACTTTGATTGATATGCATGAAGGTACCGAGTCCGTCAAGGAATCCAAGTTGGATGTGCTCCAAAGTCAGCTTGACAAGTTCAAAATGACGGATGGTGAAGGTGTCGCTGAAATGTACTCTAGGCTTGCTCTTATCACAAATGAGATTGCCGGCTTAGGGAGTGAAGAGATGACCGACAAATTCATCATCAAGAAAATCCTAAGAGCATTGGATGGAAAGTATGATACCGTGTGCACATTGATCCAAATGATGCCAAACTACAAAGATCTCAAGCCAACGGAAGTCCTCAAGGATAAGGAGGAACTTCACAACAAGTCAAGTGGTGCTTACAAAGCCTCAAGTGAAGCCCCCACATCATCAAGTGAGAAACCAACCTTCAATGAAGAATTGAGCTTAATGGTGAAGAACTTCAACAAATTCTACAAAAGTAGAAGCAAAGAAAGAAGCTCCAAGTCAAGGTCTTACAATGAAAAGAGATCTTCTAGTCGAGGCGCAATTGCTACAATTGTGGGAGACCGGACACTACTCAATGAGTGTACGACACCCTACAAAAGAAGAGAAGATTCTCCAAGAAGAAGGAGCAAAAGAGAAGAATCACCACCAAGAGAGAGGAGGAGTAGAGATGATTGTTATGAACGAAGATCCTCACGGCGAAGCAAGGATTCGGAAAGGAAGGAAAAGTCATCAAGGATCTACACAAAACGAAGACATCAAGCTCATGTTGGTGAATTGGTTTCCGGCTCCGACTCCGATCATCACTCCGAGAGAAGCTATCACTCCGACTCCGAATATACTCAAGATGAAGGTGTTGCCGGTCTAGCACTTGTGTCAACCAACTCCTATGACATATTTGAATCACCAAATGAAGGAATTGGTAGATGCTTCATGGCCAAAGGTCCTAAGGTAACACATCCTGAGTATGTTGATTTTAATAGTGATGAAGATGACTTGCTAGGTGATGATGATTTACTTGTTGACAACTCTAGTGATGAATACTATGATGAAACGTCAATTAATCATGCTAATAAAACGAATGCCAATGATAAGGAGAAAATTGAGCTTCTAACTAAAGAACTAAACACTCTTAAGTTGGCTCATGAAACTAACTTCGAAGATCATCGAGAACTTTTCAGGGCTCATGAGAAGTTACGCTTTGAAAAGCTCAATCTTGAGCAAGAGCATGAGTTCTTAAAGGCAATCAATGATGATCTCCGCAAGAAAAGTTCTTCTTACATTGCCAAGCGTTTACTCTTATCTACTTACATGCCTCAAGTCAAGTCTAGTAACAAGTACAAGAAAGATACTTCCTCTTGTAGTAACTATAATAATGTCAAATCCAATGTTGTTGCTTCTAGTAGTTCTCTTGATTCCACTAATGATTCTCTTAGCCAAGTTACACTTGAGCAAGAAAATAGTTTATTGAAGGTAATTATAGAGAAAGGTGTTTACAAGAGCCTTTCCGGGAGTAAGCAATTCGAGGAAATTGTACGCAAGCAAGGAAGGCACCGGAAGAATCAAGGTGTTGGTTTTGAACGAAAGTTCAACGCCAATGGAGCTGAGTGGGAAGAAGATCAATACCCCAAGACAAAGTTTGTTCCTCAACAAGAGAAGTATGATCCTACTTCCTTCAAGGGGACACAAGCTCAAGATGATCTTCCACCACAAGACCACAAGAACAAAGGCAAGGACAAGCTTCAAGAAGAGATTGATGCATTTAAAGAAGCACCTAAAGCCTCGTTCGAATGGGTCCCCAAGACTACGTCGAGTTCTACTTCATCAAGTACAACTACAACTCCAAGGATTCCCATCAAGATGATGTGGATCCCTAAGAAGAAGAACTAGAGAGTTCTTCAGGGTGACTCCGCCAACATTCTTCACTCATATCATTTTGGCAAGAACAAGTGCAATCAACTTTCACATCTTGCACTAGTTGAAGGAGTCACAAACCCTCATGTTGGTAAGGCAAGGGAAAAGGTAACCTAATGTGTGAGCATGTTGGTGCATATTTTACTCATTCAAGGACATCCACTTGTTGTTTTGTTTGTTTGGATTCTTTTCTTTGTGCCAAGTGGATGGACAAGAATGCCTAAGAACCTTCTTTAGCTATCTATGCTTTTCTCGTCTCAAACTCTATTCATGCTACATCACAAAAATTGATCAAGTCAGATTCGAACCACTGCAGGTGAGGAGCACTTTCGAGTCCCCGATTCATCATAGACTTAACTTCCAAAACCTCTATCTGATCCTCGGTCTGACCGATCCTTCCATTTCGGTCCTACCGAGATCATCAAGTTGATCTGAGTTTTCAATCTCGGTGCAACCGATTTGAACTTTTCGGTCTCACGATTTGCTGTAATCGAACACAAGATGCATCTCGGTGCCACCGAGTTGTTCCACTCGGTCACACCGACAGGGTCGAGCTATATATAGCCACGGGCAAAATTTTGGAAATTTCTCCGAAAACCTTCGCCCGCGCAACAGCTCGCTCTCATCATCATGGTCTCGGATCGTCTCCTCATCGCCAAAGAGCCTCCATCGTCGCTGGTCTCCGCCGCCAAATCAGCAATTTCGTCCCGCCATTGCCGTTGTAGCAAGTCCACCGCCAAGTTAGGGTATGGACTTAATCTTTGTGCTATCCACGTCTGATTCCTGGCACATTGTTTTCATATTGATTCTTGCCACAATTGAAACTCTTCTATCCAGCCAAAGTAGTTCATAGATTAGATGTGATTCAAATTTTTAGGTTTAGGTTTCCGCCGAAACCATCTCGGACCCACCGAGTTGAAAAACTCGGTCTCACCGATTTGGCTTATGCCATTGCACTAGTGACTCTCGGTCTGACCGAGAATTAGTAATCGGTGCAACCGATTTGAGAACTCTGTGAAACCCTAGCAGTCTAAGTACCACCGAACTGAAACTCGGTCCAATCGAGATCATCAGTTTAGGTTCCAAAACTGCTTCGGTATCACCGAGTTTGAAAATCGGTGGATCCGAAATGCTTTCTGTGGAAAACTAAGACGGAACTTTTGAGTCATTCTTTTGCAAAAACCTCTGCATTTTGTGATGCTCATCTTTTCTATCTCATCTATAACTCTTCACAGGGTCAGCAGTCAGGCTTTGCAGAATGTCTGATCAAAGTGACAGCCAGAACAAGTCAGAAGAGCAGATGGACTTGAGTGAGGGCACTAGTCCCTCAACTTCAGATGAAGAGAGCAGAAGTACTCCTAGCAATTTGCCTAAGGCTGCAACTAGGCAAAGGAGGAAAAGAACTTCAGATTCAGAGGATGAAGATTACAAAGCTGAGGAAGATGAGGCAACTTCCAAGAAAGTGGTGCTCAAGAAGGAATATGGCTCAGCAAAGAATGCAAAGCCAGGCATGAAGATCAAAAGGCCTGCAGGAAGACAAACAATGTCCAAAGCCAGAGTGTCTACACAAGCTTCTTTGGAAAACCAACCCAAAGAACCAGCTGCTGCAGAAGGGAAGAAAAGAAAGGAAAGGGTCAAGAAGACCACAACCTGAGTTATTGGGAAGCCTTCCATGATGGAAGAGGAAGATGAAATTGCTGCACCAGCTCCAAAGGCACCAAAGCTTATGGGAGATGCTATTAGATCAGGGGCTGCCACATCTAAGCCCAAGGAAGCACCCAAAGCTGCCCCCAAGGCCAAGTTTGCACCAAAGAGGAATACCAGGAGTATTCCAGCTGCTGAGAAGAACAAGGCCCCAGTGCCTGAGGATGCTGAAGAGGAAGATGAAGAAGGACAGGTTCTAAGAAAGCTCAAGCCCAAGATACCAGACGACAATGATGCCCATCCTGTGGCTGAGGACATGAGAATCAGGAAGGATTCAGGGCTGAGGATATGGAGGATGGAAGATCCATATGCTTCAAGAAGAAGAACTGCTGTTGTTTACAGGTTCCACACAAAGGAACATCAGGACTTCTATGAAACAATTCTGTTGGACAAGAAGCCCATAGTCTGTGATATGAGGTGGGTTGACTGGAATTTCATGAAGGAGAATGAAGAGCACTATCCTAGAGTGCAAGACAGCTTTGTTGCTTGTGGAGTTGCAGATTTTGTTGGGCAAAAGCTCACAAATTGGAATGATGAACTCATCATGCAGTTCTACTCCACAACACATTTTTACCCAGATGGAAGAATTGTTTGGATGTCAGAAGGTACAAGGTACCAGTCAACTGTTGAAAAATGGGCAAAGCTGATAAATGCCCCAGAGGAAAATGAGGATGACCTAGACATTTATGCAAAGAAGAAGATGGGCCACAATTCAATGGCTCACATGTATAAGGAGATTCCAGACAAGGCATTAGGAACTCACAAGTTTGGATCAGTTCACTTTCTGCTGTCAGGGTTGCCAACCATAAATTGGATTCTGAGGCACACTTTGTTGCCCAAGTCTGGTGACCATAACATGATCAGAGGGCATGCCATCAACATGTTGCATGTGTTTGATGTGCCACAGAAGTTCAAAGTCATGAGCCTGATCATTGAAACAATCAAGAGGACTGCAACAGATTAGAAGAGGAGCTGTGGATATGCACCTTAGATTCAAGAATTGATAAACTCAAAAATGGGCACAGGAAAATATAAGTTGGATAAGGAACACTTTCCACTTTATCCAGACTTTGAGGACAATGAGGTTGTCATGAATGAAGATGATCCACAATCAGTTCAAGCTCAGAGAAGAAGGAGAAGGCAAAGAGGAGAAGCTGCCAAGATGCCAACTCAAGAGGAGGCATCTGAGTATTTCTTGAAGAACAAGCAGGAGCAGCTCGGATACTTAATAGCATCAACCCTGAGGATTGAGAAGGGATTGGCCACCCTCACTCAAAATCAGGAGAGCTTGGAGAGAATCATAGAACAAAAGTTCTAGAACTTAGATGTGAAAGTAACTAAGATTCAGTCTGCAGTGGAGGAACTACAAGATGACATGCAGGAGAGGCAGGGCAAAACAACAACTGATGCATTTGCCAGAGTGCCTAGAGCCCAGAGGTCATCTGTTGTGCGATTCGACACAAGAGCAACTTCATCTGCACCAGCTACAGCCTCGGTGCCACCAGCTCCAAAGATCTACATCAGCTCCAGCTCCATCTACTTCAACTGAAGCTTTCGTCCTCGGCGTTATCCGGACTCCACCACCAGCAGATCAAGCCTGAGAGTCGATCTAGCACTATGCATTTTCTATGAACTTTTTGGTAACTTGTTGCCAAAGGGGGAGAAAAATGTATAGATCATAGGCTTCGAGAGAGAGAGTGTTGCTTTTGTTCTCTCTTGCTTTATTTGGTGGTTTTCAATCTTTGTTTGCTTTTGGTTGAGATACTATGCTTGTGAGACATTGATGATCATGTGTTTGATCATAAGCTACACTTATGCATGCTTGATATTATCCTATCTATCTTATGTGATCACTCACTATGCTTGGTGATGAGTGCATGTATTCATTGTTTATTATTTTGAGCGCTCCACCAAGATGTATGTGACATGGAAGAGTAACCCATGAGCCTAATTCATTGTGCATTTGCAGTCCAAAGCAAATCAAAAACTATGCACAAATTTAGGGGGAGCTCTTGCTTATCACATACTTCTCAAAGCGACGATGTTATTTAATTTTATTATCATTTGTCGAAGCTTTGATCTACATGTTGTCATCAATTACCAAAAAGGGGGAGATTGAAAGTGCAACTATCCCTAGGTGGTTTTGGTAATTCATAACAACATATAGCTCATTGAGCTAATGCTATTCCAAGACTATTATTTCAGGAAAGCTCAATGAATGGCATGGCATGGATGATGAAAGTGGATCCCTCAAAATACTAAGGACAAAGGATTGGCTCAAGCTCAAAAGCTTAAGACTCTTCATTTTACATTTTAGTGATCCAAGATCACATTGAGTCTATAGGAAAAGCCAATACTATCAAGAAGGGATGAGGTGTTTCTTAATGAGCCTCTTGCTTCATGTTCTTAGTGATATGCTCCAAAACCCTCAACTACTTTCCCACATCCACAAATGAACTAAACCTAAAGCGAAAATCGGTCACACCGATTCTTTCTATCCGGCGCCACCGATTCCAAAAGTCATAGCCACTGCCACAAATCCTAAGCAAATCGGTCTTACCGATAGGGATCTCGGTCTCACCGAGATGGGGTTGCAATCTCTCTGTTTCCCTTCGTAACGTTTCAGTCTAACCGAAGTGAGCGATCGGTCCCACCGAGATTGCAATGTAAACTCTCTGTTTCTTTTTTGTAACATTTCGGTCTCACCGAAAAGAGCAAATCGGTCCCACCGAGTTTACCTGACCAACTCTCTAGAAAGCTTATTACCAAATCGGTCTCACCGAGTTTGTGTAATCGGTCTCACCGAGATTACGTTATGCCCTAACCCTAACCATATCGGCCTCACCGAGATGCATGTCAGTCCCACCAAAAATCACTAACGGTCACTAGGTTTACTAAATCGTCCGACCGAGTTTAACGATTCGGTCCCACCGAGTTTGGTAAATTGTGTGTAACGGTTAGATTTTGTGTGGAGGCTATATATACCCCTCCACCTCCTCTTCATTCATGGAGAGAGCCATCAGAATGAACCTACACTTCCAACTTACCATTTCTGAGAGAGAACCACCTACTCATGTGTTGAGGCCAAGATATTCCATTCCTACCTTATGAATCTTGGTCTCTAGCCATCCCCATGTTGCTTTCCACTCAAATCTTTTTTCTACCTGATCCATATCCTATGAGAGAGAGAGTTGAGTGTTGGGGAGACTATCATTTGAAGCACAAGAGCAAGGAGTTCATCATCAACACACCATTTGTTACTTCTTGGAGAGTGGTGTCTCCTAGATTGGCTAGGTGTCACTTGGGAGCCTCCGACAAGATTGTGGAGTTGAACCAAGGAGTTTGTAAGTGCGAGGAGATTGCCTCCTTCGTGAAGATCTACCGCTAGTGAGGCAAGTCCTTCGTGGGCGACGGCCATGGTGGGATAGACAAGGTTGCTTCTTCGTGGACCCTTCATGGGTGGAGCCCTCCGTGGACTCGCGCAGCCGTTACCCTTCGTGGGTTGAAGTCTCCATCAACGTGGATGTACGATAGCACCACCTATCAGAACCACGACAAAAACATCCGTGTCTCCAATTGCGTTTGAATCCTCCAAACCCTTCCCCTTATATTCTTGCAAGTTGCATGCTTTATTTTCCGCTGCCTATATACTCTTTGCATGCTTGCTTGAATTGTGTGATGATTGCTTGACTTGTCCTAAAATAGCTAAAATCTGCCAAACTATAAAATTGGGAAAAGGTTAAGTTTTTATTGGTCAAGTAGTCTAATCACCCCCCTCTAGACATACTTCAAGGTCCTACATAAACATTCAGCAATTCATGGAAGGAGGCGGAGCTAGTTCTAGTAGATGCAAGAATGATACATATGCCACAGGGACACACCCACGCGGCCTGGGGATGATGCAGCACAAGGGGTGCCCCCAATAGAGTGAATCGAAGATGCAAAAGGATACACATCGCAGGGACAGGCCCATGCGATCTAGGGATGATGCAGCCCGTGGGGCACCCCCAACTGAATAACCGGAAAATGTCACCTGGCACCATTGCCGAAGAGATGTTGAAGTAGCTGAAGACGCGTGCTGAAGGAGTCGCTCCTCACGAGCCACCTAGGTCCTATACCTCGGGAGGCTCGGGGGGCCCGGGAGGCTCGCGAAGAACTGTCGCCATCTCCGCGAGGACCGCGTGGTGCCTGGCCTCCTGATGAGGACATCTATACCATTGTTAGACCCACAACCCCTACTGTTACATATACTGGACCAATTACTAGAGCTCGCGCACGCCAATTAAATTACCAGGTACTTTTGTTTCTTGGTAATGATTCTAATGTTCATGAGATTACGATGCTGCCTAAATTGGATACATTTGTTTTGCTTACAAATGAAGGGCCTAGCTTGGAGAAGGATGAACATTGGATCAAGAACAAGCATGGAGGTTATGGCATGCGCAAGGGGAACAAGAACGGAGTTACAAGTGATGATTTCAGGACTTTGAAGCCACCATAAGGAGTGCATGAAGCCTTGGACGATATATACAAGATGCCACTTCATAAATTTCGTCCAGAGGCTATTCTAGGTGTTGCGTCACCTTATTATTGGGCCAGGCCCATGTAATTTCGAAATACATAAGTATAGGCTATTTTTAGAGTCCGTATGTGTGGGGAAACAAGAGATAGGATTGGTTTCGGACCCCTTCCCCAAGGGCCACGAAATCCCCCCCCCCTCTTCCTCCATATATACAACCCTTAGGGCACCGTTTAGACTTTGGGTTTTGTTTAGATTAAAGTTCGCCATAGCTGCAACTTCGCATACTTTGTTTGTGTTCAACGACCAGACAAAGGCGTCACAGAACCCCACCTTGATCAATAATGCTTTCCTCTTATATTCGCAATATCCAAATTGCAATCTTAGTTTCTTGCTTGTTCTTCGTTTGCCTGCAGGAACAGACCTACGTGGTCTGGTTGATCGTGCTCCGGCGTTGTCAATAACTTCTCGGAGTTGGTTTAGCGATTGCTAAGGCACGACGTCCTCGCACGTTCGTAGTCGGATCGTCAAAGTCGACTTCCTCCAAAACGATAGCCACCATCTCATCGAAAGACGGGACACCTTTCGCCTCTATCACCTCCTGAGCCACCAAAATGCTCCGCAGGTGGCGCTGGAAGGTGACAGCCGTGTTCGGCAGGCCAAAGGGCATGCGAACGTAGCTGTGAAGGGGGCCCTCACACCGGCCAACACGCGATGGCCAGAAGCGCTCCTAGGATGCGGCCCTGTTGAGCCCTGGAATGTTGACGGAGACGCGCAGCTCGTTGTCCTCGCCAAGACAAGGAGCCGCGCCAGGTGGTGGGCAGCGGTCACTGCGCATGGCCCTCGCCTCATGAAGCCCCTCGGTTGCCTTGGTGACGAAGTCCTGAGCACCTGGCACCCCATGCCTTGTGCCCTCGTGGGGGAAACGCGTGCTGGAGCATGCCTCGACGTGGTGCCCGAGCACCTCCTCGTGATGTTGGCTAAGTCAGAGGCCCTCCAGAAGAGAGCCCCCGAGGTCAGCCTGAGAGGGGCGCCGGGCCCTCCTGTCAGTTTGACCTGGGAAGAGTTTTGAGACACTCGCCATTATAGTGATTTTTGGCAAAAAAAGAGAAGCGCAAAAAAAGAGCGCCAAAAAAAACAGAGCGAAAAAAATTCCAGAGTGTGCTTTTCCCTTTTATACTTGCAGTGCCGTGATTTTGTTAGTGTTCTAGGCTCGCGTCTCTAGCACGGTCTAGCCTAGGACCAGCTGTCACACCCTGATTTTCATTCCACAACACTTAAGCTAATAAATCATGATAAATGTGGTTTGACAAAAACTTTTGAGTGTTTTGGACCTTGCCTTGATTTGGATTTCGTGTGTTGTTTGCAAGTGCTCCAAAAATCAAATAAATCCCCCAACTCCTATACTTCATCTCCTTGATCCAAAACCTTTTCCCAATGATCATGCCATGTTTATAGAGCAATATAGTATTTTCTTACAAAAATAATTTGGCCAAAAAGTATTTTCAAAAATTAGTTTTCCAAAAACCCCTGAATTGAGGTTTGCACTGCAAGTACTTAATTAAGGGCAGTAAAAATCTTTCCAGAAATATGTTTGACTCCTATTAGATATAGGATACCCGAAACCACAAAATATAATTTTAAAAGTTAATTTCCTATTTTATTTAAAGGCTTTTCTTAAGGCCAGAAATGGTCTTTAATAGGTTAAAATTATTTTAAAGCTTTAAAAATATTTGAGGAAAATTAGGGAGACTCAATGGACATATATTTTCCATATATATGAGTTTCAACACATGGTCATGATCAAAATATTGGACAAAACCTCCCAAAACCATTTCTGCCCATTTCAAGGATTTGAAATATTTCTACAGGAAATATTTCCAGAAAAATCCAAGAAAATTCCAGCATGTCACATATGACATTTCTGATGATCTTGCTAAATACCATGTCATGGATAATAGTATAAACCCATGAAACCTCTCAAAACCACTTCTGTCCTTTTTCAAGTTTGAACATTTTTGCATTGTCAAACATGTCCAAATGATCTCAAACTTGGTGCACATGCTCAAATGGTGTAATAATGCATCTAGACCAAATGGCACAAGTTGGAGAGAATGTTATCTTGATCAAAGTACCCCAAAACCCTTTCTGTCCAAAACCAAATTTGAACAACTCTACATTGCCAAGTGTGTCCTTTTGATCTGAATTTTTGTGGACATGTTCAAATCCTCAAATGATGACACTACACCAAGTGGTGCATCAAGGAGAATAGATTTGCATGACTAAATATTGGTAAAGCCATTTCTGCTGGTTTCTGGGGTTTACCAAAGTTACATTGGCAACTTTCTTCAAATGGACTCAAACTTGGTGGTCAACCTAAATTATGTGTGACACTTGATCCTGTTAATTATCATGTCAAGTGGAGTTAATTTTCTTGCCCAAATTTGCATCAAACACCTTCTGTCACTTATCAAAAATCACCGTTTTGACCACTTACACTATTCTCCTTGAGCTCAAATTTTTACCACAGCTCCTCCTAGTCTTCTCCTATCTCCAAGAACTCTTCTCGGCCTCACTCAATGATTGAGGGTAAAACACCCCATTTACCCTTCGGACAACAGCATTCTCCTCCTTCTCACCTCCCTCCTCATTCCAAAGGCCCTCCATGGCATCCAATGCTTCCTCCCTTTGTTTACTCACCCCACAAAGCCCAGACACTAGTGGACACGCCCACAGCACATAAACAATGCCATGGCGTGCAGAGCTCATGATATGGAGCATGCTCAGATGCTCTCCCAAGCACTTGTAGCACACCCATTCCAAGGCCTCCCGTCGACCTTGGGCTCCGGAATCGTGTCCCCCGAGGCCGCCTCGGCGTCCACGACACGCAACACTGTCGGCCCCTTCCTCCCTCGCCCTCCTTCTCCCTCCACGAGCTCACCCGAGCACGTCCATGGACGCTGCCCACGGTGCACCGCGGCCTCGCCCATTTTAAGCCACCCCGACCCTCTCTCTCGCTTGGTTTCGAACCTCCTCTCTCCCGTGCACCCCTCAGACATCCTCCTTCTCCCCCTCGTGCCCTCCAGCACCTTCCATGGCCGGAGTGCCGCCGCCGGCCTCCACTCCGATTCGGGCAAGGGCGGGCTTCTCCCCTCCTCCTCTCCTCACCAGGAAAGCATCCAGGGTCCGGCGACCCTTCCCCCCATCTCCCTGACCGCCGGGGCACTGTGCCCCTGCCCATCATCGCCTGGGTGTCCGCCTGCCTTGGCCAATGCCCTCCGCGCCTCGGCCACCCTCCTTGCCATCCCCGGGGAGCCCCTGATGCGCCGCTCCCTGGCGACCCCTCCGGTGGCCGCGGCTTGGCCAGAGGTGGCCTGTGTCGCCGGGGGACGGCGTTGGCCGGCACGCAGACGGGCTCGATCCCCTCCTGTCGCGAGCACGGGAGGAGGAAGAAGACCCTGCGGGTGGGCCCCGCAGGTCAGTGACCCCGCCGTCCGGCCACGTCATTTAAGTGGAGACGAGCCAGCCGTTCTACGCTTCCCTTCGGGGAAGGCGTTACCCGCGAATACGCCTTCGGTGTGGCCTCCCATCGGGGGTCCGCGAGGAGCTGGGCCAGGCCCAGTGCGCTGCCCGGCTAAATTACGCTCAGCGCGTGAGATTAGGTATAAAACCCTTTTCTCATTTTCTTTATCCAGTGAACTTAAAAAATCTATAAACAATTCAAATTAACTCCAAATTTGATGATTCAAATTTCTAGTAGTTTCTAAATTCATTCCCTATCACATGGTGCTACTTGCACATTTTTACAGCAATATTTCTTTCACAAATAATTAGAAAATCCTATTTTTTCCATTTCTTTGATAAACTTTAGAAAATCACATAGAGCCCATTTTTATCCAAATTCCATGATTCAAAATCCTAGATGTCTATAAGTTCAAAACTTAGTTTTTGAACATTTTTACTAATACTTTCTGTATCACCTCAAATAATGGTCTGTGTCTTCATATATAGCCAACTTTGCAAATTCATAGAGAAATCATTTGAACTCCAAATCTAGTGAAACCAACTCCTAGATGCTTCTAAAATCATCCTTTGTTAAATGGGTGCCTTTGCTCATTTTTCAAAAATATGTTTCTGCACACTTCTTGCAAATCCATAAACCCCTTGATTCCATCATATTGAAATGTGCAGAAATATTCACTAATCCAATTCTAGTGAAACCACCCTGGTTATTTTTCATATAACCAGGGAAGTCCTAGAAAAGTCAAATCCATATTTTTAGAGCACTTTTACTTTTGCCTTGTTGTGTTGCTTATTGTGTTTGTTTCCGACGTTAGTTGACGAAGTAGACGGAGTACTTGGAGAAGGACCATAAGATTTGAAGACTCTGAAGGACAAGGCAAGCAGCCCTTTGACCATGTCTATGAAACCCTTTTTTTATGCATGCCATATAGCACTTGTATTGCTTGCATCGGAGACATGATATTGTGGTGACCACATGGGGTGGCTTGCCACCGTTACTTCCTCATTGATACTTGCATTGTGCATGACCCTACCTTCTTATGAGGGTTATGCCGGTGGGAGTAGATAGGATGCTAAGTAGTGCTACACAAAAGGGACGGGAATATGCATAGAGATGGAGACAAAAGTATTTTAAAAAGGACTTTTCGAAAACCCCGTCGGGTGCCACTTATGCCCGAGGGAGATGATGAGTTGGGTAGCCACTTGATGACGAAGTGGCGTACCGAGGCAAGTGTGTGTGTTGTTTCCGAAAACGGATTAGATTTAAGATTTGCCAACTGTCCCAACCTTACATGCGCAACCACTCTACCCATATATGGGAAAGGGCATTATTGACTACTTAGGCCGATACTAGCTTGGAGCCCGCATTACTAGTAACGGGGGAGAGTTGGTGCTCTCTCTCGGGACGGGGTCGTGCCAGGTAGGGCGGCCATGACTGTTTTCACAGGGCACCGGATACACCGTTGTGTCCCCTCTCGGATGTTACGATCTCGAGTGAGTCTCATTTGATGTACATCGTGAGGATACGGAACAACGAGTGGACTCCTTGTTAGTGTCGTCTAGGGAAAGATAGTGATCGGGTGCTTACCCCGGGTACTTGAAGTACCGCGGGTCGTGGATGACATAGAAGTTCCCCGGATCTTGTGGGTAAAGTGTGCAACCTCTGCAGAGTGTAAAACTATTCGAATAGCCGTGTCCATGGTCAAGGACAGTTGGGCGGTGCTGCTTAAACTACATCCAGAGTTTACAACCGTGTGTGTGAGTTGATAAAACTACTTGGGTCAAGTCAAAGGACTTGACATGATTGAGTTGGGTTGATGCCCACTGTATTTATGTTGATATCTGTAACCTGTCCTCATGGTTACTTGAATTCTCATGATGCATGTCTTACAAGTTGTTGAACATGTCATTGCACTCAAAACTAGCTTTCTGCAAAAATTTACCTATATCATGCATTGTTGTATCTCGAACCAAAACATGGGTTGCTTGCGAGTACATTCAAAGTACTCATTGGCTTGCCACTGGTTATTTTATTGGCCAGGCATGAAAGAACAGGATATGATGAAGAATACTTCGGTGACGAACATGCGAGCTAGGACGCTTCCCAGTCAGAATGCCTGTAGGGTTAAGGCAGATGGCATGGGTCCAAGTTATCGACGAAGATTTCCGCTGAAATGTTATACTCAAGACTTGACCATAATGGTCCTACTTGTGTAATACGGTATGTATGGATGTAAGACTCTTGTTATTCAGCTTCTGTGTGTTCAGTGAGCATTGATCTCTGGGATCACTGTACACGTGCATTCGGTGATCACGACTTATGAGTCGGGGTCCCCACAGAGCTGGTATCAGAGCCATCCTGACTGTAGGAAGCCTTAGTTAGCATGGTCGTTAGTTAGGGTAAACTATTTCCAAAACTATTACAAGTTTTCAAAACTATCTATACTTCTCTTCCCTTCTTAGTTTTTAAAAAACTAAGGTATACTTTCCCCATCGATCTCTTCCCTTCAAAACTATTGCAAACGGTCGCTAGCACCCTCAAGCCCCTGACCACAGGATTCCTTGTAATCCTCGTGGATAGCCTAGAAGGAGTACACCTTGCCAAACACTCACCCACCTCTTCTGAACCCAAGATTCGCGACACCACAACAAGATGATGCCAACAGAAGATACGCCTTTGAAGAATGAGGACATGAAGACCCAGAGGATGGTGACACCTTTGAATTTGCCCCAGGATGATGCAACCTTGTCCTATGATGATCAGGGTGTAAGATATGCAAGACCATGATAGACATCGCTAATAGAGCAACCATGTCCTTACCGTTGTTGTATCGACAACCACGGGTGGATGAGAACCTCGCCATTTGGTCCGCCTCACTATAGTGAGCAGGAAAACGTTTCTCTTCATCCCCCGCTCTTGGTGTCGGTGTTGTCATCAACATAACCGACATGTTGGACCTCTACTATGCCTTGTTAATGTCCTTGCATAAAGGATTGCAAACCTGGTACCATCGACGCCTTAGAAGACAAAAGGGATTGTCATGATTGAGAAGACAACGAAGACCGAGTCAATGCACGCTACTGAAGCCACCTCCACCCGTCGGCTCATCGGTGAGAGATTGTTGAAGATTCTTCAGGCCAACCCGGATTGTTTCATCGAACAACTACAAGAGACGTAGCAACACTTGAGGAAAACCCAGGAGACTGCACGAGGCACGGAGCAAAGCACGACTACTGAATCCGAGAACCCCTAGGGTAGGATGAGTCGTGTACCCCTATCTTGTGAAGTCGAGTCCGTATGATGGTTCGAATTGAACCATGATTGTGTGTTGCTTGCTTTTATTTGTTTGTGTTTTGATATCAGTCGCCCTTTTTGCCCTATGCAACAAGTACGCAACTATATCACCTGCCTTATTTTGTTGTTTGTGTTTGGCCCTTTTTGGAACTTGTTTGTTTGCACCTGCACTATAGAACCCCCTTTAGGCATCCCCCTTTATGCTACTTATCCCTCTCATCTCTCTCCCCAACTGAAGACCAGCAAGACAAGATGCACCAAGGAGTCTACTTCGGCGACCAACTAGCACTGAAGACTTTTTGTTGCAGCCTCCTCGACCAAGAGCAGCCTAGTAGAGTTATGTTTACCCCTCCAGACTAGAAACCCATTCCTAGACCCTTCGAGACTTCATGAGATACCCCAGTCCTTAACCATGTGCTTAACCCACAGAATTGCAAGAGAACCCGTTAAGTCTCTATAAACCTTGCACAACACTGGGTTCATTATGGAACTAGTGGACATAGTGAACCAGCACATTATCATCCTAATATAGCACCAGGACTGACGATGCCATAGGGAAGACCAGTTTGAGGATATAGGAATAGAGGACGCATGACTTGATGAGTTTATATCAATGACTTGAGGAATTATATGAGACTATTTGGTGGATTATGAGGCTTTGATGCTGGTAGATGAACTTGGTGGGATCATGAGTATAGATTATCATAGCTTTCATTACCCCTGGAGTAAATTGGATTTTGTGGGACAATTATAATCGCAACATGAAATTCTTGGAAGTATAGGGATTTGACTGAGCCAGGGGATATGATGGAAGATAGTTGACATTACGGAAATGACTTGGGGGAATAGATAGGAATTCTCGTTGGACATGAGATTTGGATTCAATACATTATCCTAGTGGAGTATGGATGTAGAGTAATTCTACATGGTTCGAGTAAATTGGATTTAGGCCGATGATCTTGATCATGATACCATGTTTCTTGGAGGACAATAAACTAGGAGATTGGATTAATTGTCGGAGTTGATATAAGCCTGACCTTGGAGTTCACTTGACCATGATAATGGAAATTGGTGGACTGACTATAGTAAAGATAACCCGTTTCAAGTATTTGAGGATTATAGGACATTAGAAGATCATGTGGAACACCATAAACATTGGATTTGTAGAATTAATGAATTATGTAATTAATGGGCTTATAGAGTTGATTCATAGGAAGGAAACAAGATCTTGGAGTGGTATACGACATGTTTCCTTAGGATAGCGATGCTTTATCATGGACCTTGGATCAATAGACTGAGCACTTGGATCGTGGTGATTAAATTCAAGCTTAGCAGCTTATATGCTCTACCCATGGATTTTTAGGGGTAGCCATACATATGAGTTTGGGGATAGTTGACATGTATAGATTTATTAGAACTCCCCTTGGGAGTCATGAGGATAATAATAGCATGAGGGATGATTGGAGCTGACCTACAAGAGTTGATGCTTTCGGTGGTATAAGGTTATTTGTTTAGAGGACTAGATAGAACAATTGGCATCTCAGGAACCGTGCTTAAGGATAAGGTGACAAAAGTTCGCTCGCACACTAGAATCCTTGAAACCCTTAAGCCCTACCAAGCCACAACATGGTCGGATCCTGACCTTGGGCTTTGGCTCTAGGACAAGGAAACCTTGGCCAATACCCAACCATGACCACCACCGATACCCCAACCTATACGCTATGTACCCCGTGGGCAAGTCTTCATGGAGTACTCGGACAAGTTAGTTGCCATCTTTCCTTGATGACATACTTGCCTACTCGAAGACGGAAAAAGAACCGTTCAGCCGGTTAGGGAACATCTGAAGACCGCCATGTCAAGGAGGAAGAACTATACCAACCATCATCATCAAGGAGTGAACTTCCTTGTCAAACACTGTGCATATCTACAAACCACTCCTCTCAAGGGAACCAAGCATTTTCATGACAAGGAAACCCACGCCAAGATTCATCGGCCCTCTTCGAGATCACTCCAAGATTTAACAACCCCCTCCAAGATCACCGCAAGACGAAGAATAGATGGATACCAGTTAGAGTTACCGCCCGAGTTACCCACTGTGCACAGCGTTTTCCACACGACACACCCCCGAAAGTGTTTCCAACTTCCTAACTAGCCCGGTCTCAACAAGGACATCGATCATCGAGCCATCGACCTCCAGCCCTATATGACATACGCGAGAGACCCCAATTGCAATCTGGATCAAGTAGGACGACAAACACAAAGCCACGCCATCAAGTACTTCAAGGTTCAATGGAGCACCAAACGGAAGCAGAAGCAATATGAGGACGTGAAGACTACCCCAAATCCAAGTTTTCGTATTCCTTTCCGCGCCTAGTCTGGGAATCTCGGGGACGAGATTCTTGTAAGGGGGGTAAGTCTGTCACACCCTGATTTTCATGCCACAACACTTAAGCTAATAAATCATGATAAAATGTGGTTTGACAAAAACTTTTGAGTGTTTTGGACCTTGCCTTGATTTGGATTTCGTGTGTTGTTTGCAAGTGCTCTAAAAATCAAATAAATCCCCCAACTCCTATACTTCATCTCCTTGATCCAAAACCTTTTCCCAATGATCATGCCATGTGTATAGAGCAATATAGTATTTTCTTACAAAAATAATTTGGCCAAAAAGTATTTTCAAAAATTAGTTTTCCAAAACCCCCTGAATTGAGGTTTGCACTGCAAGTACTTAATTAAGGGCAGTAAAAATCTTTCCAGAAATATGTTTGACTCCTATTAGATATAGGATACCCAGAAACCACAAAAATATAATTTTAAAAGTTAATTTCCTATTTTATTTAAAGGTTTTTTCTTAAGTCCAGAAATGGTCTTTCATAGGTTAAAATTATTTTAAAGCTTTAAAAATATTTGAGGAAAATTAGGGAGACTCAATGGACATATATTTTCCATATATATGAGTTTCAACACATGGTCATGATCAAAATATTGGACAAAACCTCCCAAAACCATTTCTGCCCATTTCAAGGATTTGAAATATTTCTACAGGAAATATTTCCATTAAAATCCAATAAAATTCCAGCATGTCACATATGACATTTCTGATGATCTTGCTAAATACCATGTCATGGAGAATAGTATAAAACCATGAAACCCTCTCAAAACCACTTCTGTCCTTTTTCAAGTTTGAACATTTTTGCACTGTCAAACATGTCCAAATGATCTCAAACTTGGTGCACATGCTCAAATGGTGTAATAATGCATCTAGACCAAATGGCACAAGTTGGAGAGAATGTTATCTTGATCAAAGTACCCCAAAACCCTTTTTGTCCAGAACCAAATTTGAACAACTCTACATTGCCAAGTGTGTCCTTTTGATCTTAATTTTTGTGGACATGTTCAAATCCTCAAATGATGACATTACACCAAGTGGTGCATCAAGGAGAATAGATTTGCATGAATAAATCTTGGTAAAGCCATTTCTGCTGGTTTCTAGGGTTTACCAAAGTTACATTGGCATCTTTCTTCAAATGGACTCAAACTTGGTGGTCAACCTCAATTATGTGTGACACTTGATCCTGTTAATTATCATGTCAAGTGGAGTTAATTTGCTTGCCCAAATTTTCATCAAACACCTTCTGTCACTTTTCAAAAATCACCGTTTTGACCACTTACACTATTCTCCTTGAGCTCAAATTTTTACCACAGCTCCTCCTAGTCTTCTCCTATCTCCAGTAACTCTTCTCTGGCCTCAGCTCAATGATTGAGGGGTAAAACACCCCCATTTACCCTTCTGGACAACAGCATTCTCCTCCCTTCTCACCTCCCTCCTCATTCTAGTGGCCCTCCATGGCATCCAATGCTTCCTCCCCTTTGTTTACTCACCCCACAAAGACCCAGACACTAGTGGACACGCCCCTGGAACATAAACAATGCCATGACGTGCAGAGCTCGTGCTCTGGAGCACGCTATAGTGCTCTCCGGCACTGTAGCACGCCCATTCCAAGGCCTCCCGTCGACCTTGGGCTCCAGAATCGTGTCCCCCGAGGCCGCCTCGGCGTCCACTACACGCAACACTGTCGGCCCCTTCCTCCCTCGCCCTCCTTCTCCCTCCACGAGCTCACCCGAGCACGTCTATGGACGCTGCCCACGGTGCACCGCGGCCTCGCCCATTTTAAGCCACCCCGACCCTCTCTCTCACGTGGTTTCGAACCTCCTCTCTCCCGTGCACCCCTCAGACATCCTCATTCTCCCCCTCGTGCCCTCCAGCACCTTCCATGGCCGGAGTGCCGCCGCCGGCCTCCACTCCGATTCGAGCAAGGGCGGGCTTCTCCCCTCCTCCTCTCCTCACCAGGAAAGCATCCAGGGTCCGGCGACCCTTCCCCCATCTCCTGACCGGGGCACTGTGCCCCTGCCCATCATCGCTGGTGTCCGCCCGCCTTGGCCGATGCCAGCCAGCGCCTCGCCACCCTCCCTGCCATCCCGGGAGCCCCGATCGCCGCTCCTGGCGACCCCTCCGGTGGCAGCGGCTTGGCGAGGTGGCCTGTCGCCGGGGAAGGCGCCGGCCGGCCTGTGAGACGGGCTCGATCCCCTCTGTCATGGCGGGAGGAGGAAGAAGACCTCTGGTGGGCCCAGCAGTCGGTGACCCACGCCGGCCACGTCATTTAAGTGGAGACGGGCCAGCCGTTCTACGCTTCCCTTCGAGGAAAGCGTTACCCGCGAATACGCCTTCGGCGTGGCCTCCCATCGGGGGTCTGCGAGGAGCCGGGCCAGGCCCAGTGCGCTGCCCGGCTAAATTACGCTCAGTGCGTGAGATTAGATATAAAACCCTTTTCTCATTTTCTTTATCCAGTGAACTTCAAAAATCTCTAAACAATTCAAATTAACTCCAAATTTGAGGATTCGAATTTCTAGTAGTTTCTAAATTCATTCCCTATCACATGGTGCTACTTGCACATTTTTACAGAAATATTTCTTTCACAAATAATTAGCAAATCCTATTTTTTCCATTTCTTTGATAAACTTTAGAAAATCACAGCGAGCCCATTTTTATCCAAATTCCATGATTCAAAATCCTAGATGTCTATAAGTTCAAAACTTAGTTTTTGAACAATTTTACTAATACTTTCTGTATCACCTCAAATAATGGTCTGTGTCTTCATATATAGCCAACTTTCCAAATTCATAGAGAAATCATTTGAACTCCAAATCTAGTGAAACCAATTCCTAGATGCTTCTAAAATCATCCTTTGTTAAATGGGTGCCTTTGCTCATTTTTCAAAAATATGTTTCTGTACACTTCTTGCAAATCCATAAACCCCTTGATTCCATCATATTGAAATGTGCAGAAATATTCACTAATCCAATTCTAGTGAAACCACCACAGTTATTTTCATATAACCGGGAAGTCCTAGAAAAGTCAAATCCATATTTTTAGAGCACTTTTACTTTTGCCTTGTTGTGTTGCTTATTGTGTTTGTTTCCGACGTTAGTTGACGAAGTAGACGGAGTACTTGGAGAAGGACCATAAGATTTGAAGACTCTGAAGGACAAGGTAAGCAGCCCTTTGACCATGTCTATGAAACCCTTTTTTTATGCATGCCATATAGCACTTGTATTGCTTGCATCGGAGACATGATATTGTGGTGACCACATGGGGTGGCTTGCCACCGTTACTTCCTCATTGATACTTGCATTGTGCATGACCCTACCTTCTTATGAGGGTTATGCCGGTGGGAGTAGATAGGATGCTAAGTAGTGCTACATAAAGGGGCGGAATATGCATAGAGATGGAGACAAAAGTATTTTAAAAAGGACTTTTCGAAAACCCCGTCGGGTGCCACTTATGCCCGAGGGAGATGATGAGTTGGGTAGCCACTTGATGACGAAGTGGCTTACCGAGGAAAGTGTGTGTGTTGTTTCCGAAAACGGATTAGATTTAAGATTTGTCGACAGCCGCAACCTTACATGCGCAACCACTCTACCCTTATATGGGAAAGGGCATTATTGACTACTTAGGCCGATACTAGCTTGGAGCCCGCATTACTAGTAACGGGGGAGAGTTGGTGCTCTCTCTCGGGACGGGGCCGTGCCAGGTAGGGCGGCCATGAATGTTTTCACAGGGCACCGGATACACCGTTGTGTCCCCTCTCGGATGTTACGATCTCGAGTGAGTCTCGTATGATGTACTCGTGAGGATACGGAACAACGAGTGGACTCCTTGTTAGTGTCGTCTAGGGAAAGATAGTGATCAGGTGCTTACCCCGGGTCCTTGAAGTACCGCGGGTCGTGGATGACATAGAAGTTCCCCGGATCTTGTGGGTAAAGTGTGCAACCTCTGCAGAGTGTAAAACTATTCGAATAGCCGTGTCCACGGTCAAGGACAGTTGGGCGGTGCTGCTTAAACTACGTCCAGAGTTTACAACCGTGTGTGTGAGTTGATAAAACTACTTGGGTCAAGTCAAAGGACTTGACATGATTGAGTTGGGTTGGTGCCCACTCTATTTATCTTGATATCTGTAACCTGTCCTCATGGTTACTTGAATTCTCATGATGCATGTCTTACAAGTTGTTGAACATGTCATTGCACTCAAAACTAGCTTTCTGCAAAAATTTACCTATATCATGCATTGTTGTATCTCGAACCAAAACATGGGTTGCTTGCGAGTACATTCAAAGTACTCATTGGCTTGCCACTGGTTATTTTAGGCATGAAAGAACAGGATATGATGAAGAATACTTCGGTGACGAACATGCGAGCTAGGACGCTTCCCAGTAAGAATGCCTGTAGGGTTAAGGCAGATGGCATTGGTCCAAGTTATCGACGAAGATTTCCGCTGAAATGTTATACTCAAGACTTGACCATAATGGTCCTACTTGTGTAATACGGTATGTATGGATGTAAGACTCTTGTTATTCAGCTTTTGTGTGTTCAGTGAGCATTGATCTCTGGGATCACTGTACACGTGCATTCGGTGATCACGACTTATGAGTCGGGGTCCCCACACCAGCACAGTACCGTCGTTGAGCGTTTATTCAACTTTAAATCTCTGAATTGATTATTGCTGACCCTTTTTGCTACCATATTATAAGCCTTCCCGGCTGCACATACATCTACATCGTGCGTTTGACTCTCCCTGGTAATCGCTCTATCCAAACTTTGAGAGTTTTGACTACATCGGTTGCTTGACGGATTTGTGACACCCACCACCACCACCACTTGTTAGTAGTCTGTAGAATAATATTCTTGTGTGTTCCTATTGCTACTAACCATGCCAGGATGACAAGCTGACGAGATTGACTAGGAGAACATGAAGAATAAGAAGTTGCATGATAAATTTCAACAAATGATGACTGAACAGGTGCAAGATGTGCTGAACAATTTTGAGGAGGCCATGGATAAGATAACTGGCTTTGAGAAGACGTTCGAAACAAAGCTCAATAACAAATTTAATGAAGTGATTGCGCGTCTTCCACAACCACCATCGGCTGCACCTGCCGCACCTCTGCCACAACAACAACGACTACCTCCATGTCGCGAAACATCCCTCCGCCGAGCGAGCCGTGTCCCTCTTGAGCCTGGCCAAACTGTTGGTGCTGTTGTTGATACTTCTGTGTCTCCTACTGCTGATGAGGAGGAGGATGATTATGCGGGAGATTACGAGGATGAAGTTGATCAAAATCAGAACTACGTGCAACCACCATCACTCAGTCGTCCACATGCAAATAATCGCAATGGTAGGGCTGCATTACCAGCTCAGGTACGAGATCATGACCATCTTCCTAAAATGAAATTGAATATTCCACCATTTGAAGGTAGATATGTTCCTGATATATATCTTACTTGGGAGTTAGAAACCGAACAATGTTTTACATGTTTAGAATATCCCGAGGAGAGACGTGTTGCTGCTGCACTTTGGGATTTCACTAGTTTTCCTTGTGTGTGGTGGTCTGAACATCGTAGATTATATCCGAATAATATTGCAACTACTTGGGCTTGAAAACTGCTATGCGTACTCGTTGGGTTCCACCATATTATCAACGTGAATTACTTCAAAAATTACAGCGTTCAAGACAAGGAAAAAATTCTATAGAGGAATATTACCAGGAATTACAAACTGGCATGATTAGATGTGGTATTGTTGAGGATAATCAAGTTATGCTTGCATGTTTTATGGGTGGATTAAATAGAGAGATTCAGACCATTCTACAGTATAAGGAGTATAATAATATCACTCGTTTATTCCATCTTGCTTGTAAAGCTGAACGTGAAGTGCAGGATCGACATGCATTGGCGCAAACTAACTTTTCTACATGTCAACCTTCATCATGGACACCACGTGCATCCTCTACTTCCACTGCACCATCACCTCCATCAGGTGCCACCTCCAACCGTGATACAAGAAAGCAGGTACAACCACCACTAGCTGCCAAGAGCACACCTGTCGGGCCTGCACAGAGCTCTTCTTCTTCCATGGCATCAACAGGGCACATAAGTGATATTATTTGTCGCCGTTGTAAGGGAAGAGGTCATTATGTGAGAGAATGCAAATCTTAGCGTGTGATGATTGGTACGTAGGATGGTGGGTGAGGGAGTCCCGGACTAGGGGGTGTCCGGATGGCCGGACTATCGTCACGGCCAGACTCCAAGACTATGAAGATACAAGATTGAAGACTTCGTCCCGTGTCCGGATGGGACTTTCCTTGGCGTGGAAGGCAAGCTTGGCGATACGGATATGTAGATCTCCTACCATTGTAACCGACTCTGTGTAACCCTAACCTATTCGGTGTCTATATAAACCGGAGGGTTTTAGTCCATAGGACGAACAACAATCATACCATAGGCTAACTTCTATGGTTTAGCCTCCTTGATCTCATGGTAGATCTACTCTTGTACTACCCATATCATCAATATTAATCAAGCAGGGGTAGGGTATTACCTCCATCGAGAGGGCCCGAACCTGGGTAAAAACATCGTCTCCCTTGTCTCCTGTTACCATCCGCCTAGACGCACAGTTCGGGACCCCCTACCCGAGATCCGCCGGTTTTGACACCCACAGTGGGTATGAGTCTGCTAGTGACTATGATGAGGAGACTTTTGCTCTTATTACACGTGAAGAAAACGGTGGAGATGATTCTGATCATGAGACGCAATACATGGCTCCTGAAGATGCTGACAGGTATTAATGTTTGGTTGCTCAACGTGTTTTGAGTGTGCAGGTTACACAAGCTGAGCAAAATCAGAGGCATAATTTGTTCCATACAAAGGGAGTTGTGAAGGACCATTCTATTCGCGTCATCATAGATGGAGGGAGCTGCAACATCTTGGCTAGAATGGAGATGGTGGAGAAGCTATCTCTCACCACAAGACCACATCCACATCCTTACTACATCCAATGGTTCAACAACAGTGGCAAGGTTAAGGTAACACGTACTATTCGTGTGCATTTAGTATCTCTACATATGTTGATTATGTTGGTTGTGATGTGGTACCTATGCAAGCATGTTCCTTATTACTTGGTAGACCATGGCAATTTGATAAAAGTTATGTACACCATGGTAGAAACAATCAGTATACTCTTGTTCATAAGGATAAAAATATTACTTTGCTTCCTATGACTCCTGATTCCATTTTGAAAGATGATATTAATAGTGCTAGTAAAGCAAAACATGAGAAAAATAAGAGTGAAAATCAGATTGTGGCAAAAGAATTTGAGCAAAAATGAAACCTAATAATAAACCATCTAGTGTTGCTTCTGAAATTAAATTGAAAAGTGCATGTTTACTTGCCATAAAATCTGATATTGATGAGCTAGATTTTAGAAAATCTGTTTGCTATGCTTTTGTGTGCAAAGAGGCATTATTTTCATTCGAGGACGTGCCTTCTTCTTTGCAACCTGCTGTCAATAACATTTTGCAGGAGTTCGCTGACGTCTTCCCACAAGACGTGCCACCAGAATTACCACCTATTCGAGGGATTGAGCATCAAATTGACTTAATTCCCGGTGCATCGCTACCCTACCGTGCACCATACCGTACCAATCCAGAGGAGACGAAAGAGATTATGCGTCAAGTACAGGAGCTGCTCAACAAAGTTTATATACGCGAATCTCTTAGTCCTTGTGTTGTTCCTATTATACTAGTACCTAAAAAGGATGGTACGTCACATATGTGTGTTGATTGTAGAGGCATTAATAATATTACTATTCGTTATCGTCATCCTATTCCTAGGCTAGATGATATGTTTGATGAATTGAGTGGCTCTACAATATTCTACAAAGTTGATTTGCATAGTGGATACCATCAAATTCGTATGGAATTGGGAGATGAATGGAAAACAACATTTAAAATTAAGTTTGGTTTATATGAGTGGTTAGTCATGCCTTTTGGGTTAACTAATGCACCTAGTACTTTCATGAGACTAATGAACGAAGTTTAACGTGCTTTCATTGGACGATTTGTGGTAGTCTATTTTGATGATATACTGATTTATAGCAAATCTTTGGAAGAACATTTGGAACATTTACGTGCTGTTTTTATTGCTCTATGTGATGCACGTTTGTTTGGTAACCTTGGGAAGTGTACCTTTTGCACCGACCGAGTATCTTTTCTTGGCTATGTTGTTACTCCACAGGGAATTGAAGTTGATAAAGCCAAGAATGAAGCGACTGAGAGTTGGCCACAGCCCAAAACAGTCACACAAGTGAGGAGTTTTCTTGGACTCGCTTGGTTCTATAGGCGTTTTGTGAGAGATTTTAGCACCATTGCTGCACCTCTCAATGAGCTTACAAAGAAGGATGTGCCTTTTGTTTGGGGTACCGCACAGGAAGAAGCCTTCATGGTATTGAAAGATAAGTTGACACATGCTCCTTTACTCCAACTTCCTTATTTTAATAAGCCTTTTTGAGCTTGAATGTGATGCTAGTGGAATTGGATTAGGAGGTGTGTTATTACAAGATGGCAAACCTGTTGCATACTTCTCGAAAAATTGAGTGGGCCTAGTCTGAATTATTCTACTTATGATAAATAATTATATGCTCTTGTTCGGACATTAGAGACATGGCAACATTATTTATGTCCCAAAGAATTTGTTATACATTCTGATCATGAATCTTTGAAACATATTAAAAGTCAAGCTAAATTGAATCGTAGACATGCTAAATGGGTTGAATTCATTGAGACTTTCCCTTATGTCATTGAACACAAGAAGGGTAAAGAAAATGTTATTGCTGATGCATTGTCTCGTCGTTATACTATGCTTTCACAACTTGACTTTAAAATATTTGGTTTGGAGACCGTCAAAGGTCAATATGTGCATGATGCTGAATTTCAAGATGTATTGTAGAATTATAAAGAAGGTAGAACATGGAACAAGTTCGTTATTAATGATGGCTTCGTGTTCCGTGCTAACAAGCTATGCATTCCAGCTAGCTATATTCGTCTTCTGTTGTTGCAGGAGGCACATGGAGGAGGATTAATGGGACACTTTGGCATGAAGAAGACGAAGGACGTACTTGCTACTCATTTGTTTTGGCCAATGATGAGACAGGATGTTGAGCGTTTTGTTGCTTGCTGCACTACATGTCAAAAAGCTAAGTCACGACTCAATCCTCATGGTTTATATATGCCTTTTCCTATACCTAGTGTTCCTTGGGAGGATATATCTATAGACTTTGTTTTAGGTTTACCTCGAACAAAGAAGGGGAGGGATAGCATATTTGTTGTCGTGGATAGATTCTCGAAAATGGCACACTTTATACCATGTCTTAAAAGCGATGATGTTGTTAATGTTGTTGATTTATTCTTTCGTGAAATTATTCGCTTGCATGGTATGCCAAATATTATTGTTTCAGATCGTGATACTAAATTTCTTAGCCACTTTTGGAGATGTTTATGGGCTAAGTTGGGGACTAAACTACTTTTTAGTACTACTTGTCACCCCCAAACTGATGGTCAAACTGAAGTAGTCAATAGAACATTGTCTACTATGCTTAGGGCTATTTTGAAGAATAATAAGAAAATGTTGGAAGAATGCTTGCCTCATATTGAATTTGCTTATAATCGTTCGTTGCATTCTAATAGTAAGATGTGTCCTTTTGAAATTGTGTATGGTTTCCTACCTCGTGCACCTATTGATTTGTTGCCTCTTCCATCTTCGGAGAAGGTTAATTTTGATGCTAAACAACGTGCTGAATTGATTTTAAAAATGCATGAGTTAACTAAGGAAAACATTGCGCGTATGAATGCTAGATATAAACTTGCGGGAGATAAGGGTAGAAAACATGTTGTGTTTGCACCTGGAGATCTTGTTTGGTTACATTTGTGTAAGGATAGATTTCCCAATTTGCGCAAATCAAAGCTAATGCCACGTGCTGCTGGTCCTTTTAAGGTGTTAGAGAAAATAAATGATAATGCATATAAACTTGAGCTACCTGCAGATTTTGGGGTTAGTCCCACTATTAACATTGCAGATTTGAAGCCCTATTTGGGTGAGGAAGATGAGCTTCCGTCGAGGACGACTTCATTTCAAGAAGGGGAGGATGATGAGGACATCAATACCATTGTTACACCCACAACCCCTACTATTACATATACTGGACCAATTACTAGAGCTCGCACACACCAATTAAATTACCAGGTACTTTCGTTTGTTGGTAATGATTCTAATATTCATGAGAATATGATGCTGCCTAAATTGGATACATTTGTTTTGCTTACAAATGAAGGGCCTAGCTTGGAGAAGGATGAACATTGGAGCAAGAACAATCATGGAGTTGATGTCATGCGCAAGGGGAACAAGAACATAGTTACAAGTGATGATTTCAGGACTTAAGCCACCATAAGGAGTGCATGAAGCCTATGACGAAATATACAATATGCCATTTCATAAATTTCGTTCAGAGGCTATTCTAGGCGCTGCATCACCTTATTATTGGGCCAGGCCCATGTAATTTCGAAATACATAATTATAGGCTGTTTTTAGAGTCCGTATGTCTGGGGAAACAAGAGATAGGGTTGGTTTAGGGCCCCTTCCCCAAGGGCCACGAACCCCCCCCCCCCTCTTCCTCCATATATACAGCCCTTAGGGCACCGTTTAGACTTAGGGTTTTGTTTAGATTAAAGTTCGCCATAGCTGCAACTTCGCGTACTTCGTTTGTGTTCAACTACTAGACCAAGGCGTCACAGAACCCCACCTTGATAGATAAAGCTTTCCTCTTATATTCGCTATATCCAGATTGCAATCTTAATTTCTTGCTTGTTGTTCGTTTGCCTGCAGGAAACAAACCTTCATGGTCAGGTTGATCGTGATCCGATGTGGTCAATAACCTCTCAGAGTTGGTTTAGCGATTGCTAAGGCGCGACGTCCTCGCACGTTCGTAGTTGGATCGTCAAAGTCGACTTCCTCCAAAATGATAGCCACCATCTCATTGAAAGACGGGACACTTTTCGCCTCTATCACCTCCTGAGCCGCTAGAACGCTTCGCGGGTGGCGCTGGAAGGTGACAGCCGCGTTCGGCAGGCCGAAGGGGCATGCAAACGTAGCTGTGAGGGGGGCCCTCACACCGGCCAACACGCGATGGCAAGAAGCGCTCCTGGGATGCGGCCCTGTTTAGCCTTGGAATGTTGATGGAGACACGTAGCTCGTTGTCCTCGCCAGGACAAGGAGCCGCGCCAGGTGGTGGGCAGCGGTCGCCGCGCATGGCCCTCGCCTCGTGTGACGCCCTTGATTCAATCGTACACTGATCATACACGCAAATGTGTACGATCAAGATCAAGGACTCACAAGAAGATATCACAACACAACTCTAGACACAAATTAAAAATACAAGCTTTATATTACAAGCCAGGGGCCTCGAGGGCTCGAATACATAAGCTCGAATACACAAGAGTCAGCGGAAGCAACAATATCTGAGTACAGACATAAGTTAGACAAGTTTGCCTTAAGAAGGCTAGCACAAAAGCAACAACGATCAAAAAGGCAAGGCCTCCTGCCTGGGAGCCTCCTAACTACTCCTGGTTGTCGGTGGTCTCCACGTAGTAGTAGGCATCAGCGGTGGCATCTGGCTCCTGGGCTTTCACATCTGGTTGCATCAATCAGAAAGAAGAAGAAAGGGGGAAAAGGGGAAGCAAAGCAACAATGGGTACTCATCCAAAGTACTCGCAAGCAAGGATCTATACTACATATGCATCGGTATCAATGAAATGGGCTGTATCTGTGGACTGGACTGCAGAATGCCAGAAGAGAAGGGGAAAGCCTAGCCTATCGAAGACTAGCATCTTCAACATCTTCCGCGGTCTTGCAGCATTAGAAGATTTCCACTATGCCGTCATCGTAAGGAAGGATGCCTCATCTCATTGTCAAGGACAGCATCACCTCTGGGGGAGCCCTGGCTGTCGGCCAAACTCTCCGGCTAGGTGGCTTCGTCATGACCGCCCGTTCGGCTGCCGCACCGATGATGACTTCTCGGGTCATTGAAAACAGCCTCTGTCGGTGTCAAAACCGGCGGATCTCGGGTAGGGGTCCCAAACTGTGCATCTAGCAGGATGGTAACAGGAGACAAGGGACACGATGTTTTTACCCAGGTTCGGGCCCTCTCGATGGAGGTAAAACCCTACTCCTGCTTGATTAATATTGGATATGGGTAGTACAAGAGTAGATCTACCACGAGATCAGAGAGGCTAAACCCTAGAAGCTAGCCTATGGTATGATTGTTGTTCGTCCTACGGACTAAAACCCTCCGGTTTATTTAGGCACCGAAGAGGGTTAGGGTTACACAGAGTCGGTTACAATGGTAGGAGATCTACATATCCGTATCGCCAAGCTTGCCTTCCATGCCAAGGAAAGTCCCATCCGGACACGGGACGAAGTCTTCAATCTTGTATCTTCATGGTCCAGGAGTCCGGCCAAAGGTCATAGTCCGGCTATCCGGACACCCCCTAATCCAGGACTCCCTCAGTAGCCCCTGAACCAGGCTTCAATGACGACGAGTCCGGCGCGCATATTGTCTTCGGCATTGCAAGGCGGGTTCCTCCTCCGAATTCTTCATAGGAGATTTTGAACACAAGGATAGTGTCCGGCTCTGCAAAATAAGTTCCACAAACCACCGTAGAGAGAATACTATTTACACAAACTCAATCTGCTGATGTATTCCGCAGCGTGACATCACACCACGGCCAAGCCTTTATTCGAATCGTTTTCACTGTCCCACCTCAGCGCGTTTAGCGAGGCGGTTTCCTTGGCACGTCTTGTCAAAGCAGAGATCGTGTCCCCTTATTCCGGGATTCTCATCAATACGGGCATGGGTAACCCAACCGCGCCATTGATTACGGCACTCGAGAGATAAGCGAGTTTTATCAGGCCGGTGGGGACGCATAGCTTTGTCCGTCCATATAAGGGGATAAGGATCCACTTTTTCACACACGCCTTCTTCCTCCTTTGCTCATCCATTTCCGTGCACTTGAGCTCTAGCGCCCAAGTCCGCACATCCCACCTAAACCTTCTCCAACTATGTTCGGAGCGGGAGGCAAGTGGATGGCCTCCTCCGTCACGGAGGGGCACATCAAAAAGCTGCGAAAGGCCGGATACTTGTCCGACGACATCGCGCATCGGCTCCCCGACAAGGGGCAGCTCATCCCCACCCCCAGGCCCCATGAGAGGGTGGTGTTCCTCCCCCACTTCCTCCGCGGACTAGGTTTTCCACTTCACCCATTTGTCTGGGGGCTCATGTTCTACTACGGCCTAGATTTCCATGATCTGGCCCCGAATTTCATCCTCAACATCTCGGCGTTCATCGTGGGTATGCGAAACCTTCCTCTGCATCCAGCCCCACTTGACTTATGGCTGAAGACCTTCAATGTCAAGCCGAAGGTAGTGGGCGGCCGCCAAGCGGAGTGTGGAGGTGCCATGGTGGGCAAGATGGCCAACGTCCTATGGCTCGAGGGCTCCTTCGTGGAGACCATAAAGGGGTGGCAATCGGGGTGGTTCTACATCACCGAGCCGCGCGACTCTAAATGGGCAGCAGCCCCTGAATTTCGATCTGGCTTCCCTACACGGCTCACCTCATGGAAAGAGACGGGCCTGACGTGGGGTAATTCGGAAGAGCTGACCGGACTCCAAACCTGCGTCCGAAACCTGGTGGACAAGAAGCTCAAGCTTGTAAACGTAGTCCAGGTTATGCTCATCCGCCGGATCCTCCCATGCCAACAACGGGCCTTCAACTTGTGGGAGTTTGATCCGGCACAAAGACACGAACCTTGGGCGGCTCTTCGACACTACGTCACGAAGATGCAGGAAGGTGTTGTTCAAAGGCGCCGAGGCTCCGCATCCGCTACCGAAGATCGCGGATTCAGCTCATGACATCAAGCCAGCGAGGTAAGCTATTTACCCTTTACGGGACTCTTTTTCATAGTTTCACTCTATGCGGGATCTAAAACTCCCTCACCTTTGACAGGGTGGCAAAAGGCGTCCGGACAGGTTGACTGTCCGGCTCCCTTGCCAGAAGACCCAGCGGATGCCCGATTGACGGGGCTGCTGGTTCCGGCACCTTACGTGGTGCCGGAGAAGAAGGCCAAGAAGAAGGCCACGGGAACTCGAAGGAGTTCCCGGCGCCAGGTGTTGTCGGACTCATCGTCTGATGACTCCGAGGCAGACTCCTCATGCGAAGACGAGGAGGAGGAAAAAGAGGCCTCTCCCCCAGGGGTGGAGAGAAGAAAAGGAAGGTCGCCCCAACTGGGGAGGCCGGAGGGTCCAAGAAGGGAAGGACCCTTCCTCCGGACTACACCACCAACGCCAATGACGGCGAAGAGGAGTGGCCACCGAGGACCAAGCCCCTGGCGAAATCGTAAGTGTCCGGACACTAGAATAACTCATGGCGTTCCATTTGTCCCACAGCATCTTCTAACACCGAATATAACCATGCACCCCGCCCAAGGACGGGCTCGACGCTTCGTCGAGCGGCTCCCTGGATTCGTCGGATATGAATAGCACCTCACTTCGGACTGCCTCATCTCCTCCCGCCACGGATGACGCCGAGGTGGAGTCCCAAAAGGGGCCCAGCCAGGAGGAGGTGGCCCTGGAGGCACCGCAAGGCGACCTCCCGGACTCCGGGCGCAAGGGATAAAACCCGAAGGATTTAAGTCGACCTGTGCGGACTCCGTCTCGAACCGGTGGTTCCGAGTCCGGCAGGCGACCCTTCGTAAGAAGGGCAAGATTGCAACGCCGGTGACCTCCGTCCAACCGGAGGCACGGATAATTTGATGGGCGCTTAACGGCGCTTCCATCGACGAGGAGCACCGCCTTGTTATGAGTGTGGTGATCCGAGCTCGATCCGCCAAGCGGGCTGGTGGCTGTGCCACCTTCTAACGAGGCTTTGAGGTATGTATTTAAGATATGTGAAAATATTATCGCATAGACGGTAGCCCTAATGCTCAGTTTGGTGTTGGAAAGAAAAGCCGAACCGAGGATCTAAAAGATATCTGTGAGTCTAACATAAGTATGTCAATATGGGAATGCAGGCTGCGCTGCTGATCTCTGCCGCATTGACTGCGGAGGTTGATGCATTGAAGCAGAGCCTCGAGCGGCCCGAGAACGAGCTCGGCCTTGCCAAAAAGCAGCTCGAGGACAAGGAAGGTAAGTAATACCTTATGGGAGTATTAAAAGATGTGGTTGCAAAAAATGACAGGAATAACGTGAATATTGTAGGGGCCACGAACGTGGTGGCGACCCTAAAGGAAGCGGTGTCCAAGGCCAAAAGCAATGCGGCTGCGGAGCGCACCGAGCGAGAGAAGCAGGAGGCGCGGGTGGCGGAGGTGCGGCAAGAGCTCCGGGCTCTCGTGGAAAAACACAAGAGTTTGGAGCGTGACTCAAAGACTCGAGAGTCCGAGCTCGCCTCGGCCCTTGAGAGCACCAAAGCCGCTAAGGCTGAAGCCCAAAAAGCCCTCCAGGAAATAGAGGCGATGAAAAAGATAGCGGCGGGTAAGGCATTCTTTATGCAAAGCAAGCATGTGAAAGTGAATTATCTGTTACTTACCCGAATCCGGAGCTCTCCAGGAGCATTCACAGATCTGCTCCGCAGTGTGTCCGATGCTTCCGCATTCTACCGAGCCGAGGAGGGAAGCTCGACGGAGAAGGTGTTACGGTCTCGATATCTTTGAGGCTGGACACCCGTGCCCTTAAGCGAGCAGTTGAAGCAGCTGGTCGAGCTCCATAAGGTGGCGAACAGGCCATGAAGAACCTCATAGTTGGTGTGGCCTAAGGAAGCCATGCACAGGAGCTACTTGGGCTGGTGAGGCGGTGGTGGGCCTTTGTCCATGGGTTGAAGTCGTCAAGCGCTCCGTCTGCATCGAAGGTGCCCGTAGGGCCTTGCCCGTGCTAAGGTGCCTTTGGAGCAAGATGGACGCTGAGAAGCTTGTGACGGACGGACCACCACCGGGCAAGGAGCATCGCAAGCCTGAAATGTATTATGAGGCGTCTGAAGGGTGCCCGCCTTATAGCGGTGAATGCTCCAAAGATGTAATTTTGAGTAGACTCGCGTTTGTTATCTGTCGCTGAAAACTTGTTCATATCGCTAAGCAACACTTTTGAATTTAAAATATTACCTTCATGCGGCCGTGTATTAAATTTGAGAGATGGCGAGTCGTCGGCTTCAGCCCCCATGCCACGAGTGCTCGGGTGTTCGGGATAAACTTGAGCGCTCTTGTTCCCATTCTTGGGTCCTACGAGGGAGGCGCTCAATGCAACGAACAAGACAACCGGACTATAATGCTTGAACACTCTCACTTAGCCATAGAATTCTATAATTTTAAATTTCGGCGAAGCCCCTGGTATTCGGAAGACCGAGTTCGGGGCGCTATCCACGCCTAGGCCGGACAATGTCGAATCCTCGCTCTAAGCGGCATAAGTCTTTAGGGACACGAAAACCTCTCGAACAGCGATCGGCTCTCGCCCTATCATGACGGTCAGTTTTAGCTTTCTCCACTGAGGTGCTTAACCCAGCTCAACCGGGGCACAATCGCAGTGGTTCTCCCAGCGCTACCTTAGCCGATATAATGGAACATAAGGTACCAAAACATGGGATCCGGGCAAACCCAACTATTGACCCAAGACATGATTCGGAGCCGACGCATATAATGCTATAAGTTCGGGGTGCCGCACTTGTGAAAGTGTTCAGACTTATCACACCATATTGTGGGGTACTTAAGCCCCTGGTGTATTGCCCGTACCAAAGTGTACGGTTGCACAATGTCATAACTGAACATATATATATATATATAGAAAAAAGGAATTCAATAATATTCAGAAGCTATGTATTGTTTATTCAAAAGGGCTGCAGTAAGAGCAGAACGATACAAATAGTGGGTTAAGCAAGAGACATGACTTTTTAACATGTCCCCCTCCAGGGGTAAGCTGCGGGATGGTATGTAAAACATGTATACTGCTCGTAATAGAGACCACCTGGACACTCGATGTAGCTTTTTGCTTCCCTGGCTGTTGCATCGTGTGTTCGGCAATTCTACTTCCGGACAGGGTTTCGTGAGAACGGAGTCCTGAAAGTAAAAAACAAAGAAGAAAATAAAAGAATGACACAATCGGTAGCCCCTGCTGCGGTTGAGCCGCATTCTGGGCATGCCATGGTCGTGCCCCTCCCCCTATGCCCATGGTATCTCTAGAGCATAATTATGTACGCGTAGTACTGGTATCGCAATTTCGTGAGGGCTGGGTTTTGTGCCGCATTGCTATGCGTGCTCGGAACGTGCCAGGAGGTCTTGTTGTAGGTTACTCCGGGCACGCTTGACGGTGTCCGGACCTTTAATAGCCGGACTCGAGAATTGCCTTAAGAGGCTACTTTGTACTTCCGCCGCGAGGGCCACCGTATGCTCCTCCGTCCGGAGAGAGCGTTCGGTGTTTCCATTGACCGTAATGACTCCTCAAGGACCTGGCATCTTGATCTTGAGATATGCGTAGTGCGGCACCGCATTGAACTTTGCAAATGCGGTTCGTCCGAAGCGATCGCGTGATAGCCGCTGAGCGGGACTATGTCAAGATTAACTCCTCGCCGGAAGTTATCCGGGATCCAAGACCACTTCAAGTGTAACTAAGCACTGTACAGTTGGCCTCTACACCTGGTATGACGCCTTTAAAGGTCGTCTTCGGGTTTAATCCTTGATGGGTCTATGCCCATTTTATGCCTTTGTCCCGATAAAGCGAGTTCAGTTGCCGCCGTCCATTAGGACTCTAGTGAGGTGAAATCCGTCAATGATTGGGTCTAGAACCAATGCAGCGAATCCGCCATGGCAAATGCTAGTGGGGTGGTCCCTTCGATCAAAAGTGATCAGGCAGGAAGACCACGGGTTGAACTTTGGGGCGACTGACTCCATCGCATATACGTCCCTTAGTGCACGCTTCCGCTCCCTTTTGGGTATGTGGGTTGCGTATATCATGTTCACCATCCGCACTTGTGGGGGGAATCCCTTTTGTCCTCTATTGTTCGGCGGCTGGGGCTCCTCCTCGTCATCGCTATGCAGCCCCTTGTCATTGTTTTCGGCATTTAACTTGCCTGCCTGCTTGAACACCCAACAATCCCTGTTGGTGTGGTTGGCTGGTTTTTCGAGGGTGCCATGTATTTGGCACGAGCGATCAAGTATTCTGTCCAAATTGGACGGTCCCGGAGTATTTCTTTTAAATGCCTTTTTCCGCTGACCGGGTTTAGAGCCTCTGAATCCGTCATTGACTGCTGTATCCTCAGCATTATCGCTGCGTTAATCGGTGCTTGTGCTTGTTGCAATGCGACCTGCCATTGCTGTCCTTGGTATCCAATTACGGGGCTCTTGGTCATATTGTTACTACGAGCTAGCTAGCTGTCCTCTCCAGCATAAGCGGGTCATGAGTGTTGTGAGGGCTGCCATGGATTTCGGCTTTTCTGTCCTAGGTGCGGGCAAGCCACTCGTCATGGATGTTGTGTTTGAAGGCTGCAAGGGCCTCTGCATCCGGACAATCGGCGATTTGATTTTTCTTGGTTAGGAACCGTGTCCAGAATTGTCTGGCCGATTCCTCTGGCTGCTGAATTATGTGGCTTAGGTCATCGGCGTTTGGTGGTCACACATATGTGCCCTGGAAATTGTCGAGGAATGCGGCTTCGTGTCTTCCCAACAACCAATTGACTCTGGCTGGCAAGCTGTTAAGCCAATCTTTGGGCTGGTCCTTTAAGCTTGAGTGGGAGGTATTTGATGGCGTGTAGATCATCACCGCGGGCCATGTGGATGTGAAGGAGATAGTCCTTGATCCAAACCGCAGGATATGTTGTGCCATTGTATGATTCAATGTTTATGGGTTTGAAACCCTCAGGGATTTGATGATCCATCACTTCATCTGTGAAGCATAGTGGGTGTGCGGCGCCTCTGTATTGGGCTATATCACGACGCAGCTCAAATGAGCTATGTCTACTTTGTTCGGCCCCGCCGGAGTTGCCATATCCGGCGTGACGGTTATCGTCACGTGTCGTGGGGCGCCCACGTGATCCGTAGATCGATCTTGTTTGCCTTGCCTTGGCCTCATATATATCTCGCAGGTCCGCGCATTTCCCGTGCCTTGGTATTTTTGGCGGCGCCGAGTGCGGCTTGAGTTGAGGGCCGAGAGGCCTCTCTGTCATGACCACGAGGTGGCTGTCACCGTATCATGCGCTGGTGATGTAGGTTTGGGTGCTTCCTCCTCTAATCGGGGTAGCAGCCTGCGTTTTAGGTAGCTCTTGGAGGCGCTCGAGTTCATACTCTTGACCGCAAGGACTTGATCCATCCGTCGGCTAGCAAGTCTTGATCAGCTCTAAGTTGTTGCTGCTTTTTCTTGAGGCTGCTTGCCGTGGCCATAAGCCTGCGTTTGAAACGCTCTTGTTCGACGGGATCCTCGGGCACGACAAATTCGTCGTCGTCGAGGCTTGCCTCATCTTCGGAGGGAGGCATGTAATTATCGTCCTCTACCTCTTTTTCTGCCGCTCTCTCATGAGGGCTGGCTTTTCTCCATCCTCCTGCGCTGAATCCTGCTGGAGGGGGTTGTCTTTGGCACTGTCCGGGGTGTTATTGTCTCCCGTGCCGGAATCACCATTTTTGCTGTGGCGGGATTTAGAGCGGCGCCGTTGACGCTTGTGCTTAGGCTATTTCTTGGAGGGGTCATCCTTCGTTGTTCCATCGCCATTCCCATCTTTTGGGATGTCCACCATGTATATGTCGTATGACGAGGTGGCCTTCGAGCCACAGGCACTTTGGTTCTTGGTCGTCTCCTGCATCGTCGTCCATACCGTCAATGTCTTTGGAGTCGAAGTCGAGCATGTCGGTTAAATCATTGACAGTGGCTACGAAGTGGGTGGTGGGTGGGCTTTGAATTTCTTCGTCGTCCGCATCCCAACCTTCCTGACCATAATCCGGCCAGGGCTCCCCTGATAAACAGAGAGACTTTAGTGAATTCAGGATGTCGCCAAAGGGCGAGTGCTGAAAGATGTCCGCGGCAGTGAATTCCATGATCGACGCCCAATAGGATTCGATTGGCGGGGGCGCGGAAGGGTCGGAGTCTGGAGAGGAGTCCGGCACCTTGGAGTCACGAGCTTCGCAAAGGACGGGGTAGGTGTACAGCTCAATCGCTGTAGAGATCACGGCCCCCGAGGCGGTGTCCAGCCACCTGTCCTCAATCGGCGCAGTCGGCTCCGAGCTAAAGGTCGGAGCGGACACTGGTACGGCCTCCAGGACACTATTCGGCGGCAGATCTAGATCATGCCCCTCGTGACAGTGCGGCGCGCTTGGCTGTGGCTCAAACCCGTCGAAGATCAAGTCTCCACGGATGTCAGCCGTGTAGTTCAAACTTCAAATCTGACTGGTGGCTGGGGCGTAGCTTTCAATCTGCTCCAGATGGCCAAGCGAATTGGCCCGCAGTGCAAAGCCGCCGAATACGAAGATCTGTCCGGGGAGAAAAGTCTCACCCTGGAGCGCATCATTGTTGATGATCGGAGGAGCCATCGGGCCTAAAGATGACGACACAGAGGAACTCTCAATGAAAGCACCAATGTCGGTGTCAAAACCGGCGGATCTCGAATGCACGGGTCCCGAATCGTGCGTCTAGGCGGATGGTAACAGGAGACAAGGGACACGATGTTTTTACCCAGGTTCGGGCCCTCTCGATGGAGGTAAAACCCTACTCCTTCTTTATTAATATTGATGATGTGGGTAGTACAAGAGTAGATCTACCACAAGATCAGAGAGGCTAAACCCTAGAAGCTAGCCTATGGTATGATTGTTGTTCGTCCTACGGACTAAAACCCTCCGGTTTATGTAGGCACCAAAGAGGGTTAGGGTTACACAGAGTCGGTTACAATGGTAGGAGATCTACATATCCGTATCGCCAAGCATGCCTTCCACGCCAACGAAAGTCCCGTCCGGACATGGGACGAAGTCTTCAATCTTGTATCTTCATAGTCCAGGAGTCCGGCCAATGGTCATAGTCCGGCTATCCGGACACCCCCTAATCCAGGACTCCCTCAGCCTCCAGGTCGGCTCGGAACATGCCGAGCAGATGAATCCAATGGAGCTCTCTTCGCTAAACGAGCTCTTGGATCGCATCGCCGTTTTGGCAGTCGCTATGGACTATGATTGGATTGGGCTTAAACCCGACCAAAGCGAGATTAACTCTCCGCCGGTCACCCATCAGGTAGAGGTGGTGGAGGAACAATGCGGCGATTCTTCCTCTATATTAAGAACAAACTATGTCCGGATTCCTGAGCTCTCCGAGCCGGATACCCGCTTACAGAAGGACATCACCCAAGCCCTGAACCTAGAATCAGGCAGCGGGCAGATCTATTGGGCAACATCCTGGAGCCCGAACTTCCAAGATTGGAAACTCCTCTGCCCCTGGGTCTCAGATCGGGCCAGGGTTCGCATTTAAATCCACCCACCCACCCAGATATAAACGATATTTCCCACATTAGGAAAGAGCCCCAGGAAACAGTACATCATTATTGGGCCAGATTTCTCCTTGTAATGAACAAGGTTAAGGACTGTCGCGAGGAAGACACAATCTCATTCTTTTGCAATAATTGCACGGACAAGGGACTCCTTAACGCCATAAGTCGCCGTGACATAGCACGCTTCGCTGACTTGGCGGCCACAGTACGGAAGTACTGTGCGATGGAAAGTGTCTGGAAAACCGAAACAAAATTCTGGGATGCCCTGACTAAACACCCAGTCCGAATGAAAAGGGTGCACTCTCATAAGTCACCCGATTCAATCACAAAGAAACAAAATCCCACTACAGGGCATGGAACCGTATTGGAGGGATGGCTTAACGGGCCCTGCAAAATTCATAGTACAGCGGATACCATACCAACAAACAGCCTTTGAGCATGTTGGGTACTCCGGCAGGTGGCCAAGAGCGGCGAGGACCTCCTTATTCCAAACACCGTAGAGCACCATCCCGGGGATAACAATACAGTATTGACAGTCTTCGAGACCTTCGTCTCAAATAATAGGCGCAAGCGAGCACTCCGTAGCCTTGCCGAAGTCTGCCACGTGGCAGCAATAAATCCATGGAGCGACACGGCTATCACCTTCAATGCCTGTGACGAACCTAAATTCTGAACAACCCGAGCACCAGCCGCATTGGTCCTTAGTCCAATTGTGGACGGCTTTCGGCTTACTAAAGTGCTCATGGACGGCGGCAGCGGATTAGCCTAATTTATGAGGAAACTCTTCAAAAAATGGAAGTAGATAGGAACCGCATTGAGCAAAGCAGCACGACCTTCAGAAGAATCATCCCTAGTCGGGAGGCCCGTTGCGCTGGGAAAATCACACTAGATGTGGTATTCGGCACTCCGGAGAATTATAGGTCTGAAGAAATTACATTCCAAGTGGCCCCATTCAGTAGTGGATACCACACCCTTTTAGGACGGGAGGCATTTACGATCTTTCAAGCCATACCCCATTGCGGGTACATGAAGCTCAAAATGCCCGGGCCCAATGGAATCATCACTCTAGCTAGTGATCCGGACATAGCACTCTGCGCCGAAAACAAAACAGCCGCACTGGCCCTCGAGGCATTATCCGAAGCCCTTGCGGCCGAGGAATTAACTGTGCTGCGCTCCAAAGTGGACAGGGACGACGTGATACTTGACAAGAGATCCAAGTCCACCTCTTTTAAACCAGCGGATGAAATAGTAAAATTCCAAGTCCACCCAACGGACCCTACAAAAACAGTCTCCATCGGGGCATAGTTAAACCCTGCTATAGACGCCGCACTACGGGAGTTCCTGCGCGAGAATTGGGACATATTTGCCTGTCATCCCTCAGATATGCCAGGAATCCCACGCAGGCTGGACGAGCATAGCCTCAACATTCTAAAGGGATTCAAGCTGGTCAAGCAGACTCTTCGGTGTTTCTCTGAACCTAAGAGACAAGCCATGGGAGAGGAGCTAGCCAAGTTACTGGAGGCCGGATTCATTAGAGAAATAAAACATCCGGACTGGCTAGCAAACCTCGTGATGGTACCAAAGAAGGATAAATCCTGGCGCCTATGTGTGGATTTCAAAGACCTGAACAAGGCTTGTCCCAAGGATCCCTTCCCCCTCCCCCGCATCGATCAAATCATCGATGCTACTGTAGGACACAACTCATTGTGTTTTCTCGACGCATACTCCGGATACCATTAGATTAAGATGGCGGAGTCCGACCAAGACACAACGGCATTTATCACCCCATACGGCCCCTTCTGTTTTAACACTATGCCTTTTGGGCTCTAGAACGCCGGTGCAACGTATCAACACATGATTCAAACATGCCTGGAAAAACAGATCGGCAAAACAGTGGAGGCATACATAGACAATGTGGTCGTTAAAACCAGACACATTGAATCCTTAATAGACGACTTGAGGCTAACGTTCGACAATCTCCGAACATATGACATCAAGCTCAATCCAGAAAAATGCGTTTTCGGCGTGCCCGCCGGGAAGCTCCTGGGCTTCATCGTCTCCAGTAGAGGAATTGAAGCAAATCCGGCCAAAATCCGAGCCCCGTCACGGTTGGCCATCCCAACTGATCTCAAGCAAATCCAAAAATTAACTGGATGTGTGGTGGCCCTAAGCCGCTTTATCTCCCGCTTAGGAGAAAAGGCATTACCACTTTATCGCCTTCTACAGCGGACCGAACACTTCGAGTGGACGGATGCTGCCACGGCCGGATTGGAAGAAATAAAAGCCATACTGGCCACCAACCCAATCCTGGCCGCGCCAAACATCGGCGAACCAATGCTGCTATATATAGCGGCAACTCATCAAGTTGTAAGCGCAATACTCGTCGTCGAACGAGAAACGGACGGACATAAATTCCCCCTTCAAAAGCCGGTATATTATGTATCCACTGTCCTCACTCCATGCAAATCACGGTACCCGCATTATCAAAAAATAGCATATGAGGTATTCATGGCATCCCGGAAACTACAACACTACTTTCAAGAGTGTTCAATCACAGTCGCCTCGGAAGTGCCACTCAACGATATAATAAACAACCGCGACGCCACGGGCCGGATTCCCAAATGGGCCATTGAGCTCCTCCCGTTCGACATAACATATAAACCTCGACGAGCCATTAGGTCGCAAATATTGGCCGATTTTTTCGCCGAATGGACAGAAGCCGAACTCCCTAAAGAGTACGACACATACTCCAATTGGATCATGCACTTCTACGGCTCTAAAATGCTGGCTGGTCTAGGGGCGGGCGTCGTCCTGACCTCCCCCACCGGAGATACAGTCCAATATGTACTCCAAATACTGTACACAGACTCCAACAACGCAGCCGAATACGAGGCCTTGTTACATGGTCTTCGGATGGCAGTCTAAATGGGCATTCGACGCCTGGAGGTGCGTGGGGACTCGAACTTCGCAATATCCCAAATTAATGGAGACTTCGATGCTAAGGTTCCGAAAATGGCGGCTTATCACAACGTCGTCCTCAAGATGTCAGCCCGGTTCGAGGGGCTCGAATTCCACCATGTGGCTCGGGAAAACAATTAGGCGGCGGATATCCTCGCCCGTATCGGCGCTAAGCGCGATGCGGTCCCACCTAACATCTTCTTGGAAAGGTTGTTCAAGCCATCTGTGGTATGGGAAGGGGACACTGGTAACAATAGTCTGGACCCGGCCACAATGCGGATACTCAACACTCGACATAATCGAGGCTCACCACGAAATAACACCTTCATTACGTAATAATGGACGTCATCGCCCCGTGGACAAAACCATTCCTGGCCTACCTAACCAGGCAGGAACATCCGAGGACCAAAATGAGGCACGCCGCATAGTGCAGCGATCTAAAGCCTACAAGGTCCACGAGGGAGAGCTTTATAAGAAAAGCACTACGGAGTCCTTCAAAGGTGCATCTCCGAAGAGGAAGGCGGAAGCTTTTGGCAGAAATCCATCTTTGGACTCGGCGGCCACCACGCCGCAGCCCGGCCCCTCGTAAGCAAGGCCTTCCGTCTGAGGCTTCTATTGGCCGGCGGCCCGGCAGATGCCGGGACTTGGTCCAACGCTGTGTCGATTGCCAGCTTTTTGCAAACCAAAGCCATATGCCGCCCACTGCCCTCCAAACAATCCCCATTACCTGGCCCTTTGCGGTCTGGGGGCTTGATATGGTTGGACCCCTTAAAGGGGGAACCCATAAGAAAAAAATACTTACTGGTCATGGTGGATAAATTCACCAAATGGATAGAAGCCAAACCCGTTAAAACGGTCGAATCCGGACAGGTGATAGACTTCAAATCTGGGGTGGTACATCGTTATGGCGTCCCCCACAGCATCATCACTGACAACGGCACGAACTTTACAGCCGACGAGGTAAAACTTTGGTGCAACAACATGGGCATCAAGCTCGATTATGCTTCTGTCTATCACCCGCAAACTAACAGTCAAGTCGAGCGAGCAAACGGTCTTATCATGAGTGGAATCAAACCCAGATTAGTGCAGTCCTTAAAGGAGTCTAGCATGCACTGGGTAGAGGAGCTCGACTCCGTCTTATGGGGGATGCGGACCACTCCGAATTGCACTACCGGATACACACGTTCTTTATGGTGTACGGCGCAGAGGCGGTTCTGCCCTATGACATAATTCATGACTCACCTCGAGTGTGCATGTACGAAGAAAAAGAGGCCGAGCTTGATCGTCAGGACAGTTTGGACGCCCTGGAAGAGGAGCGCGACGTGGCAAAAGCCTGTTCCGCATTCTATCAGCAACAGGCCCAAAGATACCAAAGCAGAGAAGCACGGGCCAAAACTTATAACGTTGGCGAACTAGTTCTACGCCTGCCGGAGAAGAAAAAGAATAAGCTTAAGCCTAAATGGGAAGGTCCCTTCATCATTGACCAAGTTCTGACCGGTGGAGCGTACCGTCTGCGGGATGCATTGGACAATCGACTTGAGCCAAACCCATGGAACACAGCCAGACTCCGAGATTCTACGCCTAGTGCCGAACTCTATGTTCGTCTCCTCACCCCTGTCCATTTTTCGCATATACATTATCTATCTTTTCTCTCTCTCTTTCTTCTTTTTCCTTCTCCTCAAGGCCTTCAAAGGCCAACTTGTGTCTTGCTTACACACTATTAATGCGCTAGCCGCGCTCATTATGCCTGGGGGCTTCTTACATAGAAGCTTAATTATTTTTCTGGGCTTTATGCCCCGCACATGTGTTATTCTTCCGCATGTACCTTTTTTCGCCATTATATGCATCGATATGACTTAAGTTTTGGTCAAGCTGGGTTGCCTAGCTCTTTTATTTATGCCCTACGTTCCCATTAATTCGGCTAGGGCTTAAGGGGAGCTCCTCTGCGATTGTTACTGCCAGGTCAGCCGGATGTGTACCTCAGACTAGGTGAAGCCGAAAGCTAGCGTTCTTAAGGGAATATTCGGTCGGTGAACAAAAGTTGACTTTTATCTATTTTGATACATGCCCCCAGATGTTTTTTGCCTGCGTCACTTCTCGCAGTACGAACATGCACATTAGGGCATGCGTACCCAGGGAAAGGAGCCCTTAGCAGAACTATTCTCCCTGCAAGATGTTTCTTACTATCCATGTAATATAACATAACTAGTTGGGTACTTATCTGTTCAAGCACTTATGACCCCTACGCTTTGGTTTCCACGCATACCCGACTTTTACATAGCTGGCGGGTATTCGGATACACTCCGGACTATTGGGTCCCGAGGTCGAAGCAAAAGGTCCGCCATGACAAGCGATTTACAATCCGGCTAGGGACATTATACATGTCACTTAAGTTACCTGATCACTTAGGTGACTAAATTCTTCTTCTATCCCATCCAACAGGCTATCTAGCCTACAATCCTGTTGGGAATACTTTGCGGCTAATTCTACTTGGTCATACACCAAACTGACGGGGATCTCTTTCCCATCGGGCCCCACAGGTCCGACCTCGGCCATGTGGTTTGGGTCAGCCTTGGTATACCGCGTCTTCACCATGCCCCAGGCCTCCCTGGCACCTTGACGGCAGGCCGATATCTTCCATAATTGGAAGCGCTGCCGCGCTCCCTGGAGATTCTCTGCAAGCTCTCTAATGCCTCCTGGCAGGGAGACGGATGGCCAGAAGGCCTGGGAATACCCTGCATCACCTGCTGAACTTGTTCGTGCAGTTGTGAGAGCTCTGGTAGAAGATCACCCGCTCACCCGGGAATCTCCTCCGCGGGACAACCTGTCAGCATATCTGTAGACATAACTCTGTTAGCCGGCTTCCTCGCCAAACTCTTTTGAAAGTTCGTTCAAGCACTTACTAAAAATGCCACGTCAAAGCCGCTTATTCTCCTTCACGGAGTCCGCGAGCTGGGCTCGAACATCCTTCAGTTCCACGCTCAGTTGGGTGTTGGCATCTTGGAGATCGTTTTTCTCCTGCCTAACTTTACGTAAGCTTGCGCCAGACCTTTAGCTGCCGTATGGCATGCTATTCATCCGGATTCACCCCGGAGCCATCTGCAATATTCATTGTCAGATTTGCAGGCCTGCCGCACTCTATATGGTACCTATCATTCTTTAAAACAAATATTACCATAGGGGCCCCTTCTCAGACTCCTTCAATGTGGCAACTGTGGCCTGTAGCTGGGCCTTGCACTCTTCCAGCTCTTGAGACAATTGAGTATTCTTCTCTGTAAGAACCTGCACAAATAATGATCCTTAAATCAGTTGTGCCAATTGTTTCAAGTCTCAGGGGCTATTGATATATATAATCATTAAATTTTCTTACCCGTATATCCTTTACATACTGGTCTGTGGCTCTGGCAAGACCGTTTTGAGCAGCACGGATGTACGCATCTCCTGAGTTGAAGGCATCAAACGCCTCTTGGGAGAAACAAGCGTCACGGAGTACGACCCGACGACGCCTGTGATTCATGGCGCTCTCCACTTTGGAATTTGTAGCGGATATTTTATCCGCATCCTCTGTAGGAGGAGCATACGACGCATGCCCCATGTTAGCTTCCGCCTTTATGTCCGGCCCTGGAGCCCGACTGGTGGAGGCGTGATCGGCAACCTCTCCGGATATAGTCCGGTGAGCGTTTTTCCTTCTAGGAAACATGGGTGTTATTATGTTTTAAAAGACGACAACCACGGAGTGAGGTTTTGTATCATACCTCTGCGCCGGCGTCTCCGTTCGGACCGCCTTCCTTTTTAGCCCGCCCGGTTCGGCGCCCCTTGTTGACGAGTCACCGCGGGTTCGGCATGGCGTCCTGAGGACCTCCCCTATAAAACACCATACAGATATGGTAGGCAAAGTGCATAAAAGGGGATCCTTCTCGGAAGTCGGGACTCTGGTTTTACTTACCTGCGAGGCGGGGAGTAGCCCAAGATAGTCAACTATAATGGCCACCATGGCATCATCACAACTTAATTGATAGAATATCCTGTCGATCAGCTCCACAAATATGTCCGGATCCTCTTCGAGGCCGGGGTCGAGGGCCCGGTCAGGATCCTCCGATTGTGGAGGTGGGCTGTTGACCTCCCTTACAGCCTTACGCAGTTCCTGCTATGAAACGGCAAGATGAATACTTATTACAGAAATGCGGGAAGGATGGGAGAAAAAAGTGGCAGGTCACCCAGCTTGGACGGTTGTACATGGAGAATCCATCCCGTGGCTTGATGCGGAGGAACTCCTGAAAGTGCAACTATCCCTAGGTGTTTTTGGTAATTCATAACAACATATAGCTCATTGAGCTAATGCTATTCCAAGACTATTGTTTCAGGAAAGCTCAATGAATGGCATGGCATGGATGATGAAAGTGGATCCCTCAAAATACTAAGGACAAAGGATTGGCTCAAGCTCAAAAGCTCAAGACTCTTCATTTTACATTTTAGTGATCCAAGATCACATTGAGTTTATAGGAAAAGCCAATACTATCAAGAAGGGATGAGGTGTTGCTTAATGAGACTCTTGCTTCATGTGCTTAGTGATATGCTCCAAAACCCTCAACTACTTTCCTACATCCACAAATGACCTAAACCTAAAGCCAAAATCGGTCCACACGATTCTTTCTATCAGCGCCACCGATTCCAAAAGTCATAGCCACTGCCACAAACCCTAAGCAAATCGGTCTTACCGATAGGGATCTCGGTCTCACCGAGATGGGGTTGCAATCTCTCTGTTTCCCTTCGTAGCGTTTCGGTCTAACCGAAGTGAGCGTCGGTCCCACCGAGATTGCAATGTAAACTCTACATTTCCTTTTGTAACATTTCGGTCTCACGAAAAGAGCAAATCGATCCCACCGAGTTTACCTGACCAACTCTCTGGAAAGCTTGTTACCAAATCGGTCTCACCGATTTTGTGTAATCGGTCTCACCGAGATTACGTTATGCCCTAACCCTAACCGAATCGGCCTCACCGAGATGCATGTCGATCCACGAAAATCACTAACGGTCACTAGGTTTACTAAATCGGTCCGACCGAGTTTAACGATTCGGTCCCACGAGTTTAGTAAATTGTGTAAACGGTTAGATTTTGTGTGGAGGCTATATATACCCCTCCACCTCCTCTTCATTCGTGGAGAGAGCCATCTAAACGAACCTACACTTCCAACTTACCATTTCTGAGAGACAGCCACCTACTCATGTGTTGAGGCCAAGATATTCCATTCCTACCATATGAATCTTGATCTCTAGCCTTCCCCAAGTTGCTTTCCACTCAAACCCTCTTTCCACCAGATCCAAAACCTATGAGAGAGAATTGAGTGTTGGGGAGACTATCATTTGAAGCACAAGAGCAAGGAGTTCATCATCAACGCACCATTTGTTACTTCTTGGAGAGTGGTGCCTCCTAGATTGGCTAGGTGTCACTTGGGAGCCTCCGACAAGATTGTGGAGTTGAACCAAGGAGTTTGCAAGGGCAAGGAGATCGCCTACTTCGTGAAGATCTACCGCTAGTGAGGCAAGTCCTTCGTGGGCGACGGCCATGGTGGGATAGACAAGGTTGCTTCTTCGTGGACCCTTCGTGGGTGGAGCCCTCCATGGACTCGCGCAGCCGTTACCCTTCGTGGGTTGAAGTCTCCATCAATGTGGATGTATGATAGCACCACCTATCGGAACCACGCCAAAAAAATCCGTGTCTCCAATTGCGTTTGAATCCTCCAAACCCTTCCCTTTACTTTCTTGCAAGTTGCATGCTTTAATTTCCGCTGCCTATACACTCTTTGCATGCTTGCTTGAATTGTGTGTATCGGGGAAGCTGATCTGACCCACGAACACCTATGGGGCCGGCGGACCGAGCCCCTTCGGTTGGTGAGGCGGAGGTCGTCTGAAGAGCAGATCGAGGAGAGGCACACGAGCAGTTTACCAACCGGAGCTCTCCGGAGAGATAACCTCCTCTTGCTGCATGTCTAAGTTGTATTGTGTTCTTGCTCGGGAGGCGCTGAATGCTCTGATACCTCTAGCTGCTAACAAGACCGGCGTGAGTGTTTCTGAACCCCCTCTCGTTACGCATGGGCCTCCTTTTATATGCTCAAGGGTCTCCGACGGGTGGCAACGTGACAAGGGCAAAAATGGAAAAGAAGTTGCGGTTGGTACAGCTACTTATGCAGTGTATCATACCTAACCACGGCGGCAGGGGACAAAGGCATTAAATGCCCGTCTCGTCGCCCAAACGAGTGCAAGCGAGGGACCGTCGAGGCGCCATGCTTGCCACGATGGCAATCTTGTCGGCCGCCGCTTACCACGCCGCTCGGCCGCCGCAGACACCTCTTGCCACGCGGCGCTTGAAAGGCCCAGGCGACACGTTGGTGGATGTCTTGGGAGCGCAGTGCGGATTGGTAGTTTGCCGCGGCAAGTGCCTTGCCGCGGTTGTTGCCTCGTTGCGTCCGGAAGCTTGTCGCTCACCGGGCCTTGCCGGGACGCATGGCGCGTCGCGCCAAGTTCTTTGAAATGCCTTGGTTGGCCTTCCCGGCAAGCTCCTCTTGCCGGGGTCTTGTCTCCTAGATGCCTTGAGTGGCCTTCCCGGCAAGCTCCTCTTGCCGGGGCCTCGTCTCCTTGGCTTGAATACTTTGTTCTTGAATGGCTCCAAAGGAACCACGGAGGACCTTGGCGGTCACCCGGCAAGCCTTGCCGAGGTGCTGCTTTGCCCGTCTGCGAGTTCGGGATACTAGGGTACCCCTACTCTAGTACACCGGCAGGAGCCCCGGCCTGGGCCACCTGCGGTGCCGAAGCTGTTGGGCCAGGCCCAAAACAGGGCACGGGCACACACGGCCTGGGTTACGCCATAACTCGATACGGACCCACCACGTCCCCCACGAACGACACGCGTCGAATGCGGCGTCGTGGGAGAGATCGTGGGTGGTTTCTTTATTCAGAAAAGCGGAATGTCCGCCCCCTCCCTTTTTATAAGCAGAGGAAGCAGGGGCAGTTCGCCCACCTTGCCAGTTGCTTGTCCAATCTCGAAAACCACCACTGCTCCCCCCTTCTGCCCAAGGCTGAAAGAGAGCAGCGCCCCGCCCCCCATCGCCACCAGCATCACCAACGCCGTCGAACTCCCCCCCCACCTCCGCCATGGCTCCGAAAGCCGACAAGGGGAAGGCCATGAAGTCGGACGAGGCGCGGCGGCTCATGGCGCTGCGAAAGGAGCGGCAATCTTCCCCCTCAGCTCGCCTTGAAGGATCTAAGGAGTACTACTACCTCTTCTCGTCGACGGAGGCGCGAGTGCATCCAGCGCGAAGGTACTCTCAGCCGCCAGATCTGAACTGGCTCCAGTGGGTACCCTTTCTTGCGCTGTTCTTCTCTGCGGGCTCTGCCCGCCTTTCTCTGAGTTCTTACGTGATATCATGAACACCTACGCGTTCCGCCTCCTTGACTTCACCCCCAATGCTGTCCTGACCATGGCAGTTTTCGCACATCTCTGCGAAAACTTTGTGAATCCATCCCAACGTAGCCCTTTTCCGCCACTTCTTTATACCCCGAGTTGAGAGAGGGGAGCCTCTTCTCCGCGGAATCGCTTGGATCTCGAGGATCGGCAAGAAGGAAGCTTATCTGGAGGGTGAGCTCCGCAGCAAGTGGGAGGAATGGAGAGCGGATCTGGTCTTCGGATTGTCGAGGAGAACCGCAACCATTTACCGCTCAGCGCCAAACCCCAATAGTGCGCGGCAACGATTGGAGTAGCGTGGCCCCGGAAGACGCTAGGCTGAAGATTGCCGTCACCCGGATCCTACGCCTTAGACTTGTCGGGCTCACTGTAGGCGCTATTGGCGCGGATTTCCTTCGTCGCTGCATCGCCCCCCTGCAGGAGAGGAGGAGACCCGCCTGGGAGTTCCAGAATGCGGCGGATATCATGAGGCTGCGTCCGGGCCTCAACTTCAAGTTCACTGTCTTGGAATTGGACGCGATGCTCTTGGAACTGTTCAAGCACGATCCTGATCATCCTGAATGGTTCATGTTGCCGAGGGGTGTCGTTCCGCTGTGCAACAATTCCTCGCTCGACCGCATCCGTGCAATGATGCCGCTGTGCGACTCGCATGGGATTCTCCCAACTGGCAAGAGCCTGCGGATGACGTCGTGCGGGCGTTCTTTGACGATCGGTAGAAGTGCCGTCCGCCCGATGAGCGAGGGAGCCTCACCCGCGACACCACCGACGATGAGATGCAGCGCGCCGCCACTACAGTGGAAGAGGCGGCAGAGCTGCTGCCATGGGCGAAGTCGGGTTCACCGTGGAGGAGGCAGAGGCAGCAGAGGCGACAAGCCTTGTCGGCGAGGGAAGCTTGCGGTGAGGAAGAGCTTGTCGGGCCGGCTGAGTCGGCGAGCCATGAGGGCGCCTCCCCACCTTCGCCAGACAGCTTGCTGCAAGCGAGCCCCCAGCTCCACCAAGAAGGCATCTCCGCAAGGCCGGGAAGAAGCGGGCGGCAGCGGGCCCAACAGCCCGTCGCGCACACAAGGCGCGCTTCCATCACAGACAAGCATCAAGGCAGCAGGAGCACCTCACGCTGCTGCTTGGAAGGAGCGGGCCTTCCGGGACCACAGCTCCTGCACCCGCCAAGCGGCCAAGGGAACCTACTCTTCCGGCTCGTCGCACCGGAGGAGAGCCGGAATTCGATCTCTCCGCGGTCAGCTCCGAGGAAGAAGAAGAGTAAGATTCTTTGCTGTACTTCTAGTTCTTCAATTTTGTTGCTTTGTCTTGTATCTAATTTGCTTCACTCTGAACCTATTCCTTTTCAGAACGCTGGCCCAGAGAGCGTCGAAGAGAGCCAAGGTCCCGGTGATTGTCATCGAGGACGAACCCACCGCGGCAGCAGGGCGTGTGTCTGAGACCACCTTGCCGGACCCGGCAACTCTTCCTCAAAGCAGCCCCCAGCGCAGCCCCCAGTGTAAGTGTATGGTTTACTTCCTGCTGTTAGGCGTGCATGGGTGCTCTTTCTTTGCTGATATCTAACTGTTGGTTTGTGTAGGAGCAGAGCAGCCTCACCAGGAGTGCCCGGAAGCCGCTCCCGAAATGCCATCTGCTTCGACTACACCGCCAAGGGAGGATCCCCCGGCAAGGGAGTGCTCTCCGGCAAGGGAGACGTCTCCGGCAAGGGACAGCACCAGCGACCCTTCGGTGGCTGAGACCATGGCTGCAGATCCAAGTGCAGGTAATTCTCTTGCTTGAAAGCTGCCCTTGTGTTCTTCTTCTTCCGATTTTCTTTTTGGATATTTGCTTGATTTTCTTTCTTTTCCGTTAAATGAGATCCATACGCCACAGAGCCAATGGAGACCGAGGTGCCGGGCGAGGAGGATCTTGGCGTGTATCTTGATGACGCCGCTGCCACCGAAGGAGAGGCGGCGCTAATGATCCCCCGGCGGAGAGGCCGCCAAGGCTGCCGCCGCATAAGCCGGCGAGGGTCGGCGATCGTCTTGGCGGCCCCGAGGTCGCGGGAGCGTCGGCGCTCGCCGACCACCGATCCTCCGCGGCTAACTGCGACGCCGAGCTCGAAGAGCCCCAGCCCGACGCCTACTTGAAGGCCGGCGATGGCGTCTTCATCAAGCTCCCCTGGGCGTCGAGCTCCAAGGCGCCGGTTGAAGGAGAGACCTTTGACGAAGAGTTGCTCGCCTCTGCTGGGCTGACGTTGGTCGACGCGCCAAGCAGCAACAGCGGCGAGTCTAAGGAGGAGCAGCTGCTGCCAAAGCTGCTGTCACTCTACCGCGCCCGACAAGCAAAACTGGCGTCCCGAGAAGCTCTTGTCGTGAAGGCGGGAGCAGACATCGAGAAGCGCGCGGAGGAGCTCCGGGGCCTCAACCAGGAAGCTCTCCGGTCCTTGGCGGAGGAGCGGGAGCGACTCGCCGAGGAGCGCAAAGCCTTCATCCTCGAGAAGGCTGAAGTTGAAGAGCAACAGCGGCTTGCTGCTGAGAGGCTGTCTGCGCAGGAAGGCGAATAGGCGCAGCGGAAGATTAATCTTGACAGCCATGAGGAGGAGCTTGCCGCGCGCGAGCAAACATTTGGCGGGGCTCTCAAGGAAGCAAAGGATGCTGCCGCAGCTGCCGAGGCCGCCAAGAAGGAGCTGGAGACAAAGGTGACGCAGCTGGAGGCCAATCTCAAGGCGAGCGGAGAGGAGCTTGCCGCGCTCAAGCATGAGCGCGAGAAGGACGCCTACACTCTTGGCGAGCTGCAGGGTCGTCTCGCCGAGAGGAGCAAGGAGCTCAAGCGCCGCCAAGGACTCCAACGCAGATCTTGAGTTGAAGCTGACCACATTGACTCGGGACTGGGCGGGCGCCCGAGGCAGAAGTGGCCTTGAAGGAGAAGATCAAGGCCGGCGAGGCGCTGTCTGGCGAAAGTCTGCCGCCGTCGAGAACACCTTCGGGGAGAATGTGGAGCCTTGGACGAGGTCTCGTGGATCTGACGCCGATCATCGACGGGGAGCTAGCGCAGCTGGGGATGGATGATCTTGGGTATTCCTTAGATGAGCACCTCCAACCTAGCGCCAAACTCAGCTTGTTCTTCAAGGGCGCGGCGACGGCCCTCCAGCGACTCTGGAAGAGATCCCAGCAGTTGGCGGCGAGTCGCGCCCGGATCTGCGGGAGCTCTTCAAAAGGTGTCGATGAAGGTGGCCTTCCGCAATCAGGCCTCAACCTCGCCAACATCCTCAAGTCCTTGCGCGGATGCTGATGTGGAAGCGCTCAAGACCCTTATCGCACCCATTGTGGACAGGGTGGCGGGATCAAGAGGTTGAGGGCGATCGCGTGGATTAGGCCGCCCGTTTTATCTTTTCCTTGTCGCTTCTAGTCACGTTATGAGAACAATCTATTAGAGCTGCGACAAGCTATCTTGTAATATAACTCTATTTCGGGTAGTAATTGCTATGTTATTTCCTTTACTTGACTCCTTCCTTTGTATGTTTTGCCCTCGCTTTTAGGGAACTTGTCGGTATGAGCACCTTTGCCATGAAGCGCCGAGTCTTGGGACGTCGACAGCTGCTTTGGCGGTGCTGCTACCGACAAGAAACCTTATGCATAACTAGTTGCAGCTCACTTAAGTTGTTGAGCAGACTCGAAACAAAGTAAGGGCGCAGCTAGCCATGAGTTGGTTCCTCCGCGCACAGGTTTTCCATACAAAGCACGGTCGTTCGAGGAAGATAACTTAAAAAAATTTAAAACTGATTGCTCAAACTTTAGCAACTTAGCTTTTCTGTCGTTTGCTTCCCGGTAAGGCGAAACTTCCTCGAGTGACACTTGGTCCACACCATTATCTTCTCCTTTCCCCCCGGCAAACTTGTGGGCGAGGGACCCTTCCTTTCTTTGAGAAAGAGAAAGAAGAGAAAATAAAGATATGGAGCCTTATGGCTCGTTATTGCTTACCGGGGTAGGTGCTGCACAAAGTGTCAGATAATGCATGCAAATAGAAGTAGAAAGCATGAAATTGACAAGATGTGTGGAGCACATGAGCTTTACTTATGCACGAGGTCTGCGCCCGGCTTTGTACAAAGGATTACATGCAACATCGGCAAGACTTGTACAAAAGGTGGTTGCTTAACAGGTTCCGCAATCGCGCCTCTGGGTAAAACTTGCGAAGATGCTCAATGTTCCAGGAGTTGCTCACGGAATGCCATCTTGGTCTCAAAGCGGACAGCGCCAGCCTAGTGACTTCGTTTCACCCGGTAAGGGCCTTCCCACTTTGGCGTCAACTTGTTGGAATTCTTGGCGGACTGAGCGCGCGAAGAACAAAGGTCGCCTTCCTCGAGACTTCTGGCGTTAACTGCGGCTATGGTAGCGGTGCAAAGCTTGCTGGTATCGAGCAGCTCGTCAATGGCCTGAAGACGGTCCTCCTCAAGGAAGCAGCGCGTCATCTTGTCGCAGCTGCTCTTGCTCAAGATTCATCATAGCGAGCACTTTCGAGGTGACCCGTATACAAGTTCCGTGGGGAGAACTGCCTCTGCTCCATAGACTAGGCGAAGGTGTATCGGCGATGGCTCGATCGTCTGATCGACCAAAGAACCACCGGCAGCTCCTTGATCCATTTCTTCCGCACTTGTGTAGCACTGCCGAAAGTCCTGGTCTTGAGTCCGCGCAGACTTCACATTGCCCTCTCCGCTTGACCGTTGCTTCTCGGATGAGCAATGAAGCGAAGCAGACCTTGGCGCCAAGATCTTGGGCGTCTTGCATGAAGGTGTGGCTCGTGAATTGCGTGCGTTGTCGGTGATGATCCTGTTAGGGATTTGAAATTTCAAACAATTGACTGAAGAACTTGATCTTGTTGTCTTTGTCACCTTCCTCCTTGCTTCCACTTCCGGCCACTTTGTGAACTTGTCGATCGCAGCGTACAAGTACTCAAAGCCCCGACAACTCGGGAAAGGGGCGAGGATGTCGAGCCCCGGACCAAAATGGCGAGGATAAAGGGATCGTCCGGAGAGCTTGAGCTGGCTGGTGTATCTGCTTGGAATGTAACATCGCACGCTTCACACATGGTTACTCGTGCGATTGCATCACGGAGGGCTGTCGGCCAAAAGAAACCTTGCGGAGCAGCTTTGTCGGCAAGTGCTCTTGCGCCAATGTGGTGACCACATATGCCTCCATGTATCTCTGCCAACAGCTTCGTCCGTCTTCCGGTGAATACACTTCAATTTCACGCCGTTGAGTCTTCTTACATACAGTGTCTTTGTCGACAAACTGGTACATACTTGACCGCCGGGCTACTCTTTCCGCTTCTTCTTGCTCTTGGGAAGTTCTCTGTCGAAGGAAATGGACAATCTGATGTGCCCATCTTTGGAGCTTATGCTCGACAACAAGGACTAAAGGCACATCTCTCGCTGCGGAACATCCGCTTCTCTGGCGAAACTGCGGCTCATCCGGAGCTTAGCGTTCCCGGCAAGCTTGCCGAGCAAAACTTGTCGGGAGTGTTCGCTTCAACGGAACAAACCCTAGGGCTTGTCGGAGCAGACTGCTCCTCAGCATCCTTGGTGTTGATCTTGGGGACCTTCTTGGCGGCGGCTTCAGGGAGCTCTGCCGGAAAGTAGTCACCAGAAACCAACTTCCTTTTCTTGCTCTGTCCGAGTTGATGGCGTTCTGATCGGTTGAGTCGGTTTGAGCACAAAGATCCCTGGTTCCACGGTGTAACTTAAGTGCGGCGCACTTCGATAGGCTATCAGCAATGTCGTTCTGAGCTCTTGGAACATGTTCCATCTGTAGGCCGTCAAAGTGTTCTTCTAACTTTCTCACTTCATCAACATAAGCTTCCATCAACGGACTCTGATAATTCTTGTTTACTTGGCGGACGACAAGCTGTGAGTCACCCCTGACAATGAGCTTCTTGATCCCAAGGTCTGCTGCGATCCCGAGACCGGCAAGCAAACCCTCATACTCTGCAGTATTGTTCGTTGCTTGCTCCTTGGGAAAATGCATCTGGACCACGTACTTGAGGTGCTCTCCGGTGGGTGCAACAAGCAGCACGCCAGCTCTGGCGCCTTGCAGCGAGAAGGCACCATCAAAGTACATCAGCCACTCTTTGCTTGCCTCCTTGACGGGGATGCTCGTTTCTGGAATTTCTTCATCTTGTGTTGGCGTCCATTCTGCTATGAACTCCGCCAATGCTCTGCTTTGGATTGTTGAAGTGCTCTCAAACTTGAGGCCAAAGCTTGATAGTTCCAGTGCCCACTCGACAATCCCGCCTGTCGCTTCTGGGTTTTGCAGTATCCTTTTCAACGGAAAGCGAGTGACGACTGTTATCTCATGTGCTTGAAAGTAATGGCGCAGCTTTCTCGAGGCCATGAGAAGGCCAAAAAGCAATTTCTGCACACCAGAGTACCTTGATCTAGCCCCCTGCAGAAGGGAACTAACAAAGTAAACTGGGCGCTGCACCATCCTTTTCTGCATCTTCTCATGCGCCTGCGCAGATCTATCCTTGTCGGGACTAGAGCTTGCCGGTGAAGTCCCTTGCTTGTCGCTGGATGCATCTGCCGTGGTTGCTGGCTCATCATCCGCCTCCCTCTCCGCTACTAACGCAACACGAACCACTTGATTGGTTGCCGCTATATATAGCGATAACTTCTCTTGTGGCTTAGGTGCGACAAGTATTGAGTGGAGGACAGGTATCTCTTTAAGTCTGCAGCGCAGCCTCCGCTTCGAGTCCATTTCATTGGACCTGCCTTTTTCAATATTTTGAAAAATGGCGGGCGCTCAGCAGAACCTAGAGATAAACTGCTTGAGAGCAGCTACATAACCGGCAAGTCTTCGTACATCCTTGGCGTGCTTTGGTGCTTCAATCTGCTCAATGGCTTTGATCTTGTCGGGATTGTCTTCAATTCCCGTTGAGACGAAAGAACCGAGAAGCTTGCGGAGGGGACTCCAAACACACACTTCTCGGGGTTGAGCTTGAGGTTGATCTTGCGCAGATTTGCAAAAGTTTCGTCTAAATCTTGAATCAGAGTTGCCTTATCCTGGCTCTTGAATACTATGTCATCCATGTAGGCTTCCACATTTCTGTGTATTTGCGTCTCAAAAGCGTCGTGGACTACTCTTGCAAATTGTTGAACCAGCATTCTTTAAACCGAAAGGCATCCGTACGAAACAATAGGTGCCACATGGGGTGATGAATGCGGTCTTCTCCTCATCCTCTTCTGCCATGAAGATCTGATGGTATCCTGAGTATGCATCAAGAAACGAAAGCAAATCACATCCGGCCGTGGAGTCAACAATCTGGTCGATACGCGGCAAGGGAAATGGGTCTTTGGGACAAGCTTTATTAACATCGGTAAAGTCGATACAAAGCCTCCATTTCCCGTTTGCCTTGCGCACGACTACAGGATTGGCCAACCACGTAGGATGGAGCACTCCTCTGACAAGGCCTGCTGCTTCCAACTTCTTGATTTCTTCTGCGATGAATTCTTGGCGCTCACCGCTTGCTTCCCGACTTTCGCTTGACGGGCGCGCGATGAGGACAGACGGCAAGATGGTGCTCAATTACTTTCACAGGAACACGGGGATGTCATCGGTTGCCATGCAAACACGTCGGCGTTAGCCTGCGGAAAGCAACGAAGCGCCTTCCTATTTAGGGTCGAGTGGCACGCGATGGTGAAGGCACCACTGTGCCATCCTCCTTGGCGGACACCTTCTTGGTCTCTCGTGGAGCTGCCATCGTCTTCTTACACTTGCGGTGGAGCTCGATGGTGCGTCCTCGGCGAGAGCACAGCACTCCGAAGAGGTGCGCTTGCGGAGTGGGCATCGAGCTCTTGCGGTTTAGTCTTCTTCTTCGCCCGGGAGCTTCAAAGGCAAGTGACTTGCGATCATTGCGGCTGCGCTTCCGGTAGATCTTGTCGGCGCAGATAAGAGCATCCTTCTTGTCGCCAGGACAGAGATGACACTTATCGGGCTGGCATCTTCAAAGATGTTGTATGCATAGTGAGAGGCCGCCATGAATTTGGCGAGTCTTTGACGACCAAGTATCCCATTGTAAGGCAATGGGAAGTCAACAACGTCAAAAGTGACCCTCTCGATCCTGAAGTTCAACTCATTGCCAAATGTCACCGCAACGTGATCTTTCCCTTGACTTGCTCCTTCCGGATTGACTCCTTGGAATGTGCGGTCTCTTGAGCTCACCATCGTGGATCTGAGTTTACGGAGTACCGCCGAGGAGATCAGGTTCAAGCCGCCCCCGTCAACTAGCATCTTAGTGACCTTGAGGTTGCGGATAGTTGGTGAAACCAACATTGGCAAGCACCCGACCGCATTATGCGATCGGGGTGGTCCTCAATGTCAAAGATGATAGGCGTCTGGACCATTTCGAGGCTCGCGTGACTCGGCGGATGGTTCTGCTGCATTGACTTCCGCATCCATTTGCTTGAGCTGGCGGTGTGAAGTATGCAGAGAAGCACCGCCATCAACGCACAAGACCTCTGTGGCTTTCTGGAACTCCTGCTCATCGGCCTCGTCATCATCCATGTCTTCATCGTCGTCGTCATCTTCATCCTTGTCGCGGCCGCGGAGAGGTCTGTCTCCTTGCCGCTGCTTGGCCTTGCCGCGGCGTCCTCCCCGGCCAGGACGTTTCTTGCCGGATCCTCCAGCACCTTCCTGGGCCTTCTCCTTGTCGCGTCTCTCATATTCAGCCTTCTGCTGCTCGACAAGCTGCTCGACCTTCTTGCAGCTCTGGAGATCGTGGCCCTTGGTGCGATGGATCTTGCAGTATTGCTTGTTGGAGCTGTCCTGCTTGTCGGCGACCGCCACAGCTTGGAAGTCGGTGCCCGCGGCAATCTCCTTGCCGGAGCTACCAGCTTTGGCTTTCTTGGCGCCACCTCCGTTGCCGGACTGCTCAACAACTAGCACATCTTTGCCTTTCTTCTTCCTGTTGTTCCGCCGCCGGTTTTTCTTTGTCGGGACAGTTTCCTCACTATCAGATCCTCCTGCTCCTGTGTTCTCTCCGGGGAGTCTTCTCCCTTCTTCAGCACGTGCACACTTGTCAGCCAGGGCATAGAGCTCACTGACGTCTCTAATCTTGCACATCGCCATCTCCTCCGCATCCTGCGGTTCGCGCGTTCGATGGAACAGCGCTGATTACAGCGGTGGTGGACATCTCGGGATGTTGTGCTATACACGGCTGAATCTCTGAATGTACTTGCGCTAGGGCTCTCCTTCCTTCAGGCGAAGCAGATGAAGGTCGCTCTCTTGGCCATGAGGCTTGTGGCGCTGTAAAAAAGGCACCGACAAACTGATGGCATAGATCTGTCCAGAGGATATGGAGTTGTCCGGCAAGTGCATGAGCCAGGATCTGACATTGGGCTTGAGTACCAGCGGGAAGTAGTTGGCCAGGATCTTGTCGTCTCGCCCCCCGGCAGCTTGCACCGCGATGGTCTAGATGCTGAGGAACTCCGACGGGTGCGTCTTGCCGTCATACTTCTCTGGTACGTCTGGCTTGAAATTCTTCTTGCTGGGGCCATTGGACTTGCCGCAGCTCACGAGTGAACGCAGGGCAACCTACCGTGTACGGTAAGTCTCCTGGTTCCCCTGGCGCATGCATGTCGATAGAGGGCCCAGCGCGCTGGTCGGATTGACGTCGCGCTTCTCTTCGGCGCTCGATGCAGGTTCGAGCGTCTTCTTGCTGTCGTTCGTGAAGAACTTGGCGCTGATCGCGACGAGCTCGTGGATCCGATGAGGCGGTGGAGTCGCTGTCGAGGTGGATCCGGCGAGTCGGCGATCTTGGCCTTCGGGGTGGAGAGTGCATGGTGGTTGCACCCCCACCGGTTTCGTCGCCATCGGCTCGAGCTTGGCAGTCCTGCCGCGGCAGCGATGCCCTTGGTTGCCGCGGAGTGTCGCCGTTGGCAAAGCCGATGAGACTCTGAATGGTGGCCCTCCATTCATCGACCTTGTCGGCTGTTGGAGGGTAATCCAGGAGCAGTTGAGCTCTCGCCAAGGCTTCTGCTGGAGTGGTTGGTGGCAGTGGTGAACGACGCGAGGAGCGGGATATGCTCGGACTTCTAACTATGTTAGAAGGAGCAGTATCCCGTCCAGGCGACCGTGCCTCGCTCGTGCCAGCTTGTTGGCGTGCATGCTGGTCTTGAGCATCTCGAGATCCACCAGCTCGATCTTGGCCCAACGAACGTATGGTACTGCGAGCACCATGACGCTGTCGGTCCCGCGCCTCCTGAGATGGGCACGGTGCATGTACGGACGCCGAGGTCTGCGCGGCCTTGTCCTTGGACTTGGCAGCACCATGGGCTCCCTCGTCGACGCCCGTTCTTCCGCCGGCGTCTACCCCACCACTCATTTGCTCCGGTGGTGGTGGGTTCGACGTGGACGGAGCAGCTGCCGCCGAAGCTTTCTTCTTTGGAGGCATGTTGATGAAGAAACTGAAGATCTTGCTCGTGTGAACACCGGATCAGGTTCACATAGCCTCGACGCCCCCTACCTGGCGCGCCAAAGATATCTGGGAAGCTGATCTGACCCACGAACACCTATGGGGCCGGCGGACCGAGCCCATTTCGGTTCGGCGGGGGGCGGAGGTCGCACGAAGAGCAGATCGAGGAGAGGCACACGAGCAGTTTACCCAGCTTCGGAGCTCTCCGGAGAGATAACACTCCTACTGCTGCATGTCTGAGTTGTATTGTGTTCTTGCTCGGGAGCGCTGAATGCTACAGTACACTCTAGCTGCTAACGAGACCGAGCGTGAGTGTTTTTCGAACCCCCCTCTACGTTACGCATGGGCCTCCTTTTATATGCTCAAGGGGTCTCCGACAGGTGGCAACGTAGACAAGGGCAAAAATGGAAAAGAAGTTGCGATTGGTACAGCTACTTGTACAGTGTATCATACCTAACCCTGACGGCAGGGGACAAAGGCATTAAATGCCCGTCTACGTCGCCCAAACAGTGCAAACAGGGACCGTCAGGGGCGCCACCGCTTGCCACGATGGCAATCTTGTCAGCGCCGCTTGCCACCGCGCTCCGCTGGCCGCACAGCCTCTTGCCACACGCGCTTGGAAAGGCCCTAGGGCGACACGTTGGTGGATGTGCTGGAGCGCAGGTACGGATTGGTAGTTTGCCGCGGCAAGCGCCTTGCCACGGTTGTTGCCTCGTTGCATCCGGAAGCTTGTCGCTCACCGGGCCTTGCCGGGACGCATGGTGCGTCGTGGCAAGTTCTTTGAAATGCCTTGGTTGGCCTTCCCGGCAATCTCCTCTTGCCGGGGCCTCGTCTCCTTGGCTTGAATACTTTGTTCTTGAATGGCTCCAAAGGAACCACGGAGGACCTTGGCGGTCACCCGGCAAGCCTTGCCATGGTGTCTTTAATTGCCCAGCGCACGAGTTCGGGATACTAGGGTACCCCTACTCTAGTACACCGACAGTGTGATGATTGCTTGACTTGTCCTAAAATAGCTAAAATCTGCCAAACTCTAAAATTGGGAAAAGGTTAAGTTTTTATTGGTCAAGTAGTCTAATCACCCCCCCTCTAGACATACTTCATGGTCCTACAAGTGTTATCAAAGCATTGGTCTCCATTTGCTTTGATTTCCATTGCTTTTGGTGGTCATAGCCTTGGTTTCACAACCTAGGAGAGTATGGCGTCTAGCAAGGGAAATTATCGCCGTAGAGGTCCTTACTTTGATGGTACTAATTTTGCTAGTTGGAAGCATAAGATGAAAATGCATATTCTTGGACATAACCCCGCCGTTTGGGCAATTATTTGTATTGGCTTGCAAGGTGAATTCTTTGATGGGAGAGAACCGAACCGTGAAGCTAATGCGGAAGAATTGAAGATGCTGCAATACAACGCTCAAGCATGTGACATCATCTTCAACGGATTGTGCCCCGAAGAATTCAACAAAATCAGCCGTCTTGAGAATGCAAAGGAAATTTGGGATACTTTGATTGATATGCATGAAGGTACCGAATCCGTCAAGGAATCCAAGTTGGATGTGCTCCAAACTCAGCTTGACAAGTTCAAAATGAAGGCTGGTGAAGGTGTCGCTGAAATGTACTCTAGGCTTGCTCTTATCACAAATGAGATTGCCGGCTTAGGGAGTGAAGAGATGACCGACAAATTCATCATCAAGAAAATCCTAAGAGCATTGGATGGAAAGTATGATACCGTGTGCACATTGATCCAAATGATGCCAAACTATAAAGATCTCAAGCCAACGGAAGTCATTGGAAGGATTGTTGCTCATGAGATGTCACTCAAGGATAAGGAGGAACTACACAACAAGTCAAGTGGTGCTTACAAAGCCTCAAGTGAAGCCCCCACATCATCAAGTCAGAAACCAACCTTCAATGAAGAATTGAGCTTAATGGTGAAGAACTTCAACAAATTCTACAGAAGTAGAAGCAAAGAAAGAAGCTCCAAGTCAAGGTCTTACAATGACAAGAGATCTTCTAGTCGAGAGCGCAATTGCTACAATTGTGGTAGACCCGGACACTACTCCAATGAGTGTACGGCACCCTACAAAAGAAGAGAAGATTCTCCAAGAAGAAGGAGCAAAAGAGAAGAATCACCACCAAGAGAGAGGAGTAGAGATGATCGTTACGAACGAAGACCCTCACGGAGAAGTAAGGATTCGGGAAGACAGGACAAGTCATCGAGGAGCTACACAAAACGAAGACATCAAGCTCAAGTTGGTGAATGGGTTTCCGGCTCCGACTCCGACAATCACTCCGAGAGAAGCTATCACTCCGACTCCGAATATACTCAAGATGAAGGTGTTGCCGGTCTAGCACTTGTGTCAACCAACTCCTACGACATATTTAACTCACCAAATGAAGGTGTTGGAAGATGCTTCATGGCCAAAGGTCCAAAGGTAACACATCCCGAGTATGTTGATTTTAATAGTGATGAAGATGACTTGCTTGTGGATGATGATTTACTTGTTGACAACTCTAGTGATGAATACTATGATGAAACGTCAATTAATCATGCTAATCAAATGAATGACAATGATAAGGAGAAAATTGAGATTCTAACTAAAGAACTAAACATTCTTAAGTTGGCTCATCAAACTACCTTCGAAGATCATCGAGAACTTTTAAGGGCTCATGAGAAGTTACGCTTTGAGAAGCTCAATCTTGAGCAAGAGCATGAGTTCTTAAAGGCAATCAATGATGACCTCCACAAGAAAAGTTCTTCTTACATTGCCAAGCATTTACTCTTATCTACTTACATGCCTCAAGTCAAGTCTAGTAGCAAGTACAAGAAAGATACTTCCTCTAGTAGTAACAATAATAATGTCAAATCCAATGTTGTTGCTTCTAGTAGTTCTCTTGATTCCACTAATGATTCTCTTAGCCAAGTTACACTTGAGCAAGAAAATAGTTTATTGAAGGGAATTATAGAGAAAGGTGTTTACAAGAGCCTTGCGGGAGTAAGCAATTGAGGAAATTGTACGCATAAGCAAGGAAGGCACCGAAGAATCAAGGTGTTGGTTTTGAACGAAAGTCCAACGCCAATGGAGTTGAGTGGGAAGAAGATCAATACCCCAAGACAAAGTTTGTTCCTCAACAAGAGAAGTATGATCCTACTTCCTTCAAGGGGACACAAGCTCAAGATGATCTTCCACCACAAGACCACAAGAACAAAGGCAAGGACAAGCTTCAAGAAGAGATTGATGCATTTGAAGAAGCACCTAAAGCCTCGTTCAAGTGGGTCCCAAGACTAAGTCAAGTTCTACTTCATCAAGTACAACTACAACTCCAAGGATTCCCATCAAGATGATGTGGATCCCGAAGAAGAAGAACTAGAGAGTTCTTGAGGGTGACTCCGCCAACATTCTTCACTCATATCATTTTGGCAAGAACAAGTGCAATCAAATTTCACATCTTGCACTAGTTCAAGGAGTCACAAACCCTCATGTTGGTAAGGCAAGGGACAAGGTAACCTAATGTTTTCATGGACATCATCTTGTGTGTGCATCACTCTATGTCTATGGATATTCTTGTTTGTTCCTTGTGGGACTAACCCATGTAGGCAAGTTGAAAGTGCAACTCACTCCAAAGGATTTCTCCAAATGATCAACATCAACATTGAGCATCTACATCTTCAACACCTACATGAAGTCATCATCGACAAAACCCAAGGTTAGTTCATCCCTCTAAGGGGGGATCTCACATCTAGGGGGAGCTTAACTCTAAGAATTGAGTCAAAGCAACTCTAATGGTGTGAACACATTAATGCATTATGTAAAAGTGGTAACCCCACCTGAGCTTAAACGATAAGTATGACCTATGATCAAATGTTCTCATTTGACTCCTAAGTCAATATACTCATATATAGATGACCTAGTCATCGCCAATTGCTTGATAGATGCTAAAATTGGTTGTGCATGCTTTGCCACATATTTCAATTGCCATCTTATTGTGTGAGCATGTTGGTGCATATTTTACTCATTCAAGGACATCCACTTGTTGTTTTGTTTGTTTGGATTCTTTTCTTTGTGCCAAGTGGATGGACAAGAATGCCTAAGAACCTTCTTTAGCTATCTATGCTTTTCTCGTCTCAAACTCTATTCATGCTACATCACAAAATTTTATCAAGTCAGATTCGAACCACTCTGTGTGAGGAGCACTCGGAGTCCCCAATTCGTCATAGACTTAAACTTCCAAAACCTCTTAGTGATTCTCGGTCTGATCGATCCTTCCATTTCGGTCCTACCGAGATCATCAAGTTGATCTGAGTTTTCAATCTCGGTGCAACCGATTAGAACTTTTCGGTCTCACCGATTTGCTGTAACTGAACACAGTTATGCATCTCGGTGCCACCGAGTTGTTCCACTCGGTCACACCGACAGGGTCGAGCTATATATATAGCCACGGGCAAAATTTTGGAAATTTCTCCAAAACCCTTCGCCCGCGCAATAGGTCGCTATGCCATCGTGGTCTCCGGATCGTCTCCTCGTCGCCAGCAGCCTCCTGTCGCTGGTCTCCGCCGCCGTCAACGGATTTCGTCCCCGCCGTTGCCGCCGTAGCAAGTCCACCGCCAAGTTAGGGTATGGACTTAATCTTTGTGCTATCCACATCTAATTCCTGGCACATTGTTTTCATATTGATTCTTGCCACGATTGAAACTCTTCTATCCAGCCAAAGTAGTTCATAGATTAGATGTGATTCAAATTTTTAGTGTTAGGTTTCGCCGAAACCATCTCGGACCCACCGAGTTGAAAAACTCGGTCTCACCGATTTGGCTTATGCCATTGCACTAGTGACTCTCGGTCTGACCGAGAATTACTAATCGGTGCAACCGATTTGAGGATTCTGTGAAATCCTAGCAGTCTCGGTACCACCGAACTGAAACTCGGTCCAACTGAGATCATCAGTTTAGGTTCCAAAACTGCTTCGGTATCACCGAGTTTGAAAATCGGTGGATCCGAAATGCTTTCTGTGGAAAAATAAGACTGAACTTTTGAGTCATTCTTTTGCAAAAACCTTTGCATTTTGTGATGCTCATCTTTTCTATCTCATCTATAACTCTTCACGAGGTCGTGATCAGCTTTTTGCAAGATGTCCGATCAAAGTGACAGCGAACAGTCGGAAGAGCAGATGGACTTGAGTGAGGGCACTAGTCCCTCAACTTCGATGAAGGGAGCGAAGTACTCCTAGCAATTTGCCTAAGGCTGCAACTAGGCAAAGGAGGAAAAGAACTTCAGATTCAGAGGATGAAGATTACAAAGTCGAGGAAGATGAGGCTACTTCCAAGAAAGAGGTGCTCAAGAAGGAATATGGCTCAACAAAGAATACAAAGCCGTGCATGAAGACCAAAAGGCCTGCAGGAAGACAACCAATGTCCAAGGCCGAGCATCAACTCAACTGCCTAAAAGGCCTGATCCCAAAGAGCCAGCTGCTGATGGAAAGAAGAGGAAGGAAAGGGTCAAGAAGACCATGGCCAAAATTGTTGGTCAACCTTCCATGATGGAAGAGGAAGAGCTTGCTGCACCAGCTCCAAAGGCAGCTAAGCTTATGGGAGATGCAAACAGATCAGGGGGTGCAACATCCAAGCCCAAGGAAACACCAAAAGCTTCCTCCAAGGCCAAGCAAGTTCCAAAGAGGAATACTAGGAGTATTCCAGCTGTTGAGAAGAACAAGGCCCCAGTGCCCAATGTTGCTGAAGATTCAGAAGATGAAGGACAGGTCCAAAGAAAGCTCAAGCCCAAGATACCATACCACAATGATGCCCATCCTGTGGCTGAGGACATGAGAATCAGGAAGGATTCTGGGCTGAGACTGTGGAGAATGGAAGATCCATATGCTTCAAGAAGAAGAACTGCTATTGACTACAGGTTCCACACAAAGGAACAACATGACTTCTATGAAACAATTATGTTGGACAAGAAGCCCATAGTCTTTGACATGAGGTGGGTTGACTGGAAATTCATCAAGGAAAATGAACAGCACTATCCTGGAGTGTAAGACAGCTTTGTTGCTTGTGGAGTTGCAGATTTTGTTGGACAGAAGTTCACCAACTGGAATGATGAGCTTATCATGCAGTTCTACTCCACAACACACTTTTACCCAGATGGAAGAATAGTTTGGATGTCTGAAGGTACAAGGTACCAGTCCACTATTGAAGAATGGGCAAGTCTGATCAATGCCCCCAAGGAGAATGAGGATGACCTAGACATTTATGCAAAGAAGAAGTTGGGTCACAATTCAATGGCTCACATGTACAAGGAAATTCCAGACAAGGCATTAGAGACTCACAGTTCACTTTCTGCTGTCAGGGTTGCCAACCATAAATTGGATTCTGAGGCACACTTTGTTGCCCAAGTCTGGTGACCATAACATGATCAGAGGGCATGCCATCAACATGTTGCATGTGTTTTATGTGCCACAGAAGTTCAAAGTCATGAGCCTGATCATTGAAACAATCAAGATGACTGCAGCAGATCAGAAGAGGAGCTGTGGATATGCACCTCAGATTCAAGAATTGATAAACTCAAAGATGGGCACAGGAAAATATCAGTTGGATAAGGAACACTTTCCACTTTATCCAGACTTTGAGGATAATGAGGTTGTCATGAATGAATATGATCCACAAACAGTTCAAGCCGAGGAGAAGAAGGAGAAGGCAAAGAGGGAGAAGGCTGCCAAGATGCCAACTCAAAAGGAGGCATCTGAATATTTCTTGAAAACCAAACAGGAGCAGCTTGGTTACTTGATAGCATCATCTCGAGGATTGAGAAGGGTTGGCCACCTAACTCAAAACCAGGAAAGCTCGGAAAGAATCATGGAACAAAATTCTATGATCTAGATGTCAAAATGGCGAGATTCATCTCGGTTGTGGAGTAGCTGCAGGATGACATGCGAGGAGAGGAAGGGCAAGACTACCACCAATGTGTTTGCCATAGTGCCCAGAGCCCAGAGGTCATTGCAAGGCCAATGCGGACACTAGAGCAACAACTTCAGCACCAGCCACCGCCCCTCAGGTTCAAGGCAACCAGCTCCAAAGACCAACTCCTCCAGCTCCATCCACTTCAAGCTGAAGCCTTCATCCAAGGAGCCATCTCTACACCACCACCAGAAGATCAAGCCTAAGAGTTGATCTAGCACTATGCATTTTCTATGAACTTTTTGGTAACTTGTTGCCAAAGGGGGAGAAAAATGTATAAATCATAGGCTTCGAGAGAGAGAGTGTTGCTTTTGTTCTCTCTTGCTTTATTTGGCGGTTTTTCAATCTTTGTTTGCTTTTGGTTGACATACTATGCTTGTGAGACATTGATGATCATGTGTTTGATCATAAGCTACACTTATGCATGCTTGATATTATCCTATCCATCTTATGTGATCACTCACTATGCTTGGTGATGAGTGCATGTATTCATTGTTTATTATTTTGAGCGCTCCACCAAGATGTATGTGACATGGAAGAGTAACCCATGAGCCTAATTCATTGTGCATTTGCAGTCCAAATCAAATCTAAAACTATGCACAAATTTAGGGGGAGCTCTTGCTTATCACATGCTTCTCAAAGCGACGATGTTATTTAAATTTTATTATCATTTGTTGAAGCTTTGATCTATATGTTGTCATCAATTACCAAAAAGGGGGAGATTGAAAGTGCAACTATCCCTAGGTGGTTTTGGTAATTCATAACAACATATAGCTCATTGAGCTAATGCTATTCCAAGACTATTGTTTCAGGAAAGCTCAATGAATGGCATGGCATGGATGATGAAAGTGGATCCCTCAAAATACTAAGGACAAAGGATTGGCTCAAGCTCAAAAGCTCAAGACTCTTCATTTTACATTTTAGTGATCCAAGATCACATTGAGTCTATAGGAAAAGCCAATACTATCAAGAAGGGATGAGGTGTTGCTTAATGAGCCTTTTGCTTCATGTGCTTAGTGATATGCTCCAAAACCCTCAACTACTTTCCCACATCCACAAATGACCTAAACCTAAAGCCAAAATCGGTCACACCGATTCTTTCTATCCGGCGCCACCGATTCCAAAAGTCATAGCCACTGCCACAAACCCTAAGCAAATCGGTCTTACCGATAGGGATCTCGGTCTCACCGAGATGGGGTTGCAATCTCTCTGTTTCCCTTCGTAACGTTTCGGTCTAACCGAAGTGAGCGATCGGTCCCATCGAGATTGCAATGTAAACTCTCTGTTTCCTTTTTCTAACATTTTGGTCTCACCGAAAAGAGCAAATCGGTCCCACCGAGTTTACCTGACCAACTCTCTGGAAAGCTTATTACCAAATCGGTCTCACCGAGTTTGTGTAATCGGTCTCACCGAGATTACGTTATGCCCTAACCCTAACCGAATCAGCCTCACCAAGATGCATGTCAGTCCCACCGAAAATCACTAACGGTCACTAGGTTTACTAAATCGGTCCGACCGAGTTTAACGATTCGGTCCCACCGAGTTTGGTAAATTGTGTGTAACGGTTAGATTTTGTGTGGAGGCTATATATACCCCTCCACATCCTCTTCATTCGTGGAGAGAGCCATCAGAACGAACCTACACTTCCAACTTACCATTTCTGAGAGACAACCACCTACTCATGTGTTGAGGCCAAGATATTCCATTCCTACCATATGAATCTTGATCTCTAGCCTTCCCCAAGTTGCTTTCCACTCAAACCCTCTTTCCACCAGATCCAAAACCTATGAGAGAGAGTTGAGTGTTGGGGAGACTATCATTTGAAGCACAAGAGCAAGGAGTTCATCATCAACGCACCATTTGTTACTTCTTGGAGAGTGGTGTCTCCTAGATTGGCTAGGTGTCACTTGGGAGCCTCCGACAAGATTGTGGAGTTGAACCAAGGAGTTTGTAAGGGCAAAGAGATCGCCTACTTCGTGAAGATCTACCACTAGTGAGGCAAGTCCTTCGTGGGCGACGACCATGGTGGGATAGACAAGGTTGCTTCTTCGTGGACCCTTCGTGGGTGGAGCCCTCCGTGGACTCGCGCAGCCGTTACCCTTCGTGGGTTGAAGTCTCCATCAACGTGGATGTACGATAGCACCACCTACCGGAACCACGCCAAAAACATATGTGTCTCCAATTGTGTTTGAATCCTCCAAACCCTTCCCTTTACTTTCTTGCAAGTTGCATGCTTTAATTTCCGCTGCTTATACACTCTTTGCATGCTTGCTTGAATTGTGTGATGATTGCTTGACTTGTCCTAAAATAGCTAAAATCTGCCAAACTCTAAAATTGGGAAAAGGTTAAGTTTTTATTGGTCAAGTAGTCTAATCACCCCCCCCTCTAGACATACTTCAAGGTCCTACAACTCCTCTTCCTCTCCCTTGTACAAATCAGACAAAATTCTTGCTAGAGCAGCAACTGAGTCCGGTCCCTTGCAACCGCAGCGAGTGGCATCATCTTCCCCGTTGAAGTGCCACATGGGGTGGCCTCGATATTGAAGTGGTTGTACCCCCCGCATAATGCATATTGACATAACCTCGGTTATTGTCAGTCCTGATTGAGCCAGCACCTTTATCCGACCCTTCAGGTAAAGGATGTCTCTGTCACCTTCCTCCTGAGGGCTCCGTGGGTGCCAGCTCAGGCGTTTCTTCAATGGGGCATTGTCGAACTCGGGAAGACCAATCCGAATAGGATCCGAAAGGGGACGTCCTCCATATAAAACCACTCCGAAGGCCAGTCTTCGGACGTCTTCTTCGGGGTACCGGACAGGTATCCGGTCCCGGCGATGCGCCATACTTCGGCTCTGCCTACTTGATATATTGAGCCCCTATGTGTACGGGGCACAAGGCAGAATAGCTTCTTCCACAACGCAAAATGAGCCTTGCAACCCAGAAACAGCTCACAAAGGGCTACATAACCAGCGATGTGTAAAATGGAAGCAGGGGTGAAGTTATGCAACTGGAGGCCATAAAACTCCATGTGGGGACCCCGACTCATAAGTCGTGATCACCGAATGCAAGTGTACAGTGATCCCAGAGATCAATGCTCACTGAACACACAGAAGCTGAATAACAAGTCTTACATCCTTACATACCGTCTTACACAAATTATGACCATTATGGTCAAGTCTTACATTGATAAAGCCTTAAGGGCTGAACATTAAATGAAACATAAGCAGCGGAAATCTTCGTCGATAAGTAGAACCCATGCCATCTGCCTTAACCCTACATGCATTCTGACTGGGAAACGTCCTAGTTCGCATGCTCGTCTCCAAAGAACTCTTCTTCGAATTCCGGTTCTTCCATGCCTGGCCAATTAAATAACCAGTGGCAAGCCAATGAGTACTTTGAATGTACTCGCAAGCAACCCATGATTTGGTTCAATGTAACAATGCAATTGCACAACGAGTAAGCAACCTAGCATCAAGCTAGTTAAGATGTCCTATCAACTTGTGAGATATGCATCAATAAAACATAGGTAACCTCGAGAACAGGTTACAGATATCAACATAAATAGAGTTGAATCGATGTCATGTCATTCAACATGTCAAGTCTCCACCTTGACACAACTAGTTCCTTTCCACACACACATGCATCGTGATTTGTAAAATTTTTGGACATAGTTTAAGTAGCACCTCCCAACTGTCCATGATCGTGGACACGACTATTCGAATAGTTTGACACTCTTCAGAGGTTGCGCACTTTACCAACAAGATCCGGGAAGCTTTCGTGTCATCCACGATCCCGCAGTACCTCAAGCACTCGGGGGAAGCACCCGATCATTACCTTTCCCTAGACGACACTAACATAGGGTCCACTCGTTGATACATGGCCCTCGTGTATAAGCAAAAGATCGTGGGACTCTGCCCTTTTCACATTATTTTGCATACACGAAGGGACCAACAGTGTGTTCGGTGCCCTGTGAAAACAGTCATGGCCGCCTATCCAAGCACGACCCCGTCCCAAGAGTGACCTCAAGTCACCCCCGTCACTAGTAGGGCACCATGCTAGTATCAGCCTAAGTAATCAATAATGCCCCGTCCCATAAGGGGTAGAGTGGTTGCACATGTTTGGTTGGGACGGTAATCACACATAAATCTAATCCATCACTTTACACACACACACCAAAAGCTCTCTTTGGTACACCACTTCTTCCTTAAGTGGTGACCTTAGTTCAACATCTCCCAAGGGCATTAGGGGCACCCGATGGGGTTTTCAAAAGAACGTAACCATGAAGAGTTCATGGTACACATGCATCATTATGCATCAACTAGTTTCTTGAAAATGCAATCATGAACAATGTAAAGTCATGAGTAGGGGTATGCATCATGTGGTGGTTCACAACAAGTTTACCATCGTCATATTTCATCATCATGCAATCGGGTAAAAGGGTACCAATGAACAAGAGGGGTGTCATGGTCAAAGGGCTGCTTGCCTTGGTTGGCTTGTTCTTCGAGGTCTTCAAATCCTTCTCCTCCTTCTCCTTCAACAACTTCGTCAAATACGGGATCTAAACGTCGCAAGAAAATAACGGAAAAATAAGACAATAATAAAAACAGAAAAGTCAAAGTGCTCACAAAAATGTCAACTTATTTTTGTTAGATACCAGGGTGAAAACTAAGAAGGGGAAAATTATTAGTTTTGGATTTGGAGTAGCAGAATAGGAGAAATGGATTTACAAAGGTATATTTAAATGCTTAAAATCGCATTTAAATATTTACAGTGAAGAAAAGGTTGTTTGATTTGAATGAAAGTTGCACCATTAAATAGGTTGCAATATTTTGGGAATTTAGGAGTTAGAATTAATTTATTTGGAATAGTACTTTATCCTGTGGAATTTTTGGAAAAGAGACAGAAAAAGAAAAGGAAAAAGGGCTCTGTGCCCATTGGGCTGAAACAGCCGCAGGCAGCAGCCCAGCCAGAGAGGCGGCTCAACAAGATCGGTGCACGCTGCAAGGCCAAGTTTAAACTTGACGGGCGGGGCCCAGCGTCGGACGTGAGGCTGACGGACGGGCCCCACGACCGTCGTCATCAAACCTGGGTCAGAGACGGCGGCGAGCTCACCGGCGATGATGCAGGGCACGAGGAGCTTGGACAAGGGCAGGGACGGACTCAGCGTGGCGTCGCCGTTCGGGTGGAGGTGGAACCGGTCGCCGGGGTGGCCTGGTTCGCCGGCGACGAGGTCACGCGGCGGAGGGGCTTCGGCGGTGGCGGTTCCGGCCGTTTTCGGCAGCTACAGAGAGGTGAAACCAGGGGAAAAGGATTAGAGAGCTGCAGGGGTTCCAGATCGAGAGGAAAGGGGGCCGGGGACGGCCTGTACCTCGCGAACTCCGGCGAGCCGAAGCAGCGGAGCTCGAGCTTGATCTCAAGCTCGGGCGGCTCTGGAGAGGAACTGGGGCGCAGGGGGATGTTTTGGGGAGTGGGATAGCGAGTGGTGAGGAGAGGAGGGCTCGGGGAGGCCCTTAAATAGGCGAACGGCGGGGTGCCGTGGACCCGTGCGTCGGCGAGCTCACGCTCGTCGTTGCAGGGCTCGGGGGAAGAGGGTGTGGTGTCTGGGGTGTTCCTGGACGCCGACTACGTCACGAGAGATAGAGAGAGGGAGTGGGGAGAGGTCAGAGGCGCGCGCGTGTGAGCCGCGCCATTGGCGCGCTCAGGCGGCCGGTGTTTGCTAGCGCGGAGGCGCGGGGAGGAGGAGAGAGGAAGGGGACAGCGCCGTGTCGTGACGCGGACGTCGAGGGGCGTTGGTTGGCGTGCTGGGGAGGCCCGAGGTGGCCGGAGGCGGTTGGAAGAAGCGGCTACAGTCGGGGAGCCTCAGAAGGCCTCAGAGCGCCCAAATGGCCGACATGGCCATTCTTTATGCATGGTGAGCGCGTCCTTTGGTGTCTAGCAGGTCTAGGATTGAGTAAAGAAATGGGGTGGTGCATTGGATGCCATGGATGGCCACTGGAGTGAGGAGGGGGGTGAGGAAGAGGGGTACAGGGGCTGTCCAGAGGGGTAAATGAGGTGGTTTCACCCCTCAATCATTGAGCTGAGATGCAGCCATTGTTACTGGAGGTAGAGGAGGACTAGGAGGAGATGTGGTAAAAAAGTTGAGCTCAAGGAGAATAGTTTTAGTGGTCAAAATGGTGATTTTTGAAAAGTGGCAGAAGGTGTTTGATAAAGGTTTTGGCAAGCAAATGATTTACAATTGCCATGAGACTCCACAGGGTGAAATGACACATATAATTAGGGCCTTCCACCAATTTGGAGATTATTTGGGCAAAGTAGCCAATGCAACTTTTGTAAACCCTAGAAATTAGCAGAAATGGACTTGTGTAGACCTAGTTGAGCAAATCACTTCTCCTTGATGCACCACTTGGTGTAGTAGCCTCATTTGGTCATGTGAACATGCTCACAAAAGCTGGTGTCAAGGAGAGAAAGTTGGTAGTACAAAGTTGTTCAAATTTGATTCTGGTCAGAGAGGGTTTTGGGGCATTTTGGTGAACCAAAATGACTTTAATTGACATGAGGCTTTGCAAGGTGATCACAATATGCATTTGTGACTTGCTGGATTTTCCTTGGATTTTTATGAAAATATTTCTTGTAGAAATATTTCAAATCCTTGAAATGGGCAGAAATGGTTTTGGGAGGTTTTTTCCAATATTTTGAACATGACCATGTGTTGAAACTCTTATATATGGGAAATATATGCCCACTGTGTTTCCCTGATTTTTGTCAAATATTTTTAAAACAATAAAATAATTTTTTCCCTATTAAAGACCATTTCTAGCCTTAAGAAAAATCTTTTAAATAAAATAGTAAAATAGCATTTAAAATTATATTTTTGTGGTTTATGGGAATCCTATATCTAATAGGTTTCAAATATACCTTTTGAAAGATTTTTCACACCTCAAATCAAGTACTTGCAGTGCAAATCTCAATTCAAGGGTTTTTGAAAAATTAATTTCAGAAAATTCTTTTTGGCCAAATTATTTTTGTAATAAAATACTATATTGCTCTATATACATGGCATGATCATTGGGCAGAAGCTTGGGGCAAGGAGATGAAGTACAGAAGGTGGAGAAGTTGACTCTAAAGAGCACTTGAAAATCACAGGGAGAAAACCAACTCCAAAATAAAAGCCAAATAGTGCAAAAGTTTTTGTTGGGCCAAATTTCATGCTTTATTAATGCAAATTAAATGTTACAAAATGCAGGGTGTGACAGACCTACCCCCCTTACAAGAATCTCGTCCCCGAGATTCCTAAGCTAGGCTTTAAAGAGATACGGAAACTCGGATCTAAGGTAGTCTTCACGTTCCCAGGTTGCTTCTGCTTCAGTGTGGTTGCTCCACTGGACCTTGAAGTACTTGATGGTGCAGCTTCGAGTGTGTCGCTCAGCCTCATCCAAAATGCAGATGGGCCTCTCACGGTAAGTCAAATCAGGCTGAAGGTCAATGGCTTGGTGATTGACGTCCTTGTAAAGATCAGGCTTGTCTGGAACTTGGAGGCACTTCCGGAGTTGTGACACGTGGAATACGTTGTGCACATCGGATAGTTCAGGTGGAAGTTCCAACTGGTAAGCCACTTCTCCTCGTCGTGCGGCAATATTGAAGGGTCCAATAAATCTCGGTGTGAGCTTTCATTTAACGTGGAAACGCTTGGTTCCCTTAAGGGGGGTTACCCGTAGATACACATGGTCTCCGACTAGGAAGTTCACCTGTTGGCGACGAGTGTCAGCATAGCTCTTTTGTCTTGACTTGGCGGTCTTCAGCCGCTCTCTGACTAGCTGCACTTGTTCTTCCGCTTCACCGAGAACATCAGGTCCAAAGACTAGCCCTTCTCTGGTCTCTGACCAATTGAGGGGTGTGCTACACTTGTGTCCATATAACACTTCAAATGGTGCCATCTGGAGGCTCTATTGATAACTATTGTTATAGGAAAACTCAGCGAACGGAAGACAATCTTCCCACTTAGCCCCACATTCTAGGACACAGGCTCGGAGCATGTCTTCGAGAATCTGATTCACTCGTTCTGTCTGACCTCCGGTCTGTGGGTGGAAAGCAGTGCTGAAGGACAACTTGGTTCCCATAGCCTCTTGGAACTTCTTCCAGAACCTTGAGGTAAACTGGGTCCCTCGATCTGACACAATCTCCTTGGGAACACCATGAAGGCTTACGATTCTGTTGATGTATAGAGTTGCTGGCTGGTTGCCATCATAGGTAGTCTTAACAGGAATGAAATGGGCTACTTTAATCAAATGATCGACTATGACCCAGATGGAGTCATGTACCTTGTTTGACCTAGGTAGTCCAGTGATGAAATCCATTCCGACTTTATCCCATTTCCACTCGGGAACCTTGAGTGGTTGGAGCAATCCAGCAGGTCGCTGATATTCAGCCTTGACTCTTTGGCATACATCACACTTGGCAACATAGGTGGCAATCTCCCTTTTCATCCCGTGCCACCAGAATCTTTCCTTCAGGTCTTGATACATCTTGGTCCCTCCAGGATGGATGGAATACGGGGTGTCATGAGCTTCTTGCAAGATCAAGTTCTTGAGCTCAACCTTGTTGGGTACGCAAATGCGATCCCCAAACCACACAATTCCTTGCTCATCCTCTGAGAATCCTGGGGCCTTGCCTGCCTTGATCTTCCTCTTGATGCCTTCAATACTCTCGTGTCCCTTCTGAGCTTCCTTAACATCATCCATCAGGGTAGGCTTGACTTCAATGTTGGCTAAGAATCCAGGTGCAACCAGTTCCAACCCGAAGCTTTCAAGTTCTCATACAAAGGCGGTAGCCTTCCTTAAGCATAGCATTCAAGGAACAAGCCTTTCGCTTAAGGCATCTGCTACCACATTAGCCTTTCCAGGGTGGTATTGGACATCGAGGTCATAGTCCTTGATCAACTCTATCCACCTTCTTTGCCTCATGTTCAATTCCTTTTGAGTGAAGATATACTTTAAACTCTTGTGGTCGGTGTATATCTCGCACCGCTTCCCTAGAAGGTAATGTCGCCTGGTCTTTAAGGCATAAACTACATCTGCTAACTCAAGATCATGAGTAGCGTAGTTCTCTTCATGAGGACGTAGCTGTCTGGATAGATATGCTACGACTCTGCCTTCTTGCATCAGGACACCACCGAGTCCGGTTCTTGATGCATCATAATAGATTACAAATCCCTTGTGAATATCAGGTGTGTCCAGAAATGGGGCGGTGGTTAATCTCTTCTTCGGCTCCTGGAAGCTCTCTTCACACTTTTGTGTCCATTCAAACTTCTTGTCCTTCTTCTAGAGCTGGGTCATAGGTCGGGCAATGCTCGAGAATCCTTCAACGAACTGGCGTAATATCCCGCGAGTCCGAGGAAGCTTCTGACCTCCTTCACATTGCTCGGAGTTTGCCATTCACCACGGCTTGAATCTTGGTGGATCCATCGACAACCCTTCGCATTCAATACATGACCCAAGAATCCAACCTCATGTAGCCAAAATTCGCACTTGCTGAACTTAGCGTACAGTTGGTGCTTTCGAAGCTTGTCTAGGACCATCCTCAAGTGTTGCTCGTGCTCTTCTTCCGTCTTCGAGAAGACAAGAATGTCATCAATGAAGACAACGACAAACTTGTCCAAATATTCCATGAAGACCTTATTCATGAGATACATGAAGTAAGCTGGGGCATTGGTCAACCCAAAGGACATGACCGTGCACTCATACAGGCCATACCTGGTTCCAGATGTCGTCTTCGAAATATCTTGGGGTCTGATTTTCAGCTGATAGTACCCAGATCTGAGGTCGATCTTGGAGAACACTTGGCCCCATTGAGTTGATCAAACAGATCTTCAATCTTGGGAAGTGGATACTTGTTCTTGATTGTAACTTCATTGAGGGAGCGGTAGTCAATGCATAAGCGGATGGTACCGCCCTTCTTTGCCACAAATGTAATCAGGTGATCCCCAAGGGAGGCACTAGGCGGATAAATCCTTCCTCAACTGCTCTCGCCAATTGCTTCTTCAACTCCGCTTAACTCTTCCGATCCCATTCTATAAGGCTTTATAGATGGATCCTGCTCGAGCATGAGCTCGATAATGAACTCAATGTCTCGGTCAGAGGCATTCCCTGCAGCTCATCGGAAAGACATCGGGTATTCACATACTATCGCACTTGCTCCAATCCAACTTCAGTCAGACAATTGACTTGGGTGGCTTGAGCAGGGGAGGGGTTGGAGGCAAACTTAACTTCGACTCCTGGATCATTGGTCACAGTGACAGTCCGGTTGGCACAATCTAACAAGCCTTGGTGCTTGATGAGCCAGTCCATTCCTATGATCACATCCAAGCCTTGCGATCTTAAGATGATAAGGTCTGCTAGGAAGTCTACCCCATTAATGACAATCCCGACTCCTTTACATCCGATCTTGGCTCTCATCTCTGCTCCGAGGGTTTGTACCACCATAGGGTTATTCAGGGGTGTAGGGGTCATGCCACTTTTAATGCAAACTTTGGGTGACAAATGAATGCGTGGCTCCGTAATCAAACAAGACAGCTTCTGGTGCTGAGTTGACAAGGAACGTACCCTGCACGATGTCCGGGTCTTCCTGAGCTTCTTCTGCAGTGACGTGGTTCACACGCCCCTTGCCATTGTTGGGCGGGTTGCGGGGAGCTTGGTTCCTTGGGGGCATTCCATGACCTTGTCCTGGGTTCTGCGCATTGGGGCGCGGAGCATCGGGCTTCTTGTTGGGGCACACCTTGAGATGTGTCTCGATCGACCACATCCAAAGCAAGTGACTTGGTTTGGATTGTTGGTCTTCTTGCCACCGATGTTATTGGGGTTGTTGTAAGCTGGCCTGGGGTTGGAGTACTGCTGAGGTGGATAGTTGGTGCGGGGTGCAGCAGCTCTTGGCTGCTGATAGGTTGGCCTGACTGGTGCTGGTTGCCACTAACGAGGCTTCTGGTTGCTGGAGCTACCCTTGGTGATCATCTTGCGCTTACGGGTATCATCCAAAGCACGTCGCTTGTCTTCAAGCATGAGTGCCTTGTTCACCAGATCAGAAAGGTTGGGCAGTCACACACAACAAGCGAGTATTGCGTAGTCCGTTAAGGCCTTCCATGAAGCGCCCCTTCCGGCAAAGATCGGTGTTGACATCCTCGAGCATACCTTGAGAGAACACCGAACTTCGCATGTACTCCTTGACAGTGCTACTTCCTTGCTTCAGGCTCGAACTCACGCTTGATGGCCATGATTCCGAAGGAATGTGGGCCTTATGGAATTCTGCCTTGAAGTCATTCCAAGTGATGTTTTGCTCAGCATGCATGGCCTTGAATCCATCCCACCAAGCTCTAGCAGTGCCCCCGAGACAGCGAGCATCATAAGCCACCCTCTCATGGTCCTCAGTGCATCCGACTAGTTCCAGCAGATCCTCAATGGTGCGGACCCAGTCGTCTGCATCCAGGGGTTCAGCAGTCTCGATGAAGGTGGGTGGTGAATGCTTCTTGAACTCCACCAACATGGAACGTCCATTGCCGTTTCCCGCCGGCTGGCGATTGACAGCTTGAGCGATCATCTGGAGGGCTGCAGTGTTGGCTTGGCATTCCTCTCGGAAGGCTTGGAGAAGCTGAGCCATGTCCATGCTTGGAGGTGGTGGCGGTGGTGGGGCTTGTCCTTGGGTTTGGTCCCGACTGCCCTCGCCCGGCTTCTTGCTGCTGTGTAGAGGTACCAGTACGTGTTACAACAGGCATCCTGTTGGAGCGGTCAAAGTCTCATAATTGGGAAAGATAGGGAAAGCAATATAGATGGGACGCCTAGTAAGGGGGTTGGTATGACACTAATTGTTTTCATGCAAGGGCCAAAAGGCCAAACACATTCATTAAAATCCAAATGGGTGATGTAGTCGCTTACAAGTTCCCGAAGCAAAGCACTACGTCCATCAAACACATCAAAAGTAGACACGAAACCACATGGTTTCATATGAACCATTACAAGGACTCGACTTCGCATAGGGGTACACGACCTATCCTACCGTAGGGGTTACTAATGGGCATATCCAAGTTGCGAATGATGCCTAAGTGGTGGAATGCTCGGTCGCGTAGTCTGGCTCTTCTTCCTCCTCATTATCATCATCCTGACTTTCCTCTTCACTTGAAGGGGTGGGGGAGTGGAGGAGCTCAACACGACGTTGCTTTGCCGGTGGTGCGAAGAGCTTGCGGTATTCCTTTGCGCTCATGCGGTGTTGCTGCGGGGGTCCTCCATCCTATGGGGGTCTTCCGCCTCGATGCGATTGATTCTGCGTCCGTGGGGGAGCACCTTCCTTATTGATCCTATCTGTCTTCCCTTGTGCTTGGAGAAGTAGTGCCTTGGTCTCATGAAGTTCCTTTCGGAGCTCCATTGATTCCGAGGCCAAGTGTTGTGCCAAGCTATCGGCATAGAGGCTGAAGTAGGTCTGGAATCAGAGTGGAAGTCCTTCCTCCAATGGTGGAGCTGGTGCGCTGCTCTCATCCTCACCTTCCTTCCGATAAGGCAAGAAGCGGGTTGCCAACTCGTCTGCCATCTCTGGAAGAAGGTCTCGGAGGCGGGTGAGTGCCTTGAGGGTTGCCATCTCGACGGCAAGAACCAGTGTTGCCATCTGGGGTCCCTCAAAGAACCAGCTTGTTGGAGAGTCATTAGCCTTCACGATCACTTCCACATGATACTCCGTCTCGGTGTCATTGATCCAATGCTCATGGTAGGTGAAAATGGGGGCTCGGTGAAACTGGCACTTCTTGAGGCTATCCTCGAGAAGCATGGGAAATCCGGTGGTCAGGAAGTCTTCGGGTACGGCAGCCATCTACAAAGGTTGAATGGGAGAGGTCAATAAGGGAAATATATCTTGGGTTGGGTAAGCTTAGAAAAGAAGAGAAGTTTAGATGGTCACAAGCTAAATAACGTCCATGCTAACTAAGGCTTCCTACAGTCAGGATGGCTCTGATACCAGCTCTGTGGGGACCCCGACTCATAAGTCGTGATCACCGAATGCAAGTGTATAGTGATCCCAGAGATCAATGCTCACTGAACACACAGAAGCTGAATAACAAGAGTCTTACATCCTTACATACCGTATTACACAAATTATGACCATTATGGTCAAGTCTTACATTGATAAAGCCTTAAGGGCTGAACATCAAATGAAACATAAGCAGCGGAAATCTTCATCGATAAGTAGAACCCATGCCATCGATAAGTAGAACACAATACCTGCCACGGTTTTGTTTGATTCTAGAGCTTCTCACTCGTTCATTTCAAAGAAATTTGCTTTGCCACATGATTTTTCGATGCTTCCCTTGGAAAAATCCATGATCATCAAGTCCCCCGGGATTAAGCAAATCACTCAGAGTTACTACCAAGGTGTGGTTATTGAGATTGAGGGACTAAAGTTTCAGGCAAACCTCATTGTATTGGAAAATAAGGACTGGATGTTATCCTAGGAATGGACCGTTAACCACCAGCAAGGGATTTATCGATCGCTTCAATCGGATCAGAATTCTTACCCATCATCATAGGAAGACGATAAAAATTGCAGCTCAAGAAAGACCAATATCACGGCAACCAAGGTTGAACAAAGTGGACGTTTCAGAGTTAAGAAAAGTTCTAGTGGTGTGTGAGTTCACCGGCGTATTTCCCGAAGAACTACCAAGCATGCCACCAGGCCGGGAAAAAGAGTTCATCATTGAACTAGCACCTGGAACCACCCCCATTTACAAGAAACCCTATAGAATGGCACCCTCTGAGTTGGTAGAATTAAAGAAGCAAATAAAAGAATTATTGGACAAAGGATTTATTCGGGCCAGCTCCTCACCTTGGGGTTCACCAGTATTATTTGCCAAGAAAAAGGATGGGACACTGAGATTATGTATAGACTATCGAGCACTCAACATGGTCACCATCAAAAACAAGCCACGGATAAATGATTTATTTGACCAGCTCGCACAAGCCAAGGTTTTCTCAAAAATTGATTTAAGGTCGGGGTATTATCAATTAAAAGTACAGACAGAAGATATCCCTAAGACATCATTCACCTCCGTGACATGATTATATGAATTTACAAGATCGCTGCTTTGACCGACAAACGCCCGCATATTTTGTCCACCTCATGAACTAAGTGTTTATGAAATTTATGGACAAATTTGTTGTGGTGTTCATTGATGATATTCTGGTATACTCTAAGACACCAGAAGAACATGCTGAACATCTCAGAATTGTACTGGGAGAATTAAGGAAACATCAATTATACGCCAAATTCAGCAAATGCGAATTTTGGTTAAGACAGTTGGTTTTCTAGGCCACGATTGACCCAAGAAGGTGTTGCCGTCGACCCAGAAAAAGTCAAGGCCGTGCTTGGCTCGAAACCACCACCAACGTAATGTATGTACGAAGTTTCCTAGGAATGGCTGGATATTACCGAAGGTTTATTGAGGGGTTCTCCACCATAGCAAAACCAATGACACAGTTACTCAAGAAGGATAATAAATTTGTATGGACTGAAGCATGTGAGAAAAGTTTCCAAGAACTCCAAAGGAAATTAACGACAGCACCAATATTGGTTATACCAGACGTACATAAGAGTTTTTAAGTATATTGTGACGCATCCCGGAAGGGCCTCGGATGCGTACTAATGCAAGAAGGCAAAGTAGTCGCATACGCTTCCAAGCAACTACGAAAGCATGAAGAAAATTATCCCACTCATGACTTGGAATTGGCAGCAGTCATTCATGCACTCAAAGAGTGGAGGCACTTTTTGCTTGGAAATCGTTGTGAAATATATACGGACCATAAAAGCCTCAAATGTATTTTCACGCAACTAGAACTCAATTTACGGCAACGGCGCTGGTTGGAATTAGTGAAAGATTATGATGTTGGCATTCACTACCATCCAAGAAAGGCGAATGTAGTGGCAGATGCTCTTAGTCGAAACCCCAGCTCGGGCAACGACAATCTACAAAACTTGAGACCTGAATTTCAGCAGGAGTTCGCCAAACTCAACTTGGTGATGGTCACCAAAGGCAATGTGTCAAATTTGGAAATACAGCCCACCCTAATGGAACAAATTAAGAAGGCTCAGCATGGACACCCCAGCATTGAAGGAATAAAAAGAAAAGTGAGTCTGAGCAAGGCTTCAGAATTCTTCGTAGACGATAAGGGAATATTATGGTACGGAACAGACTTTGTGTACCAAATATCGAGGACCTCAAACAGAAAATTCTAGCCGAAGGCCACACAGCTCCATATTCAATCCACCCTGGAGGAACCAAAATGTACAAGGACATTCAGGAAAAATTTTGGTGGCACGGTATGAAGAGGGATATAGCCACATTCATTGCATGTTGTGATTCATGTCAGCGCATTAAAGCCGAGCACCAAAAACCAGCAGGACTATTACAGCCAAACAGGATACCTGAGTGGAAACCGGACGAAATTGGGATGGATTTTATTGTCGGACTACCTCGGTCACGACACGGAAATGATGCCATATGGGTCATCACAGATAGATTAACTAAGGTGGCACATTTCATCCCAGTAAAGACAACCCACACCACTCATAAGCTTGCCAAACTTTATCTCTCCCGTATAGTTTGTCTGCACGGAATTCAAAGACTATAATATCCGACAGAGGCACTCAATTCGTCTCTAGATTTTGGGATCATTTACAACAAGCTCTGGGAACTCAACTAATATTCAGTACAACATACCACCCCCAGACTGACCGAGGACAAACTGAACGTGTGAACCAAATTCTAGAGGACATGCTGAGAGCATGTGTTCTCAGTTATGGAACCAGTTGGGAAGAAAGCTTGCCGTATGCCAAGTTCGCATACAACAATAGTTACCAAGCCAGTCTACAAATGGCACCTTTTGAAGCCTTGTAAGGGCGAAGATGTCGTACCCCATTAAATTGGTCAGAAATAGGAGACAGTTGTATCTTCAGCCCAGACATGCTCAAAGAAGCTGAGGAGAAAGTTAGACTAATCAGGGATCGACTCAAGACAGCCCAGAGCCGACAAAAGAGTTATTATGATCAAAAACATCGCGAAGTCAGCTTTGAACCCGGTGAGTATGTGTATCTACGAGTATCTCCTATGAGGGGCCTGCAGCGATTCAAAGTTAAGGGAAAGCTAGCACCACGATTTATTGGGCCCTTCTATGTGATTGCGCGAAGAGGCACAGTAGCCTACCAGCTAGACCTACCCAAAGAACTGTCAGATGTCCACGACATGTTCCACGTCTCACAGTTGAGGAAATGTGTAAGCAACCCAGAGAAGCATGTACCTCATGAGAGCATTGACGTGCAACAAGACCTCACCTACAGGGAACGTCCAATAAAAATATTAGAGGAGTCCGAAAGGAGGACCCGTCGGAAAACAATTAAGTTTTTCAAGGTTCAGTGGAGCAATCACACCGAGGATGAAGCAACATGGGAAAGAGAGGATTTTCTTCGGGCAGAGTACCCACACCTATTTGAGGATCGGCTGAAATCTCGGGGACGAGATTTTTTCCTAAGGGGGTAGGTGTTGTAACACTCCAAAAAAATTTGATTTGGTTTTTTTTATATCAAAGATTTTGATTGGAAGGAGGTTATTTAATTTTTCTAAAAGACTCTCCTTCTCAAAAAAAATTTATGACAAATATTTCTTGGGTACTTCCCAACCTTGATTTTTGGTCTTGAGGGTTTCTCATATTGTGTTGGCTCAACACAAATAATTTTGGAAGGTTTTTACAATTATTTTTATTAAAAAGAACTCCCATAAATTATGGATCTATTCTTTCCCCATTCAAAGATTTTCTCTTTTGCCATGACCTATGTTGAAAACTTCCTTCCAAACCCACCTCCCTACTTTGGGTCAAGCCTAGCATCAAAGTCCAGCAAGTTTCAACTTCCCCTAGATTTTATTTCTATTTATCTTGACCTCAAAATCTTTTCTCTCATTTAATTTGGACCTTAGAGATTTACAAAGGAACTGCCAGATTTCCTTTGAGTTTTGACTCCAAATAAATTCCTCTGGCTAGTCCTTAGCACCCTCAACCAAGATCCATCAAGATCTGCTGGTCCATAGTTCAAATTTTTCAAAATGTGCTTGCTGCAAGTTTGGACCAGATTTGCCATTTTGGTGAAATTCATTCTTTTTCTTTTCCTAAAAATCTGAGATAATTCAGGCAGTCTCCAGATGCATCAAGAGATCACCTCACCAAGTCCCAGCTCAAGAAAAACTTTCCACGTGCCTAAATCATTTCGTCGAACAGTTGGCATGCACTGTTTCTGTTCATATTCAGAAATTCAGTGTTTCAGTTCAGAGGCAGTGTCGTTTTCATCAGTAGGCAGCGTCAATCTCGCCAGTGCTCTTGTTGGCCCATTTCTCACTGCTCCCCCTTCTTATCCATCGCGCCGCACGATCGTCTGGACGGGTGCGAGCGTCGGCGGTGAGCTGGCAGGGGCACATCACCCCCGTGAGCGGCGGCTGCAACGCTCGCTGCGGCCGCTAGAGAGGCTCAGCGTGGAACGGCGCCGTCCAGCACCGCCCACGCCACCAGGAGCCTCCGCGTGGCCATCCCCTTCCTTGTGCGTGCTGCAGAGCCGTCGTCGTGGCCTGGAAGGCGCAGAGCGCGCTCCCTGCCGCCGACGTGCCCATGAGGCCGTTCCATCGAGAACTTGGAGTATCACCCAAGTTGTACCAAGTTTAGCCGTTGAACGGAACCAGTGAACCAATCCGAAGATGCCCAGTCGCCTAAACCTCCAGTCCAACCTCTGCCTCACTCTAATCGCTCGCCGGAGAAACCCCGTTCTCGGCAACCGCCTCGGGCCGGCTATAAATGGAGGCCCCGAGCTCGTTCTCGAGCCAAGACCTCCTCCTCGCCTGTAACCTCGCCACGCCATCGGAGGACCTCGGGAGAGCCTTCTTCCCCGACTCCGGCCACCCCGATCCGCTTCGGGCTCCGGCAAGATTCTCTCCGGTGAGAGCACCCCCGCCTCCCAAACCGTGCCAGTAGCCTCCTAGTACACCCACTCCCCTAACCCGCGCTTCAGTTTGGCATCTGCAGCCCTCCTCGGTGAAATCCATCAGCGCTCGAACCACCATCCGCCGGAGTAGAGGCCGCCGTCGACGTGGTGCTCGCCGACGACCAACTCCACCGCCCACAGACACGGGAGAGCTCAGTGAGTCCATAGGTACTTTCCGTTCCCCCTACCTCGCCGTGGATCGACGCCGGCGACCACCGCGATCCTCGCCGCGGTGTGCTCTGCTTTAAACTTTTAAACCTAACGGTGGGACCCCTCGTCACCTCTCCTCTCTTATTCGAATCGTTTTGAAAACGCCGGCAAAATACGTGTTCCTTTGGGTTGATGTATTTCCACCAAGCGCTTCGCTTTTTCTAAACTAGCCTCGAAAGTTTCTTTTTCATTACGCTTTAGTCCTCGGACTAAAACCTTAATAACTATTAAACAAAAGAGGATTTTGAGTTGATTCTTTTTTTGTCATGTTTATTTTTCTATCTAGTTTTTTATCATATTTATTTTAAAAATATTTGGAACATTTTTTATGCACGCATGGTATTTAAGTTAGTAGCCGATTTTTTTAACATAGATAACGAAGGAGGTGACGGAGCCGCAAACTTCGCCGAGCTAGACTCTGACTACTCCGAACAAGGCAAGCTTGTTTGAACCTTTGATATGATGAGTGTCTTGCATGTTTGCTTGTGTAGTTTTCTCATGGCATGTTTATATAAGCATTAGTGAATGTTATATTGCATGCAAGGCAAGCTACAAGTGAGCTTCGAAATTTGATGTGTTCATATGATGGTGAGATAACCTGATCATGTGGTGGCATGATAAGTTGCAAGCTGGTATTGTTGAAGCATGCCAGTCTTATGTCAACCATTTAACTCCAGTATCAACGTGGATCAAGTCATGTTCCCATTCGTCCTCTTTTTCGTGCTGCCACACGTCTTCTGCAAAGAATGCGGTCTAGTCAGTTGCAAACCTCTTTCCTCGTACACACCAAATAGAGGGGCCGCAATGAGGGTTCCATGGCCCTGGATTAAAGCCCGTCGTCCGGTCAGGGGGTATGGGTGTTTCCGGTTGGGACCGAGAGGGGGGCACCCCTTAGAGCGCGCGATATAAATTTGATCCCATGCTACTCGAGGTTGTGGCCTCCCCGTCTTAGAGTTTTTCTTGAATGTTGCCTAGGGTGATTCCTGGTAGCGGAATGTGGAATGGGTGTGTACTGGTTAGATGTGTTTCTTCTAAAATATCGTAAACGGAACTAGTCCTTTGTGACTACGGAAATCCGTTGGCTGTGGGTAAAGAGTACAAACTCTGCAGAGTCAAAACCACGAATAGATGTGTCCATGGTCAAGAACTATGACCAACATATCAATGTCAGTATCAGTGCGAGTCTCAACGTCCGTCTTAGCGTCAGTCTCAGTGACAATCTCCGGTAAACAAACATGAGTGGTAATCCCAGCTGAATGTTATTCATGTGGATGGACTAACCAGTTTATTATTATGTACTGAGTATTTCCTTGGGATGATTTAAATTCATGAGCTACTTGAATTCGAATGGTGAAATATAAGCCCTTTATGTGATGTCGCTCAGACGTCCGACTGTGGCATTCTTGTTATTTACTTTTGATATAAGCCCTTTATGTGATGTCGCTCGGACGTCCGACTGTGGCATTCTCGTTATTCACTTTCGATATAAGCCCTTTATGTGATGTCGCTCAGACGTCCGACTGTGGCATTCTCGTTATTTACTTTTGATATAAGCCCTTTATGTGATGTCGCCGACGTCCGATCGTGGCATTCTTGTTATTTACTTTTGATATAAGCCCTTTATGTGATGTCGCCGACGTCCGATCGTGGCATCCTTGTTATTTACTTTCATTATAAGCCCTTTTTGAGATGTCGCTTAGACGTCCGACTGTGGCACGTACTGTCATTCTCATTTCAATATAAGCCTTTATGTGGTGTCGCTACGACGCCCGATCGTGGCATGTTAATTTATTTTACCTCGAGGCGCCGCTCGCATAATCTGATTGGTCTTCAGCTATTTTAGGGGGATTTCGGGAGGGCTACCGCCTGACTTCCTTTTTTATGTTACATGCAGTGCAATATTTATTATCTGAGTGCGCATTACTAGTCTGCTTATGTGCATCATGTTTGCATTTGTTATATGTTATGTCCAAACTGTCTTGCGAGTACATTCAAAGTACTCACCTGGCTTGTTGATTTGGCCAGATGTTGACGAAGGCGATCTTATGGATGAATAGTACGATAGCGAGTCCGGCGCCTAGAGGAGTCCCAGTCAGTCCCGTGCGATCCTGGAGTTGGTCACTTGCATTACATACGCTTCCGCTACCCAAAATAAATCATCAAGCGTCACTCCAGCGCTTGATGAGCTGTAAGATTTTGGAGTCATGTCACCCACTCCACTGTGACATATCCACCACCACTTTTATTACGAGTCAGTAGTTATGCCACCATACCTTTGTGTCATATCCGCCTTTATGTATAATATCGGCGTGCTTGTAATAAATTGTTGAGCAGCCTCAGCCCAACCTTGTCTAATATTTAGTACTTCTGGATTTCTGTATCAATAATTTGTCTACCAGTAAGGAAGATTTTACTATACTTGTCTGATATAAGGGTCAGTCTTCCAATAAAAGTTTTACTGGAAAATCGGTCCTGACAACCCCTCGGGGCTGACCCGTCTTTAGTAACAGGGTTTAGTGTAACGTCATAGTAACCATAGTAACCGTGTGTCCAAACATCAAAAGGAAAACCCAAGGAATCACCCCCGGTGAATTCCACTCAATGTAATCATCAAGGTGAACATAAGAGGAATCACCCCCGAGGTTCACACTTGAGGGGTTGCATGACAGAGTCTTATCGGAAGTGGTTAAGGCGGAATCACTCTCGATGACCACTACCGAATAGCTACACTACAGGGTTAACATCAGAAGTGTTGTAGAGGTCTCACCCTCGGCACTCGATAGTAACCCAGTAGTGTCGAGCAACTAAGGGGAAAGTGGTGTGCGGTGCCGGGGCCTGGTCTACGATCTTGTTGATCGGGTCTTCAATGGTGAATCAGGGGCAACAAGGACAATGTGGGGGTCACTGATGGATCACTAACCAACCTATACTAAAGCAGGTAGGTAATAATAAGCAGGTTACAAAAGCAGGCTATGCATCAGAACAGGAGCAATCAATTACAGTAGCAAAATCTAATGCAAGCATGAGAGAATGGAATTGGTGATATCGGGATGATCAAAGGGGGGTCTTGCCTGGTTGCTCTGGCAAGGAGGGTTCATCGTCGAGGTAGTCGATCACAGGGGCGGCATCGGTCTCGAGGTCTACCGGAGAGAAGAGGGGGAAGAAACAGTAAATATAAAGCAAACATAGCATCACAAAGCATAACGTGGCAATATGTTGTGCCGGGTGTGACCTAACGTATGGCTACACGATATAGATGAAGGGGAAATTCAACAGGGAATGTATTCCCAGTTCCGGACCTGTGTCAGTCAAATGACCGGAGGGGAAATTTTCCATGTTCGGATAGTTAGAAACATCTGACAGGTATGTGGGTTGCGTATTCGGGTTCGCCTCGTTTTTCTAAGAAACTTTCATATAGAAAACACTTTCATCGGAGTTACGGTTTAATTTCTCTGAATTTTCAAAGTTTAAACAATATTCTGGAATTATTAATTTATCAAAAAAGAATTACTACTTCAGCATGACATCACCATGACATCAGCAGTCAACAGGACGGCTGACCAGGTCAAACTGACCAGTGGGTCCCACCTGTCATAGACAGTGGACTAACAGAAGTTTAAAACGAACTAAACAGAGTTATTTAGCAGGAAGGGCCCACCTGTCATAGACTAATTAGCTAAACTAATTAGTTTTAATTATTAAAACATTTCCATTAGAGGATTTAAGCGATGGGGCCCGCACGACAGTGGCTAGGGCTGTCCAGTCAGCAGTTGACTGGGTCAACCCGGTCAACTGGGGCCCGTGGGGCCTGCTGGCAGTGACCCTGGGGTGGCCCCAGGTGTGCCACGTTGGCGGTGGCCGGCGGCTCAACGCCGGCGACGCCAAACGCGGCGGCCCGTCTCGGATCTCGTCGGAGAACGCGTACAAGGCTCGGGGAGGAGCGGGACTAGGCTCATTCGAACGAGCTCTCAGCGCCGCGTCCAGTGGTGGCCGTAGCATCGCTGGACTTGGCCAGAATCCATGCCGGTGAGCGGCGGAGGCGGCGGGTAGATCACGGGTTCAACGGGAACAGTGACTGGGGGCCCGAGCAGAGGCGCAGGCGGTCGCGTTGGACTCCTGGGAGACCTAGGAGCACGTTGTTGTGCTCGAACGCGAGCATGAGCAGCGGTGGCCGTGGCAGTGATGCGGATGGCGGCGGCGAGCTACAGCTACGACGGGGGAGAGGCTAGGGGGCACGGGGATCGAATCCAAAGGGACGAGGGGGGGCGGGAGCTCACTGTGGTCCGGTAGGGGAGGGTAGCGGGCTCGAGGAGGCTTGCTTGCGCCGGATTTGTCGTCGAACGACGACGGAGATTCGAGGAGGAAGAAGACGTTGGCGCCGGCGCTGGGGCTCCTCAGCTCAGACGGATCGGCGTAGTCGATGTGGGCGACCGTAGCGGAGCTCTCGGACACGGCGGTGAGGCTCGGGGTCAACGGTCGCCATGGTGGTGCGAGAAGATCGGCGACGACATGCGTCGGCAGAAGGGGAAGGAAGAGGGGAGATGCGATGGGGAGCGAGGGGGAGTGGGTGAGGCGCATCTGGGGCGAGGATGAGGCCGAGGGCTGCGGTGGCTTCCTTATCCTACCCCGCGGCGCGGCCGGCGATGTGGTCCGGCAAGGACGAACCCCTGTAGCGGCGCATACCAGGGGAACAGGAGGGAAAGGAGAGCGACCGGGGAGGGGAGCTGGGCCTGGCCGGCAGGGCCTTAGGCCCAGGGGCGAGGGGGTTCCTTTTTTCTATTTTTTGCAGCTTTTGCATTTTCTTTTAGCCACTAATGACTTTGCAAAATTATGCCACTAGCCAAAACTATTTAAACAATTATTGTGCACTGCCACAAAATGTTTGTGAGGCTCCTTGAAAAAGTTTGCCAGTTTTATAAATTGGAAAGGCATTTAATCTATTGTTTTAGCCACTGCTTTAATTGGTTTATGCCATTTAATTACCATGCAAAAATGTTGGTTCACCACCATATTAACAAATGATTATTTGCCACAAGATGAACATTTTAGATTTCATGTCTGACAAATATGAATTTTTGACTTTAGAATAGACTTGAATTTGAATTGTGATTTGGATAAAGTCAAGATTAGCAACAGTAACAAGGTGCCATGGCACCATTAACATGGGATTACATTAGCCTGACATTGGGGGTGTTACAAATCTCCTCCACTACAAGAAATCTCGTCCCATGATTTAAGTGGGGAAGTAAAGAGTAACTTCGGGAGAACTGACCCTTATAGGGTTAATTATCTGGTGAACATTTCAGGAAATGTGGCAGAGGTATCTCTTGAAAATCGAGAGAAGAAATAAGAAGACACAATAAGAATTTTCAAGCAAATGAACCAACGATCGATATCTGAACATCGTGTAAGAAGGGGGTTCAGAGTATCAGGTATAGATCATCTCTCGGAGGATGGCTCGTGAATTACAAACGAAGGAAAATGCAAAGGATACTTCAAAATCAAGGATGTACATGTGAGTCAGGTTTCAATCCTGTGGAACTTTGGGTTATGGGCCCACCTTGTGATTCAAAAGTAGTAAGGACTTTGACATATTGCACGGTCATGGTAGCAAGGCATGTCGTAGGATAGCCGGTCAGTTATGTTGGCAACAACGTTGGTACCAAGGGCGAGGGACGAAGAGAACCATTTTCCTGCTCGTTAAGACGAGGCGGACCAATAGTCAAAGCTCTCATCCATCGCTGGTTACCAGAATGTCATCAACAATAGTAACAGGGTCTCACTGACAAGGTTGTACATCAGGGTGTTTTATAAGCAGGGATTTATTTATGCTTATATCATATAGATCACAAGAAAAGTTAAACAAACCACTGGAAAGGACAAATATGATTATCAGATCAAACATTCCAATGGAAAGGAATATGTGTTTACACATAAGGGTTGGGAGTATATCCTTCCCAAGGAAAAGCGGAGCAGGATATACATGATAGGACAGCAAGTTCAAAATCATTTAGATAATGGGGCGAGGGTAGAATCATGATATTACCCATACAATGGTGTGAGGGTAATTGAACGAGAAGATTTAGCATTGCACTTCCAAGGTTCTTAATGATGTTCGGAGTACCACTACCATGCTTCGGGATAGTATTGACATGGTCATCAGGTAAAGGTCGGACCTTGGGAACACATAGGATCCATCGGGAATTTTTAGAACATTTCATGCAATTTTATCAAGGAAAAGACGAGGAGGTGGCCGATGGGTTCAGCAGGATCCATCGACATGTCACAAAGGATGTGTTTCCAAAATTATATGAACAAGCTTGTGTTGGGGTGAAGGCCTAAGTGTTGTCGATGTTAATACAAATCATCGAGGGGCAAGGATGGTATTTCTCATCATGAATTTAATTAATATCCTGGAACAGCTCAGAATGTTGATGACGATCACGACACATTTGTCGAGAAATTTCATGAAGATGTAATCAATCAACGATGACATCAAGTCAAAGGAATGATGAAGCGAAAAGTTATTGGAACCACGGGTAGGATACAAACTTGAAATAAAGCTTGTTGTTTAGGGTGAAATGATATGATGAGGAAAATCGACGTAAGCTTAGCTTATCGTTGAAAATTCTGCTCCCGGAAGGACCAAGTAGCAAAGTTAAAATTTAGCATGATTACGATATAGCCGGCCAGGCTAGGAATGATTTGATAGGGTATTAAACTTCCCAGTAACTAGTACTAGGGGTAATACTGGAAGGTAAATCGGAGTAGAGGTTGGACGGGTGAAATAATCTGCAGAGGGAAAGTATTTTAACTTATCCGAGAAATGGAGTCAATGAGGAACTAGGGTCGGAACCACGATTGTAAAGGATCAATTCATAGATAAAAGTTGAACTTATACCAAGGAAATCATTATATTTACGAGCAGCTTCCATGATAAGTTCTACATAGGGTCCATGGGCATGAACACAAAGTTCAAGGTCGACTCCCACTTCTTCAATGCATAACCTTTCATTCTCTCCTCGTTTTCGAAGAAATTGTAGCGCAGAAGATTTATCTGGCAAAGTACCAGAAGAGTAATACTTGTGAGAACTCTCGGGTTCACACGGATTATGGAAGGCATAAGTTCAACCCATCGGGGCATTTTTACGAATCTATACAACCATCAACCAAGCAAAAGATACGAGTTCAAAAGCAGAGTATCGGAGTCAAAGCAGATGATACAATTTACCGAAGGTATTTTGTATCAGGGAAAAACTTCACGAGGTTCTTTGAATATGAAGGACATTGTCGTATGATAATCCAATAATGGATCTGGCGATCCACAACGGAGCTGATGTGGGTATGGATATTCAACCAGAAGAATAAATAATGCAGAGGCATCGGATTTTGGAAATATCTGATAATTCCAAAGCTTAAATGCAAAGGAATTATGATTTCCAATTCGGGGGATCAGAAGCAGAGGCTCTGATCAAAATATGAGTATGTTGAATATACTTATAGTTGCACCCGGTTAAATATGGATTGGGCAAGAACCAGCTCATATCTGGAAGGATGTCTGAGCCGAAAAGAAAGTTTCCAATGATTAATTGATGATTGCGAGTATTCACTCACACGTTGAATCCATAGGAACAGAGTGACAATCACAAAGAATTGTAAAGAATATTGCTAAACATATGGAATTAATCCTAATGCAAGCAGGCAAGGAGAATCAAGAGCAATAGGCTGCAGAGGATTTTTGGAAGATCAGACAGTATTTCCAAGTATTTTGGGAAAGCATATGAACAACTGGGGATGAACAGACCCCGGTTATGTGAATTATCCGCTGTGCAAAAATAAGCCGCAAAGCAGAAGGCACAAAGGATTCTCGAAAGACAGGAGAGTACATCTTGTGATAACGGGAGCAACTGGGTATGAAGGTACAAGCAGCAAGGATGTTATTCACGGGGATTATCGGTGGTTAGAAATTGCAAGGCAGTGGACACAGGGTCTCTGGATACATCGAGAAGTATCTTCAGAGTCTTTTGATGTAGCAGACGATCATCTATGTTGAAGCAGCTCTCCGGGAGGAAGCGGTGATGAGAACCTTGTGTTAGATTTAGAAAAATTATTTAACCCGCATAGAAGAGAGATCAGAGTTCCATAGTATAGACGAGGAGTAAAAGATCCTAATAACACCCAATGGCGACGTGGGCCCGTAAGACACACAGCCATGTTAGTAGAAGTTTTTGTAGTGACTAGACTCGACTTCGGCCAAGGAGTTGGAAAGGGGCTACCTATAGGCAGTCGGCTCTGATACCAACTTGTGACGCCCTCGATTCAATTGTACACTAATCATACATGCAAATGTGTACGATCAAGATCAAGGACTCACGGGAAAATATCACAACACAACTCTAGACACAAATAAAAAATACAAGCTTTATATTACAAGCCCGGGGCCTCGAGGGCTCGAATACATAAGCTCGAATACACAAGAGTCAGCGGACACAACAATATCTGAGTACAGACATAAGTTAGACAAGTTTGCCTTAAGAAGGCTAGCACAAAAGCAACAACGATCGAAAAGGCAAGGCCTCCTGCCTGGGAGCCTCCTAACTACTCCTGGTCGTCGGCGGTCTCCACATAGTAGTAGGCATCGGCGGTGGCATCTGGCTCCTCGGCTCCGACATCTGGTTGCATCAATCGGAAAGAAGAAGAAAGGGGGAAAAGGGGGAGCAAAGCAACCGTGAGTACTCATCCAAAGTACTCGCAAGCAAGGATCTATACTACATATGCATCGGTATCAATGAAATGGGCTGTATCTGTGGACTGGACTGTAGAATACCAGAAGAGAAGGGGAAAGACTAGCCTATCGAAGACTAGCATCTTCAACATCTTTCGCGGTCTTGGAGCATTAGAAGAGCACAGATCAACATAATGTAAAGTAGTAGTAGTGTTATCAATCTCGGCCAGAGATCCTTTCTAGACTCCCTGCGAGAAAGCAATCCCAGAGCCATACTATCCATTTCTCATCACAATCCAATTCTCATCACAAGTATCCAGTTCTAGTTGTATTGATCGGGATACAACTCCAAGTGTCCGTTACCGTAGGACAGGCTATCGATAGATGTTTTCTTCCCTTCAGGAGTGCACCAACTTACCCACCATGCTCGACTAACTCCGGCCGGACACACTTTCCTGGGTTATGCCCGGCCTCGGCCAAACAATACGCCGCAACCCGACCTAGGCTTAATAGAGAGGTCAGCACGCCGGACTAAACCTATGCTCCCAGGGGTCATGGGCCATCTCCCCGGGAACTCCTGCATGTTGCGTACGCGGCCGGTGAGCAGACCTAGCTACCTCCTTCAACAAGGCAGGTGCTTACGCAGTCCATCTCGGCGCACGCCGCTCAGTCGCTGACGTCCATTAATCTTCGGCTGATGCATACGACGCAGAACGCCCATACTATGCCCACGTGATGGTTAGTGCTATCAGGCCAGAGGCCCCTTTGATAAAATATCCAAATCGTAGTGGATTAGGAACACGCGGTTACAAGCAGAGACTCACGAAAGATTTGACCCCGTTGCCCCGTCTCGAGGACTTGCGGCAAGGGCTAGGAATGCCCGGCCACACCCAGTAATTATCCTGCGGGCACCCTCTAGGTCAACCCGACTCCTCATCACTCGCAAATATGCTCGCTCGGGTACCCCTCGGGGCCGACCCGTCTTTAGTAAAAGGGTTCAGTGTAAAGTCATAGTAACCATAGTAACCGTGTGTCCAAACATCACGGGGAAAACCCAAGGAATCACCCCCGGTGAATTCCACTCGATGTAATCATCAAGGTGAACATAAGAGGAGTCTCCCCCGAGGTTCACACTTGAGGGGTTGCACGACAGAGTCGTATCGGAAGTGGTTAAGGCGGAATCACCCTCGATGACCATGACCGAATAGCTACACTACAGGGTTAACATCAGAAGTGTTGTAGAAGTCTCACCCTCGGCACTCGATAGTAACCCGGTAGTGTCGAGCAACTAAGGGGAAAGTGATGTGCGGTGCCGGGGCCTGGTCTTCGATCCCGTTGATCGGGTCTTCAATGATGAAGCAGGGGCAACAAGGACAAGGTGGGGGTCACTGATGGATCACTAACCAACCTATACTAAGTAGTTTAGGTTAAGCAGGTAGGTAACAATAAGCAGGTTACAAAAGCAGGCTATGCATCAGAATAGGAGCTATCAATTACATTAGCAAAATCTAATGCAAGCATGAGAGAATGGAATGGGCGATATCGGGATGATCAAAGGGGGGGCTTGCCTGGTTGCTCTGGCAAGGAGGAGTCGTCGTCGACGTAGTTGATCACAGGGGCGGCATTGGTCTCGGGGTCTACCGCAGAGTAGAGGGGGAAGAAAATGTAAATATAAAGCAAACATAGCATCACAAACCATAACGTGGTAATATGTTGTGTCGGGTGTGACCTAAGTTATGGCTATACAATATAGGTGAAGGGGAAATTCAACCGGGAATGTATTCCCGGTTCCGGACTTGTGTTAGACAGATGACCGGAGGGGCAATGTTCCATGTTTAGATAGTTAGAGGCATCTGACAGGTATGTGGGGTAGCATGTTCGGGTTCTCCTCGTTTTTCTGAGCAACTTTCATATAGAAAACACTTTCATCGGAGTTACGTTTCATTTCTATGAATTTTCAAAGTTTAAACAATATTATGGAATTATTAATTTATCAGAAAAGAATTACTACATCAGCATGACATCACCGTGACGTCAGCAGTCAACAGGACGGCTGACTAGGTCAAACTGACCAGTGGGTCCCACCTGTCATAGACAGTGGACTAACAGAAGTTTAAAACTAACTAAACAGAGTTATTTAGCAGGAAGGCCCCACCTGTCATAGACTAATTAGCTAAACTAATTAGTTTTAATTATTAAAACACTTCATTAGAGGATTTAAGTGATGGGGCCCGCACGTCAGTGGCTAGGGCTGCCCATTCAGCAGTTGACTGGGTCAACCCGGTCAACTAGGGCCCGTGGGGCCCGCTTGCAATGACCCTGGGGTGGCCCCAGGTGTGCCACGTTGGCGGTGGCCGGCGGCTCAACACCGGCGACGCCAAACGCCGTGGCGCGACTCGGATCTCGCCGGAGAACGCGTACAGGGCTCGGGGAGGAGCGGGGCTAGGCTCATTCGAACGAGCTCTCAGCACCGCGTCCAGTGGTGGCCGTAGCATCACCTGACTTGGCCGGAATCGGTGCCGGTGAGCAGCGGCTGGATCACGAGTTCAACGGGAACGGTCACTGGGGGCACGAGCGGAGGCGCAGGCGGGTGCGTTGGACTCCTGGGAGACCCAGGAGCACGTTGTTGTGCTCGGACGCGAGCATGAGCAGCGGTGGCCGTGACGGTGATGCGGACGGCGGCGGCGAGCTACTGCTACGGCGCGAGAGAGGCTAGGGGGCACGGGGATCGAATCCAAAGGGACGAGGGGAGCGGGAGCTCACTGCGCTCCGGTAGGGGAGGGCAGCGGGCTCGAGGAGGCTTGCTTGCGCCGGATTTGTTGTCGAACGGCGGCGGGAATTCGAGGAGGAAGACGACGCTGGCGCCGCCGCTGGGGCTCCTCAGCTCGAACGGCTCAGCGTAGTCGATGTGGGCGACCGTAGCGGAGCTCTCGGACACAGCGGTGAGGCTCGGGGACAACGGTTGCCGTGGCGGTGCGAGAAGATCGGCGACGACATGCGTCGGTAGAAGGGGAAGGAAGAGGGGTGTGACGCCCTCGATTCAATCGTACACTAATCACACATGCAAATGTGTACGATCAAGATCAAGGACTCACGGGAAGATATCACAACACAACTCTAGACACAAATTAAAATAATACAAGCTTTATGTTACAAGCCAGGGGCCTCGAGGGCTCGAAAACATAAGCTCGAAAACACAAGAGGCAGCGGAAGCAACAATATATGAGTACAGACATCAGTTAGACAAGTCTGCCTTAAGAAGGCTAGCACAAAAGCAACATCGATCGAAAAGGCAAGGCCTCCTGCCTGGGAGCCTCCAAACTATTCCTGGTCATCGGTGGTCTCCACCTAGTAGTAGGCATCGACGGTGGCATCTGGCTCCTGGGCTCCAACATCTGGTTGCATCAACCGGAAAGAAGAAGAAAGGGGGAAAAGGGGGAGCAAAGCAACCGTGAGTACTCATCCAAAGTACTCGCAAGCAAGGATCTACACTACATATGCAACATTATCAAAGGAAGGTCAGATATGTGGACCGGGCTGCGAAAAGCCGTAATAGAGGGAGAACCTAGTCCTATCGAATACTAGCATCTTCTAGAAACCACCATCTTGCAGAACAGAGGGAGTAGAGTAGCATAAAGTAAAGTAGTAGCATTATCAACCTCGCCCGCAGATCCTTTCTCGACTCCTGCGAGAAAGCAATCCCAGAGCCATACTATCCAGCTTATCACCTCATATTCATGTCTCATCTCAAGTATCCAGCCTAGTTGTATCGATCGATACAACTCCAAGTGTCCGCTATCAGAGGACAGGCTATCGACAGATCTTTTCTTCACTGCAGGGTGCAACAACTTACCCACCACGCCGCTTAACTCCGCCGGACACACTTTCCTCGGTCATGCCCGCCTCGCCAAACAATACGCTGCAACCCGACCTAGGATTAATAGAGAGGTCAGCATGCCGGACTAAACCTATGCCCCCAGGGGTCATGGGCCATCTCGCCGGGAACTCCTACACATTGCGTTGGCGGCCGGTGAGCAGACCTAGCTACCTCCTTCAACAAGGCAGGTTCTTATGCAGTCCAATCCGGCACGCGCCGCTCAGTCACTGACGTCTATTAAGCTTCGGTTGATGCATACGATGCAGAACGCCCATACTATGCCCACGTGATGGTTAGTGCTATCAGGCCAGAGGCCCCTCAGATCAAATATCCAAATCATAGTGGATTAGGAACGCGCGGTAACAAGCAGAGACTCACGAAAGATGTGACCCCGTTGCCCCGTCTCGAGGACTTGCGGCAAAGGCTAGGAATGCCCGACCACGCCTCGTAATTATCTCGCGGGCACCCTCTAGCTCAACCCGACTCCTCATCACTCGCAAATATGCTCGCGCGGGTACCCCTCAGGGTCGACCCGTCTTTAGTAACATGGTTCAGTGTAAAGTCATAGTAACCATAGTAACCATGTGTCTAACACCAAGGGGAAAACCTGAGGAATAACCCTTGACGGATTCCACTCGATGTAATCATCAAGGTGAACGTAAGATGAACCACCCTTGAAGTTCACACTTGAGGGGTTGCACGCGAGTCGTGATCGAAGTGGTTAAGGCGGAATCACCCACGATGACCACGAATCGAATAGCTACACTATACGGTAGCATCGGCGCTAATGAGGTCTCACCCCAGCACTCGATAGTAACCCAAAGAGTGTCGAGCAACTAGGGGGAAAGTGATGTGCGGTGTCGGGGCCTGGTCTTCGATCCCGTTGATCGGGTCTTTGATGATGAAGTGGGGGCAACAAGGACAAGGTGGGGGTCACTGATGGATCACTAACCAACTTATACTAAGCAGTTTAGGATAAGAAGGTAAGGTACAACAGTAGATACAAAAGCAGGCTATGCATCAGAATAGGAGCAAACAATAACAGTAGCAAAATCTAACGCAAGCATGAGAGAATGGAATGGGCGATATCGGCATGATCAAAGGGGGGGCTTGCCTGGTTGCTCTGTCAAGGAGGGGTCGTCGTCGACTTCGTCGAACTCAGTGGCGTCAGCAACGGTCTCGGGATCTATCGAAGAAGAAGAGGGGGGAAGAAACAGTAAATACGGAGCAAACAAAGCATCACAAAACATAACAAGATAATAAGCGATGCTAGGTATGCGCTAACGCGGTATTAGGTGATACCGGGGAAGGGGGGAAACATCCGGGAAATTATTCCCGGTGTTTCGTGTTTTCGGACAGATGAACCGGAGGGAGAAAGTTGTGAGTTCAATAGGTTAGGGATGTGTGGCGGACAAACGGGCTGCATATCCGGATTCGTCTCGTCGTTTAGAGCAACTTTCATGTACAAAGTTTTTCCATCCGAGCTACAGTTAATTTTCTATGATTTTTGCAAGTTTAAAACATATTGTGGAATTATTTATACTAACACAAAAGGAATATGACGTCAGCATGACATAGGAGTGACATCAGCAAATCAACATCCCAGCTTGATCGGTCAAAATCGACACTGGGACCCACTGCACCTCACATTTAACAGAGCTTATTTTAAAATAAACTGAGGTTAATTAGCTGATGGGCCCCACATGTTAGTGGCTAATTAGCTAAACTAATTACTTTTAATTATAAAAACCATTTTAGTTATTATTTAAGCGGTGGGCCGGCTTGTCGCTGGCACTGCATCACATAAATCGGCGTGTTGACTGGTCAACCAGCCAACGGGCCCCTAAGGCCCACCGGCAAAGGAGCTGTGGGTGGGGCCCGCCCAGCCACGTCGGCGGCGCCGGCGTCTCGCCGTCGGCGATGCTAGAACGCGGCAGAGCAGCTCGGGCCTCGCTTTAAACGCTAGGGGCTGCTGCTTAGCGGCGTTAGCACCGCTCAACGCAGCGCACGACGCCGTGTGTCGGGTGGTGGTGGTGGCTCGCCCGGGGATGTAGGACCTTGAAGTATGTCTAGAGGGGGGGTGATTAGACTACTTGACCAATAAAAACTTAACCTTTTCCCAATTTTAGAGTTTGGTAGATTTTAGCTATTTTAGGAAAAGTCAAGCAATCATCACACAATTCAAGCAAGCATGCAAAGAGTGTATAGGCAGCGGAAATTAAAGCATGCAACTTGCAAGAAAGTAAGGGGAAGGGTTTGGAGGATTCAAACGCAATTGGAGACACGGATGTTTTTGGCGTGGTTCCGATAGGTGGTGCTATCGTACATCCACGTTGATGGAGACTTCAACCCACGAAGGGTAATGGCTGCGCGAGTCCACGGAGGGCTCCACCCACGAAGGGTCCACGAAGAAGCAACCTTGTCTATCCCACCATGGCCGTCGCCCACGAAGGACTTGCCTCACTAGCGGTAGATCTTCACGAAGTAGGCGATCTCCTTGCCCTTACAAACTCCTTGGTTCAACTCCACAATCTTGTCGGAGGCTCCCAAGTGACACCTAGCCAATCTAGGAGACACCACTCTCCAAGAAGTAACAAATGGTGTGTTGATGATGAACTCCTTGCTCTTGTGCTTCAAATGATAGTCTCCCCAACACTCAACTCTCTCTCATAGGTTTTGGATCTGGTGGAAAGAGGGTTTGAGTGGAAAGCAACTTGAGGAAGGCTAGAGATCAAGATTCATATGGTAGGAATGGAATATCTTGGCCTCAACACATGAGTAGGTGGTTCTCTCTCAGAAATGGTAAGTTCGAAGTGTAGGTTCATTCTGATGGCTCTCTCCACGAATGAAGAGGAGGTGGAGGGTATATATAGCCTCCACACAAAATCTAACTGTTACACACAATTTACTAAACTCGTGGGACCGAATCGTTAAACTCGGCCGGACCGATTTAGTAAACCTAGTAACCGTTAGTGATTTTCGTGGATCGACATGCATCTCGGTGAGGCCGATTCGGTTAGGGTTAGGGCATAACGTAATCTCGGTGAGACCGATTACACAAAATCGGTGAGACCGATTTGGTAATAAGCTTTCTAGAGAGTTTGTCGTAAACTTCGGTTGGACCGATTGCTTTTTTCGTGAGACCAAAATGTTACAAAAGGAAACAGAGAGTTTACATTGCAATCTCGTGGGACCGATCGCTCACTTCGTTAGACCAAACGCTACGAAGGGAAACAGAGAGATTGCAACCCCATCTCGGTGAGACCGAGATCCCTATCGGTAAGATCGTTTTGCTTAAGGTTTGTGGCAGTGGCTATGACTTTTGGAATCGGTGGCGCCGGATAGAAAGAATCGGTGTGACCGATTTTGGCTTTAGGTTTAGGTCATTTGTGGATGTGGGAAAGTAGTTGAGGGTTTTGGAGCATATCACTAAGCACATGAAGCAAGAGGCTCATTAAGCAAAACCTCATCCCTTCTTGATAGTATTGGCTTTTCCTATAGACTTAATGTGATCTTGGATCACTAAAATGTAAAATGAAGAGTCTTGAGCTTTTGAGCTTGAGCCAATCCTTTGTCCTTAGTATTTTGAGGGATCCACTTTCATCATCCATGCCATGCCATTCATTGAGCTTTCCTGAAACAATAGTCTTGGAATAGCATTAGCTCAATGAGCTATATGTTGTTATGAATTACCAAAACCACCTAGGGATAGTTGCACTTTCAATCTCCCCATATTTGGTAATTGATGACAACATATAGATCAAAGCTTCGACAAATGATGATAAAATTTAAATAACATCGTCGCTTTGAGAAGTATGTGATAAGCAAGAGCTCCCCCTAAATTTGTGCATAGTTTTAGATTTTCTTTGGACTACAAATGCACAATGAATTAGGCTCATGGGTTACTCTTCCATGTCACATACATCTTGGTGGAGCGCTCAAAATAATAAACAATGAATACATGCACTCATCACCAAGCATAGTGAGTGATCACATAAGATAGATAGGATAATATTAAGCATGCATAAGTGTAGCTTATGATCAAACACATGATCATCAATGTCTCACAAGCATAGTATCTCAACCAAAAGCAAACAAAGATTGAAAAAACCATCAAATAAAGCAAGAGAGAACAAAAGCAACACTCTCTCTCTCTCAAAGCCTATGATCTATACATTTTTCTCCCCCTTTGGCAACAAGTTACCAAAAAGTTCATAGAAAATGCATAGTGCTAGATCGACTCTCAGGCTTGATCTTCTGGTGGTGGAGTCCGGATAACGCCGAGGACGAAAGCTTCAGTTGAAGTAGATGGAGCTGGAGCTGATGTAGATGCTGGAGCTGGTGGCACTGAGGCTGTAGGGGCAGTGGCTGTTGCTGAAGTTGTTGCTCTAGTGTCTGTCACTGGCACTGCATCTGACCTCTGGGCTCTGTGCACTCTGGCAAACACATTGGTGGTAGTCTTGCCCTTCCTCTCCTGCATGTCATCTTGTAGTTCCTCCACCGCAGATCAATCTCGCCACTTTCACATCTAAGTTATAGAACTTTTGTTCTATGATTCTCTCCAAGCTCTCTTGATTTTGAGTGAGGGTGGCCAATCCCTTCTCAATCCTCAGGGTTGATGCTATTAAGTAACCAAGCTGCTCCTGCTTGTTCTTCAAGAAATACTCAGATGCCTCCTCTTGAGTTGGCATCTTGGTAGCCTTCTCCCTCTTTGCCTTCTCCTTCTTCTCCTGAGCTTGAACTGATTGTGGATCATCTTCATTCATGACAACCTCATTGTCCTCAAAGTCTGGATAAAGTGGAAAGTGTTCCTTATCCAACTGATATTTTCCTATGCCCATCTTTGAGTTTATCAATTCTTGAATCTGAGGTGCATATCCACAGCTCGTCTTCTGATATGCTGCAGTCCGCTTGATTGTTTCAATGATCAGGCTCATGACTTTGAACTTCTGTGGAACATCAAACACATGCAACATGTTGATGGCATGCCCTCTGATTATGTTGTGGTCACCAGACTTGGGCAACCAAGTGTGCCTTAGAATCCAATTTGTGGTTGGCAACCCTAACAGCAGAAAGTGAACTGATCCAAACTTGTGAGTCTCTAATGCCTTGTCTGGAATTTCCTTGTACATGTGAGCCATTGAATTGTGACCCATCTTCTTCTTTGCATAAATGTATAGGTCATCCTCATTCTCCTTGGGGGCATTGATCAGACTTGCCCATTCCTCAATAGTGGACTGGTACCTTGTACCTTCAGACATCCAAACTATTCTTCCATCTGAGTAAAAGTGTGCTGTGGAGTAGAACTGCATGATAAGCTCATCATTCCAGTTGGTGAACTTCTGTCCAACAAAATCTGCAACTCCACAAGCAATAAAGCTGTCTTGCACTCCAGGATAGTGCTGTTCATTTTCCTTGATGAATTTCCAGTCAACCCACCTCATGTCACAGACTATGGGCTTCTTGTCCAACAGAATTGTTTCATAGAAGTCCTGTTGTTCCTTTGTGTGGAACCTGTAGTCAACAGCAGTTCTTCTTCTTGAAGCATATGGATCTTCCATTCTCCACAGTCTCAAAGACTGAATCCTTCCTGATTCTCATGTCCTCACCACAGGATGGGCATCATTGTGGTCTGTATCTTGGGCTTGAGCTTCCTCGTAACTTGTCCTTCTTCATCTTCCTCATCAAGATCCTCGAGCACTGGGCCTTGTTCTTCTCAGCAATTGGAATACTCCCGGTATTCCTCTTTGGTGCAGACTTGGCCTTGGGGTCAGCTTTGGGTGCTACCTTGGGCTTAGATGTGGCAGCCCCTGATCTAATAGCATCACCCATAAGCTTTGGTGCCTTTGGAGCTGGTGCAGCAAGCTTTCCTATTCCATCATGGAAGGTTGACCAACAACTCTGGCCATAGTCTTCTTGACCCTTTCCTTTCTTTTCTTCCCTTCTGCAGCAGCTGGTTCTTTGGGTTGGGTTTCCAAAGAAGCTTGTGTAGACACTCTGGCTTTGGACATTGGTTGTCTTCCTGCAGGCCTTTTGGTCTTCATGCCTGGCTTTGCATTCTTTGCTGAGCCATATTCCTTCTTGAGCACCACTTTCTTGGATGTAGCCTCATCTTCCTCAGCTTTGTAATCTTCATCCTCTGAATCTGAAGTTCTTTTCCTCCTTTGCATAGTTGAAGCCTTAGGCAAATTGCTAGGAGTACTTCTGCTCCCTTCATCCGGTTGAGGGACTAGTGCCCTCACTCAAGTCCATCTGCTCTTCCGACTGTTCGGCTGTCACTTTGATCGGACATACCGCAAAAGCTGATCGCTGACCTTGTGAAGAGTTATAGATGAGATAGAAAAGATGAGCATCACAAAATGCAGAGGTTTTTGCAAAATAATGACTCAAAAGTTCAGTCTTAGTTTTCCACGAAAGCATTTTGATCCACCGATTTTCAAACTCGGTGATACCGAAGCAGTTTTGGAACCTAAATCGATGATCTCGGTTGACCGAGTTTCAGTTCGGTGGTACCGAGACTGCTAGGGTTTCACAGAATCCTCAAATCGGTTGCACCGATTAGTAATTCTCGGTCAGACCGAGAGTCACTAGTGCAATGGCATAGGCCAAATCGGTGAGACCGAGTTTTTCAACTCGGTGGGTCCAAGATGGTTTTGGCGGAAACCTAACCCTAAAAATTTGAATCACACCTAATCTATGAACTACTTTGGCTGGATAGAAGAGTTTCAATCGTGGAAAGAATCAATATGAAAACAATGTGGCAGGAATCAGACGTGGATAGCACAAAGATTAAGTCCATACCCTAACTTGGCAGTGGACTTGCTACGGCGGCAACGGCAGGGACGAAATCCGTTGACAGCAGCGGAAACCAGCAACAGGAGGCTGCTGGCGACGAGGAGACGATCCGGAGACCACGATGGCAGAGCGAGCTGTTGCGCGGGCGAAGGGTTTCAGAGAAATTTCCAAAATTTTGCCCGTGGCTATATATAGCTCGACCCTGTCGGTGTGACCGAGTGGAACAACTTCGGTGGCACCGAGATGCATAATCGTGTTCGATTCTGACAAATCGGTGAGACCGAAAAGTTCAAATCGGTTGCACCAAGATTGAAAACTCAGATCAACTTGATCTCGGTAGGACCGAAATGGAAGGATCGGTCGACCGAGAATCACTAAGAGGTTTTGGAAGTTTAAGTCTATGACTAATCGGGACTCCAAGTGCTCCTCACACGAGTGGTTCAATCGACTTGATCAAATTTTGTGATGTAGCATGAATAGAGTTTGAGACGAGAAAACATAGATAGCTAAAGAAGGTTCTTAGGCATTCTTGTCCATCCACTTGGCACAAAGAAAAGAATCCAAACAAACAAAACAACAAGTGGATGTCCTTGAATGAGTAAAATATGCACCAACATGCTCACACAATAAGATGGCAATTGAAATATGTGGCAAAGCATGCACAACCAATTTTAGCAACTATCAAGCAATTGGCGATGACTAGGTCATCTATATATGAGTATATTGATTTAGGAGTCAAATGAGAACATTTGATCATAGGTCATACTCATCGCTTAAGCTCAAGTGGGGTTACCACTTTTACATAATGCATTAATGTGTTCACACCATTAGAGTTGCTTTGACTCAATTCTTAGAGTTAAGCTCCCCTAGATGTGAGATCCCCTTAGAGGGATGAACTAACCTTGGGTTTTGTCGATGATGACTTCATGTAGGTGTTGAAGATGTAGATGCTCAATGTTGATGTAGATCATTTGGAGCAATCCTTTGGAGTTAGTTGCACTTTCAACTTGCCTACATGGGTTAGTCCGACAAGGAACAAACAAGAATATCCATAGACATAGAGTGATGCACACACAAGATGATGTCCATGAAAACATTAGGTTACCTTGTCCCTTGCCTTACCAACATGAGGGTTTGTGACTCCTTGAACTAGTGCAAGATGTGAAAGTTGATTGCACTTGTTCTTTCCAAAATGATATGAGTGAATAATGTTGGGGAGTCACCCTCAAGAACTCTCTAGGTCTTCTTCTTCGGGATCCACATCATCTTGATGGGAATCCTTGGAGCTGTAGTTGTACTTGATGAAGTAGAACTTGACGTAGTCTTGGGGACCCACTTGAACGAGGCTTTAGGTGCTTCTTCAAATGCATCAATCTCTTCTTGAAGCTTGTCCTTTCCTTTGTTCTTGTGGTCTTGTGGTGGAAGATCATCTTGAGCTTGTGTCCCTTGAAGGAAGTAGGATCATACTTCTCTTGTTGAGGAACAAACTTTGTCTTGGGGTATTGATCTTCTTCCCACTCAACTCCATTGGCGTTGAACTTTCGCTCAAAACCAACACCTTGATTCTTCCGGTGCCTTCCTTGCTTATGCATAATTTCCTCAATTTCTTACTCCCGACAAGGCTCTTGTAAACACCTTTCTCTATAATTCCTTCAATAATCTATTTTCTTGCTCAAGTGTAACTTGGCTAAGAGAATCATTAGTGGAATCAAGAGAACTACTAGAAGCAACAACATTGGATTTGACATTATTATTGTTACTACTAGAGGAAGTATCTTTCTTGTACTTGTTACTAGACTTGACTTGAGGCATGTAAGTAGATAAGAGTAAACGCTTGGCAATGTAAGAAGAACTTTTCTTGCGAAGATCATCATTGATTGCCTTTAAGAACTCATGCTCTTGCTCAAGATTGAGCTTTTCAAAGCGTAACTTCTCATGAGCCCTTAAAAGTTCTCGATGATCTTCGAAGATAGTTTCATGAGCCAACTTAAGAGTGTTTAGTTCTTTAGTTAGAAGCTCAATTTTCTCCTTATCATTGTCATTCGTTTGATTAGCATGATTAATTGACGTTTCATCATAGTATTCATCACTAGAGTTGTCAACAAGTAAATCATCATCCACAAGCAAGTCATCTTCATCACTATTAAAATCAACATACTGGATGTGTTACCTTTGGACCTTTGGCCATGAAGCATCTTCCAACACCTTCATTTGGTGAGTCAAATATGTCGAGGAGTTGGTTGACACAAGTGCTAGACCGCAACACCTTCATCTTGAGTATATTCGAGTCGGAGTGATAGCTTCTCTCGAGTGATTGTCGGAGTCGGAGACGGAAACCCATTCAACAACATGAGCTTGATGTCTTCGTTTTGTGTAGCTCCTTGATGACTTGTCCTTTCTTTCGAATCCTTACTTCTCCGTGAGGGTCTTCGCTCATAACGATCATCTCTACTCCTCTCTCTTGGTGGTGATTCTTCTCTTTTGCTCCTTCTTCTTGGAGAATCTTCTCTTCTTTTGTAGTGTGTTGTACACTCATTGAGTAGTGTCCGGTCTCCCACAATTGTAGCAATTGCACTCTCGACTAGAAGATCTCTTGTCATTGTAAGACCTTGACTTGGAGCTTCTTTCTTTGCTTCTACTTTTGTAGAATTTGTTGAAGTTCTTCACCATTAAGCTCAATTCTTCATTGAAGGTTGGTTTCTCACTTGATGATGTGGGGCTTCACTTGAGGCTTTGTAAGCACCACTTGACTTGTTGTGAAGTTCCTCCTTATCCTTGAGTGACATCTCATGAGCAACAATCCTTCCAATGACTTCCGCTGGCTTGAGATCTTTGTAGTTTGGCATCATTTGGATCAATGTGCACACGGTATCATAATTTCCATCCAATGCTCTTAGGATTTTCTTGATGATGAATTTGTCGGTCATCTCTTCACTCCCTAAGCCGGCAATCTCATTTGTGATAAGAGCAAGCCTAGAGTACATTTCAGCGACACCTTCACCATCCTTCATTTTGAACTTGTCAAGCTGACTTTGGAGCACAATCAACTTGGATTCCTTGACGGACTCGGTACCTTCATGCATATCAATCAAAGTATCCCAAATTTCCTTTGCATTCTCAAGACGGCTGATTTTGTTGAATTCTTCGGGCACAATCCATTGAAGATGATGTCACATGCTTGAGCGTTGTATTGCAGCATCTTCAATTCTTCCGATTAGCTTCACGGTTCGGTCCTCTCCCATCAAGAATTCACCTTGCAAGCCAATACAAATAATTGCCCAAACGGCGGGTTATGTCCAAGAATATGCATTTTCATCTTATGCTTCCAACTAGCAAAATTAGTACCATCAAAGTAAGGACCTCTACGGTGATAATTTCCTCGCTAGACGCCATACTCTCCTAGGTTGTGAAACCAAGGCTATGACCACCAAAAGCTATGGAAATCAAAGCAAATGGAGACCAATGCTCTGATACCACTTGTAGGACCTTGAAGTATGTCTAGAGGGGGGTGATTAGACTACTTGACCAATAAAAACTTAACCTTTTCCCAATTTTAGAGTTTGGTAGATTTTAGCTATTTTAGGACAAGTCAAGCAATCATCACACAATTCAAGCAAGCATGCAAAGAGTGTATAGGCAGTGGAGATTAAAGCATGCAATTTGCAAGAAAGTAAGGGGAAGGGTTTGGAGGATTCAAACACAATTGCGGACACGGATGTTTTTGGTGTGGTTCCGATAGGTGGTGCTATCGTACATCCACGTTGATGGAGACTTCAACCCACGAAGGGTAACGGCTGCGTGAGTCCACGGAGGGCTCCACCCACGAAGGGTCCACGAAGAAGCAACCTTGTCTATCCCACCATGGTCGTTGCCCACGAAGGACTTGCCTCACTAGCGATAGATCTTCACGAAGTAGGCGATCTCCTTTCCATTAGAAACTCCTTGGTTCAACTCCACAATCTTGTAGAGGCTTCCAAGTGACACCTAGCCAATCTAGGAGACATCACTCTCCAAGAAGTAACAATTGGTGTGGTGATGATGAAATCCTTGCTCTTGTGCTTCAAATGATAGTCTCCCCAACACTCAACTCTCTCTCATAGGTTTTGGATCTGGTGGAAAGAGGGTTTGAGTGGAAAGCAACTTGGGGAAGGCTAGAGATCAAGATTCATATGGTAGGAATGGAATATCTTGGCCTCAACACATGAGTAGGTGGTTCTCTCTCTAAATGGTAAGTTGGAAGTGTAGGTTCGTTCGATGGCTCTCTCCACGAATGAAGAGGAGGTGGAGGGTATATAGCCTCCACACAAAATCTAACTGTTACACACAATTTACCAAACTCGGTGGGACCGAATCGTTAAACTCGGTCGGACCGATTTAGTAAACCTAGTGACCGTTAGTGATTTTTGGTGGACCGATATGCATCTCGGTGAGGCCGATTCGGTTAGGGTTAGGGCATAACGTAATCTCGGTGAGACCGACACACAAACTCGGTGAGACCGATTTGGTAATAAGCTTTCCAGAGAGTTGCTCGTAAACTCGGTGGGACCGATTTGCTCTTTTCGGTGAGACCGAAATGTTACAAAAGGAAACAGAGAGTTTACATTGCAATCTCGGTGGGACTGATCGCTCACTTCGTTAGACCAAACGTTACGAAGGGAAATAGAGAGATTGTAACCCCATCTCGGTGAGACCGAGATCCCTATCGGTAAGACCGATTTGCTTAGGGTTTGTGGCAGTGGCTATTACTTTTGGAATCGGTGGCGCCGGATAGAAAGAATCGGTGTGACCGATTTTGGCTTTAGGTTTAGGTCATTTGTGGATGTGGGAAAGTAGTTGAGGGTTTTGGAGCATATCCCTAAGCACATGAAGCAAGAGGCTCATTAAGCAACACCTCATCCCTTCTTGATAGTATTGGCTTTTCCTATAGACTCAATGTGATCTTGGATCACTAAAATGTAAAATGAAGAGTCTTGAGCTTTTGAGCTTGAGCCAATCCTTTGTCCTTAGTATTTTGAGGGATCCACTTTCATCATCCATGCCATGCCATTCATTGAGCTTTCCTGAAATAATAGTCTTGGAATAGCATTAGCTCAATGAGCTATATGTTTTTATGAATTACCAAAACCACTTTGGGATAGTTGCACTTTTAGGGGACGGCCGGAATAACCATCAGCGGCGAGCACGGGCGGCGGCGGCATTCGGAGTCACGTTGGGAATGGGCTAGGGGGCATGGGAGGGCGAGTGGAAGGGCTGGCCGGGCTCTTGGGAACACCAGGAGCATGATGGAGGGCTCAGACGGGGGCCACGGCAGCGGTGGCCACGACGGTGATGCAGCAGGGCGACGGTGAGCTATGGCGGTTGCGGCGAGCGAGCTAGAGAGGGAGTCAGCCTACGTGAGAGAAGGGAGAGGGGGAGGAGCTCAGCGGGTGGGCGCACGAAGGCCCGGCGAGTAACAGAAGCGCAGTGGCGGTGGCCGGAGTCGAAACCGGCGGCGACGGCGGTCAAGGAGGAAGACGAAGGGGATCCGGCGCTGGGTGGCTCCCGCCTTGAGGTTGTTCGTGCAGACGAATCAGTAGACGGCTGCGGGGCTCGTGAACACATCAGGGCAGCGAACAGGGCCCGGTGGCCACGGTGGCGAAGCAAAGCGGCGGCGACACTGCGTCGGGGCGAGGTGGATCTGGAGAAGGGGCGAGGCCAGAGGAGAGAGGGAGAGGGGCGCCCGGGGGAGTGAGGGTGCGGGAGCCCGAGGGTCGAGGGAACGTCGCCCTTATCCCTTCCCCGACGGGGACGGCGACAGGGTTCGGTGGCGACCGGCGAGCGCGGTCACTGGGTCGGGTGAACAGAGAGGAGGGAGGCAGCCGGGGGAGGTGGGCTGCTGGGTTGGGCCGCCCAGATGACTAAGGCCCAGGGGGGTCAGGGGGGTTTTCTTTTTCTTTTACCTTTGCTCTTTTCTTTTTACAGAAAAAGCATGGTAATATTTGGGCTGCAAAAGGATTTTGTAAAATGTGGGACTTGGCCACATAATTACATTGCAATAGTTAGCACTGCCACAAAAAGGTTGTGAGGCTTTTGAAATAGTTTGAAATTTTTATAAAGTAAAAAGGCATTTAAACTATTGTTTTAGCCACTTAATTGCTTTAGGCCATTTAAACACCTTGCAAAAATGTTGGTTCACCACCAATATTAACAAATGACTATTTGCCACAAGATGAACATTTTAGATCTCCTGTCTGACAAATAAGAGTTTTTGACTTTAGATTGGATTTGAATTTGAATCGGTGATTTGGATCAAGTGAAGATTAGCAACTGTAAAAATGATGACAAGGCATCATTGGAAGGGGATTACTGTGGCATGATTCTCGGGGTGTTATAAATCTCCTCCACTACAAGAAATCTCGTCCCGAGATTTAAGAGCTGGAGTAAGGGAGAAAAACTCGGGAAGGACGGAGCTCAACACAAGATAGGTACCTGGGGGCTATCTCTGTGAACGTGGCATAGAGGCATCTCTCGAGTTGAAATCGAAGAAAGTCATCGAGAGCAAGGTAAGAAGGTGCAATAAGAAGCTTTAACTTGGTAGGCAATCATTCATTGCCTGTAACAGAGGGTGAAAGGGGTTCAGAGCAATGTGAATAAGTATTGCGTCTGATACCAGAACATATCACAAGAAGGTGGCTCGTGAATTACATATGAAGCCAAGCGCGAGGAACAATTTTGGAAGACAGGGATGTACCGGCGAGTCAGGTTTCGATCCTATGAAACTGTGGGTTATGGGCCCACCATGTGGGTTAACAGCAGGAAGGCACTGATCAATTTGCACGATCATGATAGCAAGGTAGGTCAGAGTATAGCCTGTCAGTTATGTTGGCAACAACGCTGGTACCAAGGGCGAGGGACAAAGAGAACTGTTTTCCTGCTCGGTAAGATGAGGCGGACCAATAGGCAAAGTTCCCGTCCATTGGCGGCTACCAGAATGTCATCAACAATAGTAACAAGGTCTTACTGAAATAGTTTGTACACCGAGGTGTTTACATAAGCAGGGAATTATCTCTGCTTAGACAAGTTAGATTACAAGAAAGGTGAAATAAAACCATGGAAAGGAAAATGTGATTATTATGATAATCAGACCAATGGAAAGGGAAGGTGTTTATACAAAAGTAAGAGTACATGCTTCCCAAGAACAAACAGGACATGATATACATGACAGGACATCAAGTACTTATCCATTTAGTTAATGCGGCAAGGTGAATCATGATGTTTACCCATACAGTGTTGTTTGGATAATTGACTAAGAAACATTTAGCATTGCGCCTTCAATGTTCTTTATGATGTTCGGAGTAACACATTCATACTTTTGGATAGCATTGACATGGTCATCAGGTAAAGGTCCGACCTTGGTAGCAGAAGGGATCCATCCAAATTTTTGGAACATCTCATGCCATTTAAACAGGGAAAAGATGGGGAGGTGGCCGATGTTTCAGTAGCAATCCATCGCCATGTTAAAAAGGATGTATTTCCAAAGTTTATATGAACAAGTTTTGTGTTGTGGGGGAGACAAGAATGTTGTCGATGGTAACACAAATCATCAAGGGGCAAGGATGATATTTCTCATCATGAATTCGATTGGTATCTTGGGAGAGTTCAGAAAGTTGATGATGATAACGACACATTTGTTGGTTGAGGATCTGATCGACGGTAAGCCGCCTTCCTTTTCATCCCTTTGCTTGCCCCTTGCCCCCTTGTTTATCTTCTGATTTTTGTGTTGTTTCTTTGTTCTTCGCGCAGATTACTTTCCCGGTTACTCCGTCGCCGCCAGCCCAGCCATCGAGGCCCACCGCGAGGCATGCCGGCAAGCAGGGGTTGATATCGCGCCAGATGCCAGCCGGACGCTTGAGGAGCATCTTTTGGCGATCCAGGCCCGGCTGCAGCCGGCTCACCGCATGCTCCGCCGTCTTCAGCTTGCCGGGGCGCAAGTGTTGACCGCCCTCTGGCGAGGCGATTCCGCGTACTTCAAATGGATTGCCGATCGGGCCGGAGGTTGCAGCTTGGCCGCCGAGGCCCGGAAGGCTTCCGCTGCCGGTCCGCGCCAGCGGGCGCCGAGTTCAGACGAGCCTGGTATCCTGGGCTGAGCTTGGGCCAGCTGAGCACCTGGAGACAGGAGGCCGACGAGGAGCTGGTGGCGGTGCGGCCGGCTATCATCCAGCGTGCCTCGGCTATCGCCGAATATACCGACACCAGCATTTTTGCTCCTGAGGTGAATGATAACGGCGTCGCCCAGCCGGAGGAGTGGTTCGGGCTGAACCCGGCGGAAGGTGAGGACTCGGCGGAGGAGATCGCTTCCAGCGACGTAGGCGAAGACGAAGAAGGGGAGGGCGGCGAAGACGTCATGCCCGACGGCGAGGCGACCAGCCAGCTTCAGCCTAATCGTGCCTCCAGCAATGAGGCGCGCGTGAGCGCGCCGCCTTCCAGGGGTGATGATCAGGCCGAGACCCGCCAGCCGTCGACTCCTCCGGCCAGCACTGCCGCCTCCGCCGACCTGCCTGACTCGCCTATCGCTCCCTTGGCCTGATCTGCCGTTCTTGCTTTCCTGCTGTTACTCCTTGAACAACTTTTTATTAAATTTGCGCAGTTCCACCCACTAGGGGTGTATTAAAACTATGTTGAATGCCGGCCTTTCGAAGGCTTTTGTGTAAATATAATTATGCATGTGTTTGGCTTCCATTCGAATTTGCTTTTTATCCTTAGGATGTTTCCTTTGCCGCCTTCCCTTGATCGCCGCTTTTCCCAAATGTAACAGCCTCTGCTCTGCAATCTGTGGTCGGGAGGAACTTGGCCATTTGTGGGAAGACAAGTACTTGAGCTTTCTTGGATTGTGGCAAGGTGAAATGGGGAGCTGGCCGGCCGGCTATTCTGGTAGCCGGTCGGCGATGGGAGGAAGCCGGCTTTTGTTATACGAGTTCGTTAGTCCTTAGCCGTTTTTCGTGTGGGCATCGTTTCCTGCCTTTGACTCTTGCCAGCCGGACAGTCGGTTCTTCGAGCTGCGACTTCCGACAAGAGAGGGCTTGGGTGCCGGCACACTACTTGTCTGACTGTAGGTGGAACTTGAATATAACTCAAGGCGGCCAGTCCCCGGGCCGACTAGTCGAACTCGGTGCCGGACGAGGAGAAAGAATGTAATGACAAAATCATAAGCATGATACTCGTCATTCATAGATAAAAGGTGGCAGTCCCTGAGTGCTCCTCGGGGGGCCTATTGTCTCATACTTAGTACAAAAGGTAGCGTGATACATACTGCATTTTAGCTGTAAAATCTTCGGAAGAGGTTGGCGTTCCATGGTCGTTCCGACTCCTTGCCTGAATCATATCTCTTTCATGCCTTCGCTTCGAGCATCGACGTAGTAGGAGTCGCTTCCCAATGCTCTGCTGATGACGAAGGGGCCTTCCCAAGGGCCGAGAGCTTGTGCTGGCGGCTGTTTGCTGGATCAGCCGGAGCACAAGGTCACCCTCTTGAAAGGATCTTGGCTTGACCTTCCGGCTGTGGTAGCGCACAAACCCTGCCGGTAGATGGCGGACCGGTGAGGGCTAACAGCCGCTTTCTTCCAAGAGGTCGACGCCGCCTTCTCGTGCTTCTTTGGCCTTCGCTCGCACATGGTCACCCGAGGCGAGTCGAACTCGATGTCGCTTGGGATGACAGCCTCGCACCATATACAAGGAAGAAAGGGTGAAGCCGTTGACTTGTTCGGTAGTGCGCAGACTCGGAGGACGGCCGCAGCTCATCGAGCCAACAGCCGGCCGAACGCTCCAGTGGCACGACCAGTCGGGGCTTGATGCCGGAAAGGATGAGGCCGTTGGCTCGCTCAACTTGGTCGTTTGACTGCGGGTGGGCAACGGACGCTAGGTCCAGCCGGATGCCCTGTGTCGCGCAGAAACGTGCCAATGCTCCCTTGGCAAAATTCGTGTCGTTGTCGGTCATGATGTTGTGTGGCACGCCGTACCGAGTTGTAATATCTGCGATGAATGTCACGGCGGTCGGCCCATTCAGCTTCTTAATCGGCTTTGCTTCGATCCACTTGGTAAATTTATCCACGGCGACGAGAAGATGTGTCATGCCGCCGCGCGCCGTCTTGAACGGGCCCACCACGTCCAGTCCCCAGACGGCAAAAGGCCAGGTGAGGGGAATGGTCTTGAGTGCCGAAGCCGGCAGGTGTTGCTTGGAGCTGAAGACTTGGCACCCTTTGCAATGTTTGACCAACTCCTTGGCATCGTCCAAAGCAGTCGGCCAAAAGAATCCATGGCGGAAAGCTTTGGCAACAAGTGATCTTAAGGCTGCGTGGTGGCCGCATTCGCCTTGGTGAAATATCCTTGAGGATTGCTATGCCCTTCTTTGGCTCGACGCAGCGCTGGAAAACTCCATTGACACTGCGTCTGACGAGCTCTCTGTTGACAATTGTATATGCTCAGGCTCGGTGTTGGACTTGTCTTGCCGCGATCTCGTCAGCTGGCAGTTCTCTGTTTACCAGGAAGTTGAGGATGGGCTGAGCCCATGATGGAGTTGTGACCTCTTCTATAGCCAACACGGCTCGCAACTGTATGGTGGGCTGGATGGTGAAGAGCTGAGTTGGCCACCGCCGTGGTGTTGATGCAGTCCCGGCCGACTATCAGAGTCCCCGGCCGGCTCAAAAATCCCGGCCGGGTGCGACTATGGCAGTCCTCGAGTCGCCTATCGAAGTCCCCTGCTGCTGCTTGGTTCCCCAAGCCGATCCGCCGCGTCGGGGTTAAGCGCACGAAGATGGAATCGGATTCTGGCGATGGCTTGATAGATGGCTTGAGGAGGCGCTGGAGAGACGCCGTTGGTATAGCTTGTCGAGTGGAGCCTATTCGTGCGGGGCATCCGCTGCTCGCTGTCGCCCGCGGCACGTGGAGGAACTCGCATCCTTCAAAATACCCGATGATTTGCTGAACGAGGAAGCGTAGCTTGCCATGTTTGCGCCCTGGCGCCCTAGTCACCAGATGACTGCTGGACCACAAATCCAGTCGCCATAGCACGTGATCCGGCGGATGCCGAGCTCTTTGGCTAGCCGGAGCTCGTATGAGCGCCTCGTACTCGCCACATTATTGGAGGCGGCAAAGTGAATTTGCAATGTGTATCTGAGTTTGTCGCCTTTGGAAGAGGTGAGGATGATGCGGCTCCTGCCGGTGCGCATCTTGGACCCATCGGCGCATCCGCCAATGAGTGGAGTCGGGAGCCGCGGCAGTACGGGTCTCGCCCAGTCGACAAGGAAGTCGGCCAATTCTTGGGACATGATGGTGGTGCGAGGCTGGTAGAAGATCGTGTAAGGGGCCAGCTCAATGGCCCATTTTGCCACCCGGCCGGATGCGTCCCGGCTGCCTATGATCTCGGCGAGCGGGGCGGTGTATACGACCGTGATGGGGTGCTCTTGAAAGTAGGGCTTCAGCTTCTTGGCGGCGAAGTACACGCCATAGCACATCTTCTGGTAGTGCGGGTAGTTCTGCTTCGAGGTGGATAGTACTTCACTAAGTAATACATCGGTCTCTGGACTGGCTGAGCTCGGCCTTCTTCTGGGCGCTGGACCAGGATGACGGTGCTGATCACCCGGCTGGTGGCGGCAATATAAAGGAGCATGGGCTCTTTCTCAGTCGGCGCTGCCAAGATAGGCGGCGTGGCCAGCATCTTCTTTAGCTCATGGAAAGCTTGGTCGGCTTGGTCATTCCACTCGAAGTGAGTGGTTTTCTTCATTTGCTCAGAGGGGAGAGCCTTTTCTCCAAGCCGATCCGATAAAGCGTTCGTGGAGGCCAGCACCCGTAAACTTCGGACGCCTCGCAGCTTGGTGGGAATCTCCATTCTCTCAATGGCTTTGATATTTACTGGGTTGCATTCAATGCCGCGTTCGGAGACCAGGAAGCCTAGAAGCTGGCCCGCTGGTACTCCGAACACGCATTTCTCGGGGTTGAGCTTGATCTAAAACCAGCGCAGGTTCTCAAATGTTTCCTTGAGGTCTTCTAGCAAGGTGCCGCGCTTCTCCGTCTTCACCACGATATCGTCTACATAGACATGGGCATTTCTGCCGAGTTGCTTGAGGAGGCATTTCGCATGCAACGCTGAAAAGTGGCACCGCATTTCTCGCCGAATGTCATAGTCGTAAATGTAAAGTCTCAATGGCGTGATGAAGGCGGTCTTCAGCGTCACCGGGTCCAATTTTATCCGGTGGTAGCCCGAGTAGGCATCCAAGAAACTCAGCAGCTCGTGATCCGGCCGTGGAGTCTATCACTTGATCAATCCTTGGCGGGCGAAGGATCTTTGGGGCAGGCTTTGTTGAGGCTTGTGTAGTCTATACACATGCGCCACTTGTTATTCTTCTTCAGCACGAGGACCGGGTTGGCAAGCCACTCTGGAAAGAACACCTCCATTATGAAGCCGGCCGCCAGGAGCCGGGCTATCTCTTCTCCTACAATCCTTCTCTTCTCCTCCGACAGCCGGCGGAGGGGCTGCTTGACTAGTTTTGCGTCCGCTCGGGCATGTAGCTTGTGCTCGGCAAATTCCTTCAGAACACCCGGCATGTCCTTGGGCGACCATGCAAAGATGTCCCGATTCTCATAGAGGAAATCGACGAGCTCGCCTTCCTATTTGCTGTCCAGGTTAGCCCCAATGACGGCAAACCTTTCTGGGTGCTCTGGGTCCAGAGGTATCTTCTTCGTTTCCTTGGCCGGCTGGAAAGAACCTTGGGCATCACATTCCTTGGGGTCGGGGGACATGGCTGGCTACTTGCCAGCCATGGCCATGACTCGTCCAATATCTTCTTCTCTCAGCGATCACAAGGGACTCGCCAGCCCGCCACCTTTGCAGCGGCCTTTTCGGTGGATATCTTGTAATCGCCGGCTATGGTGATGATGCCCTTGGTACTTGGCATCTTCATCTTGAGGTAGGCGTAGTGGGTACGGCCATGAACTTGGCGAGCAGGTCGGCCAAGCAAAGGCATGATAGGGCTCTCAAGGTCCACCACTTCAAACCAGATCGCTTCTCGGCGGAAATGATCCTTGTCTCCAAAGAGAACATCTATCTTGATCTTGCCGACAGGTGGCAGGATGGGCGGGTACAATGCCATGGAACACGGTCCGGCTTGGCATGAGGTGTTTGGCCTTGATGTTTAGCTTTTCCATGGTGTCGCTGTACATGATGTTGATGCTGCTCCCGCCGTCTATCAGTACGCGGTAGAATCGGGCAGCAAGCCTTTCTGTTGCTAGGGTTGCTTCCAGAACCAATGCATAAGAGCCCGGGGACGGCATCACCTCTGGGTGGTCGGCCCGGCTCCAGCTGATAGGTCTTTCTGACCAATGCATGTACTCGGGGTTGTTGGAGGCGACCGCGTTGACTTCTTGGTGCTGTCGGCGCCGGCTGCGCCGGTCTTCAGGCTGGCTTGTAAAGACGACGTAGGCGGCATGCTCGTTGGGGAACTCGTCTTGGACGGCCCCGACTGCTGGTCGAGCGACCGGCTGTTGAGGAGCTGGAGGCGGCTGTCCAGCTGGCGGAGGTGGCACAAGCCCTTCGCCTTTGGTGATTCGAGCGAGCCAGTGGCATTTCCAGGTCGTATGGTTGGACGGCTTCGCGCCACTGTGGAACTTGCAAGGGGCATCGAGGGTTTGCTCGTAGGAGAAAGCCGGCTGCCAAGCCGGCCTGCCGCCCTTCGGCTTCTTGGGCGCGGGCCGCCCCTCAGGTTGTTCGTCTTCGACAGTGGCCACCTGCCGACTGGTTGGAGGCGGCATTGGACCCTTGCGCTTGTTGTCGTTCTGGTACGGACGTCGGCCGGAGTCGCCAGCCGGCGTTTTGGGAGCCGGGTTGAGTACCTTCCCGGAGGCGTCCACCCGGAGCTCGGTTTTCATCGAGGAGTCGGCGGTGGCGTACTTGTCCGCTATGACTAGTAGCTCGTCGAGGGTAGTCGGCTCATCGCAGAGAAGCTTGTGCTTGAGGAGGGTGCCTTCTCGGCACCCGGTGGTGAAGTACTCTATGGCTTGAACCTCGTGCACCTCCTCGCAGGAATTGCGGAGCTCGGCCCAACGCGTGAGGTAGTCGCGAGTCGACTCGGTGGGTCCTTGTACGCACAAAGAGAGTTGTATGGGCTTGGGAGCCCGCTTGTAGGTGCTAGTGAAATTGCGGATGAAGGCTTCGGTGAAGTCTAGCCAACTGTTGATGCTATATGGCTTGACGTTGTTGATCCAGGTTCGCGCCGTGCCCTGAAGCATGAGGGGCACATATTTCACGGCAATGCGCCTATTGCCGTTCACTATGCTGACTGTGGTGGAGTAGTCGATCAGCCAATCCTCCGGCTTCACGGAGCCGTTGTACTTGGGCGTGTCTCTTGGGAGCGAGAACCCTTTAGGGAAGGGCTCGTCGCGGATGCGGGGGCCGAAGCAAGGCGGACTGACATCGTCTTCTTCTTCCAATGCCAAGGATCGCACTAGGCGATCGATCGGGTGGCGGGCGTCGTTTTCGCCGACTCCTTCGCGGCGGCCTAGTCGGCCGCTGAGAGTCGGATGCGTGACAGGCGGCGGGGTGGGATATCTTTCCCCGCGAGGCGGAGGAGAGGGCGGGTTGCCTCGCCGCTCCACGGCTCGAGGACGGCCTTCTGCGTCGCGCTCGATGGAGATCCGGGTTCGCTTCGGCTGGCAGCCGGCTCGTTTTCTCGCCGTGCACGGGTGTTACCCGCGGTCGGCGTGCGTGACGTCGCGTCGTGCTCTCGGCGCGGGGGAGGGCTTTCGGCGAGGGTGCCGCCTTCATGCCGCTCTGCGGTCGCGCCAATCAGTTGCTGGATGCGTCTAGCCATATAGGGGAGCTCGTCGGGCCCTAGTTCGTTTCAGCTTTTCTCGGCGCTACCGGGCGGCGCGAGGTTCTCGAGGGGCGGCGAGACTGGGCGGTCCGCCCTAGCATGTCGGCGGCGATCGCACTGCTTTCTTGACGACGCCGATTCGCTCGCCCGTTAGGGGTGGCGTACAAAGGCGGCGCGGTTGACTTCACCGGTGGGCCTCGAGGGCGCCTCATGGAAGTTATCCTCTCGCCTCCGCGGAGAGGCGAGGCGCGCGCCCAATGCCTCGCCGTCGGCGTCGGCCGGGAGAGGGGCGACAGGTCATGCAGCGCCGCTGCGAGGCGCCGTGGGCGTTCTCGCCAGAGGGGCCGCCGTGACTGATGACCAGCACCTCGGTGATGGCACTGCCACAACTGTCGGCTTGGGGGAGCGGGTCGTTGAAGATCACAATGTTGGAGGGGAAAGCGTCGAGTGATGCCGTGTCGGAGTCGACAAGCATCGGGTCGGTGGAGCCGACCGACTCCAAATCCACAGCAGGCTTGCTGGAGACGTGGAGTTGGTCAAGGAGGCTGACTAGGTGGCTCTCGGGGCAGCATGTGCCCGCGTCGGAGGCGGGCTCGTCGGAGATGCGAGCCTCGCCAAGAAGATTGGTGATGCAGCTCGCCGCGCAAGCGTCAGCGACGCCTTGCAGCGCGTCGGGGCAAGCGCCATCGGGCATGCCGGGCTGGCTACGCTCGCGGGGGAGGAAGAAGGTTCCCGTCCAGAACAGATCTCCGGACGACGGTGCACCTGGCCCCACGGTGGGCGCCGAATGTCGGGTGGTAGGTGCGACATATGCCAACGGGTGGCTTATCATTGTGGGAGCCAATAAGACATCGCCGGTGCCTGGAAACGGGATGAGGCGTAGGCATGCACGTCGGCGAATCTTACCCAGCTTCGGGGCTCTCCGTGGAGATAGCACCGCTACTGCTGCTCTGCGGGGTCTTCGCGTGATCACTAGGTGAACAAGTAGCTAGAAGAGGCTCCTTGAGCTGTTTCGGTGAAAGGAAGAAGACGGGCACGGCTAGCTCTCCTCTTCCCTCTATGTGGTGTCTAAAACTCTAAGAGATCAACCCTTTGTATGGATGCCCTGGGGGGTTTATATAGGCCTACCCCCGTGGGTACAATGGTAATCCGCTGGCGCGGGCCCCAGCCGCCGCAGTTCACGCCATGGCTTCTCCGCCGTCGCCGGGCCCGCCGGTGGGTCCCGCCGACTGCCGGCTTCTTAGTCGACAAGCTGGCCCCACCGCCGAGGGCCTTGTCGGGGCTGGTTATCGCTGCCTCAACTCGATGACGAGGGCTTTGTCGGGTAAGCATGGCTATAGTGCCGCCGCCTTGGCGGCGATCACCGTAGTCTCACCTCGCTTTGTCTCCTTAATGAGGCGCCTTCGAGGGGAGGAACAAGCCGGCTATGGGAAGCCGGCCATATCTCAGCCGACCGGGAGGCCGAGCCGCCGGGCATCTCTCACCGAGGGGCCCGCCCGCCGCGAGTCGTCTTCAAAGCCTGTCATGGGTGACGCTATGGTCAAGATAGCAACAGCGCCACGGACGGTGATGGCCGCCCGTCGGGCGACTGTGGGCTATGCGCGCTCCGGGATGCGGGGGTGGCAGGCTTCACTGTAGCCACGCGCCGTCTCATCACCGTTCTGTGGGTGCAGATTCCGAGGGTGCGGCCTTGGCTGCTTGCTCGGGGGCCGGCTTCTTGGCGTCGGCCTTCTCGTGGCCAGCTCCGCGGAGTCGGCCCTCTGGTGGCCGGCTCCTTGGGAGCCGGCCCTCTTGTGGCCTCCTTCCTGTAGGTTTTGGGGCCGGGCCGCCTCCTGACAGCCGGCCTGAGGGTCAGCCGGCCGGGGGAAGGCGGCCCCGCGTCTTGGACGTTGGATGGCTTGATTGGCTTATAATTTTTTCGGAGGTCCCAGGGGGAGCTGGCTAGGCTACCCGTGGTCATTTACTCCGACAGCCGCCGCCAAGCCCTAATCTCTCTCGGGAGGGCTGATCTGGAGTCCGTTCGGGGCTCCGGAGAGGGGGATTCGTCCGTCATCATCATCAACCATCCTCCATCACCAATTTCATGATGCTCACCGCCGTGCATGAGTAATTCCATCGTAGTCTTGCTGGACGGTGATGGGTTGGATGAGATTTATCATGTAATCGAGTTAGTTTTGTGAGGGTTTGATCCCTAGTATCCACTATGTTCTGAGATTGATGTTGCTATGACTTTGCTATGCTTAATGCTTGTCACTAGGGCCCGAGTGCCATGATTTCAGATCTGAACCTATTATGTTTTCATGAATATATGTGTTCTTGATCCTATCTTGCAAGTCTATAGTCACCTACTATGTGTTATGATCCGCAACCCGAAGTGACAATAATCGGGACCACTCCCGGTGATGACCATAGTTTGAGGAGTTCATGTATTCACTATGTGCTAATGCTTTGTTCCGGTTCTCTATTAAAAGGAGGCCTTAATATCCCTTAGTTTCCAATAGGACTCCGCTGCCACGGGAGGGTAGGACAAAAGATGTCATGCAAGTTCTTTTCCATAAGCACGTATGACTATTTACGGAATACATGCCTACATTACATTGATGAACTGGAGCTAGTTCTGTGTCACCCTATGTTATAACTATTACATGATGAACCGCATCCGGCATAATTATCCATCACGATCCGTGCTCGCGAGCTTCCATATACTGGTTTACGCTTATTTACTTTTCCGTTGCTACTGTTACAATCACTACAAAAATACCAAAAACATTACTTTTGTTGTCTTTACTTTTGTTACCGTTACCATCACTATCATATTACTTTGCTACTAAACACTTTGCTGTAGATACTAAGTTTCTAGGTGTGGTTGAATTGACAACTCAGTTGCTAATACTTGAGAATATTCTTTGGCTCCCCTTGTGTCGAATCAATAAATTTGGGTTGAATACTCTACCCTCGAAAACTGTTGTGATCCCCTATACATGTGGGTTATCAGGCGTCAACCCGTGTATATAAGGGGGACGACCCGCTGGTGTCTTAGGGCAAGTAACATCAAATCGAGAACCGGGCATAGCGTGTTTTGCTCCCTGGTCATCGAAACCCTAGCAATACCAACCCAACTAGACGTAGGCTTTTAACTTCATCGTAAGGGGCCGAACTAGTATAAAACCTCTCTCGTGTCCCTTGTCCCGTTAACCCCTTTAAGCTTCCTAGTTGCGATGGCTCCACGACTAAGTCCTTGCAAGAGGACATCTGCCGTGACAATTCCACGACAGTTGGTGCCCACCGTGGGGCAAACGCATGGTGGATTCGAGTTCTTGAAGGGCAACTTCGAAGGGCTCAAGGGATACGCTATGGGCCGGATGACCAAGAGTCGTCGCGGCAAGATCTACATCGATGACGAAGGCTGGGGCCCCGACGCCGGCTCAATTGAGTACGGGTACCGGGTTCCCTTCAGCGGAATCCACGTCTTCATCGGCCGGATCGGTGAGCCAGGTCCTGAGCTGGACAACTGCACTGATCTCGTCGAGACGGCTCAGCGTGCGAGACCCGCCCATGCTCAACCCGTCGTGAAGCGTGCCTTTGTGGGTTGCATCCATGGAGGAGAACTTTCCGAAGGATCTGTAGACGGTGGTGAGACGGCCATCCACTCCGATGGTGATTCGTCCACTGGTGAGACGGATTCTTTGTATCAACCGCAAGATGGCAGGCTTGGGGGCTGTTCCGATGGCAGTAGTATTCCGGACCCCTTTGAGCCGCCAAGCTGGGTAGGGGTCTTCATGGCTGGTACTCAACCCAGCCAGAATTCTACAGCTGCGGAAGCAATAACGTCCGGGTCAGGAGCGGCCGGGGCAGGAGGCTCTGTGCGCCCGCCGGCTCAGGTGCTGCTTGACCTCATGGATAAGCTGACGGCCCTGTTAACCGCCATAGTTATTCCTGCAAGTCAAGAGGAGCGTGATGCAGAGGTGGCACAGGTACGTGAGGAAATAGCTCGGGCCAAGGAGGCCTTAGCGGTGAGGACACCAGGTTGGCCGCAGCAGGCGGCTTTGGATGCGGGCCCAATAGCTCCAGCCGAGGCTTTCCACCACGATGAACCCGAACGCGTCTAATGAGGTGATGAGGAGGAGACACCAGAAAACTCAATCCCGTTTACCTCCGGTTTATGATCCTCGGAGCCTTTTTTCCACACCCGGAGCCGGCCCAAGTAACCACCAGAAGCCAACCAGTTCATAACACCTGGAGCAGGAGGACCGGTTCAGCCTCAGGCGATGGCACCTCCTCATGTGACTATGGCCCCGCCCCGCTACATACCAACACCATCGGGTCACTTTTCTAACCCCATGGAGAACCTGATCGCTGCATCAGCGCGTTTGGCGGCTCTCCCATGGACGGCGACGATCCAACAGCGGTGGAGGCGCGAGGATCGAGGAACTCGTCGAGGCGGCTCGCTCAAAGAAGAGGCTTATTCCTATAGCCGAGACAGGATTCGACTCCTCGGCCAAGCTGGAGTCCGAGTTATAGCAGGCACATGGAGTCGGAGGCTTTGTCAATCAACGCCCAGCGCCATAACCAACCCGGCGGTTATAACCCGGTGCAGGACCGGATACATCAGGAGGACGAGCAGGCGGCTCAACTGGCGGCTCAGTAGACGGCTCATCAGGCTTTCCCTGATTATCCGACGACTTCTGTTGAGGCAGGAGTGGCCACCAGAATCGGCGGTGTTCCTTGTTTGGTGCCGGCTTTACGTAATGTGCGTCTGCCTAAGGATTTCAAGGGACCCCGAAAGGTGCCAAATTACACGGCCGACTTACAGCCCGGGGCATGGATCGAAAGCTATGAGATGGCCATGGAGCTGTTGGAGGTCAGTGACGCGGCAATGGCTAAGTATTTCACCATGATGTTGGATGGACCGGCACGGACTTGGCTAAAGGGCCTGCCGCCTAATTCCATCAGCTCATGGGCAGAATTAAAGGCCCGATTCATTCAGAACTTCAAAGACACCTGCAAGCAGTCCATGTCAATTGTGGATTTAACTAATTGTAAGCAAGAGGAGTGTGAATCTAACACTCATTGGGTGCGCCGGGTCAAGGAGAAAATACATTCGTCTGACAAGATGGATGCCGGCTCTGCAGTCCTCATGTTGGAGAAAAATTGCCGATTTGTACCACTGGGGCAAAAGCTGGGGCGCCTCAAGCGTGATTGTAATGATATGGGTCAGCTGATGGCGGCTCTAGTCAAATACGCCGATTCTGATAATACCAACGATCCTACGTCTGATGAGGAAAAGACGGGGAAGGGAAAGAAGAACGGCAATGGAAAGGGCCAGCAACAAAAACCGGCAAATCAAGGAGGCAACAAGGGTAAAGCCGATGGTAATCCGGAGTTTGTGGCCAATGCTAATGCGCAGGGTAACAATCAGAGACGCAAGGGGAGACCGCCCCCTCGATCTGGCGGGTCAGGTCCGTCTCTTGAGCAGCTACTCAATGAACCCTGTCCGAGACACGGCACCCGGGAAAGACCGGCCACTCACTTATGGAAGGATTGCGTGATAATGAAGGCTTTCAAGAATTCCAACATGTTCGATGGCAATCATGGATCGCGTGGCGGCTCGGGTGCCGGCGGTTTTCATGGCCCGGGTGGCGGTTCAAACTCCGGCTTTCAGGGAAATCAAGGTGACCATAATCACCAACATCGATCGTGGAGGTCAAGCAGAGACAACAAATCAAGTTATCGAGCAATCCAAAGCAGTTGAATAGTGGATGATCATGTGTTCACCACTAGCTTATGCAAGCGGGACGAAGCTTCATAAAAGGGATGTGAACGCTGTTGAGCCGGCAATTCCCCGTTATTTAAGGTGGTCAGAGCAGCCTATTGTGTGGAGTAGAGAGGATCACCCTCCCCGGGTTGACAATCCGGGTCAGTTAGCCTTGGTGGTAGCACACCAAGTCGGTGGATATAAATTTACTAAGGTACTCATGGATGGAGGTAGCAGCATCAACATCCTCTATTATGAGACCTTTCGACGTATGGGGTTGATTGATAAAAATTTGAAGACATCCAACACCGTTTTCAACGGAGTGGTGCCCGGTAAGTCGGCATACCAAGTTGGAAAGATTGAACTGGAGGTGGCCTTTGGAGATGAGTATGATTCTAGGGCTTAGAAATTAACCTTTGAGGTGGTAAAGATCAGAAGCCCGTATCACGCCCTGTTTGGATGACCGGCTTATGCCAAGTTCATGGCACGGCCGTGTTATGTTTATTTGCAGCTTAAGATGCCGGGTCATAAGGGCACCATTACTGTGCATGGGAGTCGAAAGATAGCCCTAGAATGTGAGGAGGGCGATGCGGCTTATGCCGAGTCAGTTTGCGCATCAGAGGAGCTAAAGTTTTATCAAGATAATGTTGACCCGGCGGATATGACATATCTGAAGAAGCCGACCACAGAGCATGACCCGGCGATGAAGTTTAAATCGGCTGATGAAACCAAGCTTGTTGGTTTTACTCCAGGCGACTCATCTAAACAATTCAGCATCAGTGCCAATCTGGATCCTAAATAGGAAAGCGCGCTCATCGAGTTCATCCATGAGAATCGAGACATCTTTGCATGGAACCTTCTGACACGCCGGGTGTACCGAGAGAACTCGCTGAGCACGCTCTTAATATTGATCCGAAATTTAAGCCGGTCAGGCAGTTTCTTCGGTGGTTCAATGAAGAGAGGCGGAAAGCTATTGGTGAGGAGGTGGCCCGGCTCTTGGCGGCCGGGTTTATTGTTGAAGTTTTTCACCCTGAGTGGTTGGCTAACCCGGTGCTTGTGCTTAATAAGAATGGCACCTGGCGGATGTGTGTGGACTACACTGACTTAAATAAGGCTTGTCCGGCTGATCCTTTTTCTCTCCCCCGTATTGATCAAATCATTGATGCTACGGCGGGTTGTGAGCGCTTGAGCTTTTTGGATGCTTACTCTGGTTATCATCAGATAAATATGGCAGTTAAGGACCAGGAGAAGACGGCCTTCATCACTCCATTTGGAGCCTTCTGCTATGTGTCTATGCCTTTTGGGCTCAAGAGTGCTCAGGCGACTTATCAACAGTGTGTACAGAACTGTCTCCACAATCAGATTGGGCGCAATGTTCACGCCTATGTGGATGATACAGTGGTGAAGTCCAAAGAGAAGGAAACCTTGATAGATGACCTGAAGGAAACCTTTGCAAACCTCCGGGTCTACAAGATGATGCTTAACCCGGCCAAATGTGTGTTCGGTGTGCCAGCAGGCAAACTTTTGGGTTTTTTGGTTTCTCACAGAGGCATTGAAGCTAACCCGGAGAAAATCAAGGCAATTACCTCTTTGGCTAAACCGGCGTGCATCAATGATGTCCAGCGACTAGCGGGTCGTATCGCTGCTCTAAGCCGGTTCATAAGCCGGTTAGGTGAGAAGGCCATACCGTTGTATCATATGATGAAGAAAACGGATAGGTTTGTCTGGAGTGATGCAGCTAATGCTGCCTTTGAAGATTTAAAGAGACAGTTGTCTGAACCACCGGTTCTTGCGGCTCCCATTGATAAAGAGCCGCCGCTATTATATGTGGCTGCTAACTCACGTGTTGTCAGTGTTGCAATTGTGGTGGAGCTCAAGGAGGCTGGCAAGGAGCATCCGGTTCAACGACTGGTTTACTACATCAGTGAGGTGCTCATTGAGTCTAAGCAAAGATATCCGCATTGGCAGAAGCTTGTTTATGGGGTGTTCATGGCGAGCCGGAAGCTTAAGCAATACTTCGTGGTCACCCCATCAACGTGGTAAGTTCTGCTCCTTTGGGAGACATCATCCAGAATAGAGAGGCCACAGGACGAGTCGCCAAGTGGGCCATCGAGCTTGGGCCTCATGGTTTGAAGTATGTGCCACGTACTGCTATTAAGTCTCAAGCCCAGGTGGACTTTATCAATGATTGGACAGAGCTGCAGACACCTTAGGAGAAGCCGGATAACACGTATTGGACTATTCACTTTGATGGATCCAGGCAGTTGGAAGGCTCGGGGGCTGGAGTCTTTTTAACTTCCCCTCGAGGTGACAAATTTTGTTATGTGCTTCGGCTCATGTTTCCTTGTACTAATAATGCAGCTGAATATGAGGCCTTACTTCATGGTCTTCGGATGGCCAAAGAGATGAATTTGAACGGGTCAGGTGTTTGGGCGACTCAAATCTCATGGCTCAACAGGTGTCAGGCAAGTGGGACTCCAAGGACCCCCTCATGGCGGCTTATCGTCGTGAAGTTGATGCTATAGCTGGGCACTTCAAGGGTTATCAAGTGGAGCACATTTATCGAAGGAAGAATGAGGCGGCTGATGCTTTAAGCCGGCTGGGATCTCAATGTAAGCCAGTACCGCCTAACACCTTTTTGGATGTTTTGCATAATCCTTCCGCTGTTACCCACGAGAGGAGGACTTAGCTGTTCCGCACCGGAGGCACAGTTGGTGGCAGCTCTTCACGTCATCCCAGATTGGACAGTGCCATATTTGGTTTACATGACCCGGGGAGAGTTGCCTGAGGATGAGACCTTGGCGAGACAAATCATCCGGCGATCTAAGTCCATGACCATTGTTCATGGTGAGCTGCATCATCACAGTGTCACTAGGGCGTTTCAATGTTGTGTATCGCCTACGGAAGGTCAGGAAATACTTCGGGAGATCCATGAAGGCGATTGTGGTCATCATGCCGGTTCAAAATCTCTGGTGGCCAAGGCTTTCCGTCATGGCTTTTATTGGCTGATGGCTATGCTGATGCGGAAGATCTGGTCAGTAAATGTGATGGTTGTCAAAAATTCTCACGATGATCTCATGTACCGGCTCAAGAATTGAGGATGATTCCAATTACTTGGCCGTTTGCAGTCTGGGGGCTTGATATGGTTGGGCCTTTCGAAAGGTCTAAGGATAAAAAGACACACCTCTTAGTGGCGGTGGATAAATTTACAAAGTGGGTTGAGGCAGAGCCGGTCAGTAAGTGTGATGCAGCCACAGCGGTTCAGTTCATGAAAAAGGTGATTCTTCGCTTTGGTTTTCCACACAGCATCATAACTGATAATGGCAGTAATCTCTCCAAAGGTGCTATGGAAGAGTTCTGTCAACGAGAACATATCCGGCTTGATGTTTCGGCGGTAGCTCATCCTCAATCCAATGGTCAAGCAGAAAGAGCCAATCAGGAGATCTTGAAAGGTATAAAACCCCGGCTCTTGGTCCCCTTACAGCGGACGCCGAGTTGTTGGGTGGAGGAATTACCCTCTGTGATTTGGAGCATCAACACTACACCTAACAGATCTATGGGTTATACACCTTTCTTCATGGTATATGAAGTAGAGGTGGTCCTACCAAGTGACATCCGTCATGACTCGCCCCGTGTGGCGGCTTACATTGAGGCTGATAATGAAAAAGCTCGTCAGGATGCACTTGACTTGTTGGATGAAGAGCGAGACTTGGCAATAGTCCGCTCGGCGATTTACCAGCAAGACCTGCGCTGCTACCACTGCCGCCGGGTTAGATCCAGAACCTTTCAGGAAGGTGACTTAGTGCTCCGGCTCATCCAGGATCAATCCGATATGCACAAGCTATCCCCCCCTTGGGAAGGACCCTTTGTGGTCAGCAAGAACCTGAACAATGGTTCATACTACCTCATCGATGTTTGAGAACACAAAGACTCACGTAAGTCGGAGGAGGAGACCCGTCGGCCGTGGAATATCGCTCATCTTCGGCCTTACTATACTTGAGCCATCGGCTCTTAGGATGTACATATATTTTGAGATGTATATATTATGAAAAGCAATAAAGCAGGACATCCGTCCTTTTTCATCCTCAAATGTTTACATGTCTTCCTTATTACGTGGTTGAAACAACCAATAGGGAGCGGATCATATTTGAATCCAGCTTCCCCTTTGGTACGGCTTATGATCATATCTGAATCTAGCCATGATCACTAGGGGGCTTCCTGTTCAAACATAGGTCGTATTCGAACCAAAGAGAACATAGCTGTCGATACCCTCTTGATCGGCATACTGCCAGACCCACTAGGGGGCTTCTTGATCATATCTGAATCATAGCTCAACCCCTTTGGGTATGACGTGGATCGTATTCGAATCAGCGTCATTAAACAACTCTCATGGTCACTTGGGGGCTTCCTGTTAAACATAGGTCGTATTTGAACCAAAGAGAACATAGCTGTCGATACCCACTTGATCGGCATCGCCACAGCCACAGGGGGCTATATGATCGTATCAGAATCTTAGCTTAACCCCTTCGGAATGGTTCTCTGATCGTATTCGAATCAGAAGCCTTTGAACTTCATCTATTTTTTCATAACACTTTGCAAATATCAATTGTGTGGCGGTTTGTTGATCTTTTTCTGAAAGCACTTATGGGGTGATTTTTATCCCACCGGCTTATTTTTGCTCCAATACAGTTGTTGGTGCAGAGCAAGTATCATATGTGCAAGGTTTTCAGGATTAAAAAGCTTACCCTCATTGTTTGGGTCGCATAAGCCGACAAGGTAATCAAAGGATCACAAGTATGCTGTTACGATTATGTCTTAAGGATATAATTGAGAATCGGCCTTTTTTATGATTTTTTGATTCATACTCCGGGTTATCAGTACAACATATGACCCGCCATGCGGTAAGCCGCCAAGGGACTTGCGTTTTTTGTTCTGTGCGCAGGGAAACTAAAGCAGAAGATCAATATAAACCGGAAGAATATAATGGCGGCGGATTGAACAAGTGTTGAGCGCCTCAAACGTGCGCGATGGCACGGCAAAGTCAAGTCTCTCTTCTACCCTATTACAAGACTCCCTGAGTCTGGATAACGAATCATTGTTTTTTACAAGGCATAAAAATAAAGCGCCCGACGGTTCACTCATTTTGTTGGCCTGAAGCTTCCGGGTCATCCCTTTCCGCTCCTTCGTCGGCTTCCCTGTCCTGGAAGGTTGATGATGACCAGTCAATGCCACTCAAAGCTTCAAATTCAGCTTCATCATCAATTAACCCGGCCGGATCGACTTCAGGGGCGAAGGTATGCTTACGAATTGAAGGGGTCAAGCTGACTGCATCATAGTGTGGCGTTGTGATCCTCTGATTTTGGCTGTCGTAACCCGGCTGGTACTTGGTGAGATCCGTATCATTCCCGATTAGAGTGGCCACAGGACGTATTTCTTTCACGCAGGCGGTGAAATCCTTCTCATCAAAGGGGGTGCCATCCTCCTTAAAGCTTGGATATCCAAGGGAGATGTCGGCTGGGTCCATCTCTGGTAACCATGCCTTAGCCCGGCTTAAGGCGGCTATGGCTCCGGCTATTGCAGAAGCACGTCTCAATTCTTGGACCGTTGAGGGAGCACATCAAGTCGCTTTCAATACATCAGCCAGGCGATTGGGAACATCATTTGAAAAGGCCACAACGGCTAAAGCACGTTGTGACCCGGTGTAGAGTTGTTCCACGAATGTATAAACCACCTTCAGCATTGTCAACATGTTCTGGTTCGGATTGGAACTCCTGGTGCCTGCATTAATAAACATCAAGTGAGCCGGAGATGACAAACAAAATACTTGTCAAAAAAAAGATTTACAGTGTAACACTTGCATAATAGCTTACCAAAGACTGTTGAGGCCATCTGGGATATATGGCGTTTTAAGCCGGTTAACTCGGCCGTTGTGTCTACGAGAGCCGCTTCTGCTTTCTCTGCCCGGGTGACTAAGGAGGCCTTTTCATCAGCCCATACCTTCTTAACAGCTTCAAAGCTCTTATTCAATTTCTCTTGTTCAGATATGCTGAACTCAAATTTGGAGTTGGCCTTTTGGATTTCAGTCTCTTGAGCTGCCAAGCGACTCTTCAAATCAGCAATCTCCGACTCAAATTGACTTATGGTGGCCTGAATAAAAGCCGGGCTACAGTCGGCATTGTTATAAAATAGCATTAAGTCCCAAGCACTTTGCAAGAAAACGATACTTGGCACTTGGGGGCTAATGTATGCTGAAGAACTCTAAATTACTACAGCGGTTCATGGAGATTAAGTCCCAAGCACTTTGCAAGCAAAAGATACTTGGCACTTGGGGGCTAATGCATGTTGCAGTTCAAAGTATTACACTGCGCCGGTTCAAATATCTTCTTTTAAAGCCGGCCTTCGAGTGTTACCGGATAAGCCGGGCGTCTGACAAGTAGTGCTAAGCAGATTCTAAGTCTACAGCATATTTTTTTTCTCATAAGCAATAGACTTGGGGGCTGGTGTAGTAAGGAGGAATAAGGAATATCAACAAGAGTTTTACCTCAGATTTTTGGTGTATTTGCTTCACCATGTCAACTTCCAGGTCACGGCTGCTGTGCACTTGATTTATATAGCTAGAGACTATTTCTCCAATACTAAGATGAGTATAATTAGTGACGTCCAGTTTGGTTTTTCGGCGCTCCAAAGTTCTTCCTTGGCAGAGCACTTAACAAGTACAGTGGGTCTTCCCGGTTCAACAAACTGAGCCTTAAGAATCTCGACTTCCGGGTCATTCGTTCTTGCCGGGCTAGGAACCTCCGGGTTATCAGAACTGTTAAGAGTCTGCTCGGCAAGTGGATCAGAGGTTGGTGCAGGAATATCATGGGCCGGTTCAGGTGGCGGCTCATGTGTGGAGGTGTCAGGAATAGTTGTTCCGAGCTCCGGGCCAGTCATGGCTGGCTCTTTGGCTGGCTTATTTTTCTTCGCCCTTTTGCTGGGCTTCACTTGTACGCTGTGTGCAAATCAGAAGGGTTAGTACAAAGACATGAATAAGGTAAGCATAAAAATAAATAAGTTGGCATTACCCTGGAGCAGTCTTGAAAGCCGGCATGTTGGATTGCATTGATTCGCCGGAGGAAGGTGAAGTATCCTGATAGTTTGAGTCAGATGAATTGAGGGGTTGACGAATGAAACCCTCCAAAGGTAAAGAAGAACGTAAATCGGAGATAACCTCAGCCCGGCGCTTCCTTGTTACGTCAGGTAAGCCGGAGGAGAGTTCTGCATCTTTGTTGGTCCGGGTCTGCCTCCGGCTATCATGAGCCTGTTGCTTCAAAAGAAATTGAGGATCTTGGTAAGCTAAAGGATGTGAAAATCTTACTTTCGAGGTCACTCTTCGGAATTTCTGCCTTGGCAAAGGCTCGGAGTCGGAGGAAATTATAGTTGCCTCTTCCTCAACTGCTTGGCTATTTCCCTTCTCCCCCTGAAGGAAATTAATATTAATAAGATGATGGTAAAGGAATCGGGAAAGTTAAGGATTGCCTCTTCTTCATCATCAGAGGAGTCATCCAGTTTGAGCAAATCTGAAGCACTTGGCTTCTTCTTCCTCTGAGCTCCGGCTTTGGCGGTTTTCCTTTCGGCTCTCTTGGCCGCTCTGGCCTGTTTGGCAGCCTCATGATCATATTTGACCTTCCAGAAATTGTCTTTTCCCTGTGAATAATGAGAAAAGATGACGAGTAAAAGCAAGGCATTCTACAAAAAGAGTAAATTCTTAGATTGACAACTTACTGCAGGAGCCGGGTTATTCTTGCAGAATAGAAGCAAGCCGAAGGTGTTGCTGACCACCGAGCCCTCTTTCAAAAGAGATTGGGTCGTGGCTTCAATCATGTCATCAGGCAAGTCATCAGGACAATGACGCAGCGGGTCATCTTTTTCGCCTGTGTAAGTGCACATCAAGCCGGGGCGGCGGCTTAACGGTATCACCCGCCATAAGATCCAGACACGGACCAAGTCAATGCCATCTAAGCCGTTCCCCAAGAGAGCTTTGATTCTCTTTATGGTAGGAGCAATCTGTAGGCGTTCAGCGGCAGATAACTTGTACGACAGTGGATGTTTGGATTCAAGGTGCAAAGCACGAAAGCCAGGCAGCGGGTTCTCATCAGCCGGAGAAGTATCCTGGAAATAGAACCACGTCTGGTTCCAATCCTTAGGGTGGCTTGGTAGTTCAGCATATGGGAAAAGGCAGTCCCTCCGTCGCTGAATGGAGATGTCACCAAGTTCTAGGCTGGGCCCGTTGGCACGTTCATTCTGCCGATTTAAGTAAAACAGTTCTCTGAAAAGCAATAGGTTGGGTTCTTCTCCAAGGTATACCTCGCAAAAGACTTGGAAGTTGCAAATGTTTGACACGGAGTTGGGCCCAATATATTGAGGTCTGAGGTCAAAAAAGTGTAACACATCCCTGAAGAATTTTGAGCCGGGTGGAGAGAAGCCCCGGTTCATATGATCAGTAAAAACGATCACTTCCCCCTCCTTGGGTTGAGATTTTCTTCTGACGGATTAGGAGCACGATAGGACATGACTTCTCTCTCGGGCAGATAGCCAGTCTTCACGAAATCAGACAAGGTGTTTTCAGTGATAACAGATTTGACCCAATTGCAAGTCACACGTGCTTTGGGAGCCTTGGGTGCCATTATGCAGATGGAAGCCTATGACAAGATAAAAGTTTCCAGCTCAATTTAACCCAGAGGAGAATATTTTAAAATATCTTCAAGATGGCGGCTTGCGACGGGGCCTAATGACATATGGCTAGTTATATCTGGTTATTTAAGCCGCCATGGGACTCAGAAATAATTAAGTTATTTTAAACCGCCAAGAGCAGGCAAGGCTGTTAATCAGTGTTGTCCTTTTAAACCGGCCATACAAATTGTCATGGTTAAACGGATCTAACAGAAGCAGTTTTTTGACTAAGTATGGAACAAACAGGTTTCGCAGGTTGCAGTTATTATTTGAGATCAAACGGTCGTTCAGAAAAGGAAAAATTCCAGACCTAAAACTTGTACAGATAAGTTCATATGCTCGAATGAAACCTCTGTAAAAAGGAAAGGAATCTATTTGCATTTGAAATAAGTGTGAATAAGCTTCCGCAGCAGTTTTATACTATCTTAAGATCAGAAAAGGGCGGCGGAGGTGAAATCTATGAAGGGCTCGTGACGAACAGCGATGAACACCGACGAACTCAAAAATATCAATGCAGATCTGAGGAACAGGGAAAAAGAAACTTACAGTGTAACATCCCAAATTTCCTATTTGGAATGTTTTACAATTATAGCTAAGCATCTATGCATGTTGTTTGAATTTCAGTGAAATTTGAAGTTTCAGAAGTTTTGGGAGTTGTTGGAATTTGAATTCAAACTTTGGCATTGGAAATCATTTCAAAATTTGTGCCTGATAAATACTTGAGAGAAAGTATGAGAGGAGTAAACATGACACTCCAAAAATATCAGAGGAAAACATTGCCAAAAGTTTTGAATTCAAATTTGAGTTTTATTTGAATTTTGGAAAAAATGAGTTTTTATAAACTTTGGATTTTGCCCCTGGAAAAATGTTCAAATGATAGGGAATATTCCTCTGATCATTTTGATATATATATATGTCCTATATAAAATATTTATATATTATGTATTATCTCTGTTTTATTTTTTCAAAAATAAATTTGAAAAAGAAAATGCCTGTGCACCACCAGCCGATCGCCCACCCAAAGACTGGCAGCCCACCAAGACGGCCCAGCCAGGCCAATTAAGCTGCCCAATGAGCCACCGACGGCCGGTCAACCCCCTCGCCCGAATCGTTTTCGGACCGGCCGACCGACGCGCCACACTCCCCCTCTCTCTCGACACCGCCCCACCCGTCACCTACCTCGCCCATGCCACTCGCCATTGCCCGCCGCCTCCGGATCCCGAAGGACCCGGGATTCGCCGTGATCCGCTCGCCGGATCTTTCCCCTCCTCCAAGTCGTCCCCCGACTATTTATACCCCTCCCCCTCATCCCATTCCCCCCCTCGCCCCCTCGCCCGACCCTCTCTCCCTCGCTGCAGCGCTCGCCGGAGTAACCCGAACGCCGCCGCCATTAACCCCACGCCGACGCCTAGACCACCCCGAGCTCCACCAACTCCACCAGACCCACCCCTCGTCGCGCCGACCACGGACCACTCCGCCGACGCCCCGACCACCGGAGACACCGGAACACTCGCCGCTCGAGCCGCCGCCGCGATCTCCGGTAAGTCACCGACCTCTCCCCGCCGTCCGATCTCGCCTCTACGGCTAGATTAGACTTCAAGAAGTACGGTCTATTTATAAGACCGGTTTATTTCAGTTAGTTCGGTTTAATTTTAACAGGGTTTTATTTAGATCGGCCCGATTCGTTTAACCCTAGGGCCCGTTTAGTTATATTACGCACAGGGCGTTAGTTAGGCCCATTTAGCCCGTTTTTCTTTATTTTCGTTTTTCTGTTTTAACAGAATAGTTTCAGATTTGAAAAATTCATATCTTTTAATCTACTTAATATTTTTAAGTGATTCTTTTTTTGTTGGTTAGAAAATTTCTTATAGTTTCTGTAGAAAATATAATTAGCTATGTTAAAATTATTTAGAATTGCTTTATTTTAGATTTAGTCAGAATAGTAAATCTGCTATAAAATGAGTTAGGAAAATTATTTTTATATGATTCTTTTGTCCCAACTTTGTTTTGACATTGCCTAACCGTAGGAATTAATTTGGGCATTTTAGGATTTATAAAAAATAGTTTCTAGCAGAATCATGCTATTCTTAATTAATTAACTAGCTACTGTTTTCCTATTATTTTAATTAGTAAATAAATTTATTTTTCACATGTGATAGATTATTCAAGGTTAGTTTCTGTCACTTTAGAGCAGGAACTTTTATTTATAATAAATAAAACTTTTATTTTATTTTTCTTATTAGAAATTGAATTAGGCCTAATAGGAGTTTTATAATAGCTTTTAAATTGATTCTTTTTGCTCCTAGTTGCTTAATGCATTATTTTCTGTTAAGTTAACAAAAACCCATGCTTAGGTTATGTTAAGAAAATTTTTGTTATGTAAAACTATTTCTAGTTGTTGCTTGAAGTAGGAAAACTTTGAGTTGGATTTCTTTGAGTTTTTCTTTGGGTTTTGATTCGTTTGTTTTGGTGTGTTATGTTACTATGCTATTGTGTTAAGTGATCATATGCTATATGCTTATTGTGATTATTGTTTGTCTCGGTAGAATTTCCGGAGTGCGAAGCTTGCTACTACGAGTCCTTAGCTTACGAAGATCGTCGAGAAGGCAAGTCATTGATCATGTTTCTTTATAATACCTATGATTTTTGTTGCATTAGAATTATACCTCCCCACCATGCATGCAGTAGTTGAAATTTTGAAGTTATGTTCTTGAGTAGTATCATGAGGTAGGATGAACCAATTCCCCTTGTTACCATGACCCGGGACGAAGTAGTTTACTTTTGCTATGCTCGTAGACGGGGTTGGTTGAGTGAATTCATAAGAAAGATGTGAGAGTCAAGATGATGACAACCCCATGAACTTCAAGCTCAAGATGGACTTGAATTCACTCTTTGGGTGGAGGGCGGTTGTGGGCACCTGGAGAACCCAGTGGTTGGCGGGATGCATGGAGAAGTGCCATGACATCTTGCGGAAAGCTTCACCCAGCCACGAAGAGACGGATGGATGCGCCATTGACCGGAAGCTTACATGCAGCAGCGCAAGCCATTATGGGCTCGGCTTGGTCAACCCTAGTTGTGATGCTGGCGGACGGTACTACGAGATGTAGAAGAGCGGTAGGATTGGATGGGTACGGCGGTGGCGGAAGAACTCTTCGAAGACCTGTTTCATTCATCCCGTCTTCAAACACCATGAAGTGCGAAGACTTAAAAGGAGGGAATGATTCTTGCGGGTAAAGTGCATAAACCTCTGCAGAGAAAAGATCTAATCGATTAGCCGTGTCCCGATTTGGACAATTTGAGCCTCTGGAACTTGGAAGTATTCGGAAATCTCAACACTAAAACTAATAAGTTAATTTGAGGGGGTTATGACTTAATAATTTGGGAATAAGATATTGGTTGGCGGAACCATCTCAATAACTACCAACAATTTTGTAGTATTTGCAAGCAAGTCCACTGTAGTAGGAAAAAAATTGGCTTTTCGCAAAATGATGAAACTTAGAGCCCCACAGCCAAATTGCATATAGTGATAGTAATTTTTTTTATTGTTATTCTCTTCATGACTTGCCAGCATATTCAAAATGCTGACCTACACGGCTGCAACGTCTTATGTTGCAGAGGAGTATTCCGATCAGGATTGAGGCTACGGTCCGCGCTTGGCGATTGCCCTATGGAGTCGGATGGACTCGCTATTTCGTCTACGCTTCCGCAGCTTTACTAGTTTATTTCTCATGAGTTGGTCTTCGGCCGAATTTATTCTCTTGTAATAAATACTCTATATGAGAATCGTGTAATAAATTCAGGTGTGATTGAACTTTGATAATTTCATCGATGTACTATGAGTACCAGCATGATCTTGGGATGGTACAGACACAGAAACTTGACCGATTTTGGGTCAGGTCGCTACAGAGATGGTATCAGAGCACACGCTGACCGTAGGACGTAACCCCTAGGATCGGAAAGCCATAGGAAGAGACTATTTACTTTATATCCTTATCATTCCGTAATTCTCCCTGTTCATTTCGACTTCTCTCCGATTTTCAACATTCTAGATGGCCGTCGAGTTCACCCCGTTTTGCTACGGAGTTTTGCCACCAGATGAGGCGATGCCCTTTGGCGAAAGCTGGTCCAGATGGTGAAGAAGCTGAAGATTGCTCGCCCTCGATCACCGAAGCCTACCAATGCACTTCCGAGCGGATACCCGCTTCTGAGATTGAAGTGCACATTCGAGGAGAACCTTCTGAGGGCATCTGAGCCTATTGACTTTGAGTTCACCGACTTCAACTGGATCCTCGGAAGGACATGGCGATTTATCGTGCACTTGGACATCTCCGAGAAGAGTACAGGCCGAGCTCGATCCATCGACCTCGCCATGGTTTCTCAGAGCAAGGAATGGAGATATCATCCGTACCGTAGAGGACGACTCCATTCTCTCCTATATCCAAGACTTGGAGTGTCTCCTCAGGAAACGGGAGATCCAGACTCGCCGTAACTCGAAGGTACACAGGAGGCTGTTGTTCCGTGAACTGGAACTGGAGGAGAAGGCACACGCAGACTTCCTTGGCCATGAGGAAGAAATCGCGGACTTCATGGAGAGAGTCGACGACCTTAAGATGAAGCTTCCCGCAATTGAGGAAAAGATGGACTTGGGAGAGGACCTTTTTCCGAGTGGAGATGATGGACCTCTCATGAGCAATGATCAGGATTATGAAGGGAGTTCCACTGGAGAAAGCCGCAAGAGGAGGCGCCGCAACAGAGGACGCCACACCGGAGGACATCGCACCAGAGGATGCAAGGATTATTGAAGAAGACATTTAGCCGACCACCATGTTATTTTTTACTTTTTCGTCGATCAGTTAGGTCGTTATTTTCGATTAGTCGTGAGCATTTTGTAATCGAGATTGAACCATGTTTGAGTGGATTGAATAAATGATTGGTGTGATTATGTTTGTGCATTCATATGGGTAGTGATATTTCTCATTAGACCATTGTTCTATTCTAATTTTCTCATCCACTCCAAAACACCAGATGCCTCCGAGGCGTGACCCGGTCTCAACTTCCCGCCGAGCTCACCCAACTGCTCCAAAGCAGCGAATGCCATCATGCGATGCTCATCCGAACTCGAACAACAACAACAACAACAATCCACCACCGCCACCACCACCTCCTGTTGACAACTTGACTCGATTCCTGAGGCTGAATCCGCCGGTGTTCTCTAGCAGCACTGAGCCGATTGTGGCCGATGATTGGCTCCGCAAGGTCGGAAGAGAGTTAATCACTATTGGATGCACTGATGCAGAGAAGGTGCGCTTTGCCGCACATCAACTTGATGGACCTGCAGCTTCTTGGTGGGAGAACTACACCGCCACTTAATCCCATCGCCACCATCACATGGGATCAGTTCAATGAGCCTTCCGCACCGCTCATGTTTCAGCCGGAGCCATGAGTCGAAGAAGCGTGAGTTCCGCAACTTACGCCCGGGAACCGTACAGTGCACGATGACGTGGATGAGTTCAGCAAGTTAGCTCGCTATGCCCCGGATGATGTGGCCACAGATGCCACAAAGCAGGAGAAGTTTCTCGAGGGACTCAATGACGAGCTGGGAATGCAGCTTATGGTGGCTACTTTCACCAACTACCAGCAGCTGGTAGACAAGGCCATCATACTTGAAGGCAAGCAGCAGCAGATTGAAAGCCGCAAGCGGAAGTACAGCCAGGGGAAGCACAACTCAGGAGCTCAGCAGAAGCCCCGTTATGCCCCATACTCAAGAGGGCATACCCATCACAACCATGGAGGACATAACCATGGAGGCAATGGGAACAACCGTAACCAGGACAACAGGTCAGGCAATGGCAATGCCAATGGAAACGGTAATGGGAACCAGCATCGTCCTGCCCCGGCTCCGAAGGATCTGAGTCACATCACCTGCTTCAAGTGCCAGAAAACAGGGCACTATGCCACCGACGCCCGGAGGCCAAGCGGAGGAATGGAAACGGCAATGGAAGCTCAAATAAGAAGCCCAACCCTTTCCCTCGTGCTCGGGTGAACCACATTGACATGGAGGGCGTCTATGATCAGCCGACAACGTGGTTGGTAAGTTTTATTGAATTCACGTTCAGATTGGTACTCTTTGATTCTGGTGCAACGCATTCATTCATATCAAGGGTAGTTGTGGAAAAGTACGGGTTGCCCACTAAAACCCTTATAGAAGCCCCCTTCGCGTCAGTTCCGCAGGAGGAGAAATGATGGCAGGCTTAGGTTGTCATGCAACCCTCAACATCGCAAATCATAAATTTCCCGCAGACCTCATAGTATTGGAAACCCAGACCTTGGATGTAATCCTAGGCATGGATTGGTTGACGAAGTTTGAAGGAAACTTAGATTGTGCCCAAGAAGTCGATTCTGCTCACCACCCCGGGCGAAGAGGATCAAGTATGTATCGACGTAGCGGATGAAGAATCGGTGAATTCCCTCACGGAGTTGTTCAGGAGGAAGTGCCAGAGGTGCAAGATTTTCCGATGTGTTTCGGAGGAATTACCAGAATGCCACGGATAGGGACATTGAATTTCTGATTGAGTTATTGCGGCACAGCCCCAATATCCAAGAGACCTTATCGGATGCCACCGAACGATTTGAAAGAGATCAAGAATCAAATTAATGAGTTATTGGAGAAAGGATATATTCGGCCAAGCTCATCACCTTGGGGAGCCCCAGTTCTTTTGGTAGAGAAGAAGGATGGAACCTTGAGAATGGTTGTGGATTATCGTTCGCTAAACGATGTGACCATCAAGAACAAGTACCCTCTGCCGATGATTAATGATCTATTTGATCAGGTGGTTGGAGCCAAGGTATTCTCCAAGATCGATCTTCGATCAGGGTATCATCAGTTGAAGATCCGTGAGAAGGATATACCCAAAACAGCATTCACCACCAGGTATGGTTTATATGAGTATACCGTCATGTCATTTGGATTGACTAATGCTCCTGCATACTTCATGAATTTGATGAACAAGGTGTTTATGGAATATCTGGACAAGTTTGTCGTGGTGTTCATCGATGATATACTGATTTTCTCCAAGAGCGAGGAAGAGCATAAGGAACATTTATGTCTAGTTCGAGAAACTTCGAGAACATCGGTTGTATGCCAAGTTCAGCAAATGTGAATTTTGGCTGAAGGAAGTTGGATTCCTCGGACATGTTATTTCAGGAGAAAGAATAGCGATTGACCCGCCAAGGTTGAATCACCACCGATTGGCGATCGCCCACCTCGATCAAGGAGATCCGCAGTTTTCTCGGACTCGCAGGATATTATCGGAGGTTCATTGAGAATTTCTCGAAGATTGCCAAGCCTATGGTGAGCTGTTGAAGAAGGAGGCCAAGTACATTTGGACCGAGGATTGTGAAGCCAGTTTTCAGGAATTGAAGAAAGCGTTTGGTTACAGCCCCAAAGCTGATTTTGCGGACATACACAAGGATTACGGGTCTATTGTGACGCTTCTCGTCGAGGACTCGGAGGAGTTCTCATGCAGGAAGGAAAAGTTGTAGCTTATACCTCCGCACAGCTACGACCTCACGAGATGAATTATGCCACACATGATTTGGAGTTAGCAGCCGTAGTGCATGCACTCAAGACTGAGACATTTCCTTATCGGAAACCGTTGTGATGTTTACAGATCACAAGAGCTTGAAGTATATTTTCACGCAGAAGAGTTGAACCTCGAGCGAGAGGAGATGGCTAGAGTTAATCAAGGACTATGACATGAGATTGCATTACCATCCGGGAAGGCTAATGTTGTAGCAGATGCTTTGAGCCGTAAGAGTTATGTGAATACTCTTACAGCGGAGGATTACCCAGAGTTAGTCGATGACCTCGTAGATCTCCGATCGGAGATAGTTCGAGAGGATATATTGCAACTCTGGAAGTTCAGTCCACTTTGGCGAAAGGATTCGTGAAGCCCGTAAGTCGGACAAGGAAATTGATGAGATAAAGCGAAAGATGAATGAAGGAAAAGCAAAAGGATTCCGTAAGGATGAATACGGAGCTATATGGTTCGAGGATCGTATTTATGTGCCCAATGATCCCGAACTCAGAAGCTAATTCTTCAGAGGCTCATGATTCACCGTATCGATTCACCCCGTAACACCAAGATGTACCGGATTTGAAGGAAAGTTTCGGTGGATGTATGAAGAAAGATATTGCCGAGTACATAGCAAGATGTGATGTTTGTCAACGAGTAAAGGCGTAACATCGAAGCCAGCAGGTTACTTCAACCTTTGCCGATTCTCGATTGGAAATGGGAAAAACTTGGAATGGATTTTATCACAGGATTACCCAGAACCCGTTCAGTTATGATTCTATCTAGGTAGTGGTTGATCGTTTGACCAAGGTAGCTCACTTCATTCCGTGAAGACTACCTATACCAGTGCTAAGTTGGCCAAGATATACATGACCAGGATCGATGTCCGCATGGAGTTCCGAGGAGTATCGTGTCGATAGAGGAACACAGTTTACCTCAAAGTTTTGGAATCGCTTGCATGAAACTTTGGGTACGAGGCTGGAGTTCAAGATGCTTTTCATCCGCAGCAGATGGATGGACCGAGAGAGTCAACCAGATTACGGAGGACATGTTGAGAGCTTGTGTGCTAGACTATGGGTCTAGCTGGGATGATAATTTGCCATACGCAGAGTTCTCATACAACAACAGCTTATCAATCCAAATCAAGATGGCCCTTTCAAGCTCTATACGGAAGGAGGTGCGAACACCATTGCTTTGTGGGATGGTGTTGAGATCGATCGCTTTTCGGTTCCGATCTTATCGAGATTCGAAGAGAAAGTCAAGCTGATTCGGGATAGACTCAAGATAGCACGATCGAGACAAAGAGTTATGCCGACAAGAACGCAAGGAAGTAACTTACGAAGCGGAGACCGAGCATATCTTCGTGTGTCTCTCACTTCGTGGAATCAAGAGGTTTGGTGTCAAAGGAAAGTTAGCACCCGATTCATTGGCCCGCACAAAATCCTCGAACGTCGTGGGGAAGTTGCTTACAAGTTGGAATTGTCGGAAGGATTGTCCGAGTTCATGATGTCTTCCATGTTTCTCGGTGAAGAAGTGCCATGCCGACATGGCCGATATTCCGTTGAGAGACACAAGGCCCCTAGAGGCCATACAGCTCGACAAAGATCGACTTATAAGGAGAAACCCGTCCGAATTCTCGAGACTGCGAGCAGAGTCACCGCAGCAAGGTCATCAAGTTTTGCAAGGTCTTTGTGGAGTCATCACTCGAGGAAGAAGCCACCTGGGAGCGAGAAGAAGACCTCCTTCGAGACCATCCGCACCTATTTGCTAGCCAACCCGAATCTCGAGGGCGAGATTCATCTTAAGGTGGGTAGGTTTGTAACATCCCAAATTTCCTATTTGGAATGTTTTACAATTATAGCTAAGCATCTATGCATGTTGTTTGAATTTGAGTGGAATTTGAAGTTTCAGAAGTTTTGGGAGTTGTTGGAATTTGAATTCAAACTTTGGCATTGGAAATCATTTCAAAAATTGTGCCTGATAAATACTTGAGAGAAAGTATGAGAGGAGTAAACATGACACTCCAAAAATATCAGAGGAAAACATTGCCAAAAGTTTTGAATTCAAATTTGAGTTTTATTTGAATTTTGGAAAAAATGAGTTTTTATAAACTTTGGATTTTGCCCCTGGAAAAATGTTCAAATGATAGGGAATATTCCCCTGATCATTTTGATATATATATGTCCTATATAAAATATTTATATATTATGTATTATCTCTGTTTTATTTTTTCAAAAAATAAATTTGGAAAAAGAAAATGCCCGCACACCCAGCCGACCGCCCAGCCAAGACTGGCAGCCCACCAGACTGCCCAGCCAGTGGCCCAATGAGCCACCGACGGGCCGTCAACCCCTCGCCGAATCGTTTTGGACCGGCCGACCGACGCGCCAGATTCCCCTCTCTCGCTGACACTGGCCCCACCCGTCACCTACCCCTCGCCCACGCCACTCGTCACTGCGCCGCCACCGCCGGATCCCAAAGGACCCAGGATTCGCCGTGATCCGCTCGCCGGATCTTTCCCCTCCTCCAAGTCGTCCCCCGACTATTTATACCCCTCCCTCATCCCATTCCCCCCTCGCCCCTCGCCCGACCCTCTCTCCCTCGCTGCAGCGCTCGCCGGAGTAACCCGAACACCGTCACCGCCATTAACCCCCACGTCGACGCCCTAGACCACCCCGAGCTCCACCAACTCCACCAGACCCACCCCCTCGTCGCGCCGCACCCGCCGGACCACTCCGCCTACGCCCCCGACCACCGGACACGCCGGAACACTCGCCGCCCGAGCCACCGCCGCCGTCGATCTCCGGTAAGTCACCGGACCTCTCCCCCGCCGTCCGATCTCATCTCTACGGCTAGGATTAGACCCCCCCCCCCCCCCCGAAGGGGTACGGTCTATTTATAAGACCGGTTTATTTCCGGTTAGTTCCAGTTTAATTTTAAGTTAGGGTTTTTATTTAGATCGGCCCGATTCGTTTAACCCTAGGGCCCGTTTAGTTATATTACATGTATGCGTTAGTTAGGCCCATTTAGCCCGTTTTTCTTTATTTTCGTTTTCTGTTTTAACAGAATAGTTTCAGATTTGAAAAATTCATATCTTTTAATCTACTTAATATTTTTAAGTGATTCTTTTTTGTTGGTTTGCAAATTTCTTATAGTTTCTGTAGAAAATATAATTAGCTATGTTAAAATTATTTAGAATTGCTTTATTTTAGATTTAGTCAGAATAGTAAATCTGCTATAAAATGAGTTAGGAAAATTATTTTTATATGATTCTTTTTGTCCCAACTTTGTTTTGACATTGCCCAACCGTAGGAATTAATTTGGGCATTTTAGGATTTATAAAAAATAGTTTCTAGCAGAATCATGCTATTCTTAATTAATTAACTAGCTACTGTTTTCCTATTATTTTAATTAGTAAATAAATTTATTTTTCACATGTGATAGATTATTCTAGGTTAGTTTCTGTCACTTTAGAGCAGGAACTTTTATTTATAATAAATAAAACTTTTATTTTATTTTTCTTAATAGAAATTGAATTAGGCCTAATAGGAGTTTTATAATAGCTTTTAAATTGATTCTTTTTGCTCCTAGTTGTTTAATGCATTATTTTCTGTTAAGTTAACAAAAACCCATGCTTAGGTTATGTTAAGAAAATTTTTGTTATGTAAAACTATTTCTAGTTGTTGCTTGAAGTAGGAAAACTTTGAGTTGGATTTCTTTGAGTTTTTCTTTGGGTTTTGATTCGTTTGTTTTGGTGTGTTATGTTACTATGCTATTGTGTTAAGTGATCATATGCTACATGCTTATTGTGATTATTGTTTGTCTCGGTAGAATTTCCGGAGTGCGAAGCTTGCTACTACGAGTCCTTAGCTTACGAAGATCATCAGCAAGGCAAGTCATTGATCATGTTTCTTTATAATACCTATGATTTTTGTTGCATTAGAATTATACCTCCCCACCATGCATGCAGTAGTTGAAATTTTGAAGTTATGTTCTTGAGTCGTATCATGAGGTAGGATGAACCAATTCCCCTTGTTACCATGACCCTGGACGAAGTAGTTTACTTTTGCTATGCTCGTAGACGGGGTTGGTTGAGTGAATTCATAAGAAAGATGTGAGAGTCAAGATGATGACAACCCCATGAACTTCAAGCTCAAGATGGACTTGAATTCACTCATTGGGTGGAGGATTTGTTGACGGGCACCTGGAGAACCCAGTGGTTGGCGGGATGCATGGAGGAGTGCCATGACATCTTGCGAAAGCTTCACCTAGCCACGAAGAGACGGATGGATGCGCCATTGGCGGAAGCTTACTCAGTGCAGCCGCAAGCCATTATGGGCTCGCTTGGTCAACCCTAGTTGTGACGCTGGTCGGACGGTACTACAAGATGTAGAAGAACGGTAGGATTGGATGGGTACCGCGGTGGCGGAAGAACTCTTCTAAGACCTGTTTCATTCATCCGCCTTCAAACACCATGAAGTGCGAAGACTTAAAAGGAGGGAATGATTCTTGCGGGTAAAGTGCACAAACCTCTGCAGAGAAAAGATCTAATCGATTAGCCGTGTCCCCGGTTACGGACAATTTGAGCCTCTGGAACTTGGAAGTATTCGGAAATCTCAACACTAAAACTAATAAGTTAATTTGAGGGGGTTATGACTTAATAATTTGGGAATGAGACATTGGTTGGCGGAACCATCTCAATAACTACCAACAATTTTGTAGTATTTGCAAGCAAGTCCACTGTAGTAGGAAAAAATTGACTTTTCGCAAAATGATGAAACTTAGAGCCCCACAGCCAAATTGCATATAGTGATAGTAATTTTTTTTATTGTTATTCTCTTCATGACTTGCCAAAGATATTCAAAATGCTGACCTACACGGCTGCAACGCCTTATGTTGCGAGAGGAGTATTCCGATCAGATTGAGGCTACGCCCGCGCTTGGCGATTGCCCTATGGAGTCGGATGGACTCGCTATTTCGCTCACGCTTCGCAGCTTTACTAGTTTATTTCTCATGAGTTGGTCTTGGCGAATTTATTCTCTTGTAATAAAGACTCTATATGAGAATCGTAATAAATTCAGGTGTGATTGAACTTTGATTATTTCATCGATGTACTTGTGAGTACCAAAGATGATCTTGGGATGGTACAGACACAGAGACTTGACCGATTTTGGGTCAGGTCGCTACATACAGATGCAGAGTTGCTGTGGAGGTTCGTCGCGTTTTTCTGGTCGGATCAGGTCAATGCAGCGGCCACGGTCGACAAAGATACGGTGCTCCGCGGCGGCAGCGGAGCTCGAGCAGCAGAGAAGTCGCGAGAGGAAGAAGATGATAGAAGGGGGAGAATGGAAAAGACCTAGGGGTCATACCTATTTATAAGGGAAGATCGGCTGAGAAAGCGCGAGAAACGAGGAGGCCGGGCGGGGCAGGAGGCGCCCGGCTAGGCAACCCGCAGTGGAGAGAGGTCAGGCGGCAGTAGGCGACGGAGAGAGCGGTCCCATGGGCGGATCCGGGCGGGGCGGGGCGGAGGCAGCGGCGCCGAGGCGGTGCGGCGCGATCGCCGATTTTGAGGCGGGACGGTGGACGCGGGTTGGGGAAGAAGGTGCACGGGGGTGTGTTTTTTTCTGAATCTCAGAAAAATCTCCGTCGCACCCTTATAGGGTTGAACGTGATCAAAATAACTATTTTGATCCTGGGATCAGAATAGTGTCACTCTATATATACATAAACACTATTCTGATCACGGGATGAGAATAATATTCTGATCACAACCTGACCTGCCCCGCTAGTAGTACGTTGAACTTCCCTGTGAACTAGGTTAAACTTCCGCCAACATTGCCCAAACGGGGCTTGCGATATACCGTTGGAAAGCTATGGACACCAGTATCATGACCCAACTTAAATTGTTGGCAAAATGTAAGCGGTTTAAGAGCAGTTTAGAAAACCGTTTTTTCTTCACACAAAAAACGTGAATCATATTTTCGAACGCATTTCTAAACCGTTTATCGAAATGAGGCATATAATATGGCGTTGGAAAGCTGCTGCAAAACCTCTAATTCCACATGTTGAAAGTTTTCTCTAATTCTCTATGGTTAAAGAATAATTTGAAAAAACGTAAAATTTCGCAAACCGAACAGCTGAGTCCGTATTTTCGACGTCATTTCTAAACGGCTAATCCAATTGAGGCATATGATACGGCGTTGGAAAGCTTTTGAAAATGCGCAAATTTTGCATGTTGAAAGTGTTTTCTAATTTTGAACGGTTTAAGAGTAATTTAGCAAACGGTACAAGTCCTACCGAGTTCGTATTTTCGAGCTAATTTTTTAACCGTGCGTCCGAATGCAGCAAATGATACGGCGTTGGAAAGCTTGAACAAATGCTTTTGGTATGTATTATTTCTCCCAATTCTTTACGGTTTTAAGTCAGTTTCGAAAATGGCGAAAAACATGTTTTCACTGTATTTTGCACAAACTTTATTGGAATGGCGCAAATAATATACCATTGAAAAGCTACGGAAAATGCGAAACTTTTTCATGTTGACAGTTTTCTCTGATTCCCAACCGTTTTCAAGTAATTTCAAAAACAGCGAGATCATTCGTTCTGCATTTATCGCGAAACAGATTCGTCAAAAACGCATCACGTGAAGTACCTGAATTTCTCGGTATGAAACCTTGAACTTCACTCTGTTTTTCACGTGCTTTTTTTGCCCGTAGCTCTCCATCCACGCACCAGAACAGTCATTGGAATTGAGGAAGTGATATACCGATGGAAAGCTTCTGTAGACACTCAACTTTCCCGTGTTGATCATTTTTTCATACTCGCAACGGTTTTAAAAGTTTTTCATCTGAAATTCATTCAGTGTAGTAGTTGAACTTTCAGCTGTTTTCACGTTGAACTTCCGTGACGTATTTTCATTTGTAATTTTCTCATACATTCGTTAATGTCACACAAATGATATTTCTTTTGTACAAACCTCTCTCACAATAAATTTTTTAACTTTCTTCGACCGAGGACTTGAACTTACACAAATGATTTCCTACTGTTTTGAAGTAATTAGAAAATGACGAGATCATGATTTCTGCCTTCATCGCGAATGGAAATACACTGCGTGAAGTAGTTGAACTTGTCGTGCATGTCTGTTTGAACTTCACACTGTTTTTAACGTGTTGTTTTTTGCACTGCGTGAAGTAGTTGAACTTCTAGGACGTGTCTATTCGAACTTCACTCTGTTTTTGACGTGCTGATTTTTTACGTGGTGTTTTTTGCACTATGTGAAGTAGTTGAACTTCTGGGGCATCTCTGTTTGAACTTCACCCTGTTTCACTTTTTTTGTATTTTTTCTTATATGAAATACACACCATGTAGTACGTGAACTTCCTGTTGTTATCACTTTGAACTTCTCTCTGGTTTGAGAGAATTATTTTAAAACACAAAAAATAACATATTTTTTTTATGTATTTTGGACATCTAAATACAAGGTGAACCTCTCTCAGAAGAATTTTTCAACTTTTCCTCGCCGAGCACTTGAACTTCTAGAGTGGATATTAAAATTCGTATGAAATGTATAACAAGGGAATCCTTCCCACCCACCCCTCCAATGGCGATCTGTAGCCTTGTGCTACCATGGAAGGACTGCTCCACTGGGATTTCAAGCCTGGCCTATCAATTGCAGATCAGGTGCGTCCAAGGTTTGGTTCTCCAGTGCATTTTTCTCCATCTCTGGGTACCAAGGAGTTCTTCTTGGTCGTCTACTTCTCCTCGGCCTCCTTCCTTCTTACTGAGGAATCTGTGGGTGTTGCTTTGCAATGTTGCATTGGAGGTTTACCTTCGGGACTCAATGTCAAATCTATTGGTGAAAGAAGATTTCGGTTTTCGGTGGCTTCTAATAAGGTTGGACATTTTATCTATCATCTCAAGGATCGAATTTGGCCGCACTTTGTATGCCATTTTCAACTTTTTCATTCGGCCAAGGCTTCCTATACGCCTTATGATCTTCATTGGCATTCTGATGAGGTCATCCCTGAGGCGTCCTCAAGATCACCTATGGCTATCAGATCAAATTTGAATTTTTACGATGAATGATCTTGGGGCTTCTTTGGATTCGTCTACCTATCCTCACCGGACTTCTGTGGCTCCATCACCGACGAGCTCTCTGATGACCAGCACTGGGGAGCTAGTTACGGCAATTCCAAATCCCGGCATTAATCACATTAATGGCATTCATGACAATATTAATGACGTGGTCGGTATACATTTTGGGAGTTTCCATCAACATGCTGAATTACAGAGCAAGGCTACCAATCATGACAATCAGCATTCATTGCTAAAGGATTTATGTATTGGGGCTTTTAATTTTGAATTATCTTCCCACAAGGAGGGCAGTCGGAATATTTTTCAAGGTCAGAATTTCCAGCATCTTTATTGGGACAACATTCCAACATTTATGGTGTTCCATATCCTTGATCAGTTGAAATTTGGTTATTCCAGTAGTCACATTGCCACGATAGGTCTCTGTCATCTATACGTTCGTTGGAGTACATATATAACCGCCTGAATATATGTTCTCAATGTACTCTTATGAGTCACCTAGCTGCTTCTTGTCCACATGAGACATGCAATATTTGCTTGGACCTTTCTTGTCATTGCGATCAACAGGAGCATCACTCTGATCCACTGTCAGCATCAACTGTTGGTTTCACGAGTCACGAGGATGATGCCACCATCCACTCTACTAGTGCTCCAACAGCTCCGAAGAATGGGTTTTCCTCCTGTCACACTTGCAGATCCACGGAACATTATTCCTTTGATTGCCCAGCTCAGCTTCTTTGCCATCGATGTGGTTGGCTGGGACATATGCAGCGCCACTGTGGGCTTATCGATACTCCCACTCTATTCTGGAAGCCCTGTAATCGGCCGACCGAGGTAGGCCCATCTTCGACAGCCCCTACTGGCCCATCTGATGAGGTAATACCCATTTTAGGGAATGACCGTGACTCGAGGGATCTCTTGCTTCATAATTGTGCGAATATTTCTACTACAAATTCTCGGGCGATCATAAATAATTCTCTTTCCGCTATGGCACCGTTGTTGGCCACCTCGCAGCGGCAGCAAATCACTGTGTTAGATATTATTGATACACTTCCTGCTGGTCCTCCTGCTGGTACCTGTGGAAGCGAGACCGTCCGCTGTGAATCGTGCGGTGACCCTGGACACGTGGTGACCTCCTGCTGGCCGGCTCGGCGGTCAGCTCAGAGATTTTGGGAAGACTAACAAGAGACCCGTCAATACGCATTCCTCCTCTGCTTCCCCCACCTCCCCTGCTCCACCTCTGGTTCCTCGCCCGCCCTCGCCTATGGCGAACTTTCCCGTCAATGTCGTCCCGTACCTGCCGCATGGGATGACCATTGAGCTGGGCCTCGAAGATCGCGTGGTGAGGGAGGAGATGGTCGTCAGCCCCATTTCGCCGCTGCGCCATGACTTTCTGGCGGTGGCGGAGGTCAATCGCTTCGTCCCGTTCCATCAGAAGGCTGCGCTGCGACACTCCATTGAAGGTTTGCTCCATGAGTCGCATTTCTTCCCCACTGAGGTGGATGACTATCCGCTAGGCATTGGCATATTTGGTTTTGCGGATTCTGTCATTAGAGATACTGTTGTTGGAACCACCTTTGAGCTTGATGAGGATGAGGATAATCTGGGCACTGTAGTTTTGTTTGTTCCTCATGATGCTTCTATCAATATGAGATCGACTTCTTTTGGTCCCCAAGTATGGATCTTATACATTGGCTTTTCCCATGATTATCAGACTTCTCATTATATCCACAAATCCGTAGATAAGTTTGGTGAATTAATCACTTGGAATAACCCGCGCGGAGATAGAAAGTTTGTTCTGATCAAAGCCCGCGTGCTCAGTCTGCGTAGAGTGCCCAAGAGTTTTGTTATGCATCAGCTTGGAGGAGAGCGCCACTGGGTGTCAGGTAACGATCTCTGCGAGCGATGATTGAATGCACACATTCCGGATGTTCCTCCTATGGGTTATGAACCACCGCTTGGTGACGGATCCCACACCTCTGTTTGGTGATGGACCGACGGCGGAGCAGATGTATCGAGCACAACAAGCACAATTGGCTTGCTCGTAATGTCGTGCCCAATCGTAACAATGAGGAGGTTCACCGCAAGGCAACGATGTCCACTTCCAAGCAAACTGGGTGCATGGCCACCTTCCCCACCACCGGCTGTCTACAATTACCAAGCGTGGCTCGCTGCTGAGGGCTTACATGTGCAAGATGGTATCCTCCCGGCCAACAATCTGCATGACAGCCCTGGCATGGCCTGGAATGACTCCATCTCCGCGTTTGATAGCTCTGATTCTAGTGCTACACTGTCTGACACATATGTTCTAGTGCCTCGCAACATTTTCAACAATCTTGCAGCAAACTATGAAGTGGGGGAGAGCTCACAATCGGCTGCCAGGAATGTCCAGAACAACTCTATTGATTTAGAAATCTCAATTTCTGCTGCTGGTTTGCACCTGGAAATGACTGCCAATGGTGATATAATGTCCTCCATGTTGATCAACCAAGGTATTCCTGCCAGACATCTCAATAGTTTTCTTTCTGGTGCAATCATGCCCATAGTTGCAGCTTATGGCCCTTGGAGCACCGGGTATGGGTTCAAATTTGAGAAACTTGAACTGAAGATGCAAATCAGGGAAGTAGATGGGGTGCTCCTGGTGTCTCAAGCCACTCAGACTGTAACTGCTCTGGACAATCACCACCCTCCATCTACCCTTCGCATCACTGAACTGTCAGATAACGCTACACTACTGCCTGCCCTGCCTGCAAACAGCTCTTCTGATTTGCAGCTTGCTTCGCCTGAGTTGAACTATACTGCACCTATGACTGCCTTACTGACAGACGCAAAACAGATCAGCTCTATGCCTATGGCTGCAGCTATTGAGGAGGTTCAGATCATCGCTGACTCTCAGCAGGACTTGTCTATGCATGTTCCGCTACAACCTATTATTCCCTCCGATCCGGATGTTGTTGCCTCCTCTAACAGAAAGGGTAAAGCGACTGCTCCTGAATCAACCATTACTCTGCGTCGCAGTACACGTTCCAATAAATATGATGGGTTCAAAGTGCCACCTCTTTCAGACACCAAGCTCAAAACCTCCAAGGTCAAACCCAGAGTGATTCCTTCTACAACTTCGGCCAACATAGACTCTGCTCTATCTGAAGCCCCAGAGATCCCACCCCTACTGCTATTCCAGTCATCCAGCACATTGGCACGGTGATGTGTGGAATTCTAGCTGAAGAACTCACGGACGAGCACCTGCAGGCTTCTTCTGATGATGGGCCATCCTCGGCCAACTCTTAGCTCCTCTCTTCTGGGTTTATCTACTCCTAGTTTTATTTTATCCTACTCGTATTATGGTACTTCGTGTTAGTTGGAACGTACTTTGCTGGAACGTCCGGGGCATAAATTCTGACGCAAAGCAGCTGGCGCTTTCAAATGCAATCAACTCTTCTGGTTGTGCTGTAATTTGCTTGCAGGAGACAAAAAAACCCTCTTTTGATCATGCTTTTGTTAAATCCTGCTGCCCTAGGCGTTTTGATCAATTTGATTTCATCCCTTCCCGTGGGGCATCGGGAGGTCTTGTCACGATTTGGAATAGTTCAATTTTCTCTGCAACTACTATTGCTCAAGAAGATTTTGCCCTGGTTACACGATTTCAATCAACCCAATCGGCACATTTTTGGACATTGGTCAATGTTTATGGCCCTTGCCAAGGAGAATCTAGAGTTAACTTTATCAATTGGCTTATGGCTCTGAATATTCCCACTAATGAAGACTGGCTTTTGGTTGGAGACTTTAATTTTATCTGAAGCCCAGAGAATCGCAACAAGCCCGGTGGCAATTACGGCGATATGATTACTTTTAATGACTTCATCCGAGCACAAGCCTTAATTGAACTGCCCATTAAAGGTCGCGAATACACCTGGAGTAACATGCAAACTGATCCATTACTCGAGCAAATTGATTGGTTTTTCACTAGTAATAATTGGACGAGCTCCTACCCCAACACTGTGGTTAAACCCCTCGGGCGACCTGTTTCAAATCACATCCCATGTGTGATTACTATTGAAACTTCCATTCCACGATCAAAGTTATTCAGGTTTGAATTCTTCCGGATCCAACACCGGTGTTTTATGGAAGTAGTTCAAAGCGCTTGGGCCAGCCTCGCAATCTCGTAATATGGCGATCGCCTTATGCGAGAAAGTTTAAAACCCTGCGACATGATCTTAAATATTGGAGTAAAAATGTCTCAAAACTGACCATTGCCATAGAAAATTCAAATAGGGCCCTCTTGGAAATTGATGGGTTGGAGAATAAAAGACAGCTATCCACAACCGAAGCTAATTTCAGGAAAATACTAAAGGCTCATCTCATCAGACTACTTTCTTATCAAAGGATGTACTGGAAGAAACGGTGTACCATTCGATGGGTGCAATTTGGTGACGAAAATTCTAAATTCTTTCAAGCTATGGCCTCGGAGCGATACAGAAGGAATAACATTGCAGCCCTGCATACTGAAGATGGTATCTGTGTGGAGGATCATGCGGGTAAAGAAGCAATACTCTTTCAATCCTTCAAACAGAGACTTGGCAATTCTTCTCATAAAGATATGAAATTTGATCTTCCAAGTATTATCAAGAGAATTGAAGGCCTAGATGCTTTAACTGTCCCTTTCACACATGCTGAAATAGATCGTGTTATTAAATCGATGCCACCGGATCATGCACCAGGACCAGATGGCTTCAATGGTGCGTTTCTCAAAGCTTCTTGGCCAATCATCAAAGAGGATTTTTATAAATTGTGTAATCAATTCTTTGATGGAAATCTCAATCTTGAAAGCATCAACGACGGCTACATCACTCTGATCCCAAAAAACAATGCGCCTAGCACCGTCAATGATTTCCGACCAATCACCCTATTGAACTGATGTCTCAAAGTGATCACTAAAATCTTGGCCAACCGGTTGCAAAAAGTCATTCTGAAAATAATTCACCGTAACCAGTACGGTTTCCTCAAAGGGCGCACTATCCAGGACTGTCTCGCTTGGGCATTCGAATACATTTACCAGTGCCAAAGCTCCAAGAAAGAGATTGTACTTCTGAAACTCGACTTTGCTAAGGCCTTTGATACCATTGACCATGAAGCAATGCTCATCATTATGAAGAACATGGGTTTTAACGATAAATGGTTAGGCTGGATTCAATGTATCTTTTCTTGAGCAAGTCAGCGGTTCTCCTAAACGGTGTCCTGGCGGACAATTTCATTGCAAATGCGGTGTGAGACAAGGTGATCCTCTGTCCCCACTAATTTTTGTACTTGCCGCTGACCTCCTTCAAGCTGCAATCAATGATGCTTTTACTAGGGGGGAAATCAGTTTGCCCTTTCCTTGCAATACACAACGAGAATACCGGTGATTCAATACGGATGATACTATTCTAGCTATGCTCGCATGTCCCGCACAAGCCATGACCATCAAAACTATCCTCTCCGACTATGCCACATCGGTAGGTTTAAAGATCAATTTCCGTAAATCTACTATCATACCCCTCAACTGTAAGGCGGGAGGTCACAAACACATTGGCAAATATTTTTGGCTGTGTTATTGGCAAGCTACCATTTACCTATCTTGGCCTACCCATGGGCACCACCAAACCAACTATTTTGGACCTCATGCCTCTGGTCTGCCGTGTGGAGAGACGACTTTCGGCCACCCTCAACATGATTACATATGGAGGAAAACTCACATTGTTGAATTCAGTCATAACTTCTCTCATCATCTTTGCTCTTTTCACACTCAAACTCCCAGCAGGCATCATAGAACTTATTGACAAAATCCGCAAAAAGTGCCTCTGGACAAAGAAAACTGATCAAGGTGATAAGTGCAACTCCTTGGCATCATGGGATATGATATGCAAACCCAAAGAGTCTGGAGGACTTGGCATTATTAATCTCCAACTGCAAAGTGATGCTTTGCTTCTCAAATTTCTCCACAAGTTCTACAATCATTGGGACCTACCTTGGGTGGAATTAATTTGGAACACATACTACACCACCAAAATTCCACACGCATCCGACCCATGTGGCTCATTCTGGTGGCGTGATGTCTCTAAACTTATGCCAATTTACCGTGGGATCACCAATGTGACAATTCGAAATGGGTCTTCGGCTCTGTTCTGGAAAGATGTATGGATTGGTGATGTTATGGCTGACACCCATCCCAGAGCCTTCTCCTTTCTTGCTGGCCGAAGATATATCTGTGAGGGATTTCTTGCACAAGACATCACTTGGTGAAACGCTCCACCTACCCCTCTCCGCAAGCTCTTGATGAAACCCGTGACCTCCAACAACAAACCATGCAGATTGATCTTATGGATCCTAATTCGCCAATGACGAATGGAACTGTGTCTGGGATCGAATACTCACCAATGATTCTACACCTTCTACTTTAAAGATGTCCAAAGCACTGTACATACAAATGGATATGGAAATCAAGATCAACAATGAAAATTAAAGTTTTCGGTGGCTCTCGTTGTCGACATAGACTCAACACTGCAATATGTTGAAGAGGAGACACTATAACATTGGCACAGACTTTGCTTGCCTTCTATGCACTTTGCATGCCAAGATGAGACTGTGGAACACCTCTTCTTTGAGTGCACCTTCACCTTGCATGCTGGAATGAACTTCAAATCATGGGACATGCAATGACAATCGGCTAGACTGGTGGACAAGGCCAAAGCCTCCTGGAGCCAACCTTTGTTCATGGAAATTTTCCTCTTGGCATCCTGGAGCATCTGGAAGGAAAGAAATAATAAGCACTTCAGAGGAGTTCTTCCATCACAAGATTCTTGGCGTGCAAGACTCAAAGAAGACCTCTCCCTTCTCACTTATAGATTGGGAGACAAACATAAAGACTTCCTTTTTTCCTTTATCAGTTCACTGTAGAATCCCCCTACCCCCCAACCCCCATTCACAAAGTGAATGGCTTGTAAATAAAATAATGTAACAAACATTATATTCTTTAATTCACTTGCAGTAGGAGCCTCTCCTACTGTTCCAGGTGTCCAAAAAAACTTCTAGCAACCATTTTGTTCGTTTATGAGTTGTTTTTAAAAGTGCAAAAAATGGTGTTGTGTTTTTTATTTTTTGAACAGGTAAATCCTATGTTTTAATAAACTCCGAACTTCTCTGTTATTTCAATTTGAACTTCACCTTTTTATATTTTGAGTAAAGAATTGTATTTAATTTTTATACGAAAAAAATCGAACATGGAAATACAAGGTGAACCTCTCTCGCAAAAAAAATTGAACTTCCCCGGGAAGAGCACTTGAACTTCTTTCAACAAACCTTTTAAACTTTTATTTTTCTATACGTTTATTCTCACCTGAAATGCATTCCTTGCAGTACTTGAACTTCTCTGTTATTTTAATCTGAACTTCTTAGTTTTATTCTTTAGTAACGAGAAAAATCGAGTTTTTTGAACTTCTCTGTTTTAAAACATTGAACTTCTTGGTTTTATTTTTTAATAATGTGAAAAATCTGTTTTTTATAAACATCGAACTTCACCACTTTTAAAATTTGAACTTCTTAGTTTTGTTGGTTAGTAACGGGGAAAATGCTTTTTTATATAAACAATGATACCGCGCCGTTATTTTAATTTGAACTTCTAGTTTTTATAAAACGGGGAAAATCAGGTTTTATACAATCTTTTTGAAATGTTCCTCTTTTTAATTTGAACTTCTTTGATTTTTTTTTACAAACGGGGAAAATCCGTTATAAAGATTTTTGAACTACTTTTTTTTTACTTCTTGCTCAAATTTTTTGAACTTCAAATTTGTCTTTTAGATATAAAAAACTTCATTTTTTTAACGTTGACCTGCTTCGGTTTTAAAATTTGAACTTATAGATTTTTGTCATGATATTCTATGCCTTTTTGCTTTTCGTTGAAATGGCCTAGGCGGTCGCTTTTTCTATTGATCATTTTTCTTGATTTTACGTGAACTTCAAATTTCAAACATGAACTTCACAGATTGAAAAATAAGAAAATTACACACAACAAAGCAAATACACTTCGCGTGCTACATGCACAACCAACACATCAGCAAGCATTGTACCATCAAAATCAGTTTTTTCACAAGGATAAGGCTGATTTTTTTTCTCCCGTGTATACACACCACAATCAGCAACTTCCCTATGCACAAACAAATACACTTTTTGGATTGAGCAGATACACAAACAGCTTGTGTGCACTGCTAGTGGGAGAGGACGGCTCGAGGCGTAGACTGTGGCGCGGGGGGCAGAGTCCAAGGAGGCAGGAGCGTGGAGGAAGAGTGGCAGCAGTAGCATGGAGGAAGAGAGCTTCGGTTCCGGAGGAAGAAGCCAGCGGCACGATGAAGTTCAGATTTTCCTTGGGAAGAAAGTCAATGACAGCTACGAGGTGAGGGAACCAGTGACACGGCTAGAATGCAGGCGTCGGGAGGACGAGGTGAGGGAGGTTGAGCAGTGCGGCAGGGTGGGTGGGTTGCGCTAGTTGTGGGGCCCAATGCGCCGGTGGCGGGGGTGGTCGGTGTGCAGGATGTGGACAAAAATCTCTTGAAGTTTCCATCCCCTGTTCTTTATGCAAAAAAATTGGAGAGAATTTCATAATACAAAATAGAAACAACCAAAGATAGATGGAAGTGGCATAAACATGTGACGGACACATAAGCTACACCTCTTAGTTAGCTTGGCTACAATTACTTTTTAACTTCTGATATGAACGTCCAAGGGAAGGTAGCAATCAAAATATATTATTCCTTTATGCTGCATCAACAACTCAATTAGAGAGAGACAAGAGAGCATGTTTTGCTCGGAAAAGGGAACATCGGAAGAGAGTAGCAGCTGTTGCGATAGAACTGGCCAACATCCATCATGGCAAACATGTGTGATGCATCACGCTGGACACACACGCACGCAACACACCAAACTAGAACACACACGCACCAGCCATGTCTACTGCACAAAATGGTTCTGAAGGCTGAACCTGGTCTAAAGACATAGCAGAACTTCAAAGAAACGCTTCTAAAATCTGAATTTGGCATGTAGTCGTAGTATAACTTCCTGGTCATCTGCACTAGTGCTAGCGTTTGCACATCTCTAAAGCCGTAGAACATGTGTAAAGTCTGAATCAAAGAGAGAGGTTGGCCTTGCTGCTGCATCTGCACAAAAATATGGTAGAGAGGAGTCAGAGAATGAACGATAGTGAGCGGCTATTTGGAGGGTCGGATATGAGGAAGAAGGCGTAGGCGCTGTGTAGTTCAGACCCTCTACGTGGGGAAGAAAACCATTGGTAGGAGGAGCAAGATCGAGGATCTCGGCCATGTCCCCGCCTCCATCCTGCCTCCTCATGAGTGTGGAGGTGGCGCCATGAATGGATAGAAGAAGGGGTAGGAGGTCGCCGCCGCAGAGATGCAAGGCGGGAGGCCACCACCGCCACGATGGAAGCAAGGAAGGAAGGCCGACGCGCAGGTCTTGTTCAAGCATGGGGCGGCACGGGCGAGATCCAGCGCGGCGCGTGGCGGCTCAAGTGGGCAAGCAGCGGTGCGTCGAGACGGGCGCCGTGAAGGCGGGCGCATGTCCGGCCCGGTGGCTGGCAAGCGGGAGAGGCAAGCGTCGGTTGGGTGGGGGCGGAGGATTGGATCGGGACGAGGAGGTTGGGGTCGGGAGGGAGTGATGGGCGCAGGCGTGCCTTTTTCCTCTGCCAGTTCGGGAGGACCTCCATCGCCCTATATAGGGCGCCAGAATCCAAATAGTTATTCTAATCTCGTGATTAGAATAGTGCCCCTCTTTTATATATATATATATATATATATATATATATATATATATATATATATATATATATATATATATATATATATATATATAGGACAACACTATTATGATCATGGTATTAAAATAAGTATTATGATCACAGCGCCCCTACCTATATAGGGAGCGATTGGTTGTTCCAGAACCAGTGCGAAAGAAAAAAAATACCACCCAACCCCCGTCGCCCTCCCGCATCCCTGCCTTCTTCCCCGGCGCCCGCGCGCCATGCCCGATCCAACCTGCACCTCCCTCCGCCCAGCCTCCCCCGCCTCCCCTAGCTTCTTCCTGGCGCCGTCCCGAACCCCGGCCGAAGCAGCCGTTGCCGCTCTCCCCAAATCGCGCCGCCACCGCCGTCACCGGATTGCGCCGCCACCGCTGTCGCCCTCCCCCGATCGCCCTGCAACCGCCGCCACACTCCATGGTCACACTGCCACCGCCGCTCGCTCCCCAAATTGCGCCGCCGTTGTCACCTCGTGCCTCATCCTTTATACTGTGCCCCTGCTCCTCGACCACCGACGGCGACGCACATCCATCCTCCTCTGCCCCCGCGACCTTCCTCCTCTGCCCCCGCGACCTTCCTCCTCTCCTGCCTCGTCCTTCCTCCTCTCCCGCCGCCGGCATGAGAGCTTCCCACGTGGGAGCGCCGCTCCAAATCTGCGTCGGAGTCATGGCGTCCTCCGCCGCCCGGTCGTGTCGCCCTTGCAATCAACTGAGGCTACTGCCTTGTCTTCACGCATAGATGCAAGCTAGCCATGGGTCGCCATCCTTGGAGCCTAACCTGCACAGGCATCTCTTGCCGACCTTCAATGGTGCCTGTCATCGACCTTCCGTCGACATCTCTGATTGCAGCCGCGCATGGCACTCTGTGGCTTCCCTGACCATGGGTCAACCGCGCGCTCATCTCCTACCTTCCGGATGTGCGTAAGGAGCACGAGCACACGAGCGCCTGCCGCCAGCAAACTGCATCGCTTCCTGTCGGCCGAATTGCCTCGCATGTGGAGAAGAGATTGAACTTACGTACCTACTAGAAAAGAGAGAGAAAACTGCTCTGTGTGTCATTTCCCCTGGACGGTGTAAGAACAGAAAAAATACTTCCTTTTTGAGGCGTGGTCCTGCTTGCCGATGCTGAGGGTGCTCGGCTGGAAACAAGAAGATCCATGTAACCTGGTAAGTTTGGCCAGTGAGCCTATGAAGTCCGACGGCACATGCGTGCTTCTGTCCAGTTCGCGTCCGCAGGGAGTGTGGTGTTGGCGTGCACAAGACAGCCACATGTGGTGAGAGGAGAATCCAAGTTAGAAGCACAAAACACTACCTTCACACTTGCACGCAGGAGAGACACACTGTTTTCACAATTTTTGTTTACAAAGAAAGAAGTTGACAATTTTTTTCCAGCAGTTGCCGTTTTTTAGATGATGTTCAGGCCGCAAAAAATGCAAGAGACTCTACAAGTAATTGTTTTAAACTTGTGAATCTTGATAGTACGTTACTGTTTTGAATGTTGAATGTTTTAAATAAATTTTTAGCAACAGTCGGATAGTTCTTGTAAAAAGTTGTGTGTATTTATTTCTAACAATTCGTTGTGTTTATTAGAAAGACAGAAGTTAAACATGAGAAACTTGCACAGTTCATTGTATATAAAAAAGGAATAATCAACAAGAAAGTTTATCATAAAAAGATCAAACTTTTCACACTGAAAAAAAAAAGAACTTCTCATAGTACAAAACAGTGTATGTTCTCTTTTTCAAAATAGGAATAAGTAAAATGTTGAAGCTATTCTTCTTTATGTCTCAAAGAAAATAAAACTAAGAACAAATTTCTCTCTCGGTGTTATGTGTTACACACTTTTCCAACTAAAAACAGAATTGTTTCATGTGGTAGGAAAAGTACAGAAAAAATTCAAGCAGAAACAATGATTGATACCTGTAAGTTTGGAAGAAGGAAAAAAACGTTTCAACAAACAAAAATCATGAGGATTGCAAAAAAACTTTGAGTTAGCATGGTGAAAATTGACAAGTTCGGGAGATGAAACCTTTGGGACTTCAAAAAATAAGTTTAACTTTTTAAGCAAACTCGTGTAATTTATGAAAGAAACTCATAATTCATTTTGGAAGTTTAAAAAACTATGAATTTGTAAAACTCAGGTTATCTCGTTAATAGAGAATAAAACCAAGAAGTTCAATTTGAAAAAGCGGAGCAGTTTGATATTTATTTAGAAAAACAAAATTTTCTTGTTACTAAAGAATAAAACCAATAAGTTGAATTCGAAGCAATGAAGAAGTTCGATGTTTCAAACAAAACTCCAATTTTCACATTTCTAAAAATACATAAAAGAAGGTCAAATTTAAAAATGGAGTGGCTCGATGTCTATCAAAAAGTTGGATTTTTTTCATTACTAAAAGAAACAAAACCAGGAAGTCCAAATTAAAAATATGGAGAAGTTCGATGATTATAGAAAACTCAGATTTTCCTCGTTATTAAAGAATGGAAACAAGAAGTTCAACTTTTAAAAATAGAGTGCTTCAAAATTTCATAAAAAAGATTAAGAAATAAACCAGGAAGTCCAAATTAAAAAGATGAAGAATTTCGATGATTATAGAAAACTCGGATTTTCCTCGTTATTAAAGAATGGAAACAAGAAGTTCAAAATAGAGCGCTTCAAAATTTCATAAAAAAGATTAAGAAATTCAGATTAATATTCATAAAAAACTCAGATATTTTCACATAACCGAGAGAAGTTCAGCTCGATAACTGCCAGAAGTTCACGTACTACACGGTGTGCATTTTGTATTAAAAAGAATAAAAAAGCAAAGAATAAAAGTTTGTTGATATAAGTTCAAGTCCTCCGCCGGAGAAAGTTAAAAAAATTGTGAGAGAGGTTTATACAAAAGAAATACCATTTGTGTAACACTTGACGAGTGGATGAGAAAATTACAAATGAAAAATATGTCACAGAAGTTCAATGTGAAAACAGTAGGAAGTTCACCTACTACACTGAATGAATATCAGATGAAAAACTTTTAAAATCATCGCGAGTATGAAAAAATGATCAACACGGGAAAGTTGCGTGTTTACAACAGCTTTCCATCGGTATATCACTTGCTCAATTTCGGTGAGTGGATGGAGAGATACGAGCAGTGGATGGAGATCTACGAGCAAAAAAAGCACGTCAAAAACAGAGTGAAGTTCAAGTAGACATGCCGAGAAGTTCAGGTTCTTCACGTGGTGCATTTTTGAAGAATTTGTTTTGCGATAAAGGCAGAACAAATGATCTTGCCATTTTCAAAATTACTTGAAAACGGCTAGGAATCACAGAAAAACATCAACATGAAAAAGTTTTGCATTTTCCTTAGCTTTTCAACGGTATATTATTTGCCCCATTCCGATAAAGTTTGTAGAAATTACGGCAAAAATACTTTTTAGCCATTTTCAAAATTGACTTAAAACAGTAAGGAATTGGGAGAAACAATATATACCAAAAAGTTTCGCATTTCCACAATCTTTCCAAGGCCATATCATTTGCTGCATTCGGACATACGGTTAAAAAATAGATAAAAAATGCGAACTCGGTGGAACTTGTACCGTTTACTAAATTACTCTTAAACCGTCAAAATTACAAAAAACTTTCTACATGAAAAATTAGCGCATTTTCATAAGCTTTCCAACTCCATATCATTTTCCTCAATTGGATTAGCCGTTTATAAATTACTTTGAAAATACGAACTCGGCTGTTCGGTTTGCAAAATTTTACGATTTACCAAATTACTCTTTAACCATAGGGAATTAGAGAAAACTTTCAACATGTGGAAAGAGCAGTTTTGCAGAAGCTTTCCAACGCCATATTATTTGCCTCATTCTAATAAACGGTTTAGAAATGCGATCGAAAATACGATTCGCGTTTTTTGTATGAAGAAAAAACGGTTTTCAAAACTTCTCTTGAACCGCTTACATTTTGCCAAAAAAATTAACTTGGGTCATGATACTGTTGTTCATAGCTTTCCAACGGTATGTCGCAAGCCCCATTAGGGCAATGTTGGCAGAAGTTCAACCTAGCACTGGGAGAAGTTCAGGTCGAACAACTCAGGCAGTAAAATTGCAAAAAACGCAATTTCATCACGACCTGAGAGCAAAATCCGCCAACGAGCGAGATTCCTATTTAAAACCGGTATTTAGTTGCTAAAAAATGTTTCTAGATTATACTAACATCATATAGAACACGACTAACCAGAATAATTCGCGGGGGAAGCCACGGTTGCGAAGATAGCACAAAGGTCGGGTTCGTACAGAGGGAAGTTCAAGCGCGTTATTCGATAAAGGTGCAGGTTGTGATCAGAATATTATTCGATCCTGTGATCAGAATAGTGTTTATGTATATATATATATATATATATATATATATATATATATATATATATATATATATATATATATATATAGTGATGCTATTTATCACCGAGTGCGTGAATAACTTATTCTTCACCCGAGGTAATCTTACGATCATTTCATAATTAAATTACGCTTGGAATTCAAATAGTTACATTCCTATTCATTCACTACGTAATATTTGACATAAGAAAATAAAAATATAGGTCATAAGACAAGAAAAATTTGCAGATTATGTGTATTTTACACTATGTTTTTACGCTTGTAATTTTACATAACATAAAATATTTTTACGATGATTATATATTTTCTTACGGTCTCTTTTATGTCGAAAATAAGACAAAACTTACGAAACGTAAAATTACGTGTATTGATGGTAAAATAGGGGGTGAAGAATAACTATTCCTCACCCAGGTGACGAATAGACAATCCAGGTGCGTAATAACTTATTCTTCACCCGATTTAATAGACAATGTATATATATATATATATATATATATATATATATATATATATATATATATATATATATATATATATATATATGTGTGTGTGTGTGTGTGTGTGTGTGTGTGTGTGTGTGTGTGTGTGTGTATGTATATATATATATAGCCAGGGGCATAACTTTGTAACATTGTGGTGAGAAAAAGGAGAAACTAAAAAGAGAAAGAAGGGGCACGACACGTGCCCTTGGCCAAGTTTTCATGCCCGTGTTCTTCGTCTACTTTGATGTGATCGATCCTGTGGACGGAATTCCAACAATGTGGCGGTCAAGCGCGAGGCTCGCCAGGGGTGGGCGGGCAAGCAGCGGGTGGGCGTGGTGCGACGCGTGCGGGGGCGGCCAAGCCAGCAGCGCGCGCGCAACAGGAGGAGTAGCAGTAGGTAGCAACGACACAGTAGGCGGTGACGGCAACAAGTAGAGCATCAGGAGCGACAGCCGGTGAGCAGCAAGAAGCAGCAAACGCATGTAGCGACCCGACCTCAGACGGTCAAGCCTTTCGTATTCTCGTGCATCCTCGGATCAAGATCTCGGCACACACAAGACATCAATGTATATATCAAAGTGCAATCACATGTATAAATAACGAAATGATATATACCTCATAATAATCAGCGGAAACAAATCAAACGGGTGTGGAGTCCCATCAACGCCATCGGCAGGTTGAGTGTAGACCGTAACCTCAGTATCGTAACTCTTACTGTCGAGGAAATATCTGCAACATGATACGTTGCAGCCGTGTAGGTCAAGACATTGAATGTACCGCAAGATCACAATAAGAGAAAACAGATGATAAACTATACTATATGCGATGGCTTTGTGGCTCGTGGTATGAGTTTTGTTTGCGTAAAAGCTAGTTTTATTTTACCTACATCAAAGGAATAAATGAAGTCTGTACTATGGAGTTTTTCTGTCATGACATGGTTCCGCCAACCGATGTCTCATAGCCCAAATCATCATAAGTTGCCCACAATTAAATTATCAATCCGTGTTGAGAGTTCCAGATAGATCCAGTCCAGATGCTCAAATTGTCCGTAATCGGGACACGGCTAATCGATTAGGTTTAAACCTCTCGCAGAGGTTTGTACACTTTACCCGCAAGATTCGATCCTCTCTTTACGTTCTCGCACTTCGAGTGTTTGAGAACAAGATGACCAAACATGGTCTTCCAAAGAGTTCCTCCGACCACCGTCCGGTACTCAACCCATCCTACCGTAGTTCTACATCTGCTAGTACCGTCCCAGCGAGTCACAACTAAGGTCAACCAAGCCGAGCCCATAATGACTTGCGGTTGCATGTAAGCTTCCGGCGTGAAGTATTCTTCCGCCTCTTTGAGTCTGGGTGAAGCTTTCCGCAAGATGCCATGGCGCTTCTCCATGCATCCCGCCAACCACCGGTTTCTCCAGGTGCCCGTCAACCGTCCTTCACCCAAAGAGTGTATATTGAATTCTTGTCTCGAGTCTTGAAGTCTTGAGGCCTTGAAGATGCAGTCCTTGCAGATTCCATCATGGAGTTGTCGCCATTGACGAGAATCCTCCATTCTCACACCACTCCAGTACTCATACCAAACCCCGCCTACTATAGCGTAGCATTAAATAAAATATCATCCCGGCTTGGTAACAGGGGTGGGTTCCTACCTCATGCATACTACTCAACTACAAGGATTCAATAACACTACTGAGGAGTGGTTGCAAAGATGTCACTAAATGCAATAAAACATAGGTATGAAAGCATGGTCAAAGTGAACTTGCTCGGTGATGTTGACGAAGAAGAATTATCGTTCTCAAGAAATAACTTGATAGACTACTCGTCACTCTCGATGAAATCTATATAACAAACATATCATTCACATAAGCACTCACACTAACAATCAAAACAAAAGAGAGAGCGAATAAGAATCAAGGAACTTCAAATAAAACTAGGAGTCTTCTTCTACAACATTCACAAAAATAGTTTTGTCTAACGGAAAATAAAACACTAAAATAGCAGAGAATAAAATATAAATTTAGTTAAGACAAAGAAAAAATAAAGTATTTTTTCATAAAGCTATTTTGAAAGTATTTTCAATTGGGAGTTAAAACAGTAGAAAATCCATTGCAAGTTATTAGCTAACTTGAATTGATTTCACGATAACAAAATAAAAATAAATATAAAAACTTGTTGAACACCTACTGTTTAACTAATAGAAACCAAACATAAACTTTCTGAAATATAAAATAAAATAATTTAAAAACAACTATAGAAAAGAAGTAGCTATAATTCAATAGAACTAAAACAGAATTTGTTTTACATGAAACAATAAGCTAAAATACTCAAACAATTTTGAAGTTTTTACCACTGGTAAATATGATCACTAGTGATCAGTAGAAAAAGAATCAAATAAAAATCTATTTTAAACTCCCGAATATGCAAAACAAGCTTTAATTCAAATCTGATCTAACTCAATTTTATAAATCCAAACATAGACAAATTATATATTTTTGGAAACTACAAGAAAATTGTGATCTAACGCAAAACGAATCAGCATCATTAGACTTCTAGATCAAAAGTTATAAGCTAAACAAGAACGGAACTAAATCTGTTACGGAAATAAATCTGAAAACGAAAACGGAGTTACCTGTACGTGAGGCAGAGATGGCAGGAAGGAGACGGCGATGTGGAGGGCTGCTCCGGCGGGGCGAGGTCGCCAAGCAGGGTGGGGTGGCGGAGGAGGGGTCGGCGCTTGGGGAGGTGGCGCTGGGTGATGGGGAGGTTCCAGGAGAGCTCCTGGTGAGCGTTTCTAGGCAGGAAAAGGAGGACGGTGGCGAGAAGGCTACGGGCAGGGAGGGGGCGTGGTGATGGGAAAAATGGAACGAGGAGAGGAGGGGTTTTATAGGCGGTCTCGGGAGGCGCTGGGATGGAAAGACGAGGAGATCGGGAAGGTGGAGTTTCCTGCCTCCATGGATATGGAAAGCTTCAGAACGTGAGAGGAAACAGAGGAAGGAGATGATCTCTTGTTGGGCTAGAATAGGAAAGTGCTTAATGGGCCAGCAGGTTTTTCCTAATAAAACGATTCCATTCCTATTTTTAAAATTAGGAAACTAAAACAATAAAAAGGAAATCAAATCAATTCGAATAAAGAGTTTTATATACTAAAATTATCAGAAAAATAAAATGTAGATGATGAGCATTATTCCACGGCCAAAATAAAACTTAAAAAATGTTTTCAGAAAATCCCTAAAGGCTTTATTTCTTTTTGCAAATAATTTTAAATAAAGACTTTGGTTTTTCTTGGCTCAATATTTTCAAAAATGCCCCTGATTTTGAGGGTCATTTTCCTCCGCTCTTTCTTGCTTGCAAGAATTTATTTTCGGTATTTCTCGGGAAGAAAAATAGAGAAGCAAGTGCAAATATTTGAAAGAATTGCAAAACTCCGTTCAAATTCTTTATAGTTCAAGAAGTCATGTCATCTTCTCTCATTGATTTTAATAGGATGAATTTGAATTTACCGGAGAAGGGGAAAGTCATTTTATTCCCTCTCTTTCAAAAGTTTTTGAAAAGGTTCAAATTTCACTCAAGTTTAATTCACTCAAGCAAACAAACAAACAATTCAATTAATTATATTAACATTCCAAAATTTGGGATGTTACAACGCATCAGGAGCAATAGCGAGAGGTAGCGCGGCAGCAGAGCAGGCGCACAGTCGAGCAGCAGCGCAATAGAAGCAGGCGGCAGCTCACGCGCACACGCACGTACATACGACTACGCGCGAGCTCGGATGTGCTCGGGGACGGCAAACGGCGACCGAGTCGAGGTGGAGGAAGGGGGGTCCAGAGGAGTTGCTCACCACGTGTAAGGCTCAAATTACCAGGAATTGCTAGATCATCTCGAATTATGCAAGAACAGAGGAAATTCTGGGAGTTCAGTGGTACAATAGATGGATCGCGAGGCAAGAGACCCCAACTTCCATACGATAGCTAGGGTTCTACCTACCAACTAAAAGGAAATCTGAATTACAACTTGCTGAGCCACGCCTTCGCGACTGCTTTTAAGCTACAGTCCAGCTCATCGTGGTAAAACCCTTAAACAAGACTTAACGGTTACACACAGTGACTGAAACTTAACCCCAGGTGAAAGGTGAGGATTCCATCCGAGCCGTTGAGCTGGTTGCTGCGTATTTGAACCGTTGCTTGTCTGAACTGGACTTGTCTCTACAGGATCTTAGTCAGTAGGCTCTCGGTTCGAGTCCTGAAAATGCCGCCACCATGACGATCGCCTTGTCCTCGAGGCGGAAAAGCTTGTGTCCTGGGAAGGTCTTGTTGAGGAAGGCTGCATCTTCCCATGTTGCATCATCCAGAGCCAAACTTTCCCATTGCACCAAACATTGCCCCACTGGAGATTTGTTCCTCTGTATGACTCGACGATCAAGCACTGCTACTGGAATGGTTTTGACATAATCCTCTGGAGTTACAAGAGGAACGTGAGGAAGAGGAACAACTTGGTGGCCTATGTGTTTCTTGAGTTGACTGATGTGAAAGATTGGGTGTATATTTGTGCCTTCAGGAAGATGAAGCTTGTAAGAAACTTCTCCAATTCTCTCCAGAATTGTATATGGCCCATAAAACTTAGACCTGAGCTTTAGTGAACCCCTCAGACCAAAAGCATTTTGTCTGTATGGTTGTATTTTCAGGAACACCATGTCACCTACTTCCAATTGTCTCTCTGTATGATTTCTGTCAGCGAAATGCTTGATCCTACTTTGGGCGTGCTCAAGATTTGCTTTCAATCTTTGCACCATGTGCTCTCTTTCAGATATGGTCAGAGTTGCTTATGGAGTTAGTAACTGTTCTGCAGCAAATTCTCCTATTTGTGGAGGCTTGTAACCATAGAGTGCCTGAAATGGAGTGCAATTCAGTGATGAGTTGTAGCTGGTGTTGTACCACAATCCCACCAGTGGTAACCACTTCAACCATTTCTTTGGCCCTTGAAAAACCATGCCCCTTAGATAAGCCTCCAAACATTGGTTGACTCTCTCAGTTCGGCCATCTGTTTGTGGATGGGAAGCAATATAGAACCTGATCTTCACCCCAAAAGCATTAAACAGTTCCTGATACAGAGCACTGGTGAAAATTGAATCTCTGTCAGACATAATGCAGATGGGTGGACCATGTAATTTGATCACATTATCCATTAATGTTTCAAACACTGTTTGGATTGTGTAAGGATGAGCCAAAGGTAGGAAGTGAGCATATTTTGTTAGTCTATCCACTACCACCAGAATGACCTCTTTGCCTTGAGAATTTGGCAGTGTAGTGATAAAATCCATAGTAATGTGGGACCAAGCCATATTAGGAACGGGAAGAGGTTGGAGAAGTCCAGGAGGATGAATATGTTCCACTTTGTTTAGCTGACACACAGGGCACTGGCTGACAAATTGTTCAATGTCTTTCTTCATGTTGGGCCAGTAAAACACTTTATTGATCCTGTAATATGTTGCTTTAATGCCGGAGTGACCCCCTAAGCAGAGGAATGAAAAGTTTGTAGGAGTTGCTGACTGAACGCAGTGCTAGCTCCCACATATGTCCTATTGTTATATTTCAATAGGCCATTGTGAGTAGAAAATTTTGGATGGGGCTCATTGTCTGCAGCAACTTTCTTCAAAACTTTGTCAGTATCTAGATCTCCCTGATAACCTTTCATTACATCTTCAGTCCAGGCTGGAATGACCCTAGTGATACTATTGCATTGTATCTGGTGACTGCTATCTCTTCTAGACAGTGCATCTACCACTGTATTCTCTTTTCCTTTTTTATACTCAATGGAATAATCATATTCCAACAGCTTAAGAAGCAGTTTATGTTGAACTCCTTCGGTTAATCTCTGAGTAGTCATATATTTCAGAGATTGTTGGTCTGTCTTGATGATCAGTTTGTTTCCCCACACATAATGCCTCCACTTCTTAAGAGCTTCCAGAATTGCCATGGCCTCCTTTCCATATATGGATTGAGCTACAGATGTTGGACCTAAATTTTTGCTTAGATAAGCAATAGGTCAGCCTTTCTGCATGAGCACTGCTCCAATACCTTTGGCACAAGCATCAACTTCAATTGTAAAAGGAGCAGAGAAGTCTGGCAGGGCCAACACAGGACAGCTAGTCATAGTGTGTTTGAGAGTTTGACAAGCTTTGCTTTGTTCAGGTCCCCATTGGAAAAGCATCTTTCTAAGCATGTCGTGCAGTCGTCTACAAATTTGTCCATAATTTTCACAAATCTTCTGTACTAACCAGTCAGTCCTAGGAAACCTCTGAGCTTTGTGACATTTTCAGGCTCTGGCCAATCCCTTACTGAAGTGATCTTATCTGGATCAGTAGCCACTCCTTTATCAGAAATGATATGACCTAGATATGCTACTTGGTCTGTGGCAAAAATGCATTTAGACTGATTCACATATAACTCATGTTTCCTCAAGATAGTGAAGGTCCTCTCTAAGTGTCTGTAATGTTGCACCAATGACTTGCTAAAAATTAACATGTCATCCAAGAACACCAAGATAGACTTCTCCTTTTCTGTTTCATTGATTTCCTCACACACACAGTGTTCATAAGGCTCTGAAAAGTACCTGGTCCATAGGACAACCCAAATGGAACTACTATATATTCATAATGGCCCATATGAGTTCTAAAAGCAGTTTTTGGAATATCTTCTATGGCCATTTTGATCTGATGATATCCAGACCTCAGATCTAACTTAGAGAACACTTTAGCCCCATGCAGTTCATCTAAAAGATCTTCAATAATGGGCATTGGGAATTTATTTTTCACAGTTATTGCATTTAGTTCTCTGTAGTCCACACATAACCTCCACCCACCATCTTTTTTCCTCACCATAATTGCAGGAGATGAGAAGGGGCTAAAACTTTCCTGAATCTCTCCCTTTTTATCATTTGCTTGATGATTTCTTCCATGGCAGCTTTCTGATAGTGAGGAACTCTATAAGGTCTCAAGTTTGGAGGTTTTGCTACTTCCTGTAATATAATCTTGTGATCACAATCCCTTTTTGGATGAAGTGTTTGTGATTCTGCAAAGATGTTTGAAAATTTCTGTAGGAGAGGTTGTAATGCCACTGGAGGTGGTGAGGGACTTTTGTTGTTTCATGTCTGCACTTCATTTATCTGCAGGATATAACCCATGACACCTTTTTGTAACAGTTTTTTCATTCTAGCTGCTGACAAGAGACGGTGTTTCTTAGGAATGGAGTGATCAAATAATGTAACTGACTGCCCCTGTGACCACCAATAGCCTTTCTATCAAATCCAAAGAAATAGGACTGTACTGATAAATCCAATCTGCACCTAAAATGATGTCATAGGATTGTAAATCTAGCACTTTAAAACTGCTACAGAAAGTATGACCTTGTATCGTGAAATCCATGCTTGGTACTTTGGACAGTGACATAAGTTTGCCCCCTCCAGCAACAATAACTTTCCTGGGTTGCATTGGCTATTGATGACAGTTGCTTTTAACCACAAAGTCTGTGCTAATAAATGTGTCTGAAGATCCACTGTCAAAAAGAGCTGTAGCTTTTCTTCCTGCAATATCCAGGATCAATGAGAGAGTATTTGGGCCTGGAGTGCCTTCTGCAGCATGTACTGAGATGTGCATGGCCTGTGCAGGTTTTTTTCTACAGTGTTGTTGCTCTTTTCCTTGTCAGGTGTGTTTGGAGATGTGTGATAAGCTTGTTCTACACCTGAATTTTCTTCTGTATTGTCACTGTCCTCATCTTCATCCAATTCTTGCAGAATGTGCAAAGTTTTCCCAATTTTGCACTTATGTTGTCTTGTCCATGGTTCTCTGCAGTACCAGCATGCTCTGGCATCCTTTGGAAAAGGTACATTGTACTTTTCTTGTGCAGGAACTTGTACTTGCAATGGAGCTGTTGATTTCTGTAAGAAGATGAATAGTTTCTGGACTTGTAAGCTGGAGGACTCTGTACTTTCTTGGCAGCTGCAACTTTCTCATATACTTTAGCATACCAATAAGCTTCAATGATTCCAGTAGGTTTCTGCCCACAAACCTCATGTTTAATGTCACTTCTCTAACCTCCTATGAAACAACTGAGTAAGAAATTTTCCTATAAACAGGGATGATCTCTTTTTACTAAGGCCACACACTGCTCAAAGTTGTCAATGTATTGAGCTACTGTGTTACTTTGTTGTATGTTTTTCAACAGTTCCATGGCTTCATGAACACTAGCCTCTGAAAATCTGTCAGCGATCATTTGGCAAAATTGTTGCCATGTCACCATCTGCCAAGGAACACAGATATTTTTCAACCAGTTAGCAGCTCTGCCTTGTAGATGCCCAGTTGCTAAATTCACCCACTACTCATAGGGAGTGCGAGACATATCATAGAATGTTTCACATGCTATGAGCCATCCAATAGTATCTTCTCCACTAAAAAGGGGTATTTTCAATCTTGGACCTTTAAACACTGCTTCAGCAAAATAAGAGGGACCCCCTAGTTGAGTTGCATGTTGATTTCTCTTCATATCATAAAAATTCCCTACTGCCTGACATACAGGAGGGGCTCCTTGGGCAGTTGTTGTCATGTTAATATATTGACCAGTAATGGGATTGTATGTATGAGGTGGAGAGAAAAGTGGAGCACTTATAGGAGCAAAGTACCCACTGTTGCCCGAGAATCCCAAGGTATGAGCTTGCACTGTGGCACTTACATTAGCTGGAGCCATTCTGAACTGACCCAAAATGTGTGCTTCTTATTGTTTGTCACTGACAACTCTTGTGCTTTCACTAAACAGCTGTGCATCTGATAGCCCAGTAGTAAGGCCTGCTATGTTGGTTACTAGCACTTTCCCTTGAGTCATGAACTCCTGTTCTAGGTTTCTAGAAGCTGGATCTGAAGAAAAAGTTGTGTTGTCCAGAATTGTACTGGCATTTGAACACTAGTGCATGCCTGGCTGTGGTTCTCTTGTTGTTTTGGATCCGGTGTTAGCACTTCTGTTTTCTGAGAGCCAATGTTCATGTTCTTCAAAATTAATTGCATAGTCTGCTGGATCACGTCATTCATCTCTGACAATTTTTCTTCCACTCTAGGCATAGTCACCATTTCTGACTGGAGCTCTGTTACTTCTGGCTTAAGTTCCTGTAATCCCTCGATCTCAGCCCTCAGATATGCTACTTCCTTCTCTATTCGATCTACTGTGATTTGTACCTTGGCTCTCGTATCCGCCATCTTGCCCGAGTGTGAACTGCGACCGAAATTGGTCCCGCCTGCCCAAAGCTAGACGGACCAACTCCTTTGGCGCACGGACCCCGTCAGATCACGGAATTTTACCGTCGAGAGAAGATCTCTTAGCAACAGGATCGGACTCGGTGATCTGCGCCCGAATGTCACCGCCGCCGCGTCGCCGCCACCAAACACCGCCGCCACGAACTGGGAGGGACGGGAGGGATTTTACGAGAGAACCCAACCTCCTGCTCTCCCCAGCCCGATTCACCGCCATCAAGTAGCCGCCGAGGAAATCAGTTGGCGCTCTGATACCCTTGCAAGGCTCAAATTACCAGGGATTGTTAGATCGTCTCGAATTATGCAAGAACAGAGGAAATTCTGGGAGTTCAGTGGTACAATAGATGGATCGCGAGGCAAGAGACCCCGTCTTCCGTACAGTAGCTAGGGTTCTATCTACCAACTAAAAGGAAATCTGTATTACAACTTGCTGAGCCACGCCTCCGCGGCTGCTTTTAAGCTACAGTCCAGCTCATCGCGGTAAAACCCTTAAACAAGACTTAACGGTTACACACAGTGACTGAAACTTAACCCCGGGTGAAACGGTGAGGATTCCATCCAAGCCGTTGAGCTGGTTGCTGCGTATCCAAACCGTTGCTTGTCTGAACTTGACTTGTCTCTACAGGATCTTCGTCAGTAGGCTCTCGGTTCAGGTTCTGACACCGCGAGCTCAAAATCGAGCCAGGGAGACGGGGGACGATGGGAATCGAGGGGGGGAACGAACGAGGGCGGGCTAGGGTTTCTGGGGGACAACTTAGTAGGCCGAGGGGGTGCGGATGGCCGGCACGTAGCCCTCGCTCCATGGATGACCGCCACGTCCTTTGTCCCCCTCCTGTAGCGCTACAGGAGGTTGAAGAGCCCCCTGTTGGGTTGGGCTCTACTAGCCCAACAGGCTTAATTCATTTTTTTTGTTTCCACCTTCTTTTGTTTCTTTTATTTCTTTACTACTTTGCATTTTACTTGAGCTACTAAATGAGTTTTTAATACAAAACTTGGCACATAAATCATGCACAATTGTGTGGTGTTACACAAAAAGTTCCAAAGCATTTGACAAACTTTAGATATTTTTAGAAATTGAAAACATCAAGTATTTTGCTGTAGATCCTCTTAATTAATCCCCAGGGTCATTTTGGGAATTTTAGTGATGTTATTTTCCTCAACATAATTACTTAGGAATTATTTTTAATATTATGAATTATTTTGTTTTACTATTTGAAGAAATAAAAATATTGACTAGTGTTTTAAATTTGAATTTGACTTTGATTTTGGACAAGTGGCAATTTGCATAGTAATCACGATGACATGGCCACCATTAGGGGGAAATTACTGTAGCATGTGAAGAAAATATGCCCTAGAGGCAATAATAAAGTTGTTATTTATATTTCCTTATATCATGATAAATGTTTATTATTCATGCTAGAATTGTATTAACCCGAAACTTAGTACATGTGTGAATACATAGACAAACAGAGTGTCACTAGTATGCCTCTACTTGACTAGCTCGTTAAACCAAAGATGGTTAAGTTTCCTGACCATAGGCATGAGTTGTCATTTGATTAACGGGATCACATCATTAGAGAATGATGTGATTGACTTGACCCATTCCGTTAGCTTAGCATTTGATCGTTTAGTATATTGTTATTGCTTTCTTCATGACTTATACATGTTCCTATGACTATGAGATTATGCAACTCCCGAATACCGGAGGAACACTATGTGTGCTACCAAACGCCGAACGAATCGGGTAATTATAAAGGTGCTCTCTGGTGTCTTCGATGGTACTTGTTGAGTTGGCATAGATCAAGATTAGGATTTGTCACTCCGATTGTCGGAGAGGTATCTCTGGGCCCTCTCGGTAATGCACATCACTATAAGCCTTGCAAGCAATGCAACTAATGAGTTAGTTGCGGGATTATGTATTACAGAACGAGTAAAGAGACTTGCCGGTAACGAGATTGAACTAGGTATTGAGATACTGACGATCAAATCTCGGGCAAGAAACATACCGATGACAAAGGGAACAACGTATGTTGTTATGCGGTTTGACCGATAAAGATCTCCGTAGAATATGTGGGAGCCAATATGAGCATCCCGGTTCCGCTATTGGTTATTGACTAGAGACGTGTCTCGGTCATGTCTACATAGTTCTCGAACATATAGGGTCCGCACGCTTAACGTTCGGTGACGATCAGTATTATGAGTTTATGTGTTTTGATGTACCGAGGATAGTTCGGAGTCCCGGATGTGATCACGGACATGACAATGAGTCCCAAAATGGTCGAGACATAAATATTGATATATTGGACGGCTATATTTGGACACCGGAAGTGTTCTGGGTGGTTTTGGAGTAAACGGGAGTGCCGAAGGGGTTACCGGAACCCCCCGGGGAAGTATTGGGCCTTAGTGGGCCTTAGGGGAGAGAGAGGGCAGCAGCCCAGGAGGTGGCGTGCCCCCTACCATGGGGAGTCCGAATTGGACTAGGGGAAGGGCGCGGCCCCTCTTTCCCTCTCCCTCTCCCTCTCCTTCCTTCCCCCTTCCCCCTTCCTAGTAGGACTAGGAAAGGATGAATCCTACTCCTACTAGGAGGAGGATTCCTCCTCTCCTTGGGGCGCACCAAGGCCGGCCGGCCTCCCCCCTTGCTCCTTTATATACGGGGGCGGGGGGCACCCTAGGACACAAGTTGATTGTTCCAAGCGGTGTGCGGTGCCCCCCTCCACCATAATCCACCTCGGTCATATCGTAGCGGTGCTTAGGCGAAGCCCTGCGTCGGTAGCTTCATCATCACCGTCATCACGCCGTCGTGCTGACGGAACTCTCCCTTGAAGCTCTATTGGATCATGAGTTCTTGGGACGTCACCGAGCTGAACGTGTGCAGATCGCAGAGGTGCCATACGTTCTGTACTTGGATCGGTCGATCATGAAGACGTACGAATACATCAACCGCGTTGTAATAACGCTTCCGCTTACGGTCTACGAGGGTACGTGGACGACACTCTCCCCTCTCGTTGCTATGCATCACCATGATCTTGCGTGTGCGTAGGAATTTTTTTTGAAATTACTACGTTCCCCAACAGTGGCATCCGAGCCAAGTTTATGCGTAGATGTTATATGCACGAATAGAACACAAGTGAGTTGTGGGCGATACAAGTCATACTTTGATTCGGCGGTATTGTTGTATGAAGCGCCCCGGACCGACATTACACGTACGCTTACGCGAGACTGGTTCTACCGACGTGCTTCGCACACAGGTGGCTGGCGGGTGTCAGTTTCTCCAACTTTAGGTGAATCGAGTGTGGCTACGCCCGGTCCTTGTGAAGGTTAAAACAGCACATACTTGACGAAATATCGTTGTGGTTTTGATGCGTAGGTAAGAACAGTTCTTGCTCAGCCCGTAGCAGCCACGTAAAACTTGCAACAACAAAGTAGAGGACGTCTAACTTGTTTTTGCAGGGCATGTTGTGATGTGATATGGTGAAGACATGATGCTAAATTTTATTGTATGAGATGATCATGTTTTGTAACAGAGTTATCGGCAACTGGCAGGAGCCATATGGTTGTCGCTTTATTGTATGAAATGCAATCGCCATGTAATTGATTTATTTTATCACTAAGCGGTAGCGATAGTCGTAGAAGAAATAGTTGGCGAGACGACAATGATGCTACGATGGAGATCAAGGTGTCGCGCAGGTGACGATGGTGATCATGACGGTGCTTCGGAGATGGAGATCAAAGGCACAAGATGATGATGGCCATATCATATCACTTATATTGATTGCATGTGATGTTTATCTTTTATGCATCTTATTTTGCTTAGTACGGCGGTAGCATTATAAGATGATCTCTCACTAAATTTCAAGGTACAAGTGTTCTCCCTGAGTATGCACTGCTATGAAAGTTCGTCGTGTCGAGACACCACGTGATGATCGGGTGTGATAAGCTCTACGTTCACATACAATGGGTGCAAGCCAGTTTTGCACACGCAGAATACTCGGGTTAAACTTGACGAGCCTAGCATATGCAGATATGGCCTCGGAACACTGAGACCGAAAGGTCGAGTGTGAATCATATAGTAGATATGATCAACATAGTGATGTTCACCATTGAAAACTACTGCATCTCACGTGATGATCGGACATGGTTTAGTTGATATGGATCACGTGATCACTTAGATGATTAGAGGTATGTCTATCTAAGTGGGAGTTCTTAAGTAATTTGATTAATTGAACTTCAATTTATCATGAACTTAGTACCTGATAGTATTTTGCATATATATGTTGTTGTAGATAGATGGCCCGTGTTGTTGTTCCGTTGAATTTTAATGTGTTCCTTGAGAAAGCAAAGTTGAAAGATGATGGTAGCAATTACACGGACTGGGTCCATAACTTGAGGATTATCCTCATTGCTGCACAGAAGAATTACGTCCTGGAAGCATCGCTAGGTGCCAAACCCGCTGCAGGAGCAACGCCAGATGTTATGAACGTCTGGCAGAGCAAAGCTGATGACTACTCGATAGTTCAGTGTGCCATGCTTTATGACTTAGAACCAGGACTTCAACGATGTTTTGAACGTCATGGAGCATATGAGATGTTCCAGGAGTTTAAGTTAATATTTCAAGCAAATGCCCGGACTGAGAGATATGAAGTCTCCAATAAGTTCTACAGCTGCAAGATGGAGGAGAATAGTTCTGTCAGTGAGCATATACTCAAAATGTCTCGGTATAACAATCACTTGATTCAATTGGGAGTTAATCTTCCGGATAATAGTGTCATTGACAGAATTCTTCAATCAATGCCACCAAGCTACAAGAGCTTCGTGATGAACTATAATATGCAAGGGATGGATAAGACAATTCTCGACCTCTTCGCGATGCTAAAGGTTGTGGAGGTAGAAATCAAGAAGGAGCATCAAGTGTTGATGGTCAACAAGACCACCGCCAAGAAAAGGGTAAAGGGAAGAAGGGGAACTTCAAGAAGAACGGCAAGCAAGTTGCTGCTCAAGTGAAGAAGCCCAAGTCTGGACCTAAGCCTGAGACTAAGTGCTTCTACTGCAAAGGGACTGGTCACTGGAAGCATAACTGCCCCAAATATTTGGCGGATAAGAAGGATGGCAAAGTGAACAAAGGTATATTTGATATACATGTTATTGATGTGTACTTTACTAGTATTTATAGCAACCCCTAAGTATTTGATACTAGTTCAGTTGTTAAGATTAGTAACTCGAAACGGGAGTTGCAGAATGAACAGAGACTAGTTAAGGGTGAAGTGACGATGTGTGTTGGAAGTGGTTCCAAGATTGATATGACCATCATCGCACACTCCCTATACTTTCGGGATTAGTGTTGAACCTAAATAAATGTTATTTGGTGTTTGCGTTAAGCATGAATATGATTTGATCATGTTTATTGCAATACGGTTATTCATTTAAAGTCAGAGAATAATTGTTGTTCTGTTTACATGAATAAAACCTTCAATGGTCATACACCCAAGGTGAATGGTTTATTGAATCTCGATCGTAGTGATACACATATTCATAATATTGAAGCCAAAAGATGCAAAGTTAATAATCATAGTGCAACTTATTTGTGGCACTGCCGTTTAGGTCATATTGGTGTAAAGCGCATGAAGAAAATCCATGCTGATGGGCTTTTGGAATCACTTGATTATGAATCAGTTGATGCTTGCCAACCATGCCTCATGGGCAAGATGACTAAGACTCCGTTCTCCGGAACAATGGAGCGAGCGACAGACTTGTTGGAAATAATACATACTGATGTATGCAGTCCAATGAGTGTTGAGGCTCGCAACAGGTATTGTTATTTTCTGACCTTCACAGATGATTTGAGCAGATATGGGTATATCTACTTGATGAAACATAAGTCTGAAATATTTGAAAAGTTCAAATAATTTCAGAGTAAAGTGGAAAATTATCGTAACAAGAAAATAAAGTTTCTATGATCTGATCATGGAGGAGAATATTTGAGTTACGAGTTTGGTCTTCGTTTGAAACAATGCAGGAATAGTTTCGCAACTCACACCATCTGGAACACCGCAGCGTAATGGTGTGTCCGAACATCGTAACCGTACTTCATTAGATATGGTGCAATCTATGATGTCTCTTACCGATTTACCACTATCATTTTGGGGTTATGCATTAGAGACAGCTGCATTCATGTTAAATAGGGCACCATCTAAATCCATTGAGACGACACCATATGAACTGTGGTTTGGCAAGAAACCAAAGTTGCCGTTTCTTCAACTTTGGGGTTGCGATGCTTATGTGAAAAAGTTTCATCCTGATAAGCTCAAACCCAAATCGGAGAAATGTGTCTTCATATGTACCCATAGGAGACAGTTGGGTACACCTTCTATCACAGATCCGAAGGCAAGACATTCGTTGCTAAGAATGGATCCTTTCTACAGAAGGAGTTTCTCTCGAAAGAAGTGAGTGGGAGGAAAGTAGAACTTGATGAGGTAACTGTACCTACTCCCTTATTGGAAAGTACTTCATCACAGAAATTTGTTCATGTGACTCTTACACCAATTAGTGAGGAAGCTAATGATGATGGTCATGTAACTTTAGATCAAGTTACTACCGAACCTCGTAGGTCAACCAGATTAAGATCCGCACCAGAGTGGTACGGTAATCCTATTCTGGAGGTCATGTTACTTGACCATGACGAACCTACGAACTATGAGGAAGCGATGATGAGCCCAGATTCCGCGAAATGGCTTGAAGCCATGAAATCTGAGATGGGATCCATGTATGAGAACAAAGTGTGGACTTTGGTTGACTTGCCCGATGATCGGCAAGCCGTAGAAAATAAATGGATCTTCAAGAGGAAGACGGACGCTGATAGTAGTGTTACTATCTACAAAGCTAGACTTGTCAAAAAAGGTTTTTGACAAAGTTCAAGGTGTTGACTATGATGAGACTTTCTCACCCGTAGTGATGCTTAAGTCCGTCTGAATCATGTTAGAAATTGCCGCATTTTATGATTTTGAAATTTGGCAAATGGATGTAAAGACTACATTCCTGAATGGATTTCTGGAAGAAGAGTTGTATATGATGCAACCTGAAGGTTTTAACGACCCAAAGGATGCTAACAAAGTGAGCAAGCTCCAGCGATCCATCTATGGACTGGTGCAAGCATCTCGGAGTTGGAATAAACGTTTTGATAGTGTAATCAAAGCATACGGTTTTATATGACTTTTGGAGAAGCCTCAGATTTACAAGAAAGTGAGTGGGAGCTCAGAGCATTTCTAATATTATATGTGGATGACAT